>JAJHSJ010000017.1:8613871-8819713 GCA_021015155.1 Magnolia officinalis
CAGAACACCTATCATGAGGTTATACAATGAAAGGGAATGGACTTGGAAAGGGTTAGGATTTCCGCAACGCACCTAAGCCGACTTTGTCAAGAAAGCAAAGCCCCCTAATTAGCCTAGGGAGAGCAACATTTGTGTTAGCCCAAAAAGGGGCCTGATTGGCAGCTCCTAATCGAGCAAGCCCATCCGCCGGCTTATTGATTTCACGTGGAATCAACGAGATGAGGAAATTTCCTCTAGCTTTAAGAGTGTTAATTCTAGAAATCCAGTAGTCCCATTTCCAATGGAGGTGGGATAGACCCCTGAATGCATCCACCACAAAAGATGAATCCAATTCAATCAACACGTCATGAAGCCCCTGTGAGATGCAGAGATGCAACGCATCATGAAGTACTCGGAGCTCCGCCCTATTGTTGGAGGCTCGACCGTAGCCTCGGTAGAATGCAAAAACTAGCTCACCATCAGCACTTCTGCAAATGCCGCCACCCCCGGACGGACCGAGGTTCCCAGGGGCAGCCCCGTCTATAATAACTTTTACCTTACCAATCGGAGGTCTGGTCCATTTAACATGCTGGCAGGCTGTGGATGGACGAGAGGTGTGGTAGCAAACAGGCTGGAGGGCGAGCGGGATGAGAGCTTTAGAGCCTTGCAGCAGCTTCGCTAGGAGCCATTTTACCTCGAAGTGATTGAATCACACTTCATTGTTAGGGAGATGAGGACCTTTCTGGCCCAACCTCGGCTTAACCCAAATGGACAATATGAGGTATGTGATTCTAATTCTTCTAACCCACATGTGGAACAAGCTATGTCGACCATCACCACTCTTAGAAGTGAAAAAAAGGTTGACAAGACTATTGATCGAACTCAAGGGATGACAACCTCAAGTAAAGGGCTACGATAAAGTAATAACTCGGTGAGACTGAGGTCAAATCCTCAGGGAATGGGAAACGTACAGTCTATAACTAGTCTAATAGTAAAGGTTTGTCTAGGTTTTCAATCCATCAAGCAAGGAAAAGAGTTTTTACCTTATTATTCTAATATCTAGATTATCTTCAAAATCACTTAAATTCACAAGAATTTTATGAAAAAAAAAAAAAAAGAGTCAAAAGTTCAGCATTAATTGTAACACCATGAACTTTTCAATACTTGAGTATTGAAAGTTCTTAAATGTTACTATGAAATTTAACGTAATATGTATATGCGTACAACACCAATCTAGCTAACCTAACCTTACATCTATCTCCCAATACGAGCCTGACTATTGGGAATGATCTCCATACAATAGACCATGCCATCCGACCATTGATTTTAAGACAAGATCATCCATCATGTGATTTGATGTAGGTACCTTCCCCTGATTAAACTGACGAATAGATCCCTATCCGTAATGATCTAGATGTAAGTCCGTTTATAGGGATTGTTTTAAAAGGTGCATGCAACCACGTAGAACCATTAAATTTTACAAAAATCTTAAATTAGCAATAATTATGAAAATGCCATTTACCTAGGCCTTAAGTTCTAAATTATAAGGTTCTCACGATCCATTCAGTGAGAAACTTTACACCATGCTTATATATCACAAATTAATTGTACATGTCAAATTTCAGCCCTTAGATCAACAAGATCAATGGTTAAAATGGATATTCACCTGAGGGCGGCCCACTTAAGCTTTAGACCTGCTTGATCTTTGACCAGGGGTCCTATTTGGACCCTAATATGGGCTGACAAGATGAATGGACAAAGTAGATTTCTCAAAAACATAACTGTGGGCCTCACAACCGATCGCGAGCATGCACATACCTATGCACAGACAGTGCACTGAACATGAAGTCGGGTCAAACTACGTTTGATTCGATAATCCATAAAGAAAGGAAGGACGTCCTTTTGCCATCGACAAACGATCGTCCGCGGGGATGATTGTGGGTCACCAGCATTGTCCGCATGGATGATCTGAGCTGTCCATTATGTCTAGAGGAGGGATTCGACCAAAACCATGCCTTGTGCACTCACGCACACATGTGTGCTCACAACAACTTGTGTAAGGGGTCGAGAGTGCGTGGTTGTGTTTCTAGCCACCGAAAATCAACCTAAACCATCCATCCTACAAGCGGACCACACAAAATCAACGAATGAACCTAATGCAATTTTTGCCTATTCGCAGTGGGAAGAGTCCCAGCGTACCACAACTTCGAGATTTTCTTGTCGTTCGCAATGCAAATGAGCAGCCTCCGTTTGGAGAAGCTGTGACCCGCCTCCATCAACTGAATGCAAGATCTGGACCGTCCATCTTGTCTGGATGGGAAATTCGACTAAAACCTTGGTCCTTTCGTAACCCATGCAATCGGATGGACGTTCGTTGCAGAGTCTACGCAAAAACACCAAGAAGGAGATACCGTTCTAGTCTTTCCCTTAAGAAATCCACACCAAACATCTTGACCCTGATGTGGGCCGTCTAAAATAAGGAGAAGGAGATTCTGAATCTCTCCACGTTGATTAAAAGAGACAGAGAGAGAGGCACTGGCCACTCCCTCTCCCTTCGCTACACAAACAAGAAAGCTGCGTAAGCTTTCCTTTTCCATTCACGGCTGCGCAACAAAAGTTACGCAAATCGACCCAAGAAGAGTCTAGAATCTCTTGAGCCTATAAAAGCTCTTGTATCTGACTGGGAGGAGAAATTGAAAAAAAAAAAAAGGAAAAGAAAAGGAGAAAGAAAGAGAAAGAAGAAAACGAGAGAGAGAAAAGTCTATAAGAGAAACGTGGGAGAAAGAGAAGATCTATAGAGAGGAGAAGGAAAGAGAGAAGAGAGCAGCAACAAGAGAGCAAGAGAGAGAGAAGAGAGAGAGAGAGAGAGAGAGAGAGAGAGAGAGAGAGAGAGAGAGAGGAGAGAGAGAGAGAGAGAGAGAGAGAGAGAGAGAGAGAGAGAGAGAGAGAAGGAAAGGAAGAAAGAAAGAAAGAAGGAAAGGAAGAAAGAAAGAGAAAGAGAAAGAGAGAAAAGAGAAAGAAAGAGGAAAAGAAAGAAAAAAGAAAAGAAAAAGAAAAAGCAAGAGGAAGAAAAGAAAAGAAATAGAGAGAGAAAGAAAGAAGAAGAAAATGGGAGTGTTGTGGGCTGAGCCATGACCCACTAAGTCCCAAGCCAGGAATAGATTTAAGATGAATCTAATGTTTGCAGAGATTTTCTAAGAGACGAGTCAAACTAAGTCAACTCAACATAAGTATTCACTTTATTACAGGTCTTCCGTGGCTGAGAATAGTTGTTAAATGAGGGTAAAACTTAATCTTAAGGTGTGTATCTAGATGTCTAGCCTTGTTTGAGGACGATCCGACAACTAGAGGTGAGGATTTTATCCTTTAAGCTTGTTTTAATTTAAGTTGATGTGCTTTATCTTACCTGTTACATTTTATGTTTTCATGTTGCTACTATTTCCTTCCAGCAATTATTTAATTTATCATCAACAATTATCTACCCTTTTAGGAATTATGACATGATGTTTATTAGAAGTGATCTTTATGAATTTATGTGAAGCGTTTGATGCAAGCCCTGCCCTTACCTTTATAAATTTGTTGAGTTAGCCCTTGCTACTCTTCTCTTTATTGAGTTGGCCATTAACACTCTCCTTGTTATTAAGTTAGCCATTGCCACTCTTCTATTTGTTGATTTAGCCATTGATACTCTCCTTTTATTGAGTTGACTATTGTCACTCTCCTCTTTGTGAGTTAGCCATTGCTAATCTCTTTCTTACTTTATTAGCCTTGTGTTACTTACCTTTGAGGCTTGGGCATGTGTCTTGATATTTCAGAACCCCCATGATTCGGATTTTGTTCTCTAAAAGTGTAACAGCCTGAAATTTCACGGCCAGAGATTATACTTGTGCCCGATAAATCTGGGTGTTAATAATGTATAAATTGAATGCTCTGGAATCAGATCCTATTTTTTGTGTTAGAGGATTACATCCAGATATATTCATGAAGGTACTCATTCATGAGAACAAAATCAACTGTATTGATTATATTTCATCAGAGTAAAAAGAATAATCAAATGCCCTCTTGATGGGAGCTTATTACATTTGCCGAGTTGACAGAGGAAGCATAAAACTAAGTAAATAAACTATCTTTGTATCTTTTCGGTGCAGTCTTCTATAAAAATCTGGTTCTCTAAGTCTTTAATCTATACGTCACCTGCATAATCTATACGGTAGGGAGAGGGTCAATACCCTACTCATAGTGATGGTTATCATTTAAGATTAACAATAATCCAAGAGATTCACAAAAGTAACGTAAAGGGTTCTGATATGTCCCGTAGTCCACTAATATGAGGATATCAGAATGCACAAACAACCTACATGAGATGCATGTCTAGCAAAGTATGTGGGGCTCATCATACGTAGTGATAATCACATTGTGGAATACGATTTAACCGGCTCGACCCGCATCTCATAACTACAGATATTCGCCGGCATGGCCAACGCTACTATGAATTTACGAGAACTCCTTAGAGTGCACAACACATGAATTGGGTGAATTACATGCAGCTATTTGTTCATGGAGCGACTATTTGCGACATTCAATCCTGGAGTGATGTGACACTGCATTTATAAATTACACACATCAGTTTATGCACCACTACCCGAAGGCTCAAGGACTTACGTGCCCCTAAGAGGGTCTCTACCCAGAGTGCATTACGTTGACCATGATAGAATATTTGAATCACTAGTCTTGATACATCTTACACATTACTTGCACTTATAGAGAATATAACTGAATCATAACGAATATAACTGAATTTAAATCATAAAGAATATCAATTGAATTATGTAGGTTTTGGAATATCAAGATACAATCCCAAGCCGTAAAGATAGACGGTACAAGGCCAACATAATAAAGAGAAGAGTGATAATGTCAACTCAACAAAAGTGACAATGGCCAACATAATAAGAGAAGAGTGACAATAGTCAACTCAATAATAAGGATAGTGGCAATAGCTAACTCAATATAGAGACGAGTGGCAAGGCCAACTCAAATAAAGAGACGAGGTAGGGGTAAGGCTTGTATCTATGGCCTCACATAAATTTAGAGAAATCACTTGTATTTGATATCATGTCATAATCCCAAAAGGGCCAATAATTGTAATGATAATAATTAAATCAATTGATAAGATAGTTCTCAGAAAACATATAAACATGAAAGGCAGGATAAGTCACATCTTGATTGCACCGTCCAAATGAGATGAAATTGCACCACTGTTTGTTATTTTCTGCAATCTTTCTAACGCCCTAATTTGGGCCATGATTTCTCAAGGATGACTAAGATGTTCTTTTAATGGCCAATATACTTCAAAATTCCAAAATAATATTTGTACGCCTCTGATTGGCAAGTTACTGGGCAGTTTGGACCTAGACCCTAAGATCTTCATGATGATCGGTTTACCGTGATGTTCGCGTGGCCTGTTTGGTGGATCCAAATATGACAGATGATCATATAACTTGATAAAAATAAAAAAAAACTGATGGTTAGCACTCTAGTCATATTTGTAGGTGGTTGTATGGTCAATTTTGTAAATGGATGGGCATAAAGCGGATTTCTAGAGTAATTAGTGGTAGAACACCATTAGATTTGAGTGACATATTCACATATGTAAATTTCTTAGATTATAATTCTAATGGTGGGTTAAGCATAATCATAGGTGATGAGTAATATGAACGGATCGGAATCTTGATCTGATAAGTGTACGGACGGATATAGAGATCAAGTAGCTAATTTACTGTGATCTATGGGCTGAAATTTGATGTGTACGGTTAATTTATGATAATTAGGCTTGGTATAAAATTTCACATGAAACGGATCATGAGAACCATGTGAATTGGAATTCGGATTGTCCACACTCTGAGAGAAGCCAACACGGTCACTGATGGTCTTGCGCGTCTGGGGAGCGCGGCCCAGTCTAACACTTCGTTCCTCGCTTCGAACATGCTTACCGCTGATATCAAGGGTCTCCTATTTCTTGACAAAGTCGGGCTCGAGTACTTGCGCCTTGGATAGTCTCCTCTATCCGAGCTTCGTTTTTCTCTCTTCTTTCCCATATGATAGGCGGGCCTTGTTTCCAGCCTTCCATAAATACGTGTATGCTTTTCTGGCCGTTTCAGATAAATATATTTTTCTTAAAAAAAAAAAAGAGCAAGGACCCCAGGTAACTAGCATGGCTTATATACGCATGTGTAGCTCTTTGATTGTGGCCTACAGTTAAGAAGAGATATACAAAATCCATTTACATTTAAAGTAAAAAAAAAAAAAAAAAGGTTGATGACATTTTCATAATTATTGTTGATCTAAGAGTTTTGTGAAATCTAATAGTTCTACATGATTATATACCCATTTTTAAACAATTCTTACAAAAGGACTTATATTTAAATCAATGTAGATAAAGAGTTATTCACTGATTTAGTCAAAGGAAGGTACATATATCAAACTACATGAGCAACGGTCGGATGACCTGATTTATAGATGAAGATCATTCTTAACGGTTAGATTTGTGTTGGAGAATAAATATAGGGTTTGGATAGTTAGATTGGCATCGTACTCATGTACTTATGAAGTTAGATTTCATGGTAACACTCGAGAACTTTCAATACTCGGGTATTATAAAGTTCAGGGTGTTACAATAAGTGCAAGTAATGTGTTAAGAGGTATCACAATTTGTGATTCAAATATTTTATCATGGACGTAATGCGCTCTGGATAGAGACCCTCTTGGTCGACGCGTAATTCCATGGGTATTAGGTAGTGGTGCATAAATCGATGTAAGTAATTCGCAATGCGTATTACAACACTTCTGGGATTGAATGTCATAAATAATCGCTCCATGAACAAATCATGTCACGTAATTCATCTGACTCATATGTTTGCCACTTTGAGGTGTTCATGTAAATCCACGGTAGCGTCAGACATGCAGATGAATCTCTGTAGTGTGAGAATGTGGTCAGAACCCTTACATTTCCTTTATAAATCTCTTGAATTATTATTAATCTTAAAGGATAATCATCACTATGAGTAGGGTGTTATCCCTCTCCAACTGTACAGATGATGCAAGTGACATACAGATTGAAGACCTAGAGGACAATCTCCCTACGGAAGATTATGCTGAAAGAATAAGAAGATAGTTTTATGAATTAGTTTTATACTTTCATAGCGAACTCGATAATTGTAATGAGTTCTCATTGAGAGGGCATTTGATTATTTACTGAATTCTTTTACTTTAATAAAATAATCAATACAGTTGATTTTATTCTTGTAAATGTTACCTTCATGAATGTATCTGGATGTAATCCAAATGAAAAAAATAATAATAAGGTGCAATTTTTAGAGCATCCAATTTATACATTATTAACACTCGATTTTCTTGGGCGCGAGTATAAACTCTGGTTGTGAAAATACGAGATGTTACATTGATCCAAATAATTTTCAAAAGAAACCTACACCCGAACCTGAACTCTACATTGCCCTCAATGTATAAACATATACAATGAGAGAATAATTGAGAGCATCGAAAATAAAAAGGAATAGAAGAAAAGTACATAAAAGGCTATAAATAGATAGGTTAGTGTGAATTTAGTATCAATTGGTGTTTCAACAACTAAGCTAAACTAATAAATCAAACTAATCATAAGAAAGTAAGTAATTTCCTGATGTAAACTATCAACCATCCAACGACATCGGTTATTCCTTTAGCAAGTATCTTGGCAAATATCTCAGCAAGTTTTTGTATAAGATCATTCATAAGCCTACTTTAGAATAAGTTTGGATGTACTAGACCATGATCGTCTGAAGAAATTTGTGCACATCATTAAATTTCTTTTTCATTTTTGTGAGGTGTCCATCTTGTACAAAGTTTACCAGTGGCAGAAAAATTGTCAATGTTAGTGCACCACGGTGAATAAGAGATTACAATTAGTTGGGAAAAAAACCTCTTTAGGTAATGTAGTCTCATTAATTTTCAAAGTTTCAGACTTCGGTTCTAATTCAAGCTCCTCCACCTTTAATGGTAAACATTCAAGATCGGTAGAAGGATGCTTTTCAAAATAATGATTCCTCCACTCAATATCAAGTACTAGGGTAGATTCTTGTAAGGAATCGGCTATTTACTTAATCATATCATCATGGAAGGATCCTCTATAAATGCAGCTCGCATGGAGGATCCTCTACAAATGCTAACGGAGTTATATCCAAAATCAGTCAATGGATTAAACTTCTCGCTCATCTTCTCCCCCTTTCAAAATCTATTAAACGCTCCTTTGCTACATACCTGTTTAGCTTGGGACTGAAAAGTGACAAGATGAGGCCTATGAAGATGTAAATGGTCTATTGGGTTCATCCCTAGCCCCATTGGATAAAGGTTAACACAGATGGATCTATTCTGGGTAATCCGGGCCCGTCGGGAGGTGGAGGTGTCACTAGGGACAATTCATGGGATAGGTTATAATGGTTGGGCCGAGACCATGGCAATCTAGGAGGGCCTATCCCATTGCATTGAGAGAGGCCTCACCAAGGTGAAATTAGTTAGTGACTCTAAATCAGTGGTGGAATGCATCATCAAGAAGGCCTCCCACTCTTGGGCTTTTTGGTATTGGTGGATCAAAATCAAGTCCCTCATGGACAAAGTAGAGATTACCATCTCATATTCTCCAAGTGAGACTAATGCGGTGGCGGATGGGCTTGCCCACATGGGTAGTAGAGGTCAACTTCACAGATGCTTCCAGTCTTTGGAAGAGCTTCCTCCTATCATTAGAGGTTGTCTCTTCCTTGAAAAACTTGGTTTAGGATATTTGAGAGAACATTAGAGATTATGTATTTTCCTTTTGGTCTGATGGGCCTGTTTTTCCTTTTTGTTATTAGGCTCATCCATACTTGTACATATTCCTTACATTCCCATATATGAAATGACCTTTTTGAAAAAAAATAATAATAATAATAAATCATATCATCAATAAAATCCTCAAAGTCCAAGCAAAAATCTAGAGAGTCAGGACACTCAATTAAAAAGGGACTTGTTTTCCATAATGGAATCAAACATGTCATATTGATGGATTATATCAACATCACCTCGTTTGAAATTTTCTTGTGTTTCCTTATCATTAACTCTTGAGCATACTCAGGCTCATTAATGGTGTTGGGAGAATTGAGATCACTTGCCTCACACCGTGCTTTTAGGTTAGGCTAAGGTTGGGCTAGAAAAGTCCCTTCATTATCAATAAGGTGTGAAGGAATTCTTTCAATTGTCACCATTAATTCTTATATGGCCTACAAGATGCTTTAGTTGATTTGCAATTGATTAATCCACCTATGATTTGGATCCTCTTAGGTTGTTTTTTATTAGATCTCATAGATAGAAGGCCTAAGGGGAAGATCATTAGAATCTATGGTTGGTACATCTTTCCAATAGATTAACTTAGGCGACAATATATTAATTAATCATACATATTTAATCCTTATCTAATTCAGACTAAACAATTATTAAGTTAAAGCATTCATTGTAACTATAGCTTACAAAAAATTCATAAATAAACGAATCAAAGACTTTAAAGTAAATCTAAATCTATTTCAATCTACTATATCACCATTTAATACATTATTATTGAATCAAATAAACTAAATATTATAATTAGCTACAAGCTTCATTCCTTACCCTTATCAAAGAGATTAGCCTAGTACGACTAACATTTTAAAAATAAAAATAAAAGAGAAAACTAGAAGGACAAATTAGATTTGAGGAATTGAATAAGAAGGACAAATCTGTGGAAGCTCCGGCACCCCTACGTCTTTGTCCCAAGCCCTAATTCGTAAATATGAAAGCTTAAAACAACCATTTAAAATTGAAAAATCTACACCAATTTGTTTCTCAGTTGCAACCGATTTTTCTCAAATTTCTTCTGAAGTCTCTTTCTCCCTCAGGTCTCACCGAACTCTCATTTGGTTACACCGAACATGGCTTCGGTTAGACCTAATGTTAAGCCGAATTATCTTTGAAAATCACAGTTTGTTGCTAAACTGTTCTGTGTACATTCAATTGGACCGAACCAACCTCAGGTGGGATTGAACAGTCTGTTATTTTTCTTAAAGCACTTTATGATTTTGTTATTCGTTCATCATCCTTTGTTCTTTTTTATTTTTATTTTTATTTATTTATTTATTTATTTTAAAGAGAGATTTTATTGAAGGAATGAGGCAACTATACAGAAGAAATACATTCAGGTAGACCCTTAGTAATAAAAAGAATGCTGGGAAAGCCTATCGTAAACCTCAAACCTGTGATTTTCTCTCCCTAACCACCCCACCCTGGAAAGAAACAAAACTATTCTTCCAGCAGAAGATTTTCCCCGGGACTTGACCATCAATGGACAAGGCCACCCCCGCTAACGAGACACTATGCACTGCTACTCTACCAAACTCATGCTCCAAACAAAATAACAGCCTGACCACTACCGTTAATCTGCGGCCACTAGCACTAACCACCCAGCCGACCAACAGAAGGGAGGAATTGGGGGCCAATCCTCTCAAGAGTGTCTGATGGTCCCAATGTCAGCATTGTCCATTGAAAGTGCACCCCTCACGATTCTAGGGAGGTCCGCCCGAGAACCATAGATTTGGTTTGGACAGCCATCGCTTGTTAGTCTCGCTAGAGCGTTTGCAACTGAGTTCCCTTCCCAGAAAATGAGATTGAACTTGAGATTAATTTTCTTGCTCAGAAGCTGTATGGTGCCTACCTTGTACCAGATGTTCCATGCCATGTTAGCCTGGGGCTCGACTACCGCAAATGCAATGATTTTTTAATCGGTTTCTACAATAATGTTGGGGAGTCCCAACTTATAGCAAATAGAGATGCCGTCTAGCATGGCTTGGGCCTCCGCATTCAGAATCTATAACTCTTCATCAACTTCTTGAGACGATGAAGCTGATATTTTTGTTTTTCCATTAATCAGATCTGTGTGACTAAAGAGGTTAAATGGCAAATAAACCTTGCGGTGGACTTTAGTAAGGTTTCAACGGCAATCGTTCAATCGCTACTTGTTTTCGTGGTATGGCCCATTTGACTTTTGGCTGACCCTCATTTTTAGGCTCAGGCTTTAGAATGATTTGTAAAAATCAATGGACAGTACATATCTAAAACATAAATCACTGCAGGCCGAAGCTCGGTAAGTTAAAAGTCGGGTTGGGTAGCACGCAATCTATTTGCGAGTAAGAAATCCGGCATATCTTTTTAGCCGTAGTCATCGGGGATGACGTGGACCAAGGAGAAGCGACGGAACTGAAATTGTTTAAATGGAAAGCTTCACACCTATCTTATCAACACGTGTGAAGTCTTAAAATAATCCATGCGATATCATATACCCGTGTGAGGATTTGAAGTCCATCCTTTACAGCATATACATCATCCATTGCTTTTTTATTTTATTTTATTTTATTTTGGTTTTTAGAAAAGCGGTACCGCACGGATTGCATGGGAAAGCGTTTTACAAGGAGAGCCTGCACTGGTACGCTACGTGAGCGGCCGAAGGTGATGTTCGAAAGAAATTCACGCTGTCCGTCCATTTTTTCATCTCAATGACATGAAACCGAAAATACGGTGGTTCCAAAACTAAAGACAGAATTTAGAGTAAAAACCAAGGAAAGAGATTCTTACCGTGGAAACCTTGGTAAGATCTACATTAATGTGATGAAGTGAAAACACCAAAAAATTAGCCTGTTATAAAACTTCGTAACCA
This sequence comes from Magnolia officinalis, assembly GCA_021015155.1. NCBI lineage: Eukaryota > Viridiplantae > Streptophyta > Magnoliopsida > Magnoliales > Magnoliaceae > Magnolia > Magnolia officinalis. Next base: position 8,625,621 of record JAJHSJ010000017.1, read on the forward strand.
TGCCAATGTTTCAAAAGGTGGTAATCGTATCCCCACTATTTCTTCTTGTGCAGCCCACTTGAGTTTTGTATTTACCTAAATTTTAGTCATGTCCTAAAATAAGCTCTCAAAAGGGATGGACGGTGTGGATTTCCAAGAAACATTACCGTAGCCCCACGTAGCATCGCAACGCAGAAACTTCCTGCCAGATCCTTTCTCAGGAAATCTGCCTCTGTCTGTACATTCATTCCGGTGGGCTTCCCAAAAAAGAAAATGAGCCTCACTTAAACTGCACCTGTACAGCTAAAACATAAACACTACGTCATTGCATCCATCCCACACGAGGAAGAAACGTACGTACATGAGTGCAAGTAGCACGCTTTTCCATTCCATGAGATCACACATCACTTGCATGGTTGAGTTGGGTGGCTTGTCCATTCATTTATACTCCGCTTCAATATGTATGCCCTCGTGCCTTTAAATACCCATCATCTCAGCCTTCAAAGTCAGCTTGCCTTCAAACACTCAGCTTACCACCTTCTCTAACTTCTTTTCACTCAATCATGACTCTTATTCTAGGTAATGGCCACTCAGATGGTCCTACCACTCAAGGGAAGAATGGAAAAAAGGAAATAGGCCGTGCTTGTGCAAACTATCACCCTAGTGTCTGGGGAGATCGCTTCATTGCATCATCTCTGAATGACAAGGTGAGAGAGATATTTCCATCTGGTCAATGAGTAAATCAGTCTGTGCCAGACATGCACATTTATATGTGTATATTTCCATACTTCAAAAGGCTCGACTCTACCAAATCCCCTAGTGATCACATCAGTAATACATACATACATGTTTGTAGGTATTGCAATTTATACAAACGCATGCGATCATTTACATACATTGGTAAAATCAGAAAATTTGAGGCGTTTTCTTATCAGAATCTCTCTCTCTTTTTTTCTTTTTTAAAAAAAAAAAAAAAAAAAAAATTTTAATTGTTGTTATTCATCATTTCTCGAAACTATAAAAATGACATTCTTGAAAACAATGTGATATTTTTATGGTATATCTGACTATGTGTGGCATTAACATAGGAGCTTGATCCATGCACCAAGCAACGTGCTGAAAAACTGAAGGAAGAAGTGAAGAAAATTCTATCTGATGTCAATAACACTGCAAAAATTGAATTTGATTGATGCAATTCAGCGCCTCGGTGTCGCATACCACTTTGAAACAGATATAGAAAAGGAATTACACCGGATTTATGATGGCTATAACGACAATGATGATGACCTCCATGCATGTAGCTCTCCAATTTCGACTACTAAGGTAACAAGGATATAATGTATCATCTGGTAAGTGTCGCGCAACTAAATCTTGTATGCGTGTGTGCATATATGTATGTAACATGCATGCATGTGTTGACGCAGATGCATACAGACATGCGTGCGGAAAACACATGTATGTGTTTGCATTTGCATGCATACACATGCCCAAATCAATTGCATCTCTACTGCATTGCTCAAAGTTAAATAAAATCATCTTTCGATTATTGACGTCTTGAAACGTTTGGATTGTGAAACAGATGTGTTTAGAAAGTTTAAAGACAACGAGGGTAAGTTCAAGGGCACATTGAGCAGTGACATACAGGGTTTGTTAAGTTTATATGAAGCGGCATACCTTGGAATACATGGGGTTGATATACTCGATGAAGCCATTACTTTCACCACGATGCACCTCAAATCGGCATTGCCGCATCTTACCTCTACCCTAGCAAAGCAAGTAGAACTTGCATTAGAAGTTCCACTTCGAAAGCGTGTGGAGAGGCTACAGTCAAGGTACTACATCTCAATCTATGAGGAAGATAAGGAACGAAGTGATGTGCTATTGGAGTTTGCAAAGTTGGATTTTAATATATTACAGTCATTGCACAAGAAGGAGCTAAGAGACATCTCAAGGTAAGTTTTGTCCAGTACACACGTGAGTTTTCTCCCAGGAAATCATCCATCTATCTAGATGCTTCATTCATTTGTGTCACCATGGGCAAACCAACTGTTTGATCAATAGCATGCTAGATGGACAATCATGATTGAGTAGAGAAACAAAATAGGTCCAGTAGCATGGGCAAACCAACTGTTGATTGGCTCGAGCGGGGGCGGAGGAATCTGCCGGGATCATCGAGGCAATCTAATTTTTGCATTCCACAGAAGCTATGGCCAATCAACAAACAATCTTGCTGAGGCTCAAGCCATGTTAGACGGCTTAAAGACCTGCTCCAACCTAGGCCTTTCAAACATTATCGTCGAAACGGACTCGATGACCATATTCAAATCGGTTAAAGATCCTTTTTTCTCAAGCTCTTGGCAAATTTGGTATATAATAGGAGCGATTCAGCTATTTCGGCGATCTCTTAATCTGATTTTCAGCCATATTCATCGTGAAGGTAATGCGGTAGCTGACGCCTTAGCCAGACTGGCTTGCGAAGGCTGCCCAAATAGATTGTTTGAATCCCGTGCAACCCTTCCGAGACAAGTGCGGGGAAACCTCACCATTGATAAAATCGGCATTGGGAACATTCGCTTTTTGTAGTAGGGACTTCTTCCCTGTCATGTGCTTCCTTTTCCTTCTTTGGGCAGTTTTGTTTTTTTGTGCAGATCGATGTATACGATAGGAGTTGTCCGCCCTTTTTGTCGGGACAATCCTGAATGATTGTAAATTTTCTCGAGTAATGGAAAGCCCGTTCGTTTTTAAAAAAAAAAAAAAAAAAAAAAAAAGGTCCAGTAGCCATCTTGGTTCACGCAGGGTTTCCACATGTTAGGAGTTAGAAAATTTCCCAGTTAACATTGGTTGGAATGTTGATGTGTCTTTCATAGGTGGTGGAAGGAAAACGACTTTGCAGTAAAGCTTCCATTCATCAGAGATAGAGTGGTGGAGTGTTACTTTTGGATATTAGGGGTGTATTACGAACCACATTATTCCCGACCTAGAACGGTGATGACCACAATAATATCTTTAACATCAATCATGGATGACATTTATGATGTACATGGTACATTGGAGGAGCTTGAACTATATACTGCTGCACTGGAAAGGTACAGGACATGCGTCCAGCACATGATTCTCCTCGTATTTTCTTTCCATACAATATTCAAATTGGGTAGTCCCATTGTATTAGTGGTAACAATGGACAGACCTGTGTATTTATGAGGAAAAAATACCAATACTTTTGGAAGAGGCATGGCCCACCTAAAGAGTGCATGGGCCTGACATTCGACAAGGGTGATCTACATGATGGGACCCACAGTGCCCATGTTGGATGTCCTACCCAAGTGGTATTTTAGCAGGAAAGATGGTTTGACACCACAAATAATGGCACTGTTCTAGTCTTCTTCTTCTTCTTATTTATTTATTTTATTTTTTTTAATGTCAAAAGATTTCATTGAAGTGGCAAAAATTACAATGAGGATGTTCGGGCGGAGACCAGGGACAAAAGGGCTGGTCCGCCTGTCATATCCCGTATAATTGAGACCTTTTTAACTTCCTAATTGAGCCCAACCCGGCATAAGAAGCAGATTGGTATATATGAGACTACCAAAGGTGCTCATTCAGCCGTGCATAAGAATCTCTGTCCACTTACAAAGTGAGATTGGTTCCAATGGAACCCATCCGTCATTAGGCATGGTGGATGGGACTCTCAAGACACCTTCGAAATGGCATTAAATCCTGGAAATCTCACTTCGAATTTGCATACAGGCAGTGGGACACAATCTCTTATATATCAATGGTGGTGATGATGCATGACCGTTTTGTAATTCTCTCCATTTTTTTCCAAGAATGATATGAAATTGATGAGCCAAAAACATGACTTGTGCACTTAATTTGAAATTTTCAGTTGGGATCGCGGGGCAGTTGATCAGCTGCCAGAGTATATGAAAATCCATTTTGTAGCACTTTTGGACGCTGTTGATGGATTTGAAGAAGCACTGAGTCGGGAAGGAAAATCGTACCGTATATCATAATTAAAAGAAGCTGTATGTACGCTTTAGCTTCTCTGGATTATCTTACTGGGTTCTTACATAATGCCCATAATTATATTGTTGTATGAAAACTACACTGATCAGATGATACTACCCATACAAAACAGTGGTGTTGGAGCCAAATTTTGTTTTCGATAGAAAACAGTGATGATATCTGGACCGTTTGTTAGGTGGACTCCGTGGCTCAGAAAGAAAACCAACTATTGATTAGATAATCCTAAGCTTAATATTGGCAGCATACTCATAAGTTAGAGGTTTAAGATCATTGGTCAGTGTGATTTTGGGTGGAGGTATGACCTGATGAACGGTCTTGATCTGCTACAAGTTTTCTATTACAGGCCCCAACGAGTGGACAGCATGAATCATGGGCATTGTGCAGGTTTTCAGTCTGTACAAGTGGAGTTCTTTGTCTAGTCATCAAAAGTTTGATCTGATTGGCCGAACATTCCATGATCCTAGCCATCAAAGTGGACCATGGGCCTCACTTGTACAAACTAAAATCCATCTTACTCTCATGCATCAACTTCATTGGTAATTGTATGTATTTATTTTATTTTATTTTTATGTATTTGTTTTTTTGTAGTATAATGGTGTGGCCAGAGCCTACTTGCAAGAAGCACGGTGGGCCAGTTCAGATTACGTGCCAACATACGAGGAGTACATGGAAGTTGCACTAATCAGCAGTGCTTACCCTATGCTTACAGTCATATCTCTTGTTGGGATGGGAGATATTGTAACAAAGGAGGCCCTTGAGTGGGCCATCCATGTACCAAAGGTGGTCACAGCTTGTTCTGTCATTTGCCGACTTAAGGATGACCTTACATCAAGTGAGGTACGGTAGATTGAACCCAGTTAAGTGCCTTTGCCCTGCATGTGCCAATGTAGCACGTGTGTGGACTCTAACCAATCATCATCATGCATGCTCTGGTCAACGGATGGAATTGCCCAAAATCATGTACATCCTCTCGTCAATGGGCATTGGGCAAACAAAAGAATGGACCATTTACAGAAACTAGCTAATGGTCCGTAGTATACTTACATATGTGAATAGATTCTATATCATACATATGTTCCCTTTGGCACGTGTGAGGAGTGATTACTTGAAAATTGCAACCACGAAATTGTTCGGAAAATGCAGAAAAAAAAAGTAGACCAATGGTCAATGTTTCTGAAAGAGGGTTCAAAGGATCTAGAAAATGGGGCGTGTATCACGTGACCTTGCCTTGCGGGGGATTGTACTCTTAGGTGTCAATCAATCAGGTGGGCCCAGTTGATCATGCGCGCAAACCTTCTTAACACAAAGCAACTGGGCCATGCTTACTATCACACCATGCTTGGACTCAGAGTTTCTACACTAGGTTCGGTTTTTCAGCTTGTACAAGCGACTCCCATGGTTCACTGATCCGAATCATGACTAGGACCTAACTAACCATGGATGGGCCATGCAACAAACAGTCCTTTTTGAGGTTTGAGTGTGGATCATCGCCATGTTTCTTTCTTAACCGTCTATTTTTTGGCCTCCAATTGAAGGTTAGGATTCATTCCTCAGGGAGTTTTTTGGTGGATGGGCCATCCCCACTGGGGCTCATGGAATCAAGGGTTTGGATCACTGAACCCTGGTCCACTTGTACAAACTGAAAGACCAATGATTGGATTGTAGCTAGTTTGTCTGTTTCTCGCGACTAACATATATGCTTTCTCAATGTGAAGGGTATCATGAATAAGCGCAAACATCTGGAAGGTAGGCTGACAACTGGATAAATAGTGGTAGAGTCCAGTACAACCCTTCGCATCTCGCTATGGTGAGAATTTCTATGTGGGGCCTAAGTGGATTAACGTACAATCATGATGGACCACAAGATAGGAAGTATAGACCGTCGATTGCACACGGTTCCAACATAAACATGATTCTATAATCACAGCTTTTTAAATAACGGTCTTATAGAATCATGTAAAAGTATATCCCTGGATTGCTATATTCTATACTTAACTGGTGAATATCATATAACTATCACTACCGTAGCAAGTATCTTATTCATTTGGTCAGCCACAACGAATTTCACTCCAATCTTAGGGGCTTTCCTCTCAGATTCTTACTTGGGTTGATTCCGGGTCATTGCATTGGGATGTATCATCAGCCTTCTTGTAAGCATATTTCTGTTATTACTCTAAAAGCAATGTTTTAGAACTTAGACCAGCTAGTCGGGTCAAACTGTTTTAGACCTGAACCCTACTTCAAAACTGGCTAGTCTGGGTTTTAACACATGACAAGATAATGTTATTACAAGTATATATTTCATGATTTCAATCTTTTTTCTTTAAGTTGATTTACAGAATTAATTGTTAGGATTTATTTAATTCTCTGCTAACTGACTTCTTTCATATTCATGCATTATGATATTGTAATAGTGGCCTAATCTCTTAGGGCCCGTTTTGCCGGTCGGATTGGAAGGGATTGGAAGTCAAATCCCGGGATTGGCCTGGCGTGCCAAACAGAGTCGGTGATCTGATCCCAATCTCATGGATCTTAAGACAATCCACTGACAACACCATCATTACCTTTAAATCCCATTCAAACCACCCTAATCCTTTCAAATTTGCCTAGGACGTGTTTGGTTGGAGGGATTAGAAGGGATGCGAAGGTTTAATCCCAGGATATTGGCCGGCCGTGCCAAATAGACTAGACTGAATATAGCAATCCAGGGATATAGCAATCCCATGGATCTCAAGATAATCCACTGACAACACCATCATTACCTAGAAATCCATGCCATCCACCCTAATACCATTCAAGACCGTTATCTGAACCTAAAAGAAACATGATCAGATAATCCCAACCATAAGATTAATGGCAAACAAAATGGACTGTAAGAGTAAAAGTATATAGACCGTCCATTTGAAGACCGTTATTTAAAAAGCTGTGATTATAGAATCATGTTTATGTTGGAACAGTGTGCAATCGACGGTCTATACTTCCTATCTAGTGGTCCATCATGATTGTACGTTAATCCACTTAGGCCCCACATAGAAATTCTCACCGTAGCGAGATGCGAAGGGTTGTACTGGACTCTACCTCTACTTATCCAGTTGTCAGCCTACCTTCCAGATGTTTGCGCGTATTCATGATACCCTTCCCATTGAGAAAGCATATATGTTAGTCGCGAGAAACAGCCAAACTAGCTACAATCCAATCATTGGTCTTTTCAGTTTGTACAAGTGGACCAGGGTTCAGTGATCCAAACCCTTGATTCCATGAGCCCCAGTGTGGATGGCCCATCCACCAAAAAACTCCCTGAGGAATGAATCCTAACCTTCAATTGGAGGCCAAAAAATAGACAGTTAAAAAGAAAACATGGCGATGATCCACACTCAAACCTGAAAAAGGACTGTTTGTTGCATGGCCCATCCATGGTTAGTTAGGTCCTAGTCGTGATTCGGATCAATGAACCATGAGAGTCGCTTGTACAAGCTGAAAAACCGAACCTAGTGTAGAAACTCTGAGTCCAAGCATGGTGTGATAGTAAGCATGGCCCAGTTGCTTTGTGTTAAGAAGGTTTGCGCGCATGATCAACTGGGCCCACCTGATTGATTGACACCTAAGAGTACAATCCCCCGCAAGACAAGGTAACGTGATACACGCCCCATTTTCTAGATCCTTTGAACCCTCTTTCAGAAACATTGACCACGTGTGAGGAGTGATTACTTGAAAATGCAGAAAAAAAATAATAATAATAAAATTATTATTATTTTTTTAAAAAAAAAGGGGTGTTTACATCCGCTGGATTATGGCATAGTTGTAAAGCAATCCAAAACATCCAAATAACTGACCCAGCTGTTTTACTTTATCCGTGATTTTATCCGTGAAATTTGAACCATTTCTATTTTACTTTTAACCATCCATTTGATATTCATCAAATGAATGATCAAGATTGCTTGATCAATGACAATTTAAGAGTTATATCCATCCATAATGTGCCCCACAAATTTGAATGGTCGAGTGGCCTAGCATGTGTCCCACATGTGAAGAGTCACGAGCAATTTTAATATGATGGTAATACAGTGTTATTGGGCTAGTATTAAGATAGAGGAACTACATTGTTCTGCATAGATTTTGAACTAGAGAGGCCGTGGTTCTTCATTGATCTACACCGTTGACATGATGGACTTTACCAAAAATGGAGGAACCACAAAATCCCCCATTTTTGAAGATCCGACCCCTTTGTCATGGTCTCCTAAAGATACACGGTTGAGAGAAAAGGTATAATAATGGTCCACGTTCAACAAATAATCAACGGTTTAGGTCATTAAACTATGGCCCCAATATCAATATTAACTGACTGTTTTTTTCTTTTTGCTTTCGACGACATGTGAAGCTTGAGCAAGCCAGAGGTCACGTCGCTTCTGCAATGCAATGCTACATGAGGGATCATGGCACTTCCTACGTAGACACATGCAAAAACTTCCAAGATATGGTTGCAAGCGCATGGAAAGAAGTTAACAAGGAATGCCTTAAACCAACACATGTTCTCATCCCCGTCATCATGCGGGCTGTCAACCTAGCACGCGTGATTGAACTCTTGTACGTGCATCAAGACGGATATACCAATTCCACACGTGAGACCAAAGATCGTATTACAATGGTGATGGTCGACCCAGTTGCCGTTTGAGGACAAAATGGATCATATATTATTGTAATTACTTGAATAAGGTCGATGGTCTATAGCATTAATAGATCGGCCCTTTATTTCTACTCTTGGTAATACATAGTACAGTATGTATTTATTTCCAACCTAGTGTTTTTCTAAATTAAGTGGTCTATTTTTATAAATTAATACTATAGAGTGAAAAATAATCCATTACTGATTATTAAATAGCCCATTTCTCTGCAAGTATTCGCAGTTCATGTGTACAGTAACTTGGTTAATGGAGGAATGCCTCAGCTTCTGGTGCAGCGCCTAAATCAGTCCCTAATCTGCTTCCTATTATTATTCTCTGGGAGATCTGGCATGCCAGAAATGATGCCGTCTACGACAATTCCCAGATGAACGTAAGCAAATCAGTGGCCCGTGTCAGATGATGGGCTAAATAGGTCCTTGGTGAGGAGCCTTCGGTCGCTGGTAGCTGGACGCATGATTTGAGTTCTAGAAAGCTAATGGTGGGTCAGCCTCTTCCAGTCCCTTCGCTGGTGAAATGGAGGTTCCCTCCCCTGGGATGGGTGAAGTTAAATGTTGATGGTTCAGCGATGGGTAACCCAGGCCCTTCTAGCGGAGGTGGAATTTGCAAGAATGAAAATGGCTCCTTTTTGTTCGCTTTTTCAGTTGGCTATGGGGTGGGTTCCAATAACATGGCGGAACTCCGCGCTATTCATGACGGAATGTTGTTTTGCTTGGGTAGAGACTTCGATAGGGTTATTGTAGAGTCTCATTCGCACCTACTGATTCACACCTTCTTACACAACACCAAGACCCCTTGGAAGTGGGTTCCTTGGATAGCTCGAATTAACCGCTTAAGCCGTCTGGGAGATTTCTCTTTCGTTCACATTTTGAGAGAAGGCAATGGGCCAGTTGATGCTCTAGCAAAAGAAGGAAGCCTCCACCAATAGTCCTCGACTTATGACCATGTCAGGCGCCTACCGTCAATTGTTCGTGGCCTGTTTTTTTTTTGGATAGGGTCGGTTTAGGTACCCTCAGGTCAACAATTTAACGAGGTGGTTCCGTCCGTTTCATCCTTGCTCGTCCAGCCAATTTGTGCTAGTCTTGCTCTATTGTTAGGGGTCTCTTAGTTGGTGCAAAGCGTTGTACTCACTTTTACAAGATAGGTGTCGCCCGCTGTTTTTTGCCTGGCCGCGCCCGAAGGGTTGTACAAATTGATTCTGAGTTGAATGCAACCTGTGGCAAGAGTCCATTTTGAAAAAAAAAAAAAGAAGCCCCGATGACTATACCAATTTACTTATCACATTGGATCATATCTGAACCTAAATCTAGAATTCCCATATCATTAAAGAAAAATCCTTGGGTTTTTTTTTATATATTTTTTTATTTATTATTTTTATTTTTATTATTTTTTTAAGCGTTTGGTAATTACTGTTAGTGCACCTATTTATAAATCACGTAAGTAAGTATGTCAGTGAGTCGATTGAGCCATTGGAAGCTTAAGACCAAAGTCACATTTATCACTTGGAGCATCAATGTGTGATGAAACAGGTAAATTGAGGTGCCTTGGTGACCGTAATCTTAAGCCCCATCTGTTAAATCTGAAGCCTAAAGCGTAAATATGAAATCTGAAGCCTGAATCTAAAATTTGAATATGAAGTCAAAAAACTTGGTTGGTAACTATTGCTGAAGTTTGAAAATTAAGTACTGAATTTGAAACAATCTGTTTGTTAACAAACATCTGAAATGTCTGAAATTTATTAATTTGACACATTTGCCCATATCTCATGTTTGGAAATATTTTACATCATGAAGAAATTTTTTTTTTTACTAAATGAAATTAAAATCATTCTATTTAATTCAAATAAACTCAAGTACTTAATAAAAAATTAAAATATCATTATTAAAAAAAAAAACAAAAAAGATAAAAAAAAAATCAATGATTTGCATGTATAAGTAAAGAAAAGAAAAAAAAAATCAAAATAAATAGAAAAGACAAAAAAATTAAAATAAATCAACATAAATAGAAAAGACAAAAAAATAAAGAAAATTAAGTCATTCTTTGAAGAGAGAGATTATAATACCCGCCGTAGAGAAATACTTCTAATCTTCTACAAAGAAGGTAAAGAAACAATCGATGATGCAATGGAGAAGTGAATGAGAGAAGCTTGTTGTGTTTTAGCAAAAATTGAACATGAACACTATTATCCCTCTTGCTTCTCATTGTATTTGATATGTTAGGCATTGTGGGGTCCACCGTAATGTATTTGTTTTATATCCACTCCATCCATCCCCTTTTCCATCTCATTTTAAGTCATGGGCCCAAAAATGAAGTAGAACCTAATCTCTGGTAGACCATATCATAAGAAATAGTGAGACAATAGTGCCCATGTCGAGTGGATCCAGACGTGCGCGAATTGGGTACTACTCTACAGGACGTGTATTTTATCCACATCGTCCATCCATTTTTTTCAAATAATTTTAGGGAATTATCCCAAAAAAGAGGAAAATCCAGATCTCATGTGGACCACACCATGGGAAACAATGGTGATTGAATGCTCACCATTAAAAGCTTCTTAGTGACCTTAAAAGTTTTTAATGAAGCTGATATTTGTGTTTACCCTTCATTAAAAGGTTGGATGGTAAATAAACATTACAGCAGGCCTTTGGATGTTCTTAATGGTTGACATGCAATCACCACTGTTTTCTTATGGTGTGGTCCACTTGAGATTTGGATCAGTCTCATTTGTGGGCTCATGCCATAAAATGATCTAGAAAAATAAATAGACGGTGTGGATAAAACATATATATCATGGAGAGCTACATAGCACCGTCCATTAGCCACCGTGCTGCTAGGCAATCCCGTCTGGATTCGATATCCACCGAACCGCACCCAGATCGGGGAAGCGGATTGCGTGGTGTGCTTGTGTGGATGTCACCAAGTTATGTGAGCCACACCATACATCCATTTGCAAACATCATTTTAAGACATGAGACAAAAAAAATTAGGTAGATCTAAAGCTCAAGTGGACAACAAAATAGAAAGCGGTGAGACAATGATTCCTACCGTTAAAACATTCTTATGACCCACTATTATGTTTATTTGTCATCTAACTTGCTCATGAGTTCACAAAGACAAGGATGAAGGAAGAACAACAAATATCAGATTAATTCAAAACATATGTGGTCCGAAGAAGTTATCAATGGAAGACGTCCAATCCTCCCTGCTTTCTGCGGTGTGGTCTACTTGAGCTTTAGATCTGCCTCGTTTTTTGAGCTCATGCCCTAAAATTATATCTTAAAATGGGCGGATAGTGTGGATATAACACATAGACCATGGTGGAGTCCAAAAAACTTGGTGACGTTAACACACTAGGGAGGTCACCGTGCAATCCGTTTTCCCCAAATCCTCCAAGGAGGTCACCGCATAATCCCTTTTCCCCAAATCATCTGGGGAGGGTACTACCAACCAGGATGGGATGTATGCTCCTGTAACATATATATATGTTTCATCCACACCATCCATCCATTTTTGACACCATTTTAGGGCATAAGTTAAAAAGCGAAGTAGATCTAAGGCGACACGTGTTGAGTGTGAAATAATGTATATTTTCCCCTTATTATGCATTGGTTTTATGAATACAGATGCCCTTAATCAATCTAATTATATATGTTTTCTCTTATGAGGTAATTTTGAGAGTTAAGGGAAAAGGATGCTTAAAGCTAGAGTTGTACATCGAGCCGAATCAAGTTTAGGCGGGTCAAGATTGGTTTGACTCGTCCATGCTCTCCTCGAGTATGTGTGTATATATATATATATATATATATATATATATATATATATATATATATATATATATATATATATATATATATATATAGATGAAACTATAGAGGTACCTTATTGTTGGTGCTGAGAGAGATAGAGACAGTGGAGCTCGGGCTCAACAAGTTAGGTAAGGAAGGGAAAGGGTAAGAAAGGTAAGGAAAGGTAGGGCAGGGTTTAAGTTTTAACTCTTTTTTTTTTTAATTTTTAAAAAATATATAATTCAAGTTAAGCTGAGCTCGAGTCAAGTTGAGTCAAGATTCACTATGATTGAACTCGGCTCGTTTTCAAAGCGAGCCAAGTTATATGAAGCTTGGCTCGCATTGAGTCGTCGTTCAAGCCGACCGAGATCGAGCCGAGCTGAGCGAGCTTTTCGAGCTAGCTTGGCTCGTTTACAGCCCTACTTAAAGCATGGATTTGATGCTCAAAGAAGTACCAAGTGAAAGGTTGGATCTATGGATGTTAAGATTCAAAAATTCAGGAGTCCAAGATTCAAAGGAAATCAAGTGAAAAAAAAAAAAAAAAAACTAAGGAGACAAAGTGCAGAAAATCAGAAGTGGGGAAATTGACTCTTCAATGACATTGATGACACCTTCGATGACATCAAAATAAGTGTCAATGTCATTGGAGCCACTTCGATCCCATTGCAAAAATCAAGAAAAATCTGATTTTATCGTTGGACATATTTGTGTATTATTTGATTCCATCGAATACATGTTTGATGCCATTGAAGCTAGTTCGCTGCCATCGAAGGGGGTTCGTTGACATTGAGAAAATACACAGATTGGAAAGTTAGTTGTCGAACATTTTTCTAATTTCACTCAGACTAATCGATGGGAGCCGGATGCCATCGAAGCCGCGATAGCTGCATAAAATCAAGTCAGTTTTGAAGTTGTTACGAATCAAGCTTATATAAAGGGATATTTTAGGAGTTTCTAAGAATGAAATGGGGTAGGAATAGAGAAAAGAGTTGTGGGTTATAAGGAGTCCTCCCTACTCTTCAATCCTTCGGTTCTAGTTAGTATTTATGTTTTTCTTTTTGAGTTTTAATTCAATCATGTTTATGGTTGGTTAATCTCTTAGCTAGAACTATAAGAAGTGAAGCTTGTAGTTCTTCTTAATATTTATTTTGCTTTAATTCAAGATATTTGGTTTTCATGTTGAACAATTCATTGATTTCTTGTTTGAATAAAAAAAGTTTTTCTATTTTACTTTGATCCATTGTCAACTCCAAGCACTTTGGATGCTTAGGAAGACTATTTATATTCTCTTACATGTTTTGCAATCGTTTGATTTGTAAAATCCATTAATCAATCATTGACTCTGAGCATAATAGATACTTTAAATTCCCTGTGATCAATACATTGATGCTTTATGAGGGAACAAATTCAATGAAATTCAGAATCTTTTTTGATATATAAATGATGATTTAACTACTACACCCTATAGGGGCAGATGGCGGACGACGACAAAACCCTAAACCTCGAAGAATGGCGGACGGTCCCAAATCGCACTACCAGAAAAATGGGCAAAGGCTACGGATAAAATCCGTAGCCATAGGTATATGACTACGGATCTAGTCCATAACACTAGCGTAGTCATAGGTCCCAAAACAATAGGTTTGGAATCTATGGCTACGGATTTAATCCGTAGCTATATGTCCCAATAGCTACGGATATGATCCATAGCAATAACTACCAGAAACTGGCAAAGGCTACGGACCAAATCTGTACCCATAGATCTATGGCTACGGTTTTAGTCCGTAGCACGACCGTAGTCATAGGCGCTGTGGAACCTATGGCTACGGATTTAATCCATAGCTATATATTCCAATAGCTACGATTATAATCCGTAGCAAAATATTAAAAGTGCCAAATTTAAGGCTACACCTGTCAGATTAGTGGCTACGGTCAATATCCTTAGCTATTTTGGACATTAAAAAATTTTATATTATCATTTGTTCATTCAATTACCACCTGTACAATCATTCATTCATTCAATTACAATCAATTACAATCCTTCATTCAATCAATTACAATTATAATCCTTCATTCAATCAATTACAATTATAATTACAATCAATTACAATCTAATTCATTCAATCAATTACAATTACAATTACAATAATACTGAAAATACAAGTCTTTGGCTTCATTAGAGAAATTAATGTGCTTGACTTCTCCATGAAATTTCAACAGCTTCGTATATTCCATCATCCTACAAATAGTCATGTCACTTATAAATTAGAATACCCATTGGAGAAAAGAAAGACAAAGTGAAAGAAGTGCATCATGTATAACCATTTTTTTCTTAATGAATTAAAATCAAAACTTAAAGATGAATGAAATTGACACAAAAGAAATGGTCTCACCATATGATTATAGGTTTAGGTTAAGGTTAAGGTTTAGATTTAGGTTATAGGTTTTGGGATTTGAGAATGAGTTTGGGTTTAGGTTATAGGTTTTGGTTTTGGTTTTGGTTTTGGTTATAGGTTTTGTGATTTGAGAATGGGCTCGGGTTTAGGTTATAGGTTTTGGTTTAGGTTATAGGTTTTGGTTAAAGTTTAGGTTTTTGGATTTGAAAATGGGTTCGGGTTTAGGTTATAGGTTTTGGTTTTGGTTTAGGTTATAGGTTTTGGGATTTGAGAATGGGTTCTGGTTTAGGTTATAGGTTTTGGTTTTGGTTTAGGTTATAGGTTTTGGTTTTGGGAAATGAGAATGGGTTCGGGTTTAGGTTATAGGTTTTGGTTTTGGTTTTGGTTTAGGTTATAGGTTTGGATTTAGGTTTAGGTTAAGGTTTAGGTTATATGTTTTGGCTTAGGTTAAGGTTTAGGATTTTGAATTTGAAAATGGGTTCGGGTTTAGGTTATAGGTTTTGGTTTTGGTTTTGGTTTAGGTTATAGGTTTTGGTTAAGGTTTAGGTTTTTGGATTTGAGAATGGGTTCGGGTTTAGGTTATAGGTTATAGGTTTTGGTTAAAGTTTAGGTTTTTGGATTTAAGAATGGGTTCGGGTTTAGGTTATAGGTTTTGGTTTTGGTTTAGGTTATAGGTCTTGGTTAAGGTTTAGGTTTTTGGATTTGAGAATGGGTTCGGGTTTAGGTTATAGGTTATAGGTTTTGGTTAAAGTTTAGGTTTTTGGATTTAAGAATGGGTTCGGGTTTAGGTTATAGGTTTTGGTTTTGGTTTAGGTTATAGGTCTTGGTTAAGGTTTAGGTTTTTGGATTTGAGAATGGGTTCACGTTTAAGTTATAGGTTTTGGCTTTGGTTTAGGTTATAGGTTATGGGATTTAAGAATGGGTTCGGGTTTAGGTTATAGGTTTTAGTTTAGGTTTAGGTTATAGGTTTTTAGATTTGAGAATGGGTTCGGGTTTAGGTTATAGGTTTTGGTTTTGGTTTTGGTTTTGGTTGTAGGTTTTGGGATTTGAGAATGGGTTCGGGTTTAGGTTATAGGTTTTTGGATTTGAGAATGGGTTCGGGTTTAGGTTATTGGTTTTGGTTTTGGTTTTGGTTTTGGTTTAGGTTATAGGTTTTGGGAATAGAGAATGGGTTCGGGTTTAGGTTATAGGTTATGGTTTTGGTTTAGGCTTAGGTTTAGGTTTTTTGGGATTTGAGAATGGGTTCGGGATTAGGTTATAGGTTTTGGTTAAGGTTTAGGTTTTTGGATTTGAGAATGGGTTCGGGTTTAGGTTATAGGTTTTGGTTTAGGTTAAGGTTTAGGTTTTTGGATTTGAGAATAGGTTTGGGTTTAGGTTATAGGTTTTGGTTTAGGTTAAGGTTTAGTTTTTGGATTTGAGAATGGGTTCGGGTTTAGGTTTTGATTTAGGTTAAGGTTTAGGTTTTCGGGTTTAGGTTATAGGTTTTGGTTTAGGGATTTGAGTTTAGGTTATAAGATTTGGTTTAGGTTTTTGGATTTGAGAATGGGTTCGGGTTTAGGTTTTGATTTAGGTTAAGGTTTAGGTTTTCGGGTTTAGGTTATAGGTTTGGGTTTAGGGATTTGAGTTTAGGTTATAGGTTTTGGTTTAGGGATTTGAGTTTAGGTTATAGGTTTTGGTTTAAGTTATAGGTTTTGGTTTAGGTTAAGGTTTAGATTTTTGGATTTAAGTATGGGTTCGGGTTTAGGTTATAGATTTTGGTTTTGGTTTTGGTTTTGGTTTAGGTTATAGGTTTTGGTTAAGGTTATAGGTTTTGGTTTAGGTTATAGGTTATAGGTTTTGGGATTTGAGAATGGGTTTGGGTTTAGGCTATAAGTTTTGGTTTTGGTTTTGGTTTAGGTTATAGGTTTTGGGATTTGAGAATGGGCTCGGGTTTAGGTTACAGGTTTTGGTTAAGGTTTAGGTTTAGGTTTAGGTTATAGGTTTTTTGGGATTTGAGAATAGGTACGGGATTAGGTTATAAGTTTAGGTTTTGGTTTAGGTTATAGGTTTTGGGATTTGAGAATGGATTCGGGTTTAGGTTATAGGTTTGGTTTTGGTTTAGGTTATAGGTTTTGGTTAAGGTTTAGATTTAGGTTATAGGTTTTGGGATTTGAGAATGGGTTTGGGTTTAGGTTATAGGTTTTGGTTTTGGTTTTGGTTATAGGTTTTGGTTTAGGTTTAGGTTAAGGTTTAGGTTATAGGTTTTTGGATTTGAGAATGGGTTATGGTTTAGGTTTAGGGATCGGGTTCATGTTCGGGATTGGGTTTAAGTCTTGGTTTTCAAGTTCAGGTTTAGGTTTAGGTTAGAGAGTTGAGATTAGGATTAGGTGTAGATTTAGCTCTAGGGAATTGAGTTTAGGTTATAGGTTTAGGGAAAGGTTAGGTTTAGGTTATAGGTTTTGAGATTTGGGAATAGTTTTAGGTTATAAGTATAGGTTTAGGTTACGTTATAGGTTAAGGTTTAGGGATTTGAGTTTAGGTTATAGGATTTGGTTTAGGTTAAGGTTTAGGTTTTTGGATTTGAGAATGGGTTCGGGTTTTGGTTTAGGTTAAGGTTTAGGTTTTTGGATTTGAGAATGGGTTCGGGTTTAGGTTTTGATTTAGGTTAAGGTTTAGGTTTTTGGGTTTAGGTTATAGGTTTTGGTTTAGGGATTTGAGTTAGGTTATAGGTTTTGGTTTAGGGATTTGAGTTTAGGTTATAGGTTTTGGTTTAGGTATTTAGATTTAAGTATGGGTTCGGGTTTAGGTTATAGGTTTCGGTTTTGGTTTTGGTTTTGGTTATAGGTTTTGGTTAAGGTTTAGGTTATAGGTTTTTGGATTTGAGAATGGGTTATGGTTTAGGTTTAGGAATCGGGTTCATGTTCGGGATTGGGTTTAAGTCTTGGTTTTCAAGTTTAGGTTTAGGTTTAGGTTAGAGAGTTGAGATTAGGATTAGGTGTAGGTTTAGCTCTAGGGAATTGAGTTTAGGTTATAGGTTTAGGGAAAGGTTAGGTTTAGGTTATAGGTTTTGGGATTTGGGAATAGTTTTAGGTTATAAGTATAGGTTTAGGTTAGGTTATAGGTTAAGGTTTAGGGATTTGAGTTTAGGTTATAGGATTTGGTTTAGGTTTTTGGATTTGAGAATGGGTTCGGGTTTAGGTTTTGATTTAGGTTAAGGTTTAGGTTTTCGGGTTTAGGTTATAGGTTTTGGTTTAGGGATTTGAGTTTAGGTTATAGGTTTTGGTTTAGGGATTTGAGTTTAGGTTATAGGTTTTGGTTTAGGTTATAGGTTTTGGTTTAGGTTAAGGTTTAGGTTTTTTGGATTTAAGTTGGGTTTCGGGTTAGGTTATAGGTTTTGGTTTGGGTTTTGGTTTAGGTTATAGGTTTTGGTTAAGGTTATAGGTTTTGGTTTAGGTTATAGGTTACAGGTTTTGGGATTTGAGAATGGGTTTGGGTTTAGGCTATAGGTTTTGGTTTTGGTTTAGGTTATAGGTTTTGGGATTTGAGAATGGGCTTGGGTTTAGGTTACAGGTTTTGGTTAAGGTTTAGGTTTAGGTTTAGGTTATAGGTTTTTCGGGATTTGAGAATAGGTTCGGGATTAGATTATAGGTTTTGGTTTTGGTTTAGGTTATAGGTTTTGGGATTTGAGAATGGATTCGGGTTTAGGTTATAGGTTTGGTTTTGGTTTAGGTTATAGGTTTTGGTTAAGGTTTAGATTTAGGTTATAGGTTTTGGGATTTGAGAATGGGTTCGGGTTTAGGTTATAGGTTTTGGTTTAGGTTTAGGTTATAGGTTTTTGGATTTGAGAATGGGTTATGGTTTAGGTTTAGGAATTGGGTTCATGTTCGGGATTGGGTTTAAGTTTTGGTTTTCAAGTTTATGTTTTGGTTTAGGTTAGAGAGTTAAGATTAGGATTAGGTGTAGGTTTAGCTCTAGGGAATTGAGTTTAGGTTATAGGTTTAGGGAAAGGTTAGGTTTAGGTTATAGGTTTTGGGATTTGGGAATAGTTTTAGGTTATAAGTATAGGTTTAAGTTAGGTTATAGGTTAAGGTTTAGGGATTTGAGTTTAGGTTATAGGGTTTGGTTTAGGTTAAGTTATAGGTTTTGGCTTTGTTTTAGGTTTAGGGTTTAGGGAGTTGAGATTAAGATTAGGTGTAGGTTTAGCTTTAGGGAATTAAGTTTAGGTTATAGGTTTAGGTTTTGGTTTAGGTTAGGGGTTTTGATTTAGGTTATAGGTTATAGGTTATAGGTTTTGGTTATAGGTTGTAGGATTTGAGAATGGGTTCGGGTGTGGTCCCTGCAAATACAAATATAATACAAATATAAACACGGCCTGTCCGAATGGCCAGGCCCTTCCAATGTCGTCCATTGGAAATGGACAGCTTCATCATGGTCATAACAGCGGTTCCTACCTTCTAGGGACCCCCGCTCTTCCGGATAGCTCCGACGTACATCTGGGTCTGCTCCATTAATCTCGAGCAAATACATAAACACGGCCTGTCCAAATGGTCAGGCTCCTCCAATGCCATCCATAGGAAATGGACAGCTTCATCATGGTCATAACAACGGTTCCCACCTTCCAGGGACCCCCGCTCTTCCGGATAGCTCCGACGCACATCCGGGTCTACTCCATTAATCTCAAGCAAATACATAAACACGGCCTGTCCAAATGGCCAGGCCCCTCCAATGTCGTCCATAGGAAATGGACAGCTTCATCATGGTCATAATAGCGGTTCCCACCTTCTAGGGACCCCCGCTCTTCCGGATAGCTCCGACGCACATCCGGGTCTGCCCATCAATTTCGAGCAAATACATAAATACGGCCTGTCCAAATGGCTAGGCCACTTCAATCATGTACATTCTTGACAAGAGACATACCAGATGCTTGAATCTGAAATACGCAGCTCCAATTCTCACACATGCAATATCCACCTGAAAGAATGCGCATAACCGTCATGCTTGAGTAATGAATAACTGTAACCACAATGATAACTATTGTGAATGCACTATAATGAACAAATTATTATTATTATAGATAACTGTAATTACAACATAGATATGAGGAGCTTATGAGGAGCTTACCTGCTTAGGTAAACATTTGTTTCACACTTTGCCTGAGCATAAGCATTGGAATTGTCTGTGCTAACACAAAAGGTTTTGATCATCTTCTCCTTTGATCTATAATTCTCTTTCTCTAAATTAATTCATATTATAGAGGTTTCCAAGCGATATTATCTATCACTTGTTTGATCAGTTCAAGGCTTATATTGACAATCTTAAGGAAGAAAAGAAGAAGGAAGCTGTAGAAGATGCAGCCTTCCTCTGTGTTCTAAAGATTATGCCGAACTACATTTTCAACAAAAAAGATCCAATTGTCTTGGGTGTTGATGTCCTTGAAGGGATTGCAAAGGTCGGCACTCCAATCTGTATTCCTTCAAGGGATTTTATCGATATTGGACGAATAGCTTCCATTGAGATTAACCACAAACAGGTTGATATAGCAAAGAAAGGCCACAAACAGAATCGCTTTTGCCCATCAAAGGTTCAGGCCTCACTTTTGCATGTTACACCAACTAGTGGGTATCCAATCCTACTTCACATGAAATAAGTGAGTATGTAGTTAAAAGACTAATACCTCCAGAAATTTGGCACAAACCTCTAGTAGCGTGTAGAAGCGTGTAGAAGATGTTCTCGAATCATCACTACATTCTGGTCACAACAGCATCATTCTGGTCACAGCTGATGGCTAGCCAAATGTCCAAAAACATACCAGCCAAGCACATCCCAAGATATCAGCCAAGATGCTTATCTTGATTGGCGATTGGTGTGGTCATCGATCAAGGAAGAAAAGAGCAGTAAATGGTTGAAAGACATACATTAATCACAGAGTATATGGTTATGTATTTTTTAGGATGTGACCAGTTACCCCTGCTATTTGGGTGGTCGAGATTTGAGGACTGAGAAATGGGCACAGGAGGGAAAACCCAATCCAACTGTTCTCTCTAGGGAAAACCCCAACATTTCAAAGCTTTCATACAAGGCCAAGGTAACTAAATCATTTTGTTTACTCCATGAAATATCCAGCTAGATGAAGTTATCAAGAATTTTGTAAGAAAAGAAAAGAAAAAAGCACAATAGTAAAAAAAGGAATTAAACTTCAATTGCCATGCATCATGTCTCTAAACAGAGTCTAATTTAAGAAAAAGTTCTTTTGAATATAGAAGGCCACTCTTTTCTCTTTTGACTACCTATACTTTAACCACATTATACAGATAATTGGATCTGCTTCATTTTTGGTATAATGCTCTAAAATGATCTGGAAAAACTGATGGACAGTGTGTATACATATAATACGTACATCAAGGTGGGCCCCATGATAAGGGCCTCACTCTCTTGGGTAAGCCCGGGGTCAATCAGCTCCCCCTAACTTGTCCTTTTCTTCAAACAGGTGGTGGACATATTGAAACACAGCATGAATGTTCTTGAGAAAGAACCACAGCTGGCTTACCTCTACCTATCAGTAACTGACTGTCATGTGGGTGGACCTTCCATGTGATCCACACTGTCCATCAAGTACGTTGCCTCATCTTTACCCTGGGATCCAAAAATCATGATAATCATGAGTTGAAAATTGAGCAGGATCCTCTATTGCATTTTCAACTATTGGATTTTCAACTCAACTCAACTCAACTCTCAGTTAGAAATCACCAAAGCAGCTTCAAGATGCTAAGAAACAGTCGGAATGAAAGAGAAAATGAATTAGCAGCTAGAAAATGTGAGATTTTTTTCAATTCCTTTTATTTTTGCATTTTATGGAATTTTGTACCTGGAGCTGCTGTAAAACTCATAGAGCTTTCCTCTATTGGAGAAGATGATGAGAGCCACCTCAGCATTGCAGAGAATGGAGAGTTCGTCCCAGCTGTTGGTATGCTTTCATCAGGCGATGATACTATTCTCGGAGCCTGTAAGGAGAAATATGCATTAAAAGCATTTTTAGTGGCACACAAACACACACTCAGGTTTTTAGTTTCAAGTTTTGGATCATGTGATCTTGTAAGCCAGAGCACGAACGATAGATTAAAGAAACTGATTAGGGGCCCTGCCATGACTACTTAAGATTCCTGCTCTCCCAATGCATGCCAATCTAGCATGTGTGAGAGATCCAAGCCATTTGTTGGGAGGTGCCACTTAGTCTATGGCAACCTGAAAATCAGCTGGGTTGGTTATCAGGTGAGTCTTACAGGTACATCAAATGTGGATTGTTGGTCAATTCCTTTTAATGGTTCATTCCTCTCATACGTCTGTCCCATCATATGAATGACCTAGATCTCCCCACACTTCCTAATCAGCATGTTTGGAAAGAGAAGGATCCAAAAAATCCTGCTCTATCTAATTGTAAATGGTATCATCCAATTCATTAACAGGTCTTAGAATCTCATACATTGAAAAGCAAATTACTGTATCCAGACTACTCGCCACAGGAAGATGACTGGAATCCCATGGTTTAATCAATTATTGTACACGAGGAGCCATGCCACTTGCATTCCCAAAATGATGCCCAACAACAATGACTGGAATCCCATGGTTTCCTGCAGCAATAGAAGCCATATGTCTGTATTATGATTGTTTAATCCAAAACAATGCAAAATATATTTGAGTAATTTCTTGCACAAACAGATACAATCAAAAGAAAACTACAATGTGTTTGGATGCTCTATTGATGAATTGCAATAATTCTATTCATTAAAATGGAAATGAACTAGTGGGAGTAGCCACAACTCCAACCAAAATGATGGTGAAGCACCAGATAACAATTCTGATTGTTTCTCCAACTTGAAACACATACTGAAATTTGGGGTTGGTCATCATTGAGGTTGAATCTGGGAATGTTAAGAGTTTCTTTCCTTAGCATTTATGTTAAGAGTTTGGGCCCCTCAATAGAAACTATTTGCAGAGTCATCCATGTTCACAACAAGATATTCATTTTATGGGCGGTTTTGAGAAGGATGAGATTCATATTTAAGAAATATGTAATATACAAAGAAATAAATGGCTAGAGACAGAACCTTGTAGTAGGTCTGACACTTCTCATCATACCCTTCAATAGTGTCTGACACAAGTTTGCTAGAGACGTATATTTGTTGACCCTCTTCGTTCCTTAAAGCCCCCTGCCAATGAACAGCCATGCTGTGATTAGAAAACAATGGACAAAAGAAAATTAGAGCCTTTGATCTTGAAGCAGCAGGTTCATGATGATTTAGTTTTTTAGCGAAAAGAGGGTAGTTGGTTGGAGTATCAAGTTGCATTTGAAGTCTAATAAAGGAGGAAACCATATTTTCAGCATTCATTTTGAGAGTCTAGGCTCCAAACTACAGCTATGTTACATTCCATTTAAGACATGAAAGAAAAGTAACAAATTTTCTCTGAAAATAGCTCCACCATTGCCAGTAAATTTTCTCTTGATCAGAGAAAGCCATGAATTACCATGGTAGTACACCATTTTTCTTCACAAATCCTATCTTCAAGGAGTTATTGCGTTCATCATGTCTAGCTCTTATATTTGATGGAATAATGATGGTCCAACTACATGATATTAGGCTGCTCACAGTCATGAGAAACTAATTATGTTTTCCATATTACATCTAAGGAGTCATCCAGCAACACTTTATTAAACATAGAGACTTACAAATACCTCATCCAAAGAGTTATCCAAAAGCTCAGCAAAAGCTGTATAAATAGAATGTCAGGAAATAAAGTTAATTACCCAAAATGGCTATTCCTTTGACTGAATCTAAAGTTCAATGTAATTCTTCCAGAAAAAAATTGATTTGTAGAAAAAAGAAAAAATAAATACGATTTATGATGATTGTAAAAGGTAAGTTTACCTCCAAGAGCACACTTGTCTCTAGTTAAACAACTCTCTTTTGATTACTTGCACACATGAATCTGTTATATGAGAAACAGAATATTGACAGCTGGAATTTCTGTTTGAATTTCTGGAATTGATTCTACTCTTTATACTTTCTGGAAAGTAGTATTAGCTAGCGGTTGGAATGCCATTCCTATTCATTGGAAAATCATGTATAAGTACTGGAAATTAATTGTAGGAGTAGGAACGTTGTATTGATTGATGGATTTTGTTTTTCAAGCCTGACAAATAGCAATATTTTTGAATAAACTCTCTATTATTTTCTAAGCAGATATGTAGGGGATTGCAACTGATTTGGTTTGTATCAACATTCTCATTTTTTCTCTACCCTCTAATGATTCATCCCAATGGGAATTGGAAGGAATTTCAATCCCCAAATCTAGAAAGTTCAAAAATCCATAAAATTTTAAGCATGACAATTTTGCACCAACCTGGCATGCGTGTGTGATATCTGGGCCATGGACCATGTGATGCCCCAATTCCATGTAACCCTCTTTCCACAGAGAGGTAGATCCAATCCTTCAAAGAATTCGATTTCTTTGTTCATGAAGAATTCTCTTTCCATGGGAAGTCAAGTTCTATTGAACTCGAGATGGCTAAACCATGGAAACCTCAAGTTCCATGGAAATGAAGATCTTAGAATGATGAGTTTTGGGCATCCACAATAAAGGTAAAAGGTAAAAAGATAAACAAGACATCACCTAGGTAACATAATTGCCTGGTCCTGGGTAAGAGAACTAGCAGATTGCAAGATCTCATCCACTATGTACTGAGTTGGCTCCTGATCATTGCAATGCTCCATAATTCTCTATCACAAAATGCAATTGCATAAGAATATGATAAGATCAAACCAGAATAAAGCCCTTTAAATATTTCCATTATGATAGATGGATAACTCGGCAATCATCAGTATGTGTGGACAGAGTTTCAACTTGACCATGGAAAGCAGAAATGATAAACCTAATTTTCTCTGTTGGCATGCATTCAATGCATTTCTGTATTACATGGTTTCCGTTTTGATTGTGACAACACAACAAGTTTGGGCCATTTGGCATTTAATCGAGCATGTAAGGTGCCAAAGCATAACATAACCAAATTTTAAAAAATATTGATGAAAACTTCACAGATTCTAGACGAAATCATGGAAAAAAAAAATGTTTTCCACAGATCCAAACCTACATCTTCCAATCCAGCAAAAGATTCAAACAATAGCCAAAGGAATCAAACATACCTCGTCAAAAATTTCATGATCCAGTAAATATTGTGAACGTCCAACCCCGAACTTGCATTTCTCAAATGATTACTCAGATCAACTCACCATTAAATAACCATAAACAGAAGGCATTGTAGTTGTTAACTCTCACCGTTCTTCTTCTCCTTCTCCTTCTTCTTCTCCTTCTTGTAGCGAAAGGGGGTTTTCAAAACCCTAGCGAGAGAGACAGAGAGGTTGGGAAACAAAGAGGGAAATGGGGCTAAGAGATAGAGAGAGGGTGAGGTAGCGCAAGAGATCGAGAGAGGGCTGAGTGCGAGAGAGAGAGAGAGAGAGAGAGAGAGAGAGAGAGAGAGAGAGTCACGGGCAGGCGAGAGAGAGAGAAAGAGGGATTTCCTTTTCACAAAAGGGTGCGCGGGAGAGGTGTGCGGGAGAGTGGATGGGATTTTAGGGGTTTTATTTAGGACTTGTGGGGCCCACCGTTGTGTATGTTAATTATCCACTCCGTCCATTCATTTTAACGAATCATTTTTAGGATTCATCAAAAAAATGAATCAGATATAAGATTTAGGTGGACCACACCACATATTAATGATACAAATTAATTTTTCATTCTTTCTCGTGGTGTGGTCCACTTAGACTTTTGATCTTTCTAATTATTGGGCTCATGCACTGAAATAATATTTCAAAATTAATCGACCGTCTCCAATAAAGTCTGATTGGGAGGCATGTTTTAGCTACAGATTAAGCAAGTTTTAGCTACGGATTATATTCGTAGCTAATTAGCTACGGATCAAAGCCGTAGCCATAGAACTCTATAGTTCGTAGCCTTTGGTCATTTTTTTGGTAGTGTCGGTGCCGCAAGGAGGACGAATCATGTCTATTCGTGGGAAATCTTCCCTTCACCATAGCAAAGGACGATCTCACTCAGCGATTCGGTCAGTTTGGGGCCATTACAGACATTTATATCCCTACATTCCCAGGATCTGGAAAAGGGAGGGGATATGAGTTCGTTCGATTTCGCCGTATGCAGGACGCCCGAGCTGCGAGAGAAATGCTGAATGATCGCTTCTTGGGAAGAAGTCGAATGCTCATCAACCAGGTGAACCCAAGAGTGGTCACCAAGAAGCACCAACCTACCACCACAACTCAATGCCCTGATGCCTCCCGCAGACCCTTAGATCCCCGATCTAGGAATCCGAAACCCTCGATTCATATGGCGAATACCCTCGACTATCGGACACAACACAACGAGTTGATGCCTCCGGCAGAACCACAGGAACAGGCCCAAAGGTATCAATCTGCGTCTTATGTTGAGGCCGTAAACTCTCAACCACCTCCAAAACCCCCATTTCCCCCTTCCAGCTCTCAAGCTATCAGAGTTCCCAAGTGGATTTTCGATCAGGGAAGGGCCCAACTCTCTAATGGGCTTATTGGTGAGGTGAAAGGCCTGATCGATGCTACCCCTGTCATTTTCGAGGTTCTCTGCTCCTCTGCTTTTCGAAGCTCCCAGGTACAAATTTACAGAATTTCTTCTTCTGCTTATGTCCTGTGGTTTGAGAACAGGGAAGGACTCCTTGATTTTTCCAGGGATATAGCCCTTCAGCAACGAACGTCTCTGGAGAATGCCCGTCCTTGGGACCATGATCGTCTCGGGCAGAGGAATGTGGATTCGATTGGAGGGCATTCCCTTACATGCCCGGAATGAGCATACTATTGGCCTCATTGTTGAAAGAATGGGCACAATCTTAGAAATTGATAAAGACTTCATGGAAGGAACGAATCGCTAGTATGCTCGGGCCAGAATCCTCCCCTCCCAAGAATCGTTTAAAACGCTTAATCTCCTAGTGAAAGGGAGGTCCTATCCGATTTTCATGTTCCCTGATACCAGTGAACATCATGCTGTGGATGAGAAAGGATATGCATCATCAAATCCCATGGCCAATGAAGGAACTAAGCAATGGGCTGCTAAGTACTTTGGGAGGCAGCAGCCACTTCCTCAGATGACCCTGGATGCTAGCCGTCAATTATCTCTATCCCCGCTTCTCGAGACCAATAATAGAGGAGAAGGTCCCCAAGTTACCCGACAAAATGCCCAGGAAACTCCTCTGCTCCCCAATGGCATAGGCAACGTGCAGTTCACTCCAGCCCACTCTCATCAGGTGGAAGCTACTAGGGCTTCATCTCCCTCTCCGGATCATCAAACCCTCGACATGCCTATCCAGGCAAGGCCTCCTGCGCAGCTGCATCCCCAATAAAGCATAAACGCTCATCACTCTGGCGTGATTGGTAATGCAGGTCCTCAGGGAATCATCACAAAACAACCACATCTTCCTTCAGTGCAAACACTTCTATCTTAGCAGGCAAACCCCCCTGTCAGCTGCAGCAGAATCAGCCCCGATCTACCCCCCAACTCTCCCCTGCTGGCAGTAGCTCACTCTCCCCTGCTTGCAGCAGCTCAACCAGGCCTCTCTCCAAGAAGCTGAGGCTAGTGTCTAAGAGACCTCTACCTCAGACTCCCAGCCTTAGGGGAACCTGATCCATCACTCTACCCCTCTCCAGTGGATTCGTCCAACGCCAGACATGCCACAAGCCTGGGAAGATTGGCTTTCCGGGGTTAAGGAGATGTTCAATGAGCAATTAAGTGCTTTAATTCGATCCATTAATAGTCCGTCAAACTGGCCTAAAATGTTGTCTAACCAGACGCACCCTTCAGAGTCTCTGGTTGACTGGCCCATGAGAAAATTAGTTGCGGAAGCAGCGGCAGTGCTTACTCCCAGCAACAATCATCCTGGAATCACAGAGGCTCCTGGAACATCTGTCCTTGCTGCCCCGTTGATCGCTAATCCCGAAACAATGAAGCCACAGGAGGCGTTACAACTCTAAGTGGACATCAAAGGCGACAATTTGGATCATGATTCTAGCTCCTCAGGCCCGAGCTCGGGATCCTAGGATGATGAACCGGACTGGACCAAGGAACGCAAGAAAAGGAAGAACCTACAGAACTGAACCACAGCAAGCAAAAGAGTCAGCGGTTGAGGAGTCTGCAGAGAATGGCTAGGCACAAGGGATGGGTTACTGATGATTAGTCTTCTATCATGGAATGTGCGAGGGGTAGGTAATGCTCAAACTACTCTGTTTTTGAAGCGTCTAATAAGGAAACACGATATAGGGATCCTGATCCTCCAGGAGCCTATGATTCGTGAAGCGAGAAAGCCAGCTCTTGCTGCCAAACTTGGATTTGCTAATCAAATCTCGGAAGACATGGTGGAGAATAAAATTTGGATTCTAACCAGATGCCATATCCAGATCCAGACCATCTGAGCTTCCAGAGAAAGTATCACCATGAGAATTGATGAGGTGAGCCTTCCCCATCCAATTTCCATCACGGTAGTTTATGCTAGCTGTTTCAGGGACCAACGTAGGGCTCTTTGGGACGAGCTGAGAAGCATATCCCAATCATCGGTGGGGCCTTGGTTGGTTTATGGGGACTTCAATACCACTACCAATCCAAGAAAGCGTCTGGGTGGTCCAATGTAGATGACGGCTGCAATTGCTGATTTTCAAGAGGCTATTCAGGACTCTAGGATCATGGACGCAGGATTTTCAGTTACCCCTTTCACCTGGTGCAACAATCGCGTGGGCAGGAGTAGAAGATGGGCCAAACTCGATAGAATCTTCATCAATTCTGATAGGATGAGATGCTTCACGCGTTGTACAGTTCAGCACCTCACGCGTTCCTATTCAGACCATTCCCCGATTTTGCTTTCTTCTCAGGCTGATCCTCCTTCAGTTCCCCGCCCTTTCAGATTCCAGAGAATGTGGACTACTCATGACGATTTCTTTGCAACTGTGAAGAACAGTTGGGACAACGACATCGTCGCCACTCCGATGTACAAATTCTTTATAAAGTTGAAGAATCTCAAGACTGTTTTGAGATCTTGGAACAGAGGCACCTTTGGGGATATCAGTAAAAAGGTGCAGCAAGCTGAAGATGAGGTTGTTAGGGCTGAAGTCTCCCTCTGTAACTCGAACTCTCAAGCTGATTCTATTAAGTTGAATCAGGCCCGCGCCAACCTGAAGAGGGCCTATATCCAGGAGGAAATTTTCTGGAAACAGAAGTCCAGAATCAGTTGGCTCAAAGAGGGGGACAGGAATACTAAGTTTTTCCATGACTCAGTGCTTGACAGACGTCGTAGGCTGAAAATCTCCTAGTTGAAGAGCCCCACAGGGGTAACAAAAGACAAGGTTGAGGACATGGGTGATGAAGCGATACGTTTCTTTCAGGATTTATATTCTGCCTCGCCATGCAGCGCGAATGAGGACATTACTAATTGCATCCCCCGCATTGCGACGGACCAAATGAATGCTGACCTCTTGAGGCCTCTTTCGATGGAGGAGGTCAAGGAAGCGGCTTTCGCTATCCCAGTTGATAGTGCCCCAGGCCCCGACGGATTTGGTGGATCATTTTATTCCTCGTGTTGGGATATCATTGTCAAGGACCTCTTCGATGCTGCCCAAGACTTTCTTCAGGGTGGACCGATCCCCAAAGCTTTTCAATGCACCCATATTTGCCTAATTCCTAAGAAGAACAACTCGGAATATATTGCTGATTTCAGGCCCATTAATCTCTGCAACTGCATCATGAAGATTTTCTTGAAAATCTTGGCATCGAGGCTGGCTCTTATCCTTCCAGATATGATCTCTAGGGAACAAGGGGCGTTTGTTAAAGGGCGCTCGATTGTTGAGAACATCTCTATCGCTAAGGAGATGGCCCATGAGATTGACCGCAAAGTCTTTGGGGGAAACATAATCATTAAAGTGGACAAGGAAAAGGCCTATGACCGCCTTAACTAGGGCTTCATCGTCCAAGTCCTCCAGAAATTTGGATTCGACAACCAATAGATTGCTCGTGCTCAACGGTGCTGGGAAGACATCTGGTTCTCCATTCTCATCAATGGACGAAGCTTCGGCTTTTTCAGGTCTCATAGAGGTCTTAGGTAGGGAGATCCTCTATCCCCCTCCATTTTCATCCTTGCTGCGAAAGTCCTCAACAAGGGCATATCCAACCTATTTGCTTCGGGAGCCTGTCTTCCTTTCAGGCTATCGCGCAATTGTCCAATGATCACCCACCTATTTTTTGTTGATGACGCTATTTTGTTTCTTAATGGCAGGACATCTAATGTCCGATCCATCCTCAGTTTGCTTCAACAGTACGAAAGAGCTTCGGGTCAGAAGGTGAATGTAGTCAAATCCTCCTTTTTTGCCCCGTCTAAGACTCCCAGGGCTCGGGCTCACAGGCTGTACAGTTTGACTGGTTTTCGTCAAGCTTCCCTCCCATCAACCTATATAGGTGTCCCTCTCTCTAAAGGTCGAATCCCAAGCGCGCACTTCCATCAGTTCATTCAGAAAATCACCAGCAAGATTGCAGGGTGGAAGGCAAAACTACTCAACCCAGCAACGAAGTTAGTCCTCATCAAGCACATTCTTTCCAGTATTCCTGTCCACACCATCGCTGCTATCAACCTCCCGAAATCCACCATTCAAACATTGGAGAGGGCCTTTGCCAACTTCTTTTGGGGCAGCTCGGAAAGAGGTAACAAGAGGCATTGAATCAATTGGCCCACCTTATGCACTCCCTGCTTAGAAGGAGGCCTCGGTATCCGAAGATTTGACAAAATCTCGCGGGCTTTCCATATAAAACTAGCATGACAACTGCTGCAGGGTAATTCCCTATGGGCGTCCCTATTTTCGGCCAAATGCCTTCAGAAACTTCTTTCTTCCAATGGTGTTTCTAACACGACTGCCTCTCCAAGCTGGAGGGAGATCTTCAGAGTTCTGTAATTCATTCTTCGGCATTCCAGATGGCTTATTGGTAAGGGGAACGTCTCCTTCTGGAATCAGAATTGGACGAGCAGAGGTTTCCTTGCTGCTGCTGCCGTGAATCCCATTCCGCGCCATCTGCTTTCAGCCTAACTCAGGGACTTCTTTTCCCCCCAAGCTTCGAGAGACCTAAGTGAAGTCTGCCACCTTTTAACCCCTGCTGCAATGCAAATTGTCTCAGGCTCCCATGTTACGCTTTCTGACAGGGAAGACCGCTTCATATGGGATCTCTCCACGTCGAGAGCCTTCTCCATCAAATCAGCGTGGAATGACCTTAGAAGGCATCAGCCGACTCTCAGGTGGACTAAATGGATCTGGTGTAAGTCTCTCCCCCCTAAACTAACTATTTTTGCTTGGAAAAATCTTCATGGGGCTGTCCCAGTCGATCTGGCTATCCAACGCCTCGATATTCCTGTTGTTTCCAAGTGTGAATGCTGCAGCTCGCTCTCCTCCTCCTCCTTATTGCAAGGCTTTGCAGCTGGCCCTCCATCTATTTTTGGTGCTCACGGTGGCCCCTTTCCCGTCCGTCAGTCCAGGCAGCAACTTGGGCTCCAACAGCCTGCGGTTGAAGACCTAGATCATCTTTTCAGCTCGGGTATAATTGCAGCTCATGTTTGGGGCCACTTTGGCAGGCTCTTTGGCATTGATTCCCATCCCCATCAGACTATTGCTCAGAGAATTCAGTTGTGGGTATCTAGAGCTAGAAAGCGGTTCCGGGTTCCTTTCACAACTGGCCTCGTTCCGAGCACCATCATTTGGGAGATTTGGATTAGCCGCAACAATGCTCACTTCAAGGGCCGCTCCATGTCTATCTCCCAGATTATTTCCAACATTTCCAATTGGCTGAGAGAAATTGGCTCTTCCTTCCCCATTCCATACCGATCCTCGTTGGCAGACTCTATCATCATCCAGTCTCTTAGGCTTCCTCCATCCATGATGCATCCTGCTGCTAGCCCCGTTTGTGTCAGATGGATCAGACCCCCTCCTGGCTGGTTGAAATTGAATGTGGATGGATCTTTGAAGGGGAATCTAGGTTTTGGTGGAGGTGGGGGTGTTTGTAGGGATCACCACGGAAAGCTAATTTTTGCCTTTCATCGTCACTATGAGCATTCCACGAACACAACAACCGAAGCTCGGGCCATGCTTGATGGCATCACTATCTACTCCAAGCTAGGCCTATCCAACATCATTGTCGAAATAGACTCCAAGTCCATCGCTGATGCAATAGCAAATCCTCAAGTGCACAACTCTTGGAAAATCTGGTACCACTTGGGGGCCATCCTTCAGTTCAGGCGGTCTCTGAATCTTTCCTTCAATCACGTTTATCGGGAAGGAAACTCGATGGCCGATGTTTTGGCTAGATTGGCCAGTGATGGCTGCCCTAACAATATCTTTGTCTCCATCCCGGCTCTTCCCCGCACCGTTAGGGGTACTCTTTCGTTGGATAGGTCAGGGACTGGATCCATTCGGAGTGCGTGACCTTGTCCAAAGTAGGGCCGTTCTCTGTCTGCATTGCTCTAGCTACTGTCTGTTGGGTTCTCTGTTTTTGTTTTTTTGTATAGCTTGCGCATATATGATAGGCGGGATCTGTCCCTTTTTGTTTGGTCTCGTTTGAATGGTTGTACAGTTTCTGGATCAGTGAATTTTATGGCATGAGGCCTTAAAAAAAAAAAACCTACTACACACTACAAGAACATGGGCTTTTACTGGTGGTCAAAAGCCCCGGCAAAAGCCCAAAATACAACCGACAACACTTTTCCTGACGATAGACAAGCGTCGGTAAAGGGGTGTGTCGGCAAACCCTTTTCCAACGCTAAATAACTTTTATCGGCACTTGTCTGAGCACTGGTAATTATATACACTTTTTCGGCGCCCATTCTGACTTCACCGACGCTTTTGGTGGCCGCTGGTATTTCCTGCAGAAGTGCCGACAAAATTTAAAAAAGCGCCGCCCAAAGTCTATCCAAGCGCCAGTGAAAGTATTCTAAAGCACGGTTTTCTGGACACTTTTAATCACGGAAAAGCATTGGTAAAAGTTTTTTTTTATATATAACTACGATTCCATTCATATCAACATCAAAGATACAAAGGAACAACTTCGAGCGCACACGGGCTGACAAAAGGAAGATCGGACCGCCTATCATGTGGCTATACAATGAAATATAATGAAAAAGGAAAAAGAAATTATGACTCCCTTAGTGCTCCTATGCACACTTTGTCAATAAAGCAAAGGCCCCTAATCAACCTAGGGAGAGTGGTCATCGTGTTCGTCCAAAAGGTTTCCTAATTGGCCACTCCCAAACGAGCGAGGCCATCCACCGGCCCATTGATTTCACGGAGAATAAGCGAAATGAGAAAATTTCCTTTCTTTTGAAGATTTTTTGTTCTCGATATCCAGTAATCCCATTTCCAATGTAGGAGCGACAACCCCTTGAATGCTTCCACCACAAAGGAGGAGTCTGATTTAATGAGGATGTCATGCAGCCCCCGTGCTATGCTGAGTTGCATCACATCGTGGAGGACCCGGAGTTCTACTCTGTATTTGAAGCGTGGTCGTAACCAGGTAGAAAGAGAAAATCAGATCTCCATTGGCATTTCTGCAAATGTTACTACCACCCGACGGGCCGGGGTTTCCAGATGCAGCCCCATCCATATTTAATTTAACCTTGCCCATCAGTGGTCTGGACCATTTAACAAATTGACTGGAGCGAGGCAAATGAGGGCAACGAGAGAATCCGAGGCGGAGGACGAATGGAATCAGAGCCTAAGAACATTGGAAAAGCTTTCCAAGAAGCCATTTTACATTTCCAATGACCCTGCTGCTAGCTGGTCTTGTCCCATC
The DNA here is from genome assembly GCA_021015155.1 of Magnolia officinalis. Taxonomy (NCBI): domain Eukaryota; kingdom Viridiplantae; phylum Streptophyta; class Magnoliopsida; order Magnoliales; family Magnoliaceae; genus Magnolia; species Magnolia officinalis. The sequence goes on from JAJHSJ010000017.1 coordinate 8,659,365, forward strand.
GTACCTGGCTGAATTCCTCGCTTTTCAGATCTCCCATACAATGAGGCACGGCGTTATGCGGCGAAGGAGAGATGATTCTCGAGTGGGATTCCACCAGAGAGAGAAAAGACTGGCAATAGAGGAAGTAGAGGTGGGCTGGACACCGAAAATATCACTGAACTCGTTCCAGACTATGGACGCTAACGCTCCCCGACAAAAAAGATGGTGCAACGTTTCAGATTGAGGGGAGAAATTTTTCCCACTGTCGCAACATATACACCTGGAGGCAAGGGAAATACCTCTCGATTGGATCCTGTCGTCCATAGGGACAGCCCGATGGAAGAGTCTCCAAAGGAAGATGGAGACCTTGTTGGGGAGTTTTCGATGCCAGATACACTTGGCCCAGTCGATTACCTGCCTACAGTTCGACACACCATCCATCCTTATTTGACTGAAAAATAGTCGGACCGATCGTGAGGCCAGATGCGACGATCTAGCTGGTCTGAAGTACAAAGCCCAGCGTGGGTAATGTGGTCCTTCACACCCACTGGGAGCAGATCAGCTGCTGGCGACCGAGGGTTGATTCCTTCCGGAGAGAGCAAGTCGCTAATAGACAAATGGAATAGATGATTGGGAATTGGCTGATCGATCAAGTCCGCTAACCACCCCAGCCCTATCCAATTCTCATGTCAGATGTTCATGGAACCACGTCCTACCTTCCAAAGTAAGTGGCTATTAAGAACAGGGGAGAGCGACACTATGTGTTTCCACATGGGGGAGATAGTGGATCTGGATGCGCCAGAATTCGCATCCGCAAGAGAGCCATATCTTGAAGTAGCGAAACCAGCCCACAAGCTATTGTTTGAGCTAACTTTGGCAGTCCAAGCCAACTTCAATCTAAGCGCAGCCATAGCATCATTGAGTTTTCTGATTCCCAGGCCACCTTCCTCTTTAGGCATAGAAATTTTGTCCCATTTGATCCAGTGACATTTGTAGTTACCTTCATACCTGCCCTAAAGAAACTTGGAAAAACACGACTCCATCCTTTGTAGGATTTGGGACGGAATCGATGTTGCCGACATAGCATGGATCGGAATACTGCAAAGGACATGATTGATGAGCGTGCACCTGCCTGCCTGAGAGAGGATTCGGGGCCTTCCACCCTTGAATTTTACTTTCAATTTTTTTCCAATAAAGGGCGAAACAGAGGGACTCTGGCCCTGCCTTTAAGGAGTGGAATCCCGAGATATGTAAAGGGCGTGGAGGAGCAAGGGGTACCAATACGCCGCTATATGTTTCTAATTCTGTTGACCGGCATTGAGGCAGAAACATGTGTACAACTTTTGTGAAAATTGATGCGTTGTCCCGACGCCGCTTGATAGAAAGAGAGGAAATCTCTCACCACTTTGATAGAAGAGCTGCCTCCATTGAAGAATAGGACAGTGTCATCGGCATAAAGGAGATGCGTGATCTATTTGCAGCCACGTTTGAGTCTGAACGGGGAACATTTCTGACTGTGGATGAGGTTGGCAAATCCTTTACTGAAAACTTCCGCTGCAAGGATGAAAAGGCTCGGGGACAAAGGATCCCCTTTGGCGAAGGCCTCTGGATGACTTGAAGAAACCACAAATGGATCCATTAATAAGGACAGAAAACCAATTGTTGCTCAAGCACTTTTCGATCATTTGAATCCAACTTAGAGAGAAGCCAAAACGCTAAAGAACTCTTAAAAGGAAATTCCATTCCAGGCGGTCATACGTCTTTTCCATATCTAGCTTGAGACTAACATTCCCACCTCTGACTTTTCTATCAATCTCTCTGACAATTTCCTGTGCTAAAGCCACACTCTTTGCTATATATTAAACGGCCCCAAACAAAAGCTCCTTGCTCTTGGGAAACAATGTTTGGGAGGATGAGCGCCAATCTCTTAGCAATAACATTGGCAAAAATTTTATACACGCAGTTACAAAGACTGATGGGATGGAAGTCAGAAAAGGCTCTGGGGCTGCTTTCTTAGGGATCAAACATATGAGAGATACCGAGAAAGCCTGGGGTAGATTTCCACCAAGGAATAACTGAATCACTGCTTTATGAATATCTGGGCCGACGATATCCCAACTATTAGCAAAGAAAACCCTTGACATTCCATCGGGTCAGGGGCGCTGTCCCTTGGCATGGACATAACTGCTCTTTTAACCTCATCCAGTGACGGATAGCTCATCAGAAAAGCATTATTCGCAGCCGATATTGCCTGCGGGATCGATTCCAGGAGGCTATCTTGTATACTATTCGGTTCCACTATGAACAGCTTGGAAAAGAAGCGCACAACTTCTTCTTGAATCAGCTTTGGATCTGAGGTGATGACGCCAGAATCCAGCTGAATTTCCTCAATACCAGCCCTCCTAATCCTATCTATGGCTGACATGTGAAAATATTTTGTATTTCGGTCACCTTCATTAAGCCAATTGTTGCGAGATTTCTGTTTCTAGAAAATTTCTTCAGCCAATTCCAGACACTCAAGGTGTTTTCTAGCCTCAAGGAGCTCCTCCTAGTTGATTTGTTGTGACGCCTGATCTTGATCTTCCATCCTCGCAATGGACTGTTCCGCTAATTTGAGTTGCTGAAAAATGTTGCCATAAACTGACTTATTCCACTCTTTCAGATGAATCTTCACCTTCCGCAGTTTCAACATGAGATTTGTCAAAGGTTGTATAGATTTGAGAGGCCCAATTGTAGCACAGGCTAGTAAATTATATATATATATATATATATATATATATATATATATATAGAATACAAATTGAAACCTATATTATTTTTTTCATATTTGAAACATAAAAGATGTTGCAATACAATTAAAAATGAATACAATGGCCTTTGGATTGTAAGACCCTAAAATAGGCTACTTTACATACCTACAATCATACCACTGCCATTGCCAAAAATGCTCATAAAAAACGAACTTGAAAAGTTAAAAGGTAATTCCTTGTTGGCAGAAAGAACAAGGGAGCTCACCATGATGAAACAAAGAAACGGGAAATATAGAAAGAAGTGATGTATTGTACATTTGGGTCTCAATCTTGAAAAATTGGACTTATCATGACCATGCTCCTTGAAAATAGTACATATTCTCCCTCACATTCATTGTGGCCTTCTCCAAATTGGCATTCCAACTAAAATTTCAAGGTCGGCCTCTCAGTTTAGTTGTGTTTAAAGGGCTGCTCAAACCTATATCTCTCCAAAGCCAACAAAGATAGGAGAATGCATTGGCTCCTCCAGCCACATTGCACCAAGGCCAACAACGCAACTCACAGCACCAACAACCATTCTCAATAGGCCTTCTAGCGGAGACTGAAACACCAAGCTTTCAAATATCCAATGCAAAAGAAGAAAGCCTGGAAAAAGAGAACCCTCTGCACTAGCATAGAGGCAATGTAGCATGCCAAATCAGCCATCCTCAACTGTGCAAGGAAAACATTCCAAAACACCCAATAAATTGAGCCCAAGCATCACCCAAAATGAAAAGTCCAACCTCACAGTAACCAGAACCACCAGACAACAACAGCCAAATATACAAGAACCAATAAAGAAAACAACGCCCAACAACCATTAGATGAAAGTTTCGGATCCCCAACCACAGCCCCACATGTACAGAGTATTCTGTATTAAAAAAATAACACCATTGGTCTTATTACACTATTGCTAACAAGAAATAAATAAGAGATGTTTAAGGCATATTTGAATCACATATTATAGTAAAAAATAATTAAGAGAAAGTTTGGATTTGGTAAGATCTGTATTATATATTCATGTTTCACCTTACTCACATGGACTTAATTTGCCCAACAACAGTTAAGCAACCATCTTCTTTCGTTTAAATTGCATCTGTGCCTAACAATGATATGAGAGTGTAAGTAGGTATAATAAATTATACATCAATGAAAAAAAAAAGGAAAAAAGAAAAAAGAAAAAAAAGAAAGAAAGTGAAATTACCGGATTAAAATCAAATCCATCACCATGACAGGATAGACACTTCATACATTTCATTACAAAGCCACCACAATCATCCCTACTTATACAAAACAGATAAGGGTGAATACCTATTAATTAAGAATCAATTCATATAATAAAAAAGTGATAAAAAGGACTTACAAATTTTGTTGTTGTGGCCATTCATGTACGAAGCCTGTGGAAGCACACTTTTATTGTTTGCAAGATTAAAGAGAAAGTATCATCCTCACAATTGGTTTTTAGGCATGTGTTGAGAGATGCCAACAGTTAGAGATGTCTTAGCCGAGCAAGGGATTTATTGGTCTTTCTTGTGTGGGGTTCCAACTATCCTTTCCTAGATGTATTGTTATTTCTTCTCCCTCTTAGTACTATTGAAATTTGCATACTTGTGACAAAAGGAGCATAAGAAGACCAAATTTCTCTTGTTACTTATGTGGCATGGTAAAAACAAGTTATAAATTGACCGCATACCTGTAAATAACCGACAAAACCGACTGATTACTTAAATGCCCTATATAGACTCAACATCAACTATAACTTAGATATTACTATTGTTTACAAGCATGCCACTATACGCTATGGAAAATGTACACATCTTACCTGACCATCTGTCCACGCATGCAGACAAACGAATCTTGTGAAATTAAAAATAAAAATAAAAAAATCATTCTATTCAGTCAAGCTATAGAAGTTATAAAGTTCAACAAGCAACAATAAGTATTTAATCCAAGACGATTGATTTCAAATTGCACCGTACATTTGAGAAGAAAGTTAACATAATAAGAATGTTTACCACTCTCTCAAAGCGAGTGATCCACATTTTTAAGAGAATCCAATGTAATAATGTAATAACTTTTAAACAGTAAGTGGAAACATCTTTTATTGCTTACTGGCAGAGCCACAATAATATTAGCACCCGGCATGCTATTAACAACGCTGAAGTAGAACTGATCAGAAAACTTTATTCTGGCACTCCACAAGAGAGTTATGTGATGCATTAGGATCATGGAACCTTTGAACAGGAAAACAAGTCAATATACCTGAAGGGCAGCTATATCATCAATTGATAGGAGTGCCAGAACCTGCACAAAGAGAGATTACATGGGTTTATGTTATTCTCTGCACATCACAAGATTTGATGGAATCTTAGTGAGGGACGATATCCTGATTTCTAGCTCGCATCACCGGATGGATAAGAAGAATTGCAAAGAGTCGAGCCTCCTCGCCCATTCGTGCCATCAGCCACAGCAGGTCCTGTCTTCTTTGGGGATTAGTCTTCAGCCCCATCAAGATGTGTCTCACGTGGTGCGCTGATTGAAACCGCCATGTGGGTGGGTCAAACTCAATGTTGATGGGTCGTCTTGGGGAAACCCGGGACTGGCAGGAGGAGGGGGAGTGTGCAGGGCTGAGGATGGTCATCTTCTTTTTGGTTTTTATGCTGGTTATGGGCGTGCTTCTAATACCGGGGCTGAAATTCGTGCGGTTCACAATGGTCTTGCACATTGCATCAATCACGGGCTGGAAAACATCATCATTGAATCCGACTCCTCTATGGTGGTTAGTTTTCTGTCGGGTAGCTCTTGCCCGGGCTGGAAATGGAAATGTTGGCTTGATAGAATCTGGATTCTCTGTTCATACGGTAATGTTCTGTTTCAATACATTTGTAGGGAAGTCAATGGGCCGGTGGATGGCTTGGCAAATGTGGGTTGCGAGAAACAAGAGTCTGCGATCTTCCCCAACATGTCGGCTCTCCCTCAGATGATGAGAGGCCTCTTGTTCCTCGATAAAGTCGGCTTGGGGAATGTCAAGAAGAGGTTCAAAAGATAGTGGCTGAGGGTGAGGTTGCGGTTTCGGCTTGGGCCCTTGGTTTTGGCTTGTAAATTTTTGGGATACGGTTTCTCTGTATATCATATGATAGGTGGCGTCAGGCATTTTTTTTGCTGCCTTGATGCCAGCCCGAAGTGTCTCTTGTACAGTTCTTTCATTGGAATGAAGGCTTTGTTCTTGAAAAAATAAAAAATAAAATAATTCGGGGGCTTCAAAAGACAGGGCTGCATGGGGGACACTAATCTTGGCAAGCAAAGAGAATTCGAGCCTCACTTTTTCAATATTTTCCATCATAACTTCTTTAACTTCTGAAACCTGAGCTTTTACCTTCGCAAGCTTGTTGATCTCCTCAAGATGGTCCACACAATACTGCATGTGCTCTCTCAGTTTGGACCTGAAATGTTAAGGGTGATATCATAATGCAATAATGATCTCAACATAAATTTCGTGTTTTCTATGTTTGTTCAAAAGCTAAAAGCTAAAAGCTAAAAGAATTACCCAAACTCCTTGTTGAGGCTGTTGTTGCTACTCTTCCTTTTTTAAAAAAAAAAAAGAAAAAAGAAAAAAAGAAAAAAAAAAAGAAATGACCTTTGAATTTCATTCCACGAGAAAAAGGGGAAAACAACAGGCACTGAGAACTTCGGGTGGTCCCACAAGCCATCCAAAACCACAGCTCGGGACCACCTATCGTAAGGAAAATATACAAAGAAAACACCCAGAAAAATGCCCCTCCCGAACGAAGGAAACACCCCAGAAGGAAACACGAGAGCCGACGAAACAGGACTACTAGACACCTCGATTCCGGATGGAACCAAGGCCCACTCTATCGAGGAAGAGCAGGCCCCTCACCACCCGAAGGAGGTCAGCAGAGGAGGAGAAGAGGGACGAATTTTGCTTGCTGCTTCCTAGCTTAGCCAAACCGTCAGCGGGAGCATTTCCTTCTCTACACACATGCAAGAAAGAGATATGGGCGCTGGTAGAGAGGGTCTTGATTCTGGAAACCCAATATCTCCACTTCCAGCTAGGATGGGATACACTCGTCAATACATTCACCACCATCATGGAGTCAGATTCAACCTGAACATTCCTCAGGCCAAGCTGTAAGCAGAAACTGAGACCATCGTGGACAGCTCGAAGTTCGACCCTGGTGTTAGAGGCAACACCATAACCGGAGTAGAAAGCGAAATGAAGATCTCCCTTGTCACCACGTCACACCCCCCCCCCCCCCCCCCCCCCCCCCCAGCCATCCCCGGATTACCTCGGGACGAACCGTCCACATTGAGTTTTACCCAACCCGATGGCGGTTTGGACCAAAACACCATCTGGGGCTGCTGCACCCTGCATGGATGGGGATGGATTCCCAAGGTGAGCAAGGCCCTGAGAAAGGAGGGCCCTGTAGAGGAGCTATACCAAGTAGTAACAAACCATCTCAGCCAGGCAACAATACGGTCAATGACAGTTGTTGTCCTCCACGCTTTGTTTTCGAATCTGGATGCGTTCCTCGCCATCCAGAGTTCCCAAAGAATAAAACAAGGGAGGAGGGGACGAAAAGGGGCGGGGGACGCTTGAATCGAAGGGGAATTCCACCAGCGAGACAGACGCTCCAGGACAGTTCGTGTTTGATAGAGAAATATTGAAAAAGATCCAAGCTATCCATCAGATGGCTCTCATGTAGATGTCCTAAACCAAGAATCAGGGTGGTCAGCTCATCAGGTGGGCCACAATGCACAAAACAAGCTGACAGGTGCAAAAAGGTGGCCAATGCACAATGCAAATGCCAATGACAGCCCACCTCTTACTGCTACAACATAAAGATACCTTAGAGGTGTTACAAAACACTTCAACCAATGTGTCCATACTTTGTGTCCATGTGTCCATGTGTCCATGTATGCATAAAAAACTAAACACTTCAACCAAAAATATATGGAAAAGAATACGTTCCATCATGAAAATGTAGTTCTTCTTTAAAAAAATAAAATAAAATAAAAGCTCCATTAGGAATTTATAATATGAACTCGAATAAATCTGGTATTATCTATGAAACTGATAAAATATACCATACTTTGTAAGACTCTTACATTATTTTTTAAAAGAAAAATAACCTGCAAATTCTGATAGTATAATTAATGTTAATCTCAAGAACGTATTAACTATAATTAAGTTTCATATATCAAGGTCAGTTTTTCTGAAAGATAAACTGTAATCGAGTTTATATGAAGTTAACAAAATTTACTGCCTTGCGTATACAGTTTTTATAATGAAAACTAACTTGCAAATCAAGCGTTGCTTAATCCTGCAAAAATGGCAGATAAAGAATTCAAATGAGCAGATGTTAGCTAGATTGGATCACAATTAAAAACAGAATGCAAATATGTCAACAGAACTTAATGGAATATTGCATATGCACTACTCCAAGTAATTCACAGCACAAGTATACTAGATAAAAGAAGATCAGCAGCAAAAACATCTCTATCAAGGTCTAAAGGGAAAATTAATATATGAAACATATACATTCAGTATCAACAGCTATGCAAATAAGCAAGGCTCGAGAATATACACATGCCTGTTTACATTGCAATAGGCCAAAAAGTAAGGTGGATAGATGTTAGCTCCTCCATTAACAAAGGAGCAAGACATCTGATCTCACTTCCAAAGTGTGGGGCTGATTTCTCACACTAATATTACACGAGGGCTTTCCAAAGATTTTGAATTGCATGTTATGTATGCTCCTCAACAACACAACAATTGTTCCTTGTTGCGCATCATGCCAACAACGCAGTGAGCCTAGATCCAATCTCAGGCCTCACCCACAAATGATAAACAGGAAGAAATATAAACTAGAAATAGATCAAAGCAATCCAAAACAAACCACATGACAAGATATACGTGGAAAAACCCCAATCTAGGGTAAAAAACCACGGATGCAAACTTCCATTATGAAGAATGAAGATTACAAGGCAATATACTAACCTCCCCCTTGGAAGTACAGAGAAAATCCCTTGCCCATACCTTAGAAATATTTCTCAATATTCACCTTAACCCTAGAATAACCCTAGGGACCCCAATTTATAGTTTTGACAACTTCCCTTTCCTATTCCAGTTGCGAAAGGACTTGCGACACGAAATCCGCGAAACTCCTTTCGCATCCCAGTTGTGAAAGGACTTGCGACATGAAATCCGCGCAACCTTGACTGGTCGTGGGCGGCCCCAGATGTGGCTCCACTTCTCAACAATCTCCCACTTGGAGACACATCATCATAAACTTTTGTCTTCTTCATCCGGAGTGCACCACCTCCCCGTCATCAAGCCTGAAGACCAATCAAAGCTGAACAGAGCTTCAGTTTCTCCCTTGTGACCGCCTTGGTCAGCATATCCGCAGGATTCTCACTTGTATGAATCTTCTCCAGAGCAATCGATCTATCTTCCAGTAACGAATGTATGAAGTGATATCTGATGGCAATATACTTGGTCCTTGAATAAAAGGCTGAATTCTTAGCCAAGTGTATTGCACTCTGACTGTCACTGTACAACTTGCAATCTGCTTGCTTCTTACCCAACTCTTCCATAAAACCTTGCATCCACACCATCTCCTTGCAAGCTTCTGTAGCCGCAACATATTCTGCCTCTGTCGTACAGATAGATACTATCTTTTGTAACTGAGAGACCCAACTGACTGTAGTACTACCCAGAGTAAAAACATAACCTGTAGTGCTTCTTCTGTTGTCGATATCTCCTGCCAAATCTAAATCCACGTAGCCTTGTAACTTGATTTTCGATCCACCATAACACAACCCTATATCCTTAGTACCTACCAAGTCCCTAAGGATCCACTTCACAGCTTCCCAATGTTCCTTCTCGGGATTGTTCATGAGCCTGCTAACAACTCCCACTGCTTGAGCAATGTCTGGCCTCGTGCTCACCATAGCATACATGAGACTCCCAATAGCTGACGCGTATGGGACTTTAGCCATGTAGTCCTGTTCTTCCTGCGTCTTAGCACCTTGCTCCTTAGATAGCTTGAAGTGGTTGGTTAATGGAGTGCTAACCGGCTTAACGCCTCCCATATTGAATCGATCAAATACCTTGGCTATGTACTCTGCCTGTGACAAAACTAATTTCTTGTTTTCCCTGTCACGCTTTATCCTCATGCCTAAGATTTATTTTGCAGATCCTAAATCCTTCATGGCAAATTCTCCAGACAATTGTCTTTTGAGATTTGAGATGTCCTTCATACTTGAACCGGCCACAAGCATATCATCAACGTACAGAAGAAGGATGATGTAAGACGTATCAAACTTCTTCAAGTAACAACAGTGGTCTGCATGACATCACCTAAAACCGTTTCCCGACATGAAACTGTCGAACTTCTTATACCACTGCCTCGGGGCCTGCTTCAAGCTATATAAACTCTTTTTCAGTCTGCACACCTTGTTCTTATTACCTGGTGCCACGAATCCTGTCGGCTGATGCATATATATCTCTTCTTCAAGGTCCCCATAGAAAAAAGTTGTCTTAATATCTGGTTGTTCTAGATGTAAGTCCTCTGAAGCCACTATACTCAAGAACCATGCGAATCGTAGACATTTTCACTACCGGTGAAAATATTTCAGTGAAATCGATACCTGCCTTTTGTTGAAACCTTTTCACAACCAATTTGGCCTTGTACCGTTTCGAACCATCGTGCTCCTCCTTCAGTCTGTAAACCCACTTGTTATGAAGAGCTTTCTTACCCTTGGGTAGAGTGACTAACTCCCATGTACGATTAGATTCAAGAGAGTCCATCTCATCATCCATGGCCTGCTCCCACTTAACCCGTATATCTGACTGTAACGCCTCTTCAAAACACTCTGGCTCACCATTATCCATCAGTAGTAGATAATGTAAGGAGGGTGAGTATCGGACCGTGGGTCTCCTCTCCCGAGTAGACCTCCTCACAACTGGTGTATGTGGCTCTGCCTCATCCTGTGGCGCTGTAACACCCATGTCTGGTAACTCTTCCAACTCTACGAATTCCTTTTTCTTGACCTTATTTTCCTGCACACTATCATTATACATCACTTTTTCATTGAAGACTACGTCCTTACTTCTGATGAATTTCCTATTTTCTGCATCCTAGAACCTGTAGCCAAAATCATGCTGCCCATAGCTTATAAACGTGCACTTCCTGGACTTCGTATCCAGCTTGTTTCTGTGCTCTGCATCAATGTGAACATATGAAGTACAACCGAACACTCCGAGATATGCAAGGTTCACTTCCTTCCCATTCCACGCTTCTTCTGGTAGCCCACCATCTAATGGTGCTGAGGGACCTCTATTGATGAGATATGCGACAGTATTTATATGCCCAAAAGGTCTTGGACAACCCTGCATGTAACCTCATGCTCCTGGCGCGCTCAAGGATGGTCCTGTTAATGCGTTCAGCCACACCATTCTGCTATGGTGTTCCTGGAATCGTTTTCTGATGTTTGATTCCATTTGCTGCACAATACTCCTCAAACCTATTATCACAATACTCTCCCTCATTGTCAAATCTGAGACACTTTACTATTTTACCTGTCTCATTTTTTACCATAACTTTTCACTTCTTAAATATATCAAATACATCAGATTTATGTTTTAAGAAGTAGACCCACAGTTTTCTACTAGCATCATCAATAAAGGTAACAAAATAACGTGAGCCACCAAGAGATAATACCTATGCCGATCCCCACACATCAGTGTGTACAAGCTCCAACAGATGTGTCTTTGGAGCGCGTCCCATCTTCTTGAAGCTTACCCTCTTCTGATTGCCATACACATAGTCCTCGCAGAATTCTAAGTCAATAGACTTCAGCCCTAGTAGCTTCCCTTTTGACAATAACACTTTCATCCCTTTCTCACTCATATGTCCCAGCCTCTGATGTCATAACTGCTCATTCACTCCAGTTGATGTGACTACAAGTGAAATATACGATCTTGAAGTCACGTACAAAGTACCTTCCTTTTTGCCTCGAGATATTACCAAGGCACCTTTTGTGATCTTCCAGGAGTCACTAGTCAATGTCGTCACATAACCGGTATCGGCCAACTGTCCCACTGAGATCAGATTACGTTTCAAACTCGGTACATGTCTGACATCCTTCAATTTCAAGACCGTTCCATCTTTCTGATTTACATGAACATCCCCATTTCCAACAATGTTGCACGGCTCATCATCACCCAGGTAGACTCTCCCAAAGTCACCTGACACATAATCATGCAGAACTTCTTTATACGAAGTAGCATGAAACGAAGCACCCGAGTCTATAACCCAAGACTCATTCCTCGCATCAAGAGGCAAGATCAATGCCTCTGTGTCGCTCTCCTCAGATAGATTCACTGAATCCTTCCCGCCTTGAGAGCTTCCTTCTTATTTCTTGAGTGCCCTACAATCAAGTTTCATGTGCCCCTTCTTGCCGCAATGCCAACACCCGTCTTTGTCTTTCGGTCCATTAGACTTCTTCCTCGACTTAGAACGCCCGTTTTTATTGCTTCCTTTGTTCAACGATCTTCCTCTTCCTTCAACGTTTAGAGCATTCCCCGAATCCCCTGAAACTCCTGATGCGTTCCTTCTAAATTCTTCGCTGAGAATTAGACCGGCCACATCATCAAATTTCAGCTTTTTCGATCCTGAAGAATTGCTCACAGCAATCACTAAACCATCCCAACTGTTTGGCATACTGGATAAGATCAATAATGCCCCGACCTCATCTTCAAAAGCAATGCTAACGAATTCCAACTGGCTCGTGACTGTAATGAACTCGTTTAGATATTCAGCCATGCTCCCACCATCTGACATCTTCATGTTTAATAGTTGTTTCATAAGATGAACCTTGTTGGATGCTGAGGGCTTTTCATACATGGTGGCTAGGGCTTTCATTAATTCTTTTGTCATTTGTACCTTGGATATATTGAAGGCGACGCTCTTAGACAAAGAGAGTCAGATCATTCCTAAAGCCTCCTATCCTGTAAAAACCATTCATCATCTGTCATCTTTTCTGGTTTCTTCTCTTTTCCTCCTAGAGGAATATAGAGGTTCTTCTGATACAGATAATCCTCCATCTGCATCTTCCAGAAGGTAAAGTTTGAGCCATCAAACTTCTCAATTCTAGTTTTCCCATCTTCCGCCATCGCTCCCAATAGAACTAAACCAATAGCTCTTATACCAGTTGTTGCGCAGTACGCCAACAACGCAGTGAGCCTAGATCCAATCTCAAGCCTCACCCACAAACGAGAAACAAGAAGAAATATAAACTAGAAACAGATCAAAGCAATCCAAAACAAACCACAAGATAAGATATACGTGGAAAAACCCCAATCTAGGATAAAAAAACCACGGATGCAAACTTCCACTATGAAGAACGAAGATTACAAGGCAATATACTAACCTCTCCCTTGGAAGTACAGAGAAAATCCCTTGCCCACACCTTAGAAATATTTATAAATATTCACCTTAACCCTAGAATAACCCTAGGGACCCTAATTTATAGTTTTGACAACTTCCCTTTCGCATCCCAGTTGCGAAAGGACTTGCGACACGAAATCTGCGAAACTCCTTTCGCATCCCAGTTGCGAAAGGACTTGCGACACCAAATCCGCAAAACTCCTTTCGCATCCTAGTTGCGAAAGGACTTGCGACACAAAATCCGCGCAAACTCGACTGGTCGTGGGCGGCCCCAGATGTGGCTCCACTTATCAACATTCCTTCCACTACTACCTCCAATATTTGGATTGGGGAACAATTCATAACAACAATTAATTTCAGTTTGCAAACAATAAAAAAAAATTAAAAAGTATGTATACTATGAACTACAACAGGTAGAAAAAATAATGATCAATCTATCAAAAAAGGTGGTTTCAAATTAGATTTGAGAAGAGCATCCAAACAAGATAAGAACATTAGAAGCAAAATTATCACAAACAACTCAAACTACTGTCATTTGGAATTTAACAATACAACTTTGTACTTTAAACTACAAAAAGAAAGAAAAATAAAAGGTCAATCTATAAATTAAAAAAAGGTGGTTTCAAATCATATTTGAAGAGAGCATCCAAACAAGTTGAGATAGTTAGGAGCAGAATCATCTAAACAATCAGCATGAGCATCATAACAATACACCGGTAGAACTCTTGGAGAATACACATACTACGCAATCTTCACCAGTCCATCAAACCAGTATGAGACTTAATCCCATTTCATACAAGAAATATGGAATGTCCATTTTCCTAACAATTGTAAGATGACACTCAAACTTCACGGTGGGCCCCACACCATTTGAAGCTAGTGGATAATTCCTTATTGAACTCCTTAGAAAATCCTTCCCTGCGGAGGATAGAATTTCAATGCGGGTGGTTTTTATAATTTGAGCCACAATGAAAGAATTCCCAAATGATGAATCTTAACCACCCATTAGGGATTCAACATAGTAAATCCCTAATTAGGGTTTCAACATTGTAAATCCCTAATTAGGGTTTTAACATTGTAAATCCCTAATTAGGAATTCACCATTGTAAAATCCTAATTCGGGTTTCAACATTGAAGATACTCGATCTTAAGAGAGATTGAGCTTGAGATTGACACACAAAGAGAGAGAGAGAGAGAGAGAGAGAGAGAGAGAGAGAGAGATACCTGAGAGAGGGAGTTCGAGAGTGATTGTGCCACGTACGGAGGTTGCTTCGCCGCTTGATTGAGACAGCTCTTGGTTGGCAGAAGGGGAGAGAGAGAGAGAGAGAGAGAGAGAGAGAGAGAGAGAGAGAGCATTGTGGTAGGTAGCTATTGGAGTTGCAGTAGAGTATGGGTCCTGGAGCTACACACACACACACACACAGAGTCGGGGTTGTGGAGTTGCAGGGAGAGAGAGAAAGAGAGAGAGTTGGCGTCCGTTGTGAAGTTGCAGAGAGAGAGAGAGAGAGAGAGAGAGAGAGAGAGAGAGAGAGAGAGAGAGAGGAGAAGGAGAGTCTGGGGCTGAGAATATTGTAACGATCGAGTAGGGTTTTTTTTTAATTATCTATTTATAAAGATCTTTTACCAGAGCCCAATTTTACCTAGCGCCGGCAAAGGATCTCGCCAAAGTGTCAACTATACCCATTTTTGTTGTAGTGAATGGATCATAGTTTTTGGATAATGATTTTTTAGCGGGATCCACTCTTTCCTTGTTTGGATAATGAAATGTCCCAAACAAGGAAAAATGATTCATTTTCTTTTCTTTTCCCACTATCCAAACAAGCCCTTTGTAGAATTTACAAAAAATGCAACATCGGGCTCTATTGCACTATATTGGAAAGGAAAAGCTCTTTCATATCCACATGAGTATCGATTCTTAATTATCAAATATTCTGGTAAGAGTAGGAATCCCAAAGCAAAGTATTTTTCTCATGGCCTGAGCCAAACTCAGCCTTAACCATAGAGAAATACAACCAACAAAGTGACAAAGAAAAATCAACCAAATGGTTAGCCATGCATATGAGACAGGAGTATGTATAGCATTGTAGAGCTCATAAAGGACGAAACCAAAGAGCCTAATGCCACCATTACTTTCTTTCTCAAATAAAATACCCATGATTGATCATTGTGGAGGGTCATGACAAGATGATTGTGGTAAACAAACTAATATCGGAACCCGCACATCCTGACAAGGAGGCCTCGTTTTCTTGTTGAACTCATATTCCTTTTAAGTTTCACGAATCATGGTTTAATCTATATTGCATATATTATAACATTCTTTGGAATCAGTTTCAGAAATTTGAAAGTTTTTTCACCATAAGCAACAACAAAGGCCTTGTTTCACATATCATTCACATCACCTCTTCGACTGCTTTTTCTCTAAGGCGTTCTGAGTACTTCAATGCCTTGATTTCAGCCTGTGCATCTACTAGTTTCCTATCTTTATCTGTAAAAAAATATTAGAAAAAAATCTAATCAATATCAAAGACAAAAACCACCAACCTTGGATTGCATAGAAATAAATAAACTAACAGACAATCAGCATCAGCACAACACAAGGCAGACCACTGAGACATGCCATTGTTTTTAACAATTGACAATTTCCCTCCAAATCTTTTGATTCACTGGAAATCTCAAATAACCAGAATGTCCTTTTTGGCCTCAGTGTTGGTCTAGTAAATTAGAACTAGAGCAATTTACAGAATGCTTTAATCACTGAAAGAAACTGGGGGAGATGTCAACTTATTAAGCAAGGAAACGGTTTCACAATGCCGTAGAATATAATCAATCAAATACTTTTAAAAAGATGAAGTAATCAAACCTTTAAAAATCCCAAGCTACCATAGCGCAACATTTGCAGAACCCCTTACTTTTACATGAATAGAAAAAAAAAAAAAAAAAAAACAACCCTCCAACTTGTATTTTTCCATTACTTGAGGGAATTAAGCTCATATATAGGGGCACTTTAGCCATTTAAGAAAATGAGGGAATTAACCTGATTTCTGTCTATTAATTCGCATATGTGGTAGATAATTTCAATTGTACCTTAAACCCAATTCAAACGCTACCCATATACTACAAGAAAAGGGAGCATTGCGGGCGCATTTTTTAACAGTGGCCAACACGTATTACCGGCGGTTCGTGTGACTGTCATACGTGTTACCTCTTTATCCTGGGTGGTGATGGTGATGAGTACCTAAAACCCTCTCTCCCCCTCTCTCTCGGGTTTGATCATGAGAGCACCTCTCTCTCCTAGGTTTTGATCACCAAAACTCTCTCTCTTAAGTTTGATCACGAGACTACCTCTCTGCTAGGGTTTGATCACAGGAACTCCTCTCTCTCTCTCTCTCTCTCTCTCTCTCTCTCTCTCTCTCTCTCTCTCTCTCTCTCTCTCTCTCTCTCTCTCTCCACCTAAGTTTTCATCACAAGAGCGAATCTCTGCTCCTGCAGTGAAATCACCACGAATAATGGCGGTAGATGAAGCGACAATCTTGAAAATGATCCCTTCGGTCGCAATTCCTTCCCGCTTCTTCTAACCCTAGCTGTCGAGGGGCTTTCGCTTCTAAAAGCCATGGATTGCAATTCAATTGATAATATGCTTAGATCCAGGGTACTTCCTCTCCTCTCCATCCTTTCATCCTCCTCTTGATAATGCTCGATTTCGTAGATTGAAATTTGAGCCTCTTATCTTGGATTTCAAGGATTCTTCATTTATCTTTTCTCATTTCCTCTCCCCAAAAAATGCAAATGTCACTACGTGAAAAATGAAAAAAAATGACGGATTTAGAGACGGTTCTGGACCGTCTCTAAAATTGCTTGGTTTAAAGACGCTTTAGAGACGGCCGTAAACCGTCTCTAAACTTTTAGACGGCTCTTGACCGTCCTTAATGTTGTCTTAAAAAATTGAACGTCCATAAATCATTTAAGACGGTAAAAAACCGTCGTTAACTGCAGAAAAAAGACGGCCATTGACCGTCTGAAAATGAGACGGTCTCTGACCGTCTTATATGATGTCTTTTGAGACGGTCAAAGACCGTCCATATTAGAGACGGTCATTGGCCGTCTCTTACTGGTAATATGAGACTGTCAAGGACCGTCTCAATTAGAGACGGTTATTGACCATCTTTTACTGGTAATCAGAGACTGTCAAGGACCGTCTCAATTAGAGACGGTCATTGGCCGTCTTAATTTGAGACTGTCAAGAACCGTCTTATTTAGAGACTGTCTTTGACCGTCTTCTAGCGGTCATCTGAGACCGTCTACATTAGAGACGGTCCTAAACCGTCTCTAATGGTCAACACTTCCCAACCAAAAAATTGTGAATTTCAGAAAAAAATAATTAACAATATTTAAGAAAATTTTAAATTTTGAAAAAAAAAAACTGTGATTTTATAATAATCTAGATTTTGAAAAAAAAAATTAAGAACTTTGAATAATGTTGAACCTTTTGAAAAAAAAAAGATTTCGATAAAAAAAATGATATTTTGAAAAAGAAAATATAAACAATTAAACAAAATTGAACCTAAAATGATATTTTGAAAAAGAAAATATAAAAAATTAAAAAGAAAGTTTGAGAAAATACTAGTGTTGTATTTTTCTCTTAGAAAATCTTCCCGCTGCCTTGAAAAGTTTTTTTTATATATAATTAAAAGGTAATATTTAAATGATTTAAAATATCATATGAAAAAGAATATTGAAAAGTTTAGAAATTTTAATTGTTTGAGAAAAAATTTGAGAACAAAATGATGCTTTTGAAGAAAAAAATCGGAATTTTTAAATTTTTGAGAAAAAATTAAAATATGAGAAATTTTTTGAGATTTTGAAAATAAAAATTCAAAATTTGTATTTTATTTTTTTTTGAAATATTTTATAGTAAAACGATATTTTGTTAAAAGAGTAAAAAAATATACATATTGAAAAAAAATGTTATTTTTAAATGGAAATTGAAATTTATCTATGGAAAATAAAATTACTAAATTATTAGGGACATCCACTAATTGAACCTTTAATCAACTCTTTTTGGACAAATTAATCAGTTCGGATTGAAGAGTAAATAACTTCAGATGTTTAAATCAAATTCACCAATTTCTCCCAAATTGGATCACCTGCCCTCAAATTTTGAAATCGAAGGTTAAAATTTTAAGAAAGTTTGAGAAAAATTTTGAGAACAAAATTATGCCTTCGAAGAAAAAAAAATCGGCATTTTAAAATTTTTGAGAAAAAAATTAAAATATAAGAAATTTTTTGAGATTTTGAAAATAAAAATTTAGAATTGGTAATTTAATTTGTTTTTGAAATATTTTATAATAAAAATGATATTTTGTTAAAAGAGTAAAAATATATACATTTTGAAAAAAAAATGTTATTTTTATTTTTAAATGGAAAATGAAATTTATCTGTGAAAAATAAAATTACTAAATTATTAGGCACATCCACTAGTTAAACCTTTAATCATTTTTGGACAATCTAATTAGTTCAGATTGACAAATAAATAACTTCAGATGTTTAAATCAAATTTCACTGGAATTGTCTGATCAATCTTGTATGCCTAATATCTTTTTCATATGTAAACTGATTGAGGCGAGTAACTACTCAAATGGAGGGTATTGATCAGTAAAATAGAGTGAACGGACCATACATGTAAAATGGGCTAAATATTATGGTCAAAATTGTGACCCAACTTAGTGACCTCATGAGAACCTAAGAATTGATGTTAGTAAGTTTTGTGGGCCCCATCATGATGTGTGTTGAACATCAACATCGTGGATTTGATGTGTCCCCTTTAGGTTATGAGATATCTTAAAAAATCATCTATATACGAAACTCAAGTGGGCCATACTATCTAAAACTATGTGAAGACATCCTAAAAAATATAAAAGCACTTGGTGGGGCCCACATGAGTTTTGGATGCTGCTGAAAATTGGTTTGACCCCTCATCCAAGTGAGACACATAATGAGTGGGTTGGATATGTGAATCACATTTAGGCAGGCCTAATATATGATTATGAATTTTTTAATGAAACCCCTCTCCACTATATTGTGTGGTGTGGCCCACCCAAGTCATAGATTGACTTTATTTTTAAGCTCTTGGCCGACGCACCCAAGTCATGGGTATACAATATATAAATCAAAGTGGACCCAAGGTCAAGTCTGGCATCAGGTTGGCTGAGGTCAGGCCACAAGAGCTAGGCAACAAAGAGCCTTGTTGGGGCCTGTATAACCTAATAAATAGATTGGATGTCAAATAAACAATAAAGTGGGTCTTAGGAGGATTTTAATGATGGATATCCAATCACTATTGTCTTCATGTGGTGTGGTCCACCTAAGATTTATATACCTCTCATTTTTGGGCCCACCATAATGTATGTTTTGTATCCACACCTTCCATCCATTTGGAGAGATCATTTTAGGGCAATGTCCAAAGAACGAGTTAAATCCAAAGCTCCCGTGGACCCCAGCACAGAAAACAATGGGACAGTAATACCTACCATTAAAAACTTCTAAAGGCCACAAAAGTTTTTGATAAAGTTAATATTAGTGTATTCCCTTATTTCATTAAAAAAAAAAAACTTTTGAACCAGTTGGATTTCAAATAAACATTCCGATGGACCTTAAGATGGTTTCAACAGTGGGAATCACCCTCCCTGTTGTTTTCTGTGGTGGGGTCCACTACAGATTTTTATTTGTCTCATTCTTTGGCTAATGACTTAAAATGATATCTCGGAATGGATGGACGGTGTGGATATAACAAATACATCATAGGTTTTTATATATTTTTATATTTATATATATATATATATATATATATATATATATATATATATATATATATATATATATATATATATATATATTATATTATATTATATTATTATATAGTTACTATAAGCTCCCATGAGGTCGAGCTGTGTGGGCCCCACTGTGATGTTTGTCAAACATCAACACCGTCCATTTGATGGGTCCCCCTTAGTTTACGGGGTATCCCAAAAATCAGCCACATACGTAACTTAGGTGGGCCATACCATTTAAAATCATGCGAATATATGCCTCAAACATATAAAAGCACTTTCTGGGGCCTACCTAAGTTTTGGATGCGGCTGAAACTTGGTCTGACCCTTCATTCAAGTGGGACACCCACAATGGATGGGCTGGATTTGTGAACCACATCTCGGTGGACCTAATAAATGATTTTGAATGTTTTAATGGAGGGTAGCCCCTCTCAACTGTTGTATCTGGTGTGGTCCACACAAGTCACGGATTGACTTGATTTTTGAGACTTAGGCCCACAATGGAATGGTGCATCTGATTGATGGGTTAGATGTTTGACAAACATCAACGGTGGGGCCCACATAGCTCGACCTCATGGCAGCTGATAGTCAGCTGGAGCTCATTGTACCTTTTTTCTATATAGAAAAAGGTTATATACGTCGAGCTCATGGGAACTCCCCTTGAGGTCGAGCTGTGTGGGCCCCACCATGACGTGTGTCAAACATCAACACCGTGCATTTGATGGGTCCCCTTTAAATTATGTGATATCCCAAAAATCAGCCGTATACAAAACTCCAGTGGGCCATACCATCTAAAATCATGTGAAGACATGCCTAAAACATATAAAATCACTTGGTAGGGCCCCACCTGAAATTTGGATGCGTCTTAAACTTGGTATGACCCTCATCCAAGTGGCACACACATAATGGATGGGCTGGATTTGTGAAACACATCTTTGTGGGCCTAAAAAATAATTATGAATGTTTTAATGGAGGGCAACCCCTATCATCTTTTGTATGTGGTGTGGCCCACAAAAGTTACATATTGATTTGATTTTTAATCACTAGGCCCACCATGGAATGGTGCATCTAACTGATGAGGTAGATGTTTGACACGCATCATGGTGGGGCCCACAGAGCCATACCAGATCCATAGCTCAAGTAACGTTTTTAGGTGAGAGTGAAAGGATGTGAGTTTTGTATTTGATTTAAAATAATGATGACTCATTCATTACAGTAGTGGCAAAGATTTAAATTTATTCAGACCATCAAAATAATCGGTCTAGTTGCAGATGGTAAATATTTAAAATTTTATTATATAATATAATTTAACCATGTAGAAAATGGTCCCATTCATGTACGGCTGTTAATATAGCTTGTGTTATAAATAATGGAAAACTCACAGAATTCGGATTTGAAGTTTTTATAATATCCAAAAGAGGATATCCGGGAGCGCCATTTCCATCTTCCAAATTCATCTTCGAGCGCCATTTCCGTCGAGCGCCATTGCCTCTTCTCCCTCTTTCATCGAGCGTCATCTTCCATCTAGCGTCATCTTCCATCAAAGCACAATCTTCATATAGGTGAGCTTCTCTTTCAGTTTGATCCAGAACTTCTGCGGACCCCACTCTAGGAAACGGTTCAGATAAAGACTCTCATCGTTGAAACCTTGCTCATTTTTGGGCGGGGCCATGTCTATGGGACCCACCTCTAATGTATCTGTTGTGGTACACCATCTGTAAACGAAACCCACCTAGACAAATGTGTTATATATCCAGACCGTTCATCCGTTTCCTGGCCTATTTCTGGACACCCACGTGCCCAGGAATGGGTAGGGGATGTCCCAGGTGGACCCCACAGTTAAAAACACAAACAACAAAATAAGGGGAGGGAGTTGCAACGCTGGTGGCTGGAAGCCCACCAGCGTTGTAACGTTGTTGTCCCTAGTGGGACCCACATTGATGCATGTGTTTTAGTTATGCCGTCCATCCATTTTTACAGCTCACGTGAGGTGTGGACCGCACCACGTCAGTGGAACCCACCCACTGGGCATGAGCCCTGAATGATGCAGATCCAAATATCAGCTGGACCTCATCACAGGAAACATTAGTGATTGAATGTCCACCGTCAAAAACTTCCTAGAGCC
Organism: Magnolia officinalis; assembly: GCA_021015155.1. Classification (NCBI taxonomy): domain Eukaryota; kingdom Viridiplantae; phylum Streptophyta; class Magnoliopsida; order Magnoliales; family Magnoliaceae; genus Magnolia; species Magnolia officinalis. Next base: position 8,681,557 of record JAJHSJ010000017.1, read on the forward strand.
GCTGTAGTGATTATTTCTCATCCAGACATGTCCAATGTGTGGAGCTCATTGTGGACCCCACCTTGATGAATGTATTGTATATCCTAGCCGTCCATCTAGGCCAGCTCAATTACAGCATGAACCTAAAATGAATCAGATCCACACAACAGGTGGACCACGTCACTGGAAACAGTTGATTGAACGCCTACCATTAAAACTCCATAAGACCTACTGTACTGTTTAATTTCCATCGGACCTTCATGTGGGGCTGAACATTTGCAATTTGCATTATTGATTTTGCCTGTTTTTAGTCATCTGAACATCTGCAATGCTGGTGGCAAGTGCCCATCTTATTTTTTTATTTTATTTTTATTTTATTTTTATTTTTAAAGAAGCAAAAGACTGTGACAGAAATTACCAGGGAAACCAAAGCCTCAGCTTGCGATTGGCTAGGACCATGAGAAAAATAATTCATGATTATCAGTATTTCTACTTTTTGTAGAATTTCTAAAAATTGTGAAACAATGCACATGTGGATGTGAAAGAGCCCTTTCTGTCCAATACAGCACATAGGAGCCCCGTTTCACAATTGTTGGAAATTCTACTAAGTGCAGAGATTCCAAAATCACAAACTATTTTTCTCCATTTCTCAAGGTTACGAGCCAAATGCACCATAAAACCAGATCATTGGAAACACATTCAGATATTCATACAACTACTTTAAAATAGGTGTGGAAGAAATGGCAAAGTTTCTGCAATGATCATAAGGCAGTTATGTTGGATAGTTGCTAAGTGAAAATTGGAACGGGAGCAAGGAAAATGTCCAAGTTGTAATTAGTATAATATGTACCAAGGAACTGTTTCATTTGTTCCTTTTTTTAGCAAGTTGTAATTAGCAAAAGAAGGATGTCTTGTTCTTTACTTGAATACTGTCTGTTTTGTTTTATGGATTCTATTATTTATTTTTCAGAACTCCCAATGCATGTTTGAAGCGTATTTCAAAATTATGAACAGAATTCACAATTGTTTCTGTTTTAACTCGATGATTTAAGGATGAGATTGGACACTCAACTGAATGAATTCTGATGAATTAGATCAGTAAAAGAGGAAATGGATAATGTGGGGCTAGTGCCACTCAGTTCTTGAGTCCAATTTGATTGTCTTCTTCTTCTTTTATTTCTTTTTAATTGCAATTGTGGTTTGGGTCATCAGTAGGAATTAAGTTGGGATTGTCCCTGCTTTTGAATTGATTTACTGTAGTTCGATTCAATTAAGAATCCGAACATACCCTAATTTTGGTGATATCTCTATAGATGATACCAAGTCTACTTGCTTAAAATTCATCTTGCAAAGGACAAGAAAACTATATGAAACAAATTGGATTAACAGATAGAACTATTTGAAAATGACCGAGTAAATCATAACCAATGAGAGCATGGTAGAGGTCACTTCACAATCAGAAAATCACGAACACAAACTTTGAATATTGAGATACATCTACCAACTTCAACTATGTATTTGTCTCCCAACTATCCATAAAAAGAAAGTATTTGGCCACCCCCAACTGGTGCATGCATGTTAAAGCTTCTGGAGGTGGGACTCAAATGCATGCTAGTGGACATTTATCTTGGACCATAGCAACCACGATTTGGTGGGGATTGAGGGAGACTAAGTGTATAAAAGTTGCGGGGCTTCATATCAAAGGAAGACATGAACTTGAGACATAGACATTGAACTTACAATTGATCTTTACAATCAACATCAATGAAACTTGTGTTTTTTTTTTATTTTTTTTATTTTTTTTTTTTTATAATAAAAAGATGGAGCGGGGCCACCAAGTATATTGAAAGAGGAGAATTACATCCATTTGGGGCGGTCCCGACAAAAAGGGGGGGAAGCCACACCTAATGAAACTTTAGTGTTAACGGAAAACAAAATGCTAATTCACTCACGTGATTCCTCTAGTTATTAATCAGTTATAGTAGTTGCGCTTCATGGCGTGCTTACCTCTATCGACTTTCTCACAATACTGCCGTCCAATATCATCACTTTCCCATTGGCCAGCCCCTCACACCATCTTCTAAAAAATAAAAGTCACAAAATACAATCCCCAAACTACTCAGCAAAAGTAGTTTCTCAATTGTTGGAAATTCTACTAAGTGTAGAGATTCCAAAATCACAAACTATTTTCTCCATTTCTCAAGGTTACAAGCCAAATGCACCATAAAACCAGATCATTGGAAACACATTCAGATATGTATACAACTACTTCAAAATAGGTGTGGAAGAAATGGCAAAGTTTCTGCAATGATCATAGGGTAGTTATGTTGGATAGTTGCTAAGTGAAAATTGGAATGGGAGCAAGGAAAATGTCCAAGTTGTAATTAGTATAATACGTACCAAGGAACTGTTTCATTTGTTCCTTTTTTTTTTTTCTTTCCATTTTATGTCTGTCCATCTTTGTAATATGAGTTAAAGTAAAAGAAGTTATTTATTGTGTAGGCTTGAGAGGAGGTCCGCAATGTTTTGCTGGGGAGTTCACATGGGTGCATGATCAAAGCTTTCTACCAGGTGCAAGCCACAATCCAGCTTCTACTGCACATAAAATTCAGGTAAGTCTAACTCACCTTGTCTAATAGGTACGTAACCCATTGATGAAGTAAGTTATTACTATTATTTTTTATATATCTAGATTTGGCAAAGTTTCTGCAATGATCATATTTCTTTTTATTTAATTTTTGAGAGAGAATTCGAACTATCTCACAGCTGGAAGCATGGGAGTGTCTACTTTTGTGGTTACAAGAGCACGGTTCCAGAAGAATATCCTTTGCAGCCTTTTGCTTGCATGTTGTTGGTGGCTGAAAGAATTACGTGTTACTTTGATGGATATTCTTTTTTTATCTTTTATTTCCTTGACTGTGTGTTTGTCTGATTGTCACATCTGACGAGTTCACTGTTAAGTAAGTCTTGAAATCTGCATGCCTTGTAAATTCCCTGTTATTATCTTTTAGTTGTCTTTTTTGAGATGTTTTCTTGCCCCACACCTCTGCATGGCCATACATGTTCCAATCTAGTTAGTTTTGTAGGACATCTGAGCCATGAATGAGATGGACCACTGTGTAGATTATCTGGCAAAATATTCAGGCTGTTCAAATATTAGATTGGTCTCCAATCAAAGTGCAAAAATAATGAGCTTTTTTGTGTGGCCTACCTGATAGTTAAGCAGCCTGAGTTATTGGCCCAATGATTTACATGGCCACCTACATGACTCAAATTTCTACATGTTCCAGGCTGGCAATTGTGACTGTGTCTGGATGGCAAACATCTTGTTGGGACATGCTTCATTCTTCTAGCAAATTTTTATGATTTTGAATTTTTCAGATTCAGATTCTGATTCTGAAGAGGAGATTCATGTTCTCGTAAGGGAAAATGGTATGGTATTTCTGATTTCACATGGCAATTCATGAATATTTGCAATTGTTCTTTTCATATTTAACGTATCAGGTCTTTCTCATTGACTTCTTAGGAAAGCCTGTGGTTAAGGATGAGTAGGCCATGCCTGCTACTGAGAAGGTTAAGGCCGCCGCTAAACTTGAATCCTCGACTGCTAAGCCCAAGGTTCAAATAGCGGAACCTAGTAAGGGTAAGGAAGAAGATGAAGATGATGATGATTCTGACGATGATGAAGATGAATCTGATGACGATGAGGTACTTCTTTTTCTCTCAAGGAGTATTATCATTTTTGGCTAGGAAAATAAAAATTTCTCACCCCTCGTTGTGTTAATTAAATATTCTTCCTTGTAGTTGAAGGCAGTATCAAATTATCAGTTTAATGCTAATTTGAAAGTCTTTATTTATTTATTTTTGTGAACTGATACAGGCACCCTGATTAAATCTAGATGGGCCCTTTACAAGTTCATCTTGGACATTTCCCACAATGTTTTTATTAATGCTCTATGCAGCAAGGTTCTTCTTTTATAGGAATTGTGAGGATACTGCATATGAGAGATGTTTTGTGTCATCCTTCAAAAACAAAAAAGAAGAAGATTTGCATCTCTATTTAGCTGATTGTTTTGCAATTGGTTCTGCTACATACACAGGACATGGTTGAAGGTGGGGACGAAAGTGATGAGGATGATGATGATGAGGAAATCTCCGTTGATGAAGATGGATCTACTCCTAAGAAGGTATTTTTCAATGCATCTTCCCTAGTTGAATTACTAAGCAATTTTTTGGAGGTCATGAAATATGTTTACTTCTGCTTATAGCTGATTAATGCCACTCTTACTAATTTCCTCTGTGAAGGCTGAGAAGGGTAAGAAGAGACCTATAGAATCTGCAACCAAGACACCAGCTCCAGAAAAGAAGGCCAAGCTTGTTACACCTGTTGGTCAAAAGACAGGTATTCTTTTAATCCTTTTTTAGTATTCATATTATGCATGTGGGAAAGAATCCTTTTTTTAGTATTCATGTTATGCATCTGGGAAAGAATCCTTTTTTAGTGTTCATGTTATGCATCTGGGAAAGACATTGGCCTTGCTAAACCCTTTCCTATAAGAATCAATTCTATACATAGTGGCCTTTTTTTGGGGGGGTCAAATGCTAAATTCCTACCACCAGGGGTCCAGGGCCTTTTTTTTTTTCCCTTTGTATTGGTGGAATAGATGTTTGGTACAGTTTTCTGAATTATTCTCTTATTTATTATTTGTTTCAGTTTGTCAAGATTCATGAGAAAAAGTTTTGGCCAATGATGATGATGATTTGTTTCAGTTTGAAATTTGGATGTACATGTTAACAACTAAACAAATGAATTCAGGTAGTGCTGGTGGAAAGAAGGGTGGTGGGCATACAACAACTCCTTACCCTTCAAAACAGGCTGGAAAGACACCTGCTAACAGCAACAAGTCAAAGCAGCAGACTCCTAAATCTGGTGGTCAAGTCAGTTGCAAATCAGTTGCAAGACATGTAGCAAGTATGCTCTCTCTCTCTCTCTCTGTCTCTCTCTCTCTCTCTCTCTCTCTCTCTCTCTCTCTCTCTCTCTCTCTCTCTCTCTCCCCCTCTGCCAGTTAACTAATGTTTAGTTTTCTGTTGGTTGTCAACAGGAAACTTGTAAAATTTGATTTTAATGTGTTGTTTCCTGGTGGCCTATAATGTCGATAGGCCACATGCCAAATAAATCAATGTTAGCGGATCGTCCTACAAAAAATGGATAGAGCAACAGTCCATATTGAACCATTAAAACTCACAAGCGGATGGATGATCATGTTAGTTTTACTGCTGCCCTATCCATCCACATGAATGAACTTTCTGCAATTTTTTATGATTATGAATTATGATTATTTATTGGTTGAATATTTTTTTTATTAGATGAAAGACAGAAAATTGTTGCTGATTTCCTTTTTTTATTTATAATGTTAATGTATTTATAATGTTAATGTATTTACAATGTTAATGTATTTATAATGTTAATGTATTTACAATGTTAATGTATTTATAATGTTAATGTATTTATAATGATTTCCTTTTTTTATTTATAATGTTAATGTATTTACGCGTGGATGAATGTAATGTGGAAGATTGTTTGTGTTTGGATGGATGTAGTTTATGTTTGGATGGATTTATGTAGTTTGAGTTTAGATAAATATGATGAAATATATTATATAACAGGTGTATATCAGGAAGAATACGATGTTGTAACAGGTGCATATCAGGAAGAAAATGATATATGCAAATATGAGACGGTCGAAGACCGTCCTTTTCATGTTCATACGAGACGGTCTATAACCGTCCTTTTTATTGACGGTCATGGGCCGTCCTTTTTTCGGACGGTCTAGGACCGTCTTTTTTATTGACGGTCGTGGGCCGTCCTTTTTACGGACGATCCACGACCGTCCTTTTAAGCTTCATATATGTCCTCTCCTACCTACCATTATAGACGGTCTATGACCGTCCTTCTTTAGAGACGGTCTATGACTGTCCTTCTTTAGAGACGGTTTATGGCTGTCCTTTAAAAAATACGACACGTCAAAATTTGACGGCCGTTGCGACGGTCCAGGACCGTCCTTTTTGGCCTTTTGAGACGATTTTCGACCGTCCTTTTTTCACTGTTTTGGCGTAGTGTGTCATTTATCTTTTCTCATTTCCTCTCCCAAAAAAGCTCTCTCTCTCTCTCTCTCTCTCTCTCTCTCTCTCTCTCTCTCTCTCTCTCTCTCTCTCTCTGTTGCTGACATTCCATGCACTGCAAACGGTTTGGGTGACATTCCAGGGGCGCATTCCCAAAGCATTCGCCTGTTGGGTAAGTATGGGTCATTTTTCAACAACGTGCCCACACTTACAGGAGCACCTCAGAGGTAACAGTTTGAGGGTTTTTTATTTTTTCTTTGGGACCATCTCATCTTTTCAGTTTGTGGCTTACAAATGGACAATTAGTAGAGATACTATGATATATGCAATTTCACACTCAGTTGAAAAAATTGTTGAATGTAAGTGGATAGATACCGATAGTCTGTATGACTGAATCATGGGACCCACTTGTACAAGCTAACAACCTGACGTAGAGGGGCATCCTGGCCAAAATCCTTGGGTTGGGGATCCTATAATTTCAAGAAAGAAAATGAAAATAAGTATAAAAAAAAAAAAAAAAAATTTTGATGTCCCTGTTATAGTTCACTTGTGCAGGATTCTGTGCATGGGCTGCGTATTGGATATTTTGACAAAATGGGATTTGAGGCTTTTGAATTGTGATACGTACCGGATGTTCGATGAAATGCCAAAGGGAGACATGCATACCAAATGTTTGATTTGATAACCAATAGAAAATTAATTTTCTTTCTTGTTGTTTTGTGTTCCATGTGATTCCAACTCCATACCAAAGAAAGAACAATTGGCATGTTCTTCTTTTTTGGTAGTAGTGGACATTTTAACTATGACTTTGCTTTGCATCCTCTAATTCTTTTATTTATTGTTCAGTGCAGGGATAGGTGTGCTCAATATGGCAAAGTAGGCAGTTTTAAGAATGAGGGGAAAAACTAATGCAAGCTGATGTAGGGGGTTCTAGCATAAGACAAGAATTGGAAGGTAGGAATGTAGCTTCTCAAACAAGCTATCAATAAAAGTTCTGGGTGCTTATATAATGTTAATAAATCCTGAAAAGTTAAAATTACAAGATGGGTTATCCTCCTGTTGGTTATATTAAGCTAAATGTTGATTGTGCTTTAGGCAATAATGTGAAGTTTGTAGGAAGGAAGGATTGGAAAGAGATGGAGAATCTCCTATAGCCTGTTTGAAGGCAAGTAGAGTGAACCTCAATGTAGAAGGTACGAATGAAGCCCAACAATCATAAAATGCACTATATATTTTTTTTTTTTAGAGATAACTGCAAATTTATTGAAGAGAAAAACTTACAAATTAAAGGAAAAAAAAAAAAAAAACACACAATAGAAACAATCTGCTGAGATAGCAGAACGCTCCTAGACACCCAAAAAAAAGACAAATCGGCCCCCTTTAAACCATTAACATTAACAGCCCAATCGAGAACCAGCTTTTTAGCCTTAGAACCTACTATCCTACTAGAGGACGATCGATCATTGAAACACCTATCATTCCTTTCTTCCCACACCGCCCACCAGATGGCAAGGATAGCCATACGCTAGATGATAGAGTTAATTCTTCCAAGCTTAAAACCATTCCAATCGGATGACATCTTTGTTGTAGACACTAGCACGCACCAACTAACTAAAAATTGCTGGCAGAAGTCTTCAAGAATAGATGAGACGAAAGGGCAATGAACTAGTAAATGGTTCACTGATTCTGTGTTACGCATACAACAAAGACAAACGTTAACCAGCTGCAGACCTCTCCTAGACAAGTTATCTATAGTGAGGATCCTATTACGGTTTGCCAGCCATCTGAAGCAAATATATTTAGGTGGGGCCTTGTACTTCCAAACGAATGAGGAGACTTCACTCGTGAGCTGCGCGGTAGGATAGATTGTTGTGTAAAGAGACTTAACAGAAAATGAAGTTATTTTCTCGAGAGGCCAAACAATACTATCAGACTGAGAATTGATAGTCTTAACTTGGGAGATACATTTCAGAAGCTCTATATATTCATCAGTTTCACTTTGAGTTAAATTTCTAGAGCATCTGACATCCCAAACTGACTGATCGGGCATAGAAGAGCAGCACCTATTAATATATATATTTCTGTAAGGAGCAAGCCTGTATATCTGAGGGAATAGAGTCTTAAAGAGATTGTCACCACACCAGATATCTTCCCATAACCTGATGGAGGTGCCATTCCCCAATTCGAATATACTTTTAGAACAGACAGGGTCTTTCGCTTTTAGAATACCCCTCCATATGTGGGAAGCCTTGTAATAGGAAGATTGTTTCGGCCACCAACCACCGTGGGATGCCCCATATTTGCCCTTAAGAATTGAGGTCCACAAGGCTTCCTTTTCGGAGGCAAATCTCCAGGTCCACTTCCCCAACAATGCTAGATTCATGAGCCTCAAATTCTTCACATTTGCGCCGCCCTCACTGAACACTTTGCACACTTCATTCCATTCAAGCAAATGGAACTTCCTCTGATTTTCCTTGCCAAACCATAGGAAATCCCTTCTAATTTTGTCGATGTCCTAATAACCGACTCGGGACAGGTGAACAACGACATAAAATAAAGAGGAAGGATAGAAAGGGCTGATTTTATGAGGGTCAGTCTCCCACCAAGGGACAAGTACCGGCATTTCCAAGAAGCCAAATACTTGTGGAATTTGCTGATGACCCTGTCCCACATGTGATTAGGCGGAGGGCCGATGCAAAGAGGTAGCCCAACAAAGTATGTTGGAAAGGACTCTACACGACAACCCAAAGTGTCTTCATATCTTTGTAAGTTATGGATGGGGACATTAACTTCGAGCAGTTTGGACTTACAAAAATTGATCGTAAGGCCCGAGACAGCTTTAAAACATCGGATAACAATAAAGAGATGATCGATTTTCTCTTGTGATGCCTCTAAAAAAATAAGAGTATGATCTGTGAACTGCATATGAGTGAGAGGGACAACCAATCCTGGCACTGATATGCCACGCGGGATGCCATGCTCTTGTCCTTTTTCAACATTTGGGAAAGCAGCTCTGCCACAATAAGAAATAGATAGGGAGAAAGAGGATCTCCTTGGTGCAGGCCTCTCGAACTCTTGAAAAGACCTACGGGAGAACCGTTGAGGATGATAGAGAAATGAGCCGAACCAATACAAGCGGCGATCCACCTTCTCCATTTGAGACCAAAGCCCATCCGAGTTAGCATGTATAACAGGAATTCCCAATCTACGTGGTCATAAGATTTGGTAACATCCAATTTACAAAAAATCCCTCCGGACTTAGACCTATGACAGGAGTGGAGAACTTCATTAGCAATAAGGGCTCCATCCATAATCTACCTACCTTTAATGAAGGCATTCTGGTTGTTGAAAATGAGAAGTCCAATGACTTTAGAGAGACGAGCAGACAAAACTTTAGAAAGAATTTTATACGGACTCCTGATGAGGCTAATGGGCCTAAATTTAGAGAAAGAAGCAGCTCCCGCCACCTTAGGAATGAGCGGGATAAAGGTAGCTCCCAACCCCTTTGATAATCTGCTTCTATCGTGGAATTCCTGAATGAAGGAGAGAACATCGATCCGAACAGTTTGCCAGAACGTCTGGTAAAAGCTGATTGGAAAGCCATCTGGACCAGGAGACTTGTCAGCGCCCAAAGCATCAACTGCCGCCTTGACCTCAACTTCAGTGAACTGAACTCCAATTGGTCGGCATCAGCAACCTGCAAGCAGCTGAAAGAAGTGTTATCTAATTTCAGTCTAGCCCAGTTCTCTGTCGACAAGAGAATTTTGAAGTGAGATATCACAAGTTCAGCAATTTCTTTTCTGTCCTCAACCCTATTTCCCTTATCAAAAATGTTGAGGATGGCTTTAGACCGAGAGTATATGTTGGCCATATTATGGAAGAACTTAGTGTTCTTATCCCCCTCAGCAATCCACTTGATTCTGGATTTAATCCTCCATGAGGATTCCTCTTCCCGAGCTTTACTTGAGAGCTCCTGAATTATAGAAATACGCCTGACCATCATCTCTTTCAACAGCGGTCCCGATTCTGATTCAGCGTCTATTGATTGGAGATCAGATAGAAGTACTTCGATGTCAGCTACTCTCTTTTGATTCTCCTCCTACCGCCACTCTTTGAGCTTAGACTTAAGAAGTCTGAGTTTACATAATAATCGATGACCAGCGAACCCCACCGGGAAAGACTGCCACCAAGCAATGATCTTCTACCGAAGATCCTCCGACTGGAGCCACACAGAGTTAAATCTAAAAGGTTTCAGACCTCAATTGTCTTCGTTTGCGCTTAAGAGAAGAGGGCAATGATCCAAAGTAGTGCGCGGCATGACACTTTGCTTAACTGTCGGGAAAGTCTCGATCCACTCCGAATAGACAAGAAAGAAATCTATCAAGCTGAGATAAGATAGGATTTGCCCACCCATCTGACCAAGTGAATTGGTGCCTAGAAGGGGTAAATCGATGAGCTACTCCTGTTGAATCCATTCAGAAAAGCGCAACATTTCGGAGGAAGACCGTCTATTTCTAGAGTGATCCTCTACGAAATGGGTGACAATGAAGTCACCAACGACGACACGATGGCCTCGAGAATGATTCTCTAGTCTGGGTGAGCTCTTCTCAAAAAGCAGACCTGAGAGAGTCATTGTTAGGCCCATAAATGATAGTCAACAAACATTTTATAGAAGAAGACTTATCTTGGAGAATAACTGTCAGCGAGAAGGTCCAGCTGAGGAGGAGAGAAGATCCCATTTGGATGATTTCCAAGCGATGAGGATCCCTCCTGAGCTACCCACCGCATCCAACGTTAAGAACTTTGCATCCCTTTCTTTCCATAGGGAAGCCAACAGAAATCGGAAACCGAGAGACCTTCATTTCTTGAAAACACACGACATCCGACTTTTTCTGCTGAAGGACGCTTAATCAGGCTCCTTTTGTGTTTAGAGCCCACTCCCCTGACATTCCACGAAATGATCTCATTGGCTCACTACACTTCCCCGAACTCCTTGACGCCTTGGTTTTGACGAAGAAGCCCCTATGAAGCTAGGGCTCGCTTCTAAGCATTGCAACTCACAACTGCCTGTGATCTTAAAAAGTTATTTTGGTGAAGATCGACACTTCTCAATAGGTCTGCCTCTATTTTCTATACATTGGAATAAAGCGACATAATCCTCCAATCTATCCCCGAAGGAGAGTCCAAGGGATCTCTCCACCTTTTCAATGGCTTCTCTGATCCATCGTTTCTTCTGAATTTTAGTTAGCAAATCAGCTCTGTTCGTGTCGGGCAGATGCAGATCTGTCTGTGAGTCGACAATTATTTGTAAAGGTTCCGCCATAAGGATATGCGAGTGGTCGTTTTCTTAGAAGAGAGTAATCGGACCCATTTCTAAGGCATCTACAGGAGGAGATGAACAGGAATGAGAGGTAGGCGAGGAAGGTCGTGACTGGAAATCAGACTGACTACAGTCAGACAGAAGGTACCCAACAGATTGAGCATCTTCACGCCATGGGTGAGGCAACGAGGTGGGAGGAATGGAAGTTGTGATAGGTAAGAAACTCGAGGCCGGGAGGGAGAGAGAGTCATCCAGCGGGTCCGGAGGCGTACTCACATCACAATACATATTACGCAAGAGGGGAGAATGAGGAATAGCCATCTGTCCTGAAGCCATACACGAGCGACGATCTAAGCTGTCCACGTGTTCCGTAGAAGAGACATGTCTTGTCGAAGAAGAAGAAATCCTCCCGCTCTCCTCTAACTCCACGCCACCCTCTATACGTGTCACAATCTGAGACGCTGACAGGTCTGGTCCTGACACGGGACTACGAAGTGGCCGAATAAAAGGCGTATGCTGCTGGATAAGAGAGAGGAACTCTGAATTATCTTCCGGATACTCAGGTGGCGGTAGTTCCTTCGATCGAGAATCAGGGTAATCGCCACGCGTCGAAGCCTCAGCGATACTCTTCTGTTGCCACGACGTACGAGGGGGCGAAGGAGCTGGAGGAGCGAGCGAAGACGTTAGGGTACCTCCACGTGTTGTAGTAGGGAGAGAAGAGTAGACATCTCGACTAGAAGTGGCAGGTGTACTGACAGAGTCCGGAATCGGTAGTCCATTGCAGCACGAAAATGTGCTCCTTCCTCCTGAGAAGGTCAACGTAACGTCATCTGCTTTAGTGAAGGACCTTCTCTAACTCTCCAAAGATCACCCCACCGAGGAACCGGATCACCGTTTGCTTCCATGATGACCGAAAAGTCGAAATGGCGGTCTTCGACAATCACTTTCATCGATAACGGTGGAGGAAAGCCCTTCCTTCTTCGAACTCTAACTCTTATCACACCAACCTCCTCACCAAGCTTCGTCTTCTTGTCCAACTCTAAATACGATCCAAGATACGTTGCAATAAAGATAAAAAATTCATCGGACCATAGTTCCAGGGAAATTCCCCAAACTTGAATCCACACATTCTCCATGTCGAATATGGAGAACTCTTCCCACCTCATCACCCTTGCCACTGGTCCTCCTGAATGAAGATGACCAGCCATTAATAACATCTCCGAGTTGATCCCACGGCAGACCTTAATCCACAGTTCGTTGTAAGCTAGCGACTTGATAATGTAATTCCCTTGACGGAATCCTGTAGTTTCTGATATACAGTCCCTCATCTAGGACATAGAAGCACTTTCTTTACAGATAATGACCATTGACTCCTTGAGATCTTCCTTGATCCTATGAAAATGTGTCGGATCCACAAAGATGGGAACACCCATTTTCGAGCAGAAAGGGTCCAGCATGGTGGGGAAGGTAGAGGGAGTAGGAGGCGCGACAGGCGAAGACAGGGGGGGGGGGGGGGAGGGGTATTATGACGTTGACATAGGACCTCTTTGAAGGACGAAGCCTTTGACGTAGGAGGGGTGAAGGTGGGAGTGGGGGAGGAAGGGGGAGGGAAGGCTTAAGATGGTAGACCTTAAGGGGTGGAGGGTTTTGAGAGGGAGGGAGAGTAGGCCTGAATCTGGCCCTCTGAACCAAAAGAGGGGACCCCGCTAATTTTACTCCATGTAGCATTGTAATTGCTCTTGCTAATTCGGTCTCTGAGGACATCCAAACCAAAGCAAAGCCCCAGTAAATTCCTGTTTGCCGGTCTCTAGGCATGACCACATCCATGACCGCACCAGCACGGCCAAAAATCCTTTCGATATGGAGGGGAAACCAGCCTTTCGGGAACCCTTTAACGAACAAGGTTGGAAAGGTACATCGCTTTCTGATAGCCGATGCCATAGAGATAGGCTTCCGGCGACTAACCTCCTTCCATTCGTAGTCGATCGATCCCGCAGTGTTCTCGTCACCCAACACAACATTCTTCAACTTTCTACTTGCCGCATCAGACCCTTTGCCTTTAGTCTTCCTGGATTCATTAGAGGATGAATCGCCCCAACGATGAGATGCAGCTCCCTCGACATCATCAATCTTTTACCGTTATCGTTATCGAAGTCGTCGGCGTCTTCGTCATCGGCGTCATGTCATCGTCGGCGTCTTCGTCGTCGGCGTCATGTCCTCCTCGGCGTCTTCGTCGTCGGCATCATTGTCAAAGTCGTTGATGTCAGATTCGTCATTTGTCGTCGGCGTTATTTGATGATGTAGTCAGAGTCGGTTTCTTTCTTTCTTTTCTTTTTCTTTTTTTTTTTTAAAAAAATTAGCTGAGTGCAGATGATGTCCATTGTTAATGGTCAATCTATGCATTATTGGCTAGCTGAATCCACATCTCTTCACAACTCTCATATCAAATAACCATCCATGGACAAAATCTCTTCCAACAGGTGGCCAACCATTGTGGCTCTTCAATTAGTCAGTTGCACAAAGAGGCATGAACTGCTGTGCTAATGACCTGTACATATTTGGCCCACTTTTTTGCGATAAAAATATTTTCATAGTTGGTTCTTAAAACTTGTTGTAGATTTGTAAATTTTATTTTATTTTATTATTTATTTTATTTTATTTTATTTTTTTAAAATGTTCAGTTTGGATGATCCTAACCATCTAATTGGGCATGGTTGTATTTTGACCATTGCTTGCAACTATCCATGTTGACCATATAGCTAGGATCACCATATCTAGGCCTGTTTATTATTTTTTTATCTTTCGATATTGAAGTTAGGGGAAATTAATTACAGGGGTTTCAATGATGTTGTGAATGGTTTTGCGGATGATGGGTGGTTGTTGATGAAAATGCAGAAGATGGGATGTTTTTAATGGTGAGCATTCAATCATCACTGCTATTTATGGTGTGGGCATTCAATCATCACTTTTTTTTTCATACCCACATCTGTCTTCTTTTGCCAAGGCCTACACTCAATGACAAGGTTGTTGATATCATAATATCTGCATTCACCATCGTGATTTTCTCATGCTCTTAATCATTGCATGCCTTCTGATTGCATCCATGAGGTAGCTGATGGTATTTGTGGTAGTTTGCAACAGTGCCAAGCATCACTTCTGATTTAATATGTCAGTGGATGGCTTTATTTGAACTTTCTGTGCATTGGGGTTGGCATTAAATATGAAACTGAAATGGACGGGTTAATGTTTGACCGCTTTTAAGTATCATTAATGAGCTCAGCTCCATTCTAATGTGGGAATAGATTAGTTTCAAGGTTGAAATGGTAACAATGGTTTCCGTGGAAATGGAAATGACAACGAAATCCATTTCTCTGGAATGGGACATTTCCTCTGATTCTCAAACACAAGAAATATGGTGTTTCCATGTAAATGGATTTCTGCAGAAGCTCTTTAATGCATGTAAACGTGCCCTAATGTTTCTCGTCTCCCTCCATTTCGTGAATTAACAGTTGCACCTCTGCTATATGTAATCTGCCTTCGGATTGAAATGTTAGTTATGGGCATTGATGTAAAGGTTTTTTATCTAAGGTATTCAATATGTTTTTCAAGCAGTATTTTGTCTTTCAAACTCCTGCTTTTGAGTTGTTGTAATTTCCTTGCACATGCAAACAAATGCTTGAAGGAATTATTCCTTTCACTGGTTGTGTAGATCCATATATCTGCTTGTATTGTAGCTACTTTTAATGGTTGACTAAAATAAATGATGAATGCTTTATTGTATATAATATATTTCAGTGAAATTCATATTAGCAAACTTTTCATTTCATCTTGCTTTTTTTAGTGCCATATACCAAGTTTGTTTTTTTTTTTTTTTTGGAAAAAAAAATCACATTGGCCATTTCTGTTTTCCTATCATCTTTCTTTCTGTCCAGACCCCCTTTTTTTTTCATAGCTTTCATGCCAAAAATACAATCCATAAATAATGTTACCAAAAATACGCTATTTACTGAGTAACCTCTGTGGGGCTGTCAAAATGGATGGACGGTGTGGATACAACACATGCATCACGGTGGGAAGGGAATATGGGGTGGCAGGGTAACCAGTCAATCTGCAAAGATTGCAATTGTCCCTTTTTATTGGACATCTAGGATCAACTGATAGAGCATGGACCATCCCACCATGCAGCTCTAATCTAAGCCCTTCCTCCAACAGCCCCATGCAGATGATATACAGAGCATGTACCATTATTGTGTCACACAATAATATTTTTGTTTAAGTCCCTCGGATGTATATTCTTTCTGAAATTGCTTACACGTTCATCTATATAAGGCACATTTGTTTTATGTAGCTTTTTATTTATGAGAAATGATGAATGATGTTATTGTATTACATGATTAGGCCGCTGAAGGGGCAAGGATTGCTGGAGCTTCAAGGATTATTGGCGTTGATCTAAACGCGAACAGATTCCATGAAGGTGAAAGTCGATTGGATTTATGTTAATAGAATTTTTTACTTCATACATCCATAATGGCCCTATAACAGACATATCAGTCCGATAGATTTTCTTCCTTTGAAAACAAAAAAAAAAAAAGACCATTTTTTGCCATGGATGTGTGCATGATTTCGATTTGTTGACCTCCAAGGAAGTCTTCAAACAGTGCTATTAAGTCTTTGAGGCGGACTCTGTTTCATCAGCCCATCATACACATGGTATGCTTGAAAGTCCAGATTGTCCATTTTGCAGTCAATTCTGAAAATCCACATTGATCAGGGAATCCTAGGTATCTTCTAAGGGCTTCCAGTGGAAGGTGAACATAGAATGGTCAAGGAACAGTGAAGGTGAACATTCAAGGGAAGGGAAGCTTCGGGCATTTCTATTACTCTTTCAAAATACTGTCATTCAATTCTTTCCTTAAATGACAGTCCTGCTCGTCGGCTTGCAGCTGTAAGTTTTTACCGAAAACAGGGAAATTTTTTTATTGGTGCTATAATGTCCTTATTCATTTTGCAGCTCTTATTTCATAGGATGTGAGAACATTTTGTCATCATCGGATGTAATTGTAGACAAAAGGTTTTATTCCGGAGTGCCAGTTCAACAAAAATATTTATTTCTTTATTCCTTGACAGGATAGATGAATCTCAGCATAGATTTTGACTTCCTAAAACTTGGTGATGCCCTGTTTTGAATGGTAGCTGACACTGGATTTTGTTTTCTGAAAACTACTGTGAATCCTGATTTTTCTTATTTCTTATTTTCTAAATGTAAACCTCTATTAGAGACATCCCGGAAATGGATATCTTGCAGCGATTTCAGAATCAAGTTACTCCTATGTGTCATTGTTCAAGCATTTCATTCCAACATCTATATTTGTATGTATGTGCAGTCAACTTACCATCTGAACATGTGGTCCATGTAATGTTGCAGGTGATGCATCAATTTCTCTCACATACATTGCTGCTGAAAGGACCATTCCTGGGTAACTTGATTTACACACCCTGTGATTTTAGAAGCCCATATAAATCAGAACTATCAAAGAAAGGATTCTTTATTTTTGTTAGGCAATCATCTTAAAGGATTAAAAGAATGCATAAGTGCTCAATTAGTTGCTGTAGCAAAGGAGCATGCTGTCTATGGCGAAATCACAGAATCAAAAGTATCTTTTTTCATAGTGATTCAGAGAGTATGGCTGGATCATTTGCATAAGATTATGAAAGTTTAAGTTATTCTTTCCTTATTTGATAAGTTAACACTTTTTCTTCCGAATAGGTGTTCAATATGAGTTGGTGGGTACGCTTGATCCTAATGTATGATAATTTTCAGTCCGGAGGAATTGCAAGAGAGACAGGTCAGTTTGGTTTTACCAATTTTAGTCATTTTTGTCTTTGCCTTGGGAGTGCTTTATATAGTATGGATCTATACTTATGTTTCATTCTTTGCAGGCAAAGGCAATGTAGGATCCGTAAATTCAGAACATTCTATCTGACCCCATCTTGTGTGCAATATCAAACTGCAGGTTTTTGCCCACAAAAGATAACTTGAGGAAAAGGGAAATCGACAGAGAAGTGCAAGCTATTATGGGAAGAGGGAGATGGCTATGAAAATGGGAGAAGCCCATATTGCTAATGGAATCTAATTTCAAAGAATCCCAAGATCAAGGGAACTCCAAGAGCATGACCATTGAAGATGTGATAGATGAATACAGACTACTTGGCAGGCACGGGACTACGTCACTTTCTTCTTCTTCTTCTTCTTCTTCTTCTTCTTCTTTTTTTTTTTAAAAAAAAATAATAATAAAAAAATAAAAAAATAAAAAAATAAAAAATTGAGAAAGAATAACTCTATGTCCTTAAGTTCTATGGCTACGGATTTAACCCGTAGCCTTTGACCATTTTTCTGGAAAACTTACGATTTAGGGGCGTCCAGCACAACTGTCAGTAAAGGTCTCTCACCACCAATAAAGCCTTTACCGACCACTTTTACCGGTTCTTACCTGACCGCCGGTAAAGGACAATTTTCTTGTTGTGATAAAGCCTATTTCACAAGGAAAATAATTTTTAAGAACAAATTGTCAAAGCACCATAAAAAAACTCAGAAACCCTAGAAAACCATTTCTCCTTATAAAGACAAGATAATACCAAACAAGAAGGAAAAACTGGTATGCATTCACAAAAATTAAACAACGAAAATTTAAAAATTATGCCTTAAAAAACCCACGTAAAAAAGCATTACAAAAAAACAATTTTTAGAGAAAATAAATGAACTCTTACTCCACAAAAATGATGAAAAAAGGGAAGAAAAATTCACTCCAATCAACACATTAGAACAATTCAGTAGAGGGATTGCTATTTCCAACTGCTAAAATTGATATCCAACACCCTATTGGGCTAATTTGTTATAAAAATAAATAAATAAATAAATAAATAAATTCCCATGAGAGCTTTTCACGAGCTTTGTAACGGCCAAATTATCCATGTTGGCATGGAATTATCAATTTTTGTGGTGGAAACACCCAAATCAACCCTAACATGATAAAAATAAATAAATAATAACAATAAAATAAAAAACTCAAATATTTCTCAGCGAAAATGGAGGGAAAATAAGAAAGAAAAGAAAATGTCAGTTCCTAGACACATCCAAAACACCTAAAAAACCTTAAACAGCTCACAATCAAGCCCTAAACCCCCTAAACACAGCAAAATCGAGCAAAAAACCAATGAATCCACAACAGAGATATAACAGAAGATGAGGAAATCCCAACCTCGGACCTCATTCTCGAGGAGGTTGAGCTCGACCGTGACGGGGTCGGAACCATGGAGGAGGTTGATAAGATCATCAGCGTCAGAACTGTCGGCACATGCGATTGAGGAACCCTTCCTACGGCCCTTGAAGGAAGCAAACAACATCAGAATCGACGGTCGAGATGCATCGCATGAGGAGGACGATGTGAAGACAGGATGGTGAGGAGATGGAGTCGTGGCGTCAGCATTGTTGGTGCTTAAATCCGCCATAAGAGATCCGATCCGGTTTCTGTACGTTCATGAAAGATCAAAACCCTAGAGAGAGAGAGAGAGAGAGAGAGAGAGAGGAGAGAGAGAGGAGAGTGGGGGGGGGGGGGGGGGGGGGCTGGGAACAAAATGAGGGTGCAAAGTTATATATATATATATATATATATATATATATATATATATATAGAGAGAGAGAGAGTAGAGAGAGAGAGAGGAGAGAGAGAAGAGATAGAAAGGGAGAGAAGAGAGAGTGAAGAGATTAGGGATGAGAGACGAGAGATGAGGGAGAATATATATTATATATATATAGATATATACAGACACACACACACACACACACACCACACACACACCACACACACACACATCGGCGCCCTGTTTTACATAGCGCCGATGAAAGATGCAGCCAAAGTGTCGGGTAAGCTCATTTTTTGTTGTAGTGACATTATCCGGTTGGATAGGATATAACTTTTATTCTAGTTGTGTGATCTAATTGAATCAAGTAAAGTAACATTAAGAAAGCTATAAGTGGATCCTTAACACTCTAGTTTTTTTTATCTTTGATAGTTTCTTATACAATTACTTTTTAATCGAGATTTTCATAGTTAGTTTAGATTCTAGTTCAAGTTTCCTATTTCGATTGTGATTCTCATGCAATCTTTATATATGGTTGTAATCAGGATTTAGGAGTATAGATGACTTTCTAATTCGTTCCTAGGGTTTCATGGCCATAGTTTGGCTTGTGAGGGAGATTCGATACCTGTTAGGATCAGGTAATCTCTATCTCTTGTACTTTTCTGCTTTCATAGTGCATTACTATCGCTTTGTGCTATAGTTTTTTTTCCGTAAGAATTTTTCCACATAAAATTCAGATTATTTGTATTTGAACTTGTTTGTGCGATTGTAGTAATTTGCTTGATTCATCTTTGTGCGCTTCCGCGGTTTCCCAACAGGGCATGCCACGCCTAGAGGCAAGGTGCTACATATCTTTCTACCAACAACATGAATCCTAGAGCGATGTACTTCTCCAACTCGCCAAGTTGGATTTCAATCTACTACATTTGCTACACGGAGAGAGATTGGAGAACTCTCAAGGTAAGATTTTAAAACTATGTTGTGGACTCTCGAGATAAGATTTTAGAACTATGTTGTGGATTGTTTGGATGTGCCTCGAATCATGATTGAATCCAACATGGGCGGCCCATTAGCATTGGGCATTTTTCTTTTCAATTTCATAATGCAATTCCAAATTCAACAGAAGAGTGGATCCTTACTCTTGCTTCGGTGGTAGACTCTCAGGAATTTCAACACCCGATCAAGGGTTCAAGTATCCATAGGTGGTGAAATCCCACTACGGCGTGAGTGTGTGTTAAAAACAATAATAAATAAATAAAAATCAACAGAAGAGTGCATCATGTCCGCTCACACAAGGGGAAGATCCAAATCCGCCAATGTTTTTAGGGCAAAAATGATCTAGGGTTCTTTTATGAGAAAAATATTCAAAATTTTGAATTTATCATTAAAAAAATAGAATTTTTACTCCGAAATTACCCCTATTTTTACCTTAAAAAGTGGAGAATTGAGAATTGTCAGACCCATAGGTATGTGTTTTTTCCATAAATAGTTTTATTTTCTTCTTAAGAAAACTGGTACAACTAAGCATTGCGGATCCCATGACATGCGTTTATGACATCCAACTTGTCAAATAAATGGACCCCACCACCAGATACATTATTAGGCATGTACATGAGTCAAGGTAGCTTGAAAAGCTCGCTCAGCTTGGCTCGATGTATCTCAACTTGACTCAGCTTAAACGACGACCTGAGGCAAACCAAGCTTCATATGACCCAACTCGTTTTGAAAATTAGCCGAGATCGAGAAGATTGGAGCTTAACTCGACCCGACTCGAATTCGGCTTAGATCAAAGCTCGAGCTTGGCTCGAATTGAAAATTTATATATATATATATATATATATATATATATATATATATATATATATATATATATATATATATATATATATATATATAGGAAAAAGTACTATACGCTCGACCGTATTATACCTTCCATAAGGTCGAGTGCTGGCTTCACGTTATTCCTAGGATAGGAAAATTTTTATCTCTAGCATATTTTCTGCAAAAGTCTTGCACCCGCCGTTGAAACCTTACTAAGGCCCACTATGATGTTTATCTGAGGTCCAACCTGTTCATAAGTTAAGACATACATGAAAGAAGAGAAAACGCAAATTTCAGCTTGGTCGAAAACTTTTGTGGCCCTTAGAAATTTTTAATGGTGGGCGTCACTCTATCCACTGTTTTCTATGGTGGGTACATTCCAGCTTTGGATTTAGCTCATTCTTTGTCTCATGCCTTAAATTGATATCTCCAACTGAATGGACAGTATGGATATAACGCATACATTTATGATGGGTTCCAAATAACTTGGTGACGTAACTTGTCCATAGAATCCACATCTAGCTAGTCCAGTACGACTTTTAATCGTTCGTGTATTGTGTCCTACCCCGCACAGACAGTAATCCATCCGGGAGGGCTTTGTGGGGCCTACCATGATGTAAATGTTTTATCCACGCTATTAAAAGATTTTCTCAAATCGTTTTAAGTTATTATCCTAAAAATGAGGCAAGTCCACAGCTCTAGTGGACCACGACAAAGGAAGCTGCACTGATAATGACACTCACCGTTGAAACCTTTCTAAGTGTCAGCGTTATGTTTCTTTACCATACAACATATTCATAAGGTCATGTAGATGTGAGTGAAGTGAAAACACAAATATCAACTTGATCTGAAACTTCTCCAGCTCGCAAGAAGTTTTTAATGGTAGACGTTTAATCCCCACCTTATGGTCCACTTAAGCCTTGGACCTGCCTCATTTTTTGGTTCATATATTAAAATGATCTGAGAAAATTGTTGAACGGCATGGATAAAACACTGACATCACGTTAGCCCCACAGAGCCATGCTTGGACGGATTACCATCCGGTCGGGGTAGGACGCAATCCGCATTTAAGTGGATGTACGCGGTGGATTAGATACTGACAGGTTGAGTAGCGAGTTGGCTACTGAAGTTACGTCACCAAGTTCTGTGGGCCCCACTATGATGTATGTGTTGTATCCACACCGTCCATCCATTTTGAGATATTATTTTAGGACATGAGTCAAAGAATGAGGTAGATAAAAATCTATAGTGGACCCCACTACAGAAAACAGTGGGGAGAGTGATTCCCACCATTGAAACTATCCCAACGCCCACTATAATGTTTATTTGAAATCCATCCTGTTCAAAAGTTAAAAAAGACATGAAATAAGAGAAATACAAATATCAGCTTGATCTAAAACTTTTGTAGCCTTTAAAAGTTTTTAATGGTGGGTGTCACTATCCTCACTATTTTCTGTGTTGGACCCACTGGATCTTTGGATTTAACTCATTTTTTTGCATGTTGCCCTAAAATGATATCTCCAAATGCATGAAAGGTGTGGATATAAAACATACATCATGGTGGGGCCCATGGAACTTGGTGACGTAACTTCAGTAACCAATCTAGCTACTCAACATGTCGATATCTAATCCGCACACAAAGTGGATGGGAAACAACGTGAATTTAACTTTTATCATTGAGAAATTCTCAGGGTGACACAGTGTTTGGTAAGGGCCAACCTTAGTGTTTGTGAGAAATCTACCCCGTCCATCAATTTTTAAAGATCATTTTAGAACATAGGACTAAAAATGAGCCGGATCCAAGACTCAAGTGGGCCGCACTAAATAAAAAGGTGGATAGGGAAATTCCTACTGTTGAAACCTCTCTGGGTCGAAAGTGATGTTTCAATTACATCCATACCGTTCATAGCAATATTCCTACTAAGATGAACTTAAAACACAAATATTATCCTAATTTAAAACTTCTATTGCCCCACGAATATTTCAATTGTGGACATTCAATCCTCATATTTTCGGCCCATTTGAATCTTGGATCCGACTCATTTTCGGCCTCTTGTCCTAAAATGATATGAAAAAAATTGATGGATGGGGTAGATTTCACAAAAAAAAAAAAAAAAAGAAAAAAAAATCACGGTAAGTCCCACCCAAGTTTCTAGCACAAAGCTTTTTGCAGAAAATAAGCGTGAGAGAGATAGAGGTGGGGGGGTATTTTAATAACAGGTTGCTTCTTCAGTTTCCCTATACAATCTCCCATCCTACGAATAACATGCCGCCAACACTCAACCTTATGAAAGTTATAATACGGTCAAGCATATAGTGTGTGTGTGTGTGTACACACACACACACACTCTACCCATCCGTCCGTTTCTTTCTTTTCATTACCTAACCCACCATGTCCGAGCTCCTCTCTCTCTCTCTCTCTCTCTCTCTCTCTCTCAACAGCAAGGTACCTTTATCTAAATCTAATCTTTTAGTTTTTTATTTATGTAATTGAAAACAACAAATATAATAAATTAAGGTGGGAGCAAACTCGACTCAACTCAAGGTAAGCTCATCTCAACTCAATCCACTAGCTTGGGGCTCGCCTTGAAAGATATGGCAAACAAGCAAGCTCCAATGGTAAGTTCAAGGATGAGCTCGAGCTCAAATTGGCCCACCCGATAATTGGATCAGCCTAATTTTTTGGTCATTTGTCATCACATTGGATTGCAACTTTTTGGACGGCCAGGATGTCCAAAACAAACTATGTTGGCCCCACAACGCACACCACACAACTTAAAAAGTAAAGGTAATTACCAAGGAAATTTTGATAATGGTATCATAGATGAGGTTATTCTGTTGAAAATTCAAAGCAGTTGAGGCTTTCTTTAATAGATTCAGATTGTTTAAATGATTTTTTATAAATAAAATTTCCAATCATATAAATATCTTCCAAAATGGGATAGTAAATCACATGCATCATTATTCCTGTAATCGGCCCTACCATAATAAGTAGACTACAATTCTAGAGTAATGCAAAACCTGGCCACTCATCCCCAAATGGGGAATTATGCTGTCCTAAAATCGGGCTCTACCTACTCGGTGGACCAGACATGAATGGGAGAAATAGACAGGAAAAGAGGCCACCATTCTCTATCCAACATACATGTTACACCCAGATGATGAGTGAACCAGCATTTGATCTTTGGTCCATCTAATGTAGAGTGTGGGACACGTCTGATGAACGGGCAAGATCTTGTAAGCGTGTGCCATATCCTCTTCAATCACAATCTTCCCAGTTTTGAATCTTCATTGTAGGGTATGCTGAATGTACTTCATTGGCAGGTGGTGGAGAACCGTTGATTTTGCCTCAATATTACCTTCCGCGCATTAGGGACGGTTTGGTTGAGTGCTACTTTTGGATATTGGGTGTGTATTTTGATCCACAATACACATTTGGTAGAATCGCAGTGACCAAACTTACACCCATCGCATCTGTCATGGATGACATATACGATGTGTACGGTACACTAGAGGAATTCAAACCATTCACAGAAGCAATCCAACGGTTCGTAAGCAATCCCTGGATTTTTATTCACAATATGAAACTACCAGGATGTCCGTATGCTATACAGTATACCCACACGAAGTTGATATCCATGATGGTGGGGCGCCCCGTCTGAACGTTCCTTGGTCTAAAACTCAGCCAAAAACAAGGAACTACTGTCCACTTTCAATCTACACGTGGACCAGATTGATTTGGGGTTGAGACATGTTAGTTGTGGGCACACATTATTCAAAAGCGCAGATCATGCACGTGTGTGCCATATTGATTGCATGGAGATGAACGGCTGATACATGGGCCACTTAACTTTCAGGTGGGACATTGGGACCATGGATCAGCTGCCAGAATACATGCAAGACTGTTTCCATGAACTCTACAACGTTGTCAAAGAAATTGAAGAGAAGACCACAAATGGAGGACGATCCTACACTGCACACAAGCTACTCCAAAGAAGCTGTATGGCATGCATCTCTACTCATGGAGTCTGGGTTGATTCGGATTAATATCATCAGACTCTTCTGAGTCTTAAAGTGAGGAATTGATGACTTGCCCGAGTCGACTCGGAGATGTTTGAGTCTGGTCTGGATCCGAACTGCGACTTGGGATTGAGAAAAGAGGGTGACTCTGCCACTCGGCACATTCAACCTGACTCGACTCAGGCCGAACCGGTACACCAAGGCAGTAAGGCTCAGAGCAGTCAGTAAGCTAAGAACGGGACTTGGGCTGGGCTAGCCGCTAGCCCACCACTCATCGACGTGAACCAAGTAGGGCGTTTGAAAGAGTTGCAAGCCAAGTCCGTCACAAGGTGGACCTTAATCAGGACAGTCCATCCTAGCCTCATTGAAACTCTAATTAAGAGATAAGTGTAGCTTTCAAAGTAGATCAAATGTGAACTGGATCTAATGGGACCAAATATCTACCCGTTTAAATACTCGAACTACCGATCCATGTGAACTGGATCTAATGGTTGAGATATCTCTGTTTGGATGGTTAAGATGAAGGGAGAACTCTTCACACGGATTCGTCCAGCTGTGAGAAAGAATGGAATCTTTCCGTTTTCGCATATAACTTACCGCACACAAGCTAACTTACGCGGGAAATTTAGCGCCCACGCGAATGTCTTCAGGTGTGGAAATTCTTGGGTATTGTTCGAAATCTCGGTCTGAACAAGATAGACGGTTGGGATCATTGATACGATTAATGGTAGTGGGCCACTGATTTTTAAAAAAAAAATAAAATTTAAATAAAAAAAAAAAATAATAATAATAATAATAATAACAGTTACGGTCTGTTTGAACTGTCGCTGGGAAAACAAGAGGAAGAGAGAGAACTATCTCCTCCGTCGGGTTAGCGACGGACGCGGCCTGCGTACTACCCCCGCCCGTCCCTATCTCCGAACGGGCAGTTCTGTGGGCGGGCCCACCGTGATGTATCTGTACATCCAAACCGTCTATCCCTTTTCTCAGATTATTTTAATGCGAGAACACAAAAATGAGGCATATCCAACGCTCAAATGGAGCACACCACAGATGACTCTTGCATTTAATGCAATTAGGCATTTTAATGCAACCAATCTTATTATTATGGTGTGGTCAACTTAAGCATCGGATATGTCTCATTTGTTTGTTCACTCCTTAAAATAATATGAGAAAAGGGATAGATGGTTTGGATGTAGAGATACATCACGGTGAGACCGCCTACAGAACTGCCGAGCTAGGGAGATACTGACAGGTCCAGTAGCCAGACTTGCTACGGAAGTGACGTCACCAAGTTATGTGGACCCACGTGATGTATGTGTTGTATCCACACCGTCCATCCATTTAAAGATATCAATTTAGGCATGAGCCAAAGAATGAATCAGATCCAAAGATGGAGTGGACCCATCACAGAAAACAGTGGAAAGTATGACTCCCACCGTTGAAACTGTCCTAAGGTCCACTGCGGCCTTTATCTGTGATCCAACGAGTTCATAAGTTAATAAAGACAGGAAAGAAGGGAAAACATAAATATTAGCTTGATCGAAAGCTTTTGTGACCCTTAAAAAATTTTAATGGTGAGCGTCACTCTCTCCATTCTTTTCTATGGTGGGGTCCACTTAAGGTTTGGATCTGATTTGTTCATTGTCTCATGCCCTAAATTGATATCTTCAATGAATGGACGGTGTGGATACAACACATACATCATGTGGGTCCACAGAACTTGGTGACGTCACCTCAGTAGTAAGTTCCTAGTTGCACGAAACGGTTTAAAGGAGGTTAAAGTTCCGTGACTCCACAGTGATGTATTTATTATATCTACACTGTTCATCTATTTTTAGATATCATTATCCAAAAAATGAATCCTATTCAAAGATCATATCCACCACACCACAAATAGCAGCGGAGATAATGATTTCCACTATTAAACAATTCATAGGGCCCACCATAATGTTTACTTTCCATCTAATCTGTTCATAGTGTCACAGAAACATTAACGAAGAGGAAAAATAAATTTCATATTAATCCAAAACTTCTATGACCCCAAAAAAGGAGATGTTCAATCCCCCCACTTGCTTTTTGCAGTGTGGTCTACTTGATAGTTATATCTGTCTTATTTTTAGTCTCAAGTCTTAAGAGGAGCTCGCCAAATGGATGAATGGCTTGGATATAACACATACCTCATGATCAAACGCACAAAACTTGCCGACATCAATACAGCAGCTATGTAGCTAGTGTGATGTACACCAGCCAATCCGCTTCCAATTTGACTGGGTTCATGATCCGGTGCACGACTATGTACATGTTAGGTGCACACACACTATGAGTGGGGCGCCACAATGATGACTTTTAAAATCGACACCATCTATTATATTCTATGGGTCCTACTAGATCATTTGACCAAATATGAGGTAAATTCAAATCTCATGTGGGCCATGCTAACGGATTTCACTCCCGCCAAAAATATGGGTTGTTACATGGGCTTAGGTCACTACGGTTTCCTGTGGTGTGGTGCCCTGAGATTTGCACCACAGAGCTTTTCCAGCACCGTAGACCACGTGGTTGGTGAAACATATACATCATGGTAGGCGCACACAGTTTTCCAACCACGAAAGTCTGTACGTACTCGAGGTGTCAGTAGCATACCTGTCACTCTAAACAGACGGGCTACTCCCCGCCGTGGTCGGTGCTCGGAGGGCCCCATTATAGTGTATGTGTTTCATCCATGCTGTGCATATATTTTTATAGATCATTTTATGGTATGAGACGTAAAATGAGATATATGCCAGTCTCAAGTGGACCACATTACAGAAACAGTGTTGAATGAACTTCAACCATTAAAAACTCTCTGGGGGGCCATGAAGGTTTTAGATCAAGTTGATATTTGTTTTTTTCCCTTCATCTGGGCCTTTATGACCTAATCAATAGATTGGATGTCAAATAAACAGTACAGTGGGTATTAGGAGGATTTTAATGGTGGATATCCAATCACTATTGTTTTCCTGTGGTGTGGTCCACCTGAGACTTGTTTTTTCTATAAATCCCTAAAATGATTTGTAAAAATCAATGAACAAAATAGATGAAACGCATACATCATAGTGGGCCCACAGATCACCGACCATCAGCCACGGGCCAGTGGCAGGAGGAGTAGCCAATCAGTTCCCTTCTTAAACAGGGAAGCGGATTGTGCAGTGAGGCGTGTTTGGTCAGTAGAATTAAATGATATTGAATTGTATTAGATGCTAGCCTTCCAATCCCATCTTTCGGATAATATTTTCGCTATGGGAAAATATAACGGATGTCCTTCCCTTGTGCACACATATATAACCAGAATATATAAACGGTGTATATGAATGGATAGCATGGATAAATACATGCATTAATATGGGGCCAGATGTGCGGTGGATTTCAATATCCATGAAAATCCGGCATGGGACCAATTGCATGTCCAGGGGACTAAATGCACTTGTCCAAAGCTCAAGTGAAGTAGACCACAGGAAAATGTGGGAATAATGATCACCTTCGAAACCTTGGTAGGGGCCCACAATGATGTTTATTTGTCATCCAACTTGTTCATAAAATCACAAAGATATGGATGAAGGAAAAACACAAATAACATATTGATCCAAAACTTCTTTGGCCCCCATGGAATATCATTTTAGAGCATTATCCAAAAAATGAATCATATTCAAAGATCATATTGACCACACTACAAATAGTAGCGGAGATAATGAATTTCACCGTTAAACAATTCGTAGGGCCCACCATAATGTTTATTTTCCATCTAATCTGCTCATACGGTCACAGAGACATTCACGAAGAGTAAAAACAAATTTCATATTAATCCAAAACTTTTGTGACCCCAAAAAGGTAGATGTTCAATCCCCCCACTTGCTTTTTGCAGTGTGGTCTACTTGATAGTTACAACCATCTTATTTTTAGTCTTAAGTCTTAAGACGAGCTCGCCAAATGGATGAATGGCTTGGATATAACACATACCTCATGACCAAACCCACAAAACTTGCCGACATCAATACAGCAGCTATATAGCTGGTGTGAGGTACACCAGCCAATCCGCTTCCAACTTGACTGGGTTCATGATCAGGTGCATGACTATGTACACGTTAGGTGCGCACACACTATGCGTGGGGCGCCACAGTGATGACTTTTAAAATCGACACCGTCTATTATATTGTATGGGTCCTACTAGATCATTTGACCAAATTGAGTTAAATTCAAATCTCATGTGGGCCATGCTAACGAATTACACTCCCGCCTAAAATATGGGTTGTTACATGGGCTTAGGTCACCACGGTTTCCTGTGGTGTGGTGCCCTGAGATTTGCACCACAGAGCTTTTCCAGCACCGTGGACCACGTGGTTGGTGAAACATATACATCATGGTAGGCGCACACAGTTTTACAACCACGAAAGTCTTACGTACTTGAGGTGTCGATAGCATACCTGTCACTCTAAACGGACGGGCTACTCCCCGCGTGGTCGGTCCTATGAGGGCCCCATTATAATGTACGTGTTTCATCCATGCTGTGCATATATTTTTATAAATCATTTTATGGTATGAGATGTAAAATGAGATATATGCCTGTCTCAAGTGGACCACATTACAGGAAACAGTGTTGAATGAACTTCAACCATTAAAAACTCCCTGGGGGCCATGAAGGTTTTAGATCAAGTTGATATTTGTTTTTTTCCCTTCATTTGGGCCTTTATGACCTAATCAATAGATTGGATGTCAAATAAACAGTACATTGGGTCTTAGGAGGAGTTTAATGGTGGATATCCAATCACTATTGTTTTCCTGTGGTGTGGTCCACCTGAGACTCATTTTTTTCTATAAAGCCCTAAAATGATTTGTAAAAATCAATGACCAAAATAGATGAAACACATACATCATAGTGGGCCCACAGATCACTGACCATCAGCCACGGGCCGGTGGCAGGGGGAGTAGCCAATCGGTTCCCCTCTTAAACAGGGAAGCTGATTGTGCAGTGAGGCGTGTTTAGTCAGTAGAATTAAATGATATTGAATTGTATTAGATGCTAGCCTTCCAATCCCATCTTTGGGATAATATTTTTGCTATGGGAAAATATAACAGATGTCCTTCCCTTGTGCGCACATATATAACCAGAATATATAAACGGTATATATGAATGGATAGCATGGATAAATACATGCATTAATATGGGGCCAGATGTGTGGTGGATTTCAATATCCACGAAAATCGGCATGGGACCAATTGCAATTCCAGGGGACTAAATGCACTTGTCCAAAGCTCAAGTGAACTAGACCACAGGAAAATGGGGGAATAATGATCACCTTCGAAACCTTGGTAGGGCCCACAGCGATGTTTATTTGTCATCCAACTTGTTCATAAAATCACAAAGATATGGATGAAGGAAAAACACAAATAACATATTGATCCAAAACTTCTATGGCCCCCAAGGAATATCATTTTAGAGCATTATCCAAAAAATGAATCATATTCAAAGATCATATTGACCACACTACAAAAGTAGCGGAGATAATGATTTTCACCGTTAAACAATTCGTAGGGCCCACCGTAATGTTTATTTTCCATCTAATCTGCTCATAAGGTCACAGAGACATTAACGAAGAGGAAAAACAAATTTGATATTAATCCAAAACTTCTGTGACCCAAAAAGGTAGATGTTCAATCCCCCCACTTGCTTTTTGCAGTGTCGTCTACTTGATAGTTACAACTGTCTTATTTTTAGTCTCAAGCCTTAAGACGAGCTCGCCAAATGGATGAATGGTTTGGATATAACACATACCTCATGATCAAACCCACAAAACTTGCCGACATCGATACAGCAGCTATATAGCTGGTGTGAGGTACACCAGCCAATCCTCTTCCAACTTGACTGGGCTCATGATCCGGTGCATGACTATGTACACGTTAGGTGCACACACACTATGAGTGGGGCGCCACAGTGATGACTTTTAAAATCGACATCGTCTATTATATTCTATGGGTCCTACTAGATCATTTGACCAAATATGAGTTAAATTCAAATCTCATGTGGGCCATGCTAATGGATTACACTCCCGCCTAAAATATGGGTTGTTACATGGGTTTAGGTCACCACGGTTTCCTTTGGTGTGGTGCCCTGAGATTTGCACCACAGAGCTTTTCCAACAGCATGGACCACGTGGTTGGTGAAACATATACATCATGGTAGGCGCACGCAGTTTTCCAACCACGAAAGTCTGTACGTACTTGAGGTGTCGGTAGCATACCTGTCGGTCTAAACGGACAGGCTACTCCCCACCGTGGTCGGTCATCTGAGGGCCCCATTATAATGTATGTGTTTCATCCATGCTGTGCATATATTTTTATAAATCATTTAATGGCATGAGACGTAAAATGAGACATATGCCAGTCTCAAGTGGACCACATTACATGGAACAGTGTTGAATGAACTTCAACCATTAAAAACTCCCTGGGGGCCATGAAGGTTTTAGATCAAGTTGATATTTATTTCTTTCCTTTCATCTGGGCCTTTATGACCTAATCACCAGATTGGATGTCAAATAACCAGTACAGTGGGTCTTAGGAGGATTTTAATGGTGGATATCCAATCACTATTGTTTTCCTATGGTGTGGTCCACCTGAGACTCATTTTTTCTATAAAGCCCTAAAATGATTTGTAAAAATCAATGAACAAAATAGATGAAACACATACATCATAGTGGGCCCACAGATCACCGACCATCAGCCACGGGCCGGTGGCAGGGGGAGTAGCCAATCGGTTCCCCTCTTAAACAGGGAAGCGGATTGTGCAGTGAGGCATGTTTGGTCTGTAGAATTAAATGATATTGAATTGTATTAGATGCTAGCCTTCCAATCCCATCTTTGGGATAATATTTTTGCTATGGGAAAATACAACGGATGTCCTTCCCTTGTGCACACATATATAACCAGAATATATAAACAGTGTATATGAATGGATAGCATGGATAAATACATGCATTAATATGGGGCCAGATGTGCGGTGGATTTCAGTATCCACGAAAATTCGGCATGGGACCAATTGCAATTCCAGGGGACTAAATGCACTTGTCCAAAGCTCAAGTGAACTAGACCACAGGAAAATGGAGGAATAATGATCACCTTCGAAACCTTGGTAGGGCCCACAGTGATATTTATTTGTCATCCAACTAGTTCATAAAATCACAAAGATATTGATGAAGGAAAAACACAAATAACATATTGATCCAAAACTTCTATGGCCCCCAAGGAATTTTCATCAGTAGAATTTTAATTATTATCTATTAAAATGGATGAACGGAGCTGATAAAATATGTAAATCACGGTGGTTCTGACAGAATTTACTAGTATACTTAGACTGGGAGTTGAAACTCATAAGAGTTTACCACCCGAGCAAGAGTAAGGACCCACGCAATTCACGTCCCTTAAACGGGGGCTGTTAGGATATTCAAGCCATCCATCAGGTGCGCCTTGCCGTTATGGCCATTGATAAGGACTGTCCATAATATTTAGAAGCTATCTGCTTAGAACACTTGAGAGTGATTCTTTCACGAAATTAAAGTTGTTTAATTGGAGCCCAGCTGGCTTTAGTATCTGGATCTGATTCTTGAGACTCCACATGGTTATACCCTTCTGATGGAAGGCATGGATATTGCACCTGTCGGCCACACAAACATACGTGCTGACTGTACATTAGCTAAAAAGGGAGAACACTGACGGGCTTTTTCACCGACAAAATTCTATTAAGGGAAATTGACCATATTGGCCTTGATGTATGGTCAAATTCTCTAAAGAAATACTACCTTCCAAATATTCCAAGGGTGGCCTTCTGACAACTTTTATAAAATGTTTTGGACAAAAATGACTTTTTTTTTTTTTTTTTTTTTTTTTTATAGACTTGTATGATTTTAGAGTACGGAAGAAGTAACGTGTTATTTCAATCCTGATAATGTGACATGGATAGAAACCTTTTTAGTGTGGGCAAGGCCCAACTCATGGGGCCCACACTGCTGGATGTGTAAAATCTATACCGCCCATCCTTCTTGTCGTGTCATCTTAGGGCAAGGGCCCAAATATCAGCCTAATCCAGAGCTACAAAGGGGCCCACATAATAGAAAATAATGGTGATAGTGTCACCCACTATTGATACTTTCTAGGCTCACTATGATATTTGTTAGAAATGGATACCGAACAAGGTGGGAATTTTGAAGCCCACGGCGAGCTAGCCGACAAGGTAGATGGATCGGATCACCCCATTGTGGGCCTTAGGCTATGGTACCAATGACTGGGTAGTAAAGGAAGTGAACACATGCAAACCACGATTCATATAACATGACAACCACGACCCATAAAACATGACAACTACGACCCATGCAAACCACGATTCATATAACATGACAACCACGACCCATAAAACATGACAACTACGACCCATGCAAACCACGACCCATATGGGCCCACATTGATGTACGTGTATAATCAATGCCACCCATCCTTATAGCCATGTCATTTTAGGACTAGGGACCTAATATCAGCGTGATCTAGTGCTCCCGTGGGCCACAAAATAGAAACTAATGTTGACTGTTGAAATTTTCCAGGCTCACTGTAATGTTTGTTAGAAGTGGACACTACCCAAGTCAGGACTTTTTGGGCCTGCAACGAGCTGGACGAAATGATGGATGGATCAGATCACCCCATCGTGGGCCTTAGGTTATGGTAGTAATGGGTGGGTAGTAAAGGAAGTGAACACGTGAAAACCACGATCCATATAACATGACAACCACGACCCATATAACATGACAACTACGACCCATGCAAACCACGACCCATATAGGCCCACATTGATGTATGTGTATAATTCATGCCGCCTATCCTTTTTGTCGTGTCATTTTAGAGTTAGGGACTGAATATCACCCTGATCCAGTGCTCCTATAGGCCACAAAATAGAACATAATAGTGACTGTTGAAACTTTCCAGACTCACTGTGATATTTGTTAGAAGTAGACACTACCCAAGTTAGGACTTTTTGTGCCCATGGTGAGCTGGCCGACCAGGTGAATGGATCGGATCACCCCATTCTGAGCCTTAGGATATCGTACCAATAGCTGGTTAGTAAAGGAAGTGAACACATGACGATCCATTTAACATAACAACCACGACCCATATAACATGAGATGACAACTACGACCCATGCAAACCATGACTAATATAGGCCCACATTGATGTATGTGTATAATCCATGTCACCCATCCTTTTTGTCGTGTCATTTTAGGACTAGGGACCAAATATCAGCCTGATCTAATGCTCCTGTGCGCCACAAAATAGAAAATATTTTAAACCTTCCAGGCTCACTGTGATGTTTATTAGAAGTGGACACTTTCGAAGTCAGGACTTTTGGGGCCCACAGCGAGCTGGCCGACATGGTGGATGGATCAGATCACCGCATTGTGGGCCTTAGGCTATGGTAGCAATGACTGTGTAGTAAAGGAAGTGAACACATGAAAACCACGATCCACATAAAATGACAACCATGAACCGTATAACATAACATGACAAGTACGACCCATGCAAACCTCGACCCATATGGGCCTACATTGATGTATGTGTATAATTCATGCCACCCATCCTTCTTGCCATGTCATTTTAGGGCTAGGAACAGAATATCAGCCTGATCCATTGCTCTCTTGGGCCACAAAATAGAAAATAATGGTTATTGTTGAAACTTTCCAGGCTCACTGTGATGTTTGTTAGAAGTAGACACTGCGCAAGTTAGGACTTTTGGGCCCACGGTGAGCTGGCCGACACGATGAATGGATCGGATCACCTCATACTAGGCCTTAGGCTATGGTACCAATGGCTGGGTAGTAAAGGAAGTGGACACATGCAAGCCACAATCCGTTTAACATGATAACCACGACCCATATAACATAATAACTACGACCCATACAAACCATGACCCAAATGGGCCCACATTGATGTATGCGTATAATGCATGCACTACTAGAAAAATGGGCAAAGGCTACAGATAAAATCCATAGCCATAGACCTATGGCTACGGTTCTAGTCCGTAGCACGACCATAGTTGTAGGTGCTGTAATAATAGGTCTGAAACCTATAGCTATGGATTTAATCCATAGCTATAGGTTCCAACAGCTACGGATATAATCCGTAGCAATTATATTTGTAGCAAAAACTTCAAACAACAACGGATATTATTTGTAGGTAAAAATCCGTAGCAATATGTCAAATTTAATAAAGGCTACACCTGTCAGATTAGTGGCTACGGTCAATATCCGTAGCTAATTTGTACATTAAAAATTATATATAATCATTTGTTCATTCAATTACCACATGTACAATCATTCATTCATTCAATTACAATCAATTTCAATCATTCATTCAATCAATTACAATTACAATCCTTCATTCAATCAATTACAATTACAATCAATTACATTCCAATTCATTCAATCAATTACAATTACAATTACAATAATGTTGAAAATACAAATCTTTGCCTTCATTAGATAAATGTGCTCGACTTCACCCTGAAATTTCAACAGCTTCATATATTTCATCATCTTACAAACAGTCATGTCATTAATAAATTAGAATGCCCATTAGGGAAAAGAAAGACAAAGTGAAAGAAGTGCATCATGTATAACCATTTTTATTTTTCTTAAAAAAAAAAAAAAAAAAAAAAAAAAAAAAAAAAAAAAAAACTCAAAGAGGAATGAAATTGACACAAAAGAAATGGTCTCACCATATGATTATAGGTTTTGGTTTAGGTTTAGGTTAAGGTTAGGCTATAGGTTATAATTAAGTTTAGGTTATAGGTTTATAGGTTAAGGTTTAGGTTATAGGTTTTGGTTTAAGTTTAGGTTAAGGTTTAGGTTTAGGTTATAGGTTATAGCTTTTGGGAACTTGATTAGAAGTTAAGGTTTAGGTTTAGGAAATCGGGTTCGGGTTTGGGATCGGGTTTAGGTTTGGGTTTTCAAGTTGAGATTAAGATTAGGTGTAGGTTTGGGTTTAAGGATTTGAGAATACATTTAGGTTTTAAGTTTAGGTTTAGGGAAAGGTTATAGGTTTAGGTTATAGGTTATAGATTTAGGGAATTTAGAATGAGTTATGGTTTAGGTTTAGGAAATCGGGTTCAGGTTCGGGATTGGGTTTAAGTTTGGGTTTTCAAGTTTAGGTTTAGGTTTAGGTTAGGGAGTTGAGATTAGGATTACGTGTAGGTTTAGGTTTAGGGAATTGAGTTTAGGTTATAGGTTCAGGGAAAAGTTAGGTTTAGGTTATAAGTTTTGGGATTTGGGAATAGTTTTAGGATATAAGTATAGGTTTAGGTTAGGTTATAGGTTAAGGTTTAGGGATTTAATTTTAGGTTATAGGATTAAGTTAAGGTTTAGGCTTAAGTTATAGGTTTTGAGATTTGAGAATGGGTTTGGGTTTATGTTATAGATTTTGGTTTTGGTTTTGGTTTAGGTTATAGGTTTTGGTTTAGGTTATAGGTTATAGGTTTAAGTTATATGTTTTTGGATTTGAGAATGGGTTCGGGTTTAGGTTATTGGTTTTGGTTTTGGTTTAGGTTATAGGTTTTGATTTAGGTTATAGGTTATAGGTTTATGTTAAGGTTTAAGTTTAGGTTATAGGTTTTTGGATTTGAGAATGGGTTCGGGTTTAGGTTATAGGTTTTGATTTTGGTTTAGGTTATAGGTTTTGATTTAGGTTATAGGTGATAGGTTTGGGTTAAAGTTTATGTTTAGGTTATAGGTTTTGTGATTTGAGAATGAGTTCGGGTTTAGGTTATAGGTTTTGGTTTTAGTTTAGGTTATAGGTTTTGATTTAAATTATAAGTTATAGGTTTAGGTTAAGGTTTAGGTTTAGGTTATAGGTTTTTGGATTTGAGAATGGGTTCAGGTTTAGGTTATAGGTTTTGGTTTTGGTTTAGGTTATAGGTTTTGGGATTTGAGAATGGGTTCGGGTTTAGGTTATAGGTTTTGGTTTTGGTTTAGGTTATAGGTTATAGGTTTAGGTTTACGTTTAGGTTATAGGTTTTTGGATTTGAGAATGGGTTCGGGTTTAGGTTATATGTTTTGGTTTTGATTTAGGTTATAGGTTTTGGGATTTGAGAATGGGTTCGGGTTTAAGTTATAGGTTTTGGTTTTGGTTTAGGTTATAAGTTTTGGTTTAGGTTATAGGTTATAGGTTTAGGTTAAGGTTAAGGTTTAGGTTTAGGTTATAGGTTTTGGGATTTGAGAATGACTTCGGGTTTAGGTTATAGGTTTTGTTTTTAGTTTAGGTTATAGGTTTTGGTTTAGGTTACAGGTTATAGGTTTAGGTTAAGGTTTAGGTTTAGGTTATAGGTTTTTAGATTTGAGAATGGGTTCGGGTTTAGGTTATAGGTTTTAGTTTTGGTTTAGGTTATAGGTTTTGGTTTAGGTTATAGGTTATAGGTTTAGGTTAAGGTTTAGGTTTAAGTTATAGGTTTTGGGATTTGAGAATGGGTTCTGGTTTAAGTTATAGGTTTTGGTTTTGGTTATAGGTTTTGATTTAGGTTATAGCTTATAGGTTTAGGTTAAGGTTTAGGTTTAGGTTATAGGTTTTGGGATTTGAGAATGAGTTCAGGTTTAAGTTATAAGTTTTGGTTTTGGTTTAGGTTCTTGGTTTTGGGATTTGAGAATGGGTTCGTGTTTAGGTTATAGGTTTTGGTTTTGGCTTAAGTTATAGGTTATAGGTTTTGGTTTAGGTTATAGGTTATAGGTTTAGGTTAAGGTTTAGGTTATAGGTTTTGGGTTTTGAGAATAGGTTCGGGTTTAAGTTATAGGTTTTGGTTTTGGTTTAGGTTATAGGTTTTTATTTAGGTTATAGGTTATAGGTTTAGGTTTTAGGTTTAGGTTTAGGTTTAGGTTATAGGTTTTTGGATTTGAGAATGGGTTTGGGTTTAAGTTATAGGTTTTGGTTCTCTTGTTCCTCGAATCTGGCCCTGTTTCGTGCCATCCAAATCTCCCAGGCGATGAAGACTGGAATGAGGCCCTTCAGCAACAGAATGGAGTTGGAGGAGGGGGTGTTCACCCACCAAAGAATGGCAATTGCTGTCGTTAAAATGGCGGGGGTGAGCCGGACGCTGAAGGTGTGCTTGAAGTGCTACCAAACCTTCTTAGCCATATGACTAAGGGAGAAAAGATGGTTCGAGGATTCCACGTATGGGGAATGTGCAACAGAACATCACTGACATCTAGAACATATATGGAACTTAATAGACAATTAAACACACCGTTAATTAGAAGAAGTATCCTCTTTCGTTCACACGCTGGGTGAGTTTAAATTTTGAGGACAAAATTCTTATTAGGGGGTAGAATGTAATGACATGTGATTTTGGTACACATGCATGCATTTGCAAACATGCACACTTGCATCCATCTAAACATTCATGTATGAATGCATTCATACATGCATGTAGAAAGTGTACAAGTTATGATATGCGTGATTGATTAATTTAGTTGATTGATAATTGTATGGTTTCGATTATATATATATATATATATATATATATATATATATATATATATATATATATATATATATATATATATATATATATATATGTATATATACATATATGCACACTCTCTTTCCTCATACACCTAAGATCAATCGTTCATTCATTAACCAGCTTAAATCTAACAATAAAATATAGACTAAATCCAACCATTCGTACATCGTATAGGGTATGTGGTCACCCACTCATCCATCTATTTTCAGGATTGTAATTTAATCATTTAAGCCGTTTATTTGACGATCCACTTATCTGATCAACTAAAAACCTATCTTGCACCTATTTGACTATAAAAGTAACCGTACATTAACTTGTATAAAGGATTATACTCTCAATCGTTTGATTATTTCACATATTTCTTATCATCCAAACTGTACATCATATTTGGATCCACCAATTGGGCCACCTAAAAATTAAACAAAAATTACTGTGGAATGAACCACGCCATGTTTATACTTACCGCTGTTTACTCGTATTGACCCATACATACCATCTTACTTTAGTTGCTGAATTTAATGATTTCTATATTTCGTTCCTAGTCAGCATACGGTGGTAGTTCCCTAACATTGAGAGTTGATTGGCCCCATGTTGATGGGTTCTATACACACCTTAAGGCGGTAGCCTCATGAGATGGGGATGGTGGTATGGGACCTATGCCCGATCTGTCGGCCTACACTGCCAACTAGCCCCCGTAGTGACCTTTGAGTCTATTTAAATTGTCTAATTGTAACTGGACTAATAATGATTTGGCTAATCATGCATACATGACACAGACCAACATCTATTGTTATCGTACATGATGTGTGTATTTGTTCGACTGGATGTTTTTCCCAGGGGCATAGACCATCATCTATTGTTATCGTACGTGATGTACGTATTTGTCCGACTGAATGTTTTTCCCAGGTCGATGATTGCATGGGTGATGAGCTCAACTTCCGCACGATGTGCATCCCCGGGTTGATAACTGCATTCACACATCCATGCACATAATAAGACTGCATTTGCTATGTTTTGGATTGCTTGTACGTTTTATGCTATTTCTTGTCTAGGGCGGCGGTGTGTAATCTTGACGGGAGATCACATTGAGCTAACCACTCATTCATCGATGTTCAACCATACAGATGAGACAGGCATAGGCGCTGAAGAACGCGGGGCGAACCCGAAACCTGCTACCGCTGAGGAGTACTACGACGAGGAGTCGCCATAGGAGGCGGCTGCCTACTTCAGTTTAAACCAATAGTGTAGTTATCATGGTTACTTTTTGAAACAATTACATTTTTGGAATTTTGTATATGGCCCCAGCTGAGTGGCCCTGAATATTCATTTGAGTTGGGATATATCTATGTTACGCTTGTTTCCACAAATCGTACTTTGATAAATTGTCTATTTTGATCACTAATTAACATCGAGTTTTCGAGAACGGGTAGAGTACTCGGGTTTTCGAAAACCGGGGTGTTACACTTACCCCTAGCTAAGAGATTAGCCTAGCACAACTAACATCTTAGAAAGAAAAATAAAAGATAAAAATAGAAGGACAAATTAGATTTGAAGAATTGAATAAGAATGACAAATTTGTGGAAGCTTCGGCACCCTTAAGTCTTTCTCCCAAGCTCTAACTCGTAAATACGAAAGCTTAAAACACCCATTTAAATTGAAAAATCCGCACCAATTTGTTTCTCGGTTGCAACCGAAATTTCTCAAATTTCCTCTGAATTTCCGTTTCCCTCAGGTCTCACTGATCGAACTCTCCTTCGGTTGCACCGAACATGGCTTTGGTCAGATCTAATGTCAAGCCAAATTATCTTTGAAAATCACAATTTGTTGCTAGACTGTTCTGTGTACATTCAATCGGATCGAACCAACCTCGGGTGGGACTGAACAATCTGTTATTTTTCTTAAAGCACTTTATGATTTTGTTACTTGTTCATCATCTTTTGTTCTTGATTTTCTTAAATCTTTGGAATGAGAAATCTTCATTAATGACTTTCAAATCTATAACTCTTCATCAACTTCTTGAGGCGATCAAGCTGATATTTGTGGTTTTTCATTCATCAGGTCCGTGTGACATTATGAAGAGGTTAAATGGCAAATAAACCTTACAGTTGACTTTAAGAAGGTTTTAACGGCAACCGTTCAATCACTACTTGTTTTCGTGGTATGGTCCATTTGAGTTTTGGCTGACCCTCATTTTTAGGCTCATGTTTTAGAATGAT
Source organism: Magnolia officinalis (assembly GCA_021015155.1). Taxonomy (NCBI): domain Eukaryota; kingdom Viridiplantae; phylum Streptophyta; class Magnoliopsida; order Magnoliales; family Magnoliaceae; genus Magnolia; species Magnolia officinalis. The sequence goes on from JAJHSJ010000017.1 coordinate 8,722,262, forward strand.
GTGTTAAAATTAATGGACGGCCTAGATCTAAAACATAAATCATTGCGGGCCGAGAGGAGCTCGGCACCTTAAAAGTTGGGTTGCGTAGCACGCTATCTTTTTTTTTTACGCTCTCTAACACACTCACTCACAAAAGGCAGAAAGATACAACATGCGTTTGTAGGACAACCAACCACTCTTTCTCTCCATCTCTATCTCTATCTCATAGAGATCTATATATCTTACATGATTGTGCATGCATGTGGGTTGTCGTCGCTGAAGAGCGCGGTGAAAGTCTCATCAGGACCGGTGGGATTAGGAAGCGCTTGTGTAACGTTTCTAAGTACCCAGATGGGGCCCGCTTATCATACGCCTGAGATACATAAGGATAGTAGACCAGATTGTAAGGGACGTATGGCCAGAACTCCGCCCTTTTCCCTGTGTTTTTCACTCTCTTCAAAACCTTGTTCGGCTCCACGTATCCTGTCACCGTCACTGGGCTTTGTTTTCTGTTCACATCCACCGTTCGTACACCTTTCATAGCACGCAATCTATTTGCGAGTGAGAAATCCTGCATACCTTATGGGAACGGATTGGCTACTCCCCCTGACACCAGCTCCGTGGCTGGTGTTCGGTGCTCTGTGGGCCCCACCATGATGTATGTGTTTCATCCATTTTTAAAGATCATTTTATAGTTTGATTCCAAAAATGAGAGGGATATAAATCTCAGGTGGACCACGCCACATGAAAACAATAGTGATTGGATATCAACCATTAAAATCCTCCTATGGCCAACTATACTGTTTATTTGACATCCAATCTGTTGATTAGGTCATACAGGCCCAGATGAAGATAAAAAACAAATATCAGCTTGATCCACAACTTTTATGGCCCCCAAAATGTTTTTAATGGTCGACCCTCATTCAACACTGTTTCCTGTAATGTGGTCCACTTGAGATTTGGATATATCTCATTTTTGGATCAATACCGTAAAAGGATCGGTAAAAACAGATGGATGGCATGGATGAAACACATACATCATGGTTGGGCCCACATAGCACCGACCACCAGCCATTGGCTGGTGTCAGGGGGAGTTCCCATATCTTATTAGCCGTAGGCATCGGGGATGACGTGGACCAATGAGAAGCGACGGAGCTGAAATTGTTTTAATGGAAAGCTTCACACCTTTCTTATAAACACGTGTGAGGTCTTAAAATAATCCACATGATATCATTTACACATGTGAGGATTTAAAGTCCAACCTTAACCGCGTATACATTATCCATTGCTTATTTTATTTTATTTTGGTTTCTAGAAAGGTTGTACCACACTACTGTAACCCTGTAAAAATGAAAATAAGGTTGTAGATGTACCACACTACTGGTACGCTAAGTGAGCGGCCGAAGGTGATGTTTGAGAGAAATTCACACCGTCCGTCCATTTTTTATTTTTTTTTCAAAACTAAAGGCAGAATTTAGAGTAAAAATTAAGGAAAGAGTTTCTTACCGTTGAAACATTCGTAGGATCTACCTTAATGTGATGAAGTGAAAACATTAAAAATTAGCCTGTTATTTTATTATTATTATTATTATTATTATTATTATTATTATTATTATTATTATTATTGTTTTTAAAAAAGAGTCACATTTCATTAATTCAACTAGAGGCTGTACAATATGTCAAGTGGCCCCGACAAAAACGATTCCGAGCCTCACCCCTCGTGTAAAGCATGAAAGCAAAAGAACACTAAGAAGCATGAAAGCAAAAGAACACTATAAAATTAGCCTGTTAAAAAAGTTTGTGACCATACCAATCTTTCAAACGGTGGTAATCGTATCCCCACTGTTTCTTCTTCTGCGGCCTGATTGAGTTTTGGATCCACCTAAGTTTCAGTTATGTCTTAAAATAAGCTCTCAAAACGGATGGACGGTGTAGATTTCTAACAAACATTACAGTAGGCCCCACGTAGCATTCCAGCGCAGAAACTTCCTGCCAGTCTTTCCCAGGAAATCTGCCTCCATCTGTACATTCATTCCGGTGGGCTTCCCAAAAAGAAAATGAGCCTCACTTAAACTGCACCTGTACAGCACATAAAACATAAACACTACGTCATTGCATCCATCAGGGTGCCCGTTTTGCCACACGAGGAAGAAACGTACGTACATGAGTGCAAGTAGCACGCTTTTCCATTCCAGTATATCACACATGACTTGCATGGTTGAGTTGGGTGGCTTGTCCATTCATTTATACTCCGCTTCAATATGTATGCCCTCGTGCCTTTAAATACCCATCATCTCAGCCTTCAAAGTCAGCTTGCCTTCAAACACTCAGCTTACCACCTTCCCTATCTTCTTTCACTCAATCATGACTCTTATTCTAGCTAATGGCCACTCAGATGGTCCTACCACTCAAGGGAAGAATGGAAAAAAGGAAATAGGCCGTGCTTGTGCAAACTATCACCCTAGTGTCTGGGGAGATCGCTTCATTGCATCATCTCTGGATGACAAGGTGAGAGAGAGATTTCCATCTGGTCAATGAGTAAATCAGTCTGTGCCAGACATGCACATTTATATGTGTATATTTCCATACTTCAAAAGGCTCGACTCTACCAAATCCCCTAGTGATCACATCAGTAATACATATATACATGTATGTAGGTATTGCAATTTATACAAACGCATGCGATCATTTACATACATTGGTAAAATCAGAAAATTTGAGGTGTTTTCTTGTCAGTATCTTTTTTTTTTTTTTTTTTTAAATAATTTAAAATTGTTGTTATTCATCATTTCTCGAAACTATAAAAATGACATTCTTGAAAACAATGTGATATTTTTATGGTATATCTGACTATGTGTGGCATTAACATAGGAGCTTGATCCATGCACCAAGCAACGTGCTGAAAAACTGAAGGAAGAAGTGAAGAAAATTCTATCCGATGTCAATAACACAGTGCAAAAATTGAATTTGATTGATGCAATTCAGCGCCTCGGTGTCGCATACCACTTTGAAACAGATATAGAAAAGGAATTACACCGGATTTATGATGGCTATAACGACAATGATGATGACCTCCATGCTGTAGCTCTCCAATTTCGACTACTAAGGCAACAAGGATATAATGTATCATCTGGTAAGTGTCCCGCAACTAAATCTTGTATGCGTATGTGCATATTTTTTTTTTTTTTTTTCAAACGAAGATTTCATTTCTCAGGAAAAAAATACAAACATTCAGGAAGGTCCATACAAAAAGGTGCTGACCCCTCCTATCATATAAGCCTAACTGCACAACTAAGAAAGCCTAATATTCCCTATACCGACTTTATCCAAGGCAAGGGACCCACGAACAAACGTCGGAAGGGCCGCCCGAGAATTATATAATCTGTTTGGGCAGCCCTCACTGGCCATTCTGGCCAAAGCATCCGCAACCGAATTCCCTTCGCGAAAAATGTGTCTGATATGAAGGTTAAGGGATCTCCGAAAGTGCTGAATTTTACCCAGCTTATACCAAATGTTCCAATAGCTGGGGCGTGAGTGATCTTGAATCGAACTTGCAATGACCCTCGAATCCGTTTCCACAATTATATTGGATAGACCCAGCTTGGAGCATATCGTGATGCCATCAAGCATGGCTTGGGCCTCAGCGATAGTGTTAGTAGAATGGCCATAGATCCTGTGAAAAGCAAAAAGGAGGTTGCCAAGGTGGTCCCGGCAAACTCCTCCCCCCCCCCCCCACTCGGACCTGGATTACCCCGGGAGGAGCCATCGACATTCAACTTCAACCAGCCTGGGGGTGGCCTAAGCCAAACGACTTTGATGAATTTTTTAGCGGGTGGAGGGCGAGCTGAATCAATCTTGAGGGCCTGAAGGGTGATGATTTCCGTCATGGAGTTCCTATCCGGGATTGGAATGTTTGATCCGATTTCATTCAACCATCGATGTACCTTAAACTGAATCTGACTAACCGACATCGTATTGCCTTCAAATCGAGCTTGATTTCTGCTCAGCCAGATCTCCCAGATGATGATGCTAGGAACAAGGCCCGTGAGGTACATGATTCTAGATTTTTTACTTGCTTTGGTAGTCCAGATTTGAATTCGCTGGGTGATCGACTGATTTGAGGAGTTGTCGACATCAAAAAGCCGACTGAAGTGGCTCCAAATACGGGTAGCAATCTGACTCCGACTAAAGAGGTGATCCTGAGTTTCCACCCCACCATCCTCAGGAACAGATGGAAGTTGACGTCCCCTGTTCAGCCTTCTCTGAAGAGGGGCCGGCAGCAGGTGAAGAGGAAGAGTGCTTCTATTGTGCGCATGGAGATCATCGATTGGACTGGATTGATCTAATTGGTGACCACTGGACTGAATCCCCGACTCAGATAGGTTGCCGTTCCATAGAGATTGTTGCCGGTTGGAAGAAGGAAGAGAGAGGTCGTTCAGTGATTGAGTCAGCGCTGGTGGCATGTTCAACCTGCAACACTCGCAGCGAGAGGCCAGAGCAACGCCACGGTTCTGCACAGCCTGGTCCACTGGGATGGCTTCATGCATGATTTTCCAAGTAAGAATGCTCATTTTCGGGGGGGGGGGGGGGGTGTATTTATTCCAGATCCATTTGGTCCAATGGAGGGTAGGCTGATGATGCCTGATAACATTCCAAGCCGAATTGACTGAGAACTTTCCGGACGAAGATTGGTCCCAAATGAGCCGATCAACCCTGTCTGTTATTGCAATTGGGAGAGCTGAAATCGTCTGCATTGCTGATGGGGTGATGAGGGGCTGGAGTTCTGTTAGATTTCTGGAAACAGGAATCGCAAAAAAATCTCTGACGCAGGCATCGTTGAGTTGTTCGGGTATAGTCCTGACAGCCACACCAGCCAGAAGCCCTTTACCTGTCCAGTTCTGGGACCAGATGTTGATTTTCCCCTCCCCAATCAACCATCTTGAGTGATGAATAGCGTGATGGAGAGATCTGAACATCTCCTTCCAAGCTGGCGAGGCGGCTGAGACAGTTGCTCCTTTAGCTGCAATAATCTTTGTAAAATATTTTGCTGAAAACAAATTGGCCCATAGAGAATTTCCCTGAAGGAGACGCCATCCCATTTTGATCCTGAATGCCTGCGTAGTGTCTGTAAAAGTTCTGATGCCAAGCCCTCCTTCCTGAGTAGGGGTGCACAAGGTCGACCATTTAATCCAATGCATCTTGTTACCTCTCTCAGAAGAGCCCCAAAAGAAGTTGGCAATCGCCCGATCGATGATTTTGGAGACGGATTTAGGAATGGTAATGGCCGCGAGCATGTGGATTGGGATGCTGTTGAGGACGTGTTTAATTAGAATCAACTTGGCTGCCTGATTGAGCAATTTTGCCTTCCAGCCATCTATCTTGGTGGTAATCTTCCGGGTTAGTTCATGCAGAAGAGGGGCTGGAGTTCTTCCTTTCGATAGTGGAACTCCGAGATAGATTGTAGGGAGCACCGTCTGCCTAAATCCTATCAAGTTGTGAAGCTGCTGGATCTTATTCCTTGTAGCATTCTTCGGAGAAATGAAGGATGTCTTGGAAGCATTCACCTTTTGGCCTGAGGCGTTCTCATATTGGGAGATGAATTTGAGAAGAGATCGAACGTTTGATATCCTGCCATTAAGAAACAAAATAGCATCATCAGCGAAGAAAAGGTGGGTGATTGTTGGACAATTTCGGGGCAATTTGTATGGCTGGCAGCTTCCTGAGGAAAACAGGTTGGACAGCCCTCTGCTGAAGACCTCGGCTGCGAGAATGAAGATGGAAGGAGATAGTGGATCTCCCTGCCTCAAGCCCCTAGAAGATTTGAAAAAACCGAAGCTTCTGCCATTGATGATTACTGAGAACCACATATCTTCCCAACACCGCTGGACTCCCGATATCCAAAGAGGGTCAAAGCCGAAGTTTTTGAGAACCTGCACGATAAACCCCCAATCCAGACGATCATAAGCCTTTTCCATATCGACTTTGATGATCAAATTGCCGCCGAAAACCTTGCGGTCAATCTCATAGGCCATCTCTCTGGCAATAGAGATATTCTCGATAATGGATCTTCCTTTCACAAAGGCACCCTGCTCCTCAGAAATCAGGGTTGGGAGAATGTTAGCAAGCCTCACCGCCATGATCTTGGAGAAAATCTTCATTATGCAGTTGCACAAGCTGATGGGTCTAAAGTCTGTGATGAACTCGGGATTTTTCTTCTTGGGAATGAGGCACAACTGGGTGCTTTGGAAAGCCCTGGGGATGGGCCCTCCCTGAAAGAAATCCTTAGCCGCTTCATAGAGGTCTTGCCCTATTATCTCCCAGCAGGATGAGTAAAAAGCCCCTCCAAAACCATCAGGGCCCGGGGCACTGTCTTGCGGAATGGATAGCGCAGCCCCCTTGACCTCGTCAATCGTAGGTGGCTTCCTGAGTTCAACATTCATCTGGCTTGTAACGAGGCACGGGATGCTGTCTACGATGTCCCCCAAGTGATTGGAGGCGTCTGTCGTAAACAGGTCCTTGAAGAATGAAACAGCTTCCTCTCCAATCTCTTCAGTTGTCTCTAGAGTTTCCCCGGTAACCCTTTTCATCTTCCGAATTTCCAGCCTTCGGCGCTTGTCGAGCACAGAATCGTGAAAGAAACGCGTGTTTCTGTCTCCTTCAGATAGCCATTTGATCCTGGATTTTTGCTTCCAAAAAATTTCCTCTTGGAGGTATGCCTTTTTCAGATTGGCCTGAGCCCTGTTGAGCTTGATAGCATCCTCCTCTGATTGCGAGCTGAGTAGAGAAAATTCTGCTTTAAGGACATCATTTTCTGCCATTTGAACATTTTTCTTGACATCACCAAAGACTTCTCTATTCCAGGATTTCAACACAGCCTTCAACCTTTTGAGCTTGAGAAAGAACCTGAACATTGGGGTTGCAGCGATTTCGTCATTCCAGGAAGCGCTAATAGTAGATAAGAACTGGTCATGGGTTGTCCACATGCGTTGAAATCGGAATGGGCGGGGAAAGGACTCTGTCTGAGCTTGGAAGCTGATAAGGATAGGGGAGTGATCTGAAAATGTTCTAGTGAGATGATCAACCTTACAGCCCGGATAGTTTCGCAGCCATTCAGGGTTGATAAGGATCCTGTCAAGTCTAGCCCATCTCCTTCTGCGCCCCACCCTGTTATTACACCACGTATAGGGGGTTCCCGTGTAACCCGCGTCTATCAGGCCCGAATCAGAAATAGCCTCCTGGAAGTCTGTCATTGCTGTTGTCAGCTGCTGAGGTCCGCCAAGCCTTTCGTCAGGGCTGGTGGTGGTGTTGAAGTCACCACAAACAACCCATGGACCCACCATGGATCGAGCTGTGTTCCGAAGCTCTTCCCACAGAGCCTTACGAGCATCTTGGAAGCAACTGGCATAGACAGCCGTGATGAAAAGAGGATTGGAGAGACTTTCCTCAGAGACCTTGAGAGTGACGCATTGCCTTGCCGTTCGGATTGTTTGAATTTGAATGTGCCCTTTTGCTAAAATCCAGATTTTGTTATCCACCGCGTCTTCAGATATCTGATTGTTAAAGCCCAACTTATCAGCCACAGCTGGTCTCTTCGAGGCTCTAATCATTGGTTCCTGCAAGAGAAGAATTCCAACATTGTGGTTTCTGATGAGACGTTTCAAATGACGGATAGTTTGCGCATTACCTACCCCCCGGACATTCCAAGAGAGGAGACTAATCATCTGTAACCCAACCTTTTTTACCGGCCCGTCGCTGCACACTCTTTAATCTGTTACCTTTTCGCTTGCTGACGGATGTTTTCAGCAGGCTTTTCCTACACTGTTTTGCCTTGATCTGACTTGCATCATCTTCCTGGGGATTATCATCAAATTCTGAATTGTCTGTGTCCAGAGGTTCTGAGTTGCCTGCCTCCGATGCTATGTTGTCGCCTCCTATATCCACCCATAGAGTTATAGCCGCCTGACCTGTTCCAGGGCCCTTAATCTGCTGGTCAGTTTTCTGTTGATCTGATTGCAGGATGGGATCCTGCATGTGTCCTGAATTCTGGTTCCTTCTAGTTCGTAGCCCACTATCAGATATTTCTGTTTGATTTGTAGGTGGTTGGAGAGTGTGAAGGTTAGCTGCATTGGCTGTCCCCTCAGTGAGGGAGGCGGTAGTGGGATGCTTGTTATGTGACGCTGCTGATTTGTCATTTATCTGTTCTTGAACGGTTGTTGGTTCTGTAAACATTTCCTTGACGCCTGAAAGTCACCCTTCCCAAGCTGTTAGCATGTGTGGAGTTGGTCTGCACCATTGAAGCGGAGTTGAGGAGATTCCATTAGTCAGGTTCTGATTGGATCGGCTGTTCGGTGTCTCATCACTTGGTTCCCGTTGAAGAGAGGAGTGGTCTGTGTTGCTAGGCCTTTGGCTTCTGGCTTCCTGGAGTTGTCTTCTTAATGTCTCAATCCGGATTGACTGGAATTCCATGGTCTCCTCCGCTGGGAATAGGTGTAATGCATGATTGGATTCCTCTGGCCTGTCTCCCCTTTGATTTTCGTGTGACTGCAGAGGCTGTAGTCCTCTTAATAATTCAGTTTCACCATGATGAATTAACTGACTGATGTTTGGCTGAACTGATTCAGTTTCGCCGTGATGAATTAACTGATTCAAGTTTGGCTGAACTGTCATTTGGAGTGGATTGCTAAGGCTCTGGTCCTGTATGTGGTGTAGGTGAGGTTCCTCAGTAGTGGTGTCTTTGGAGGGGGGCCTGTCATCACCTCTGCACGTACATACCCTTGTTTCAGGAAGACCAATCTGCTGTTGGACCGCGATACTTTGGGCATTGTTTGCACCCATCTCCAGCTGGTTTAACCTGCCTTCCATTCCAGAGAATGGATAAGAACGTCTCCCACCTCGGGTCACTATTCTTTTCTTTCGTGAATAAACGTTCAGTTCCTCAGATGGGGGAATCTCCTTTCCACTGACCTGCACTGCTACTTGAGTCGGATCCGAAAGGACCATGTTCTGCTGTGACTGAACATAATGCTGCATTCCGCTGAGCATTGCTTCTCCCCCTTGGGAGCCTCTGACCTGATCTGACTTTTCATTAGGTTGGGTTGTCAATAAGCGCAACTGTGACCGAGCCTGATGACGCTCCTGACAGTTCTGAGAGTGAACTGACCTGTCCAGTTTATTTGAAGCCTCAGCAGGACCGACCAACAGCATCTGAGAAGATACTCCAAGTCCTCCACTAGATCCCGGACAGTGGAAGAGCTCTATTTCTCTTCCATCCATATCATCTGGCTGGATAAGCTCTCCAGAGCTGTCATTTCCTCTGGATGGGACATTAACACAAACACCTATTGCGCGGTCACCCTCACCACCTTCCTTATCTGCAACTGTCTTCAGTAACGTAGCGCAGTCCTCTGGTGTGGCTATTCCACTGCTGTCTAAATGTGCCCTGGTTCCTTCTCCCACACGAGCACAGTCAGACGTTGTAGGATGTTTCCCCAAAATTTCTCCGCAATTATCTTCTGCTCTAACAGGGGCATTTCCACAAACAGTTTCTGGGGAGCCGTTATTGCTGTGAAACCGTCTTAGAACCCACTCCTTGGTTCCTTCTACCGAGGTATGTTTAGTAGAGGAAGAAGAGCCGAAGCTGAATAGAGGTTCAAGTTCTACGAAAATAGGATAAACCTTCCCCATAACTTGTAATCGCAACACTTGCTTGAAACTTATACCCGGGCGAGGAATGACTCTGATTCGCGCAAACGCCTGGAAATATCCGAATCTCGAGCTGGAGTCGATTTGGACGATTTTCCCAAAATAGCTCGCTAGATCAAGGATAACTGATTCGATCCAGGCATGTGTGGGGATTCCAAACAATCTGATCCAAACCCCATCACTCCCAATGACTTCTTCAGGAGTCCACATCGCAATCGATTGAAGCCCCATTTGTTTGTGTAGTTCCGTGTTTCCCTTGAAGTCCTCCAATGTTGCTACAGATTTGAAGATAATCAAGAATTTCATAGCTGAGATCCTAACAATGTCAATCTCTGAAAACGTTGAGCTGGGTTTCCTTAAAGCCTCATATAACCGATCTATTCGAACATCCCGGTCCTCCACAGTTCCCACCAAGGAGAGAGCCAACCATCTAAGCCGCGTCTCAACTGCTCTGGAGTCAGCTATGGTAGTGACCTCGGACTGTGCTTCCTTTATGTTACGAGTGAAAGGTTTTGATTTGTTAACCGCATTGAGAAAGGGCCGAGCTCCATCACAAGGTCTCTGCTCATTGACGGGGTAGGATTTAGGAGATGTGACAGCCCTCCTTCCCAGTTGATTTCTCGCCCAAGTTATATGCGCCACCCTCCCGTCAATTCTCCGATCATGGAGGCAGTTGATGGCATTCAGGGCATCCTGTTCGTAGTAGAACCGAATAAAAGCAAAGCCCCGTGATCGATTTAGCTGTCGGTTCCAAGGCAGGAAGACGTCCCTGATTTTCCCAAACCGGCTAAAAATACGGATCAGATCGTCTTCGGTGGTGTCATAAGTGAGATTAGCTGCAAAAAGGGAGAAGAAGGATTTGGAAGATTGTCGGGAAGGAACTCGCACCCAAGGGTGTTCCCAATCCCGGTGGGGGTATCCAACCTGTTCACGCTCCCGCTCTTCCATGACTCCCCAGATGCGTATGTGCATATATGTATGTAACATGCATGCATGTGTTGACGCATATGCATACAGACATGCGCGCGGAAAACACATGTATGTGTTTGCATTTGCATGCATACACATGCCCAAATCAATTGCATCTCTACTGCATTGCTCAAAGTTAAATAAAATCATCTTTCAATTATTGACGTCTTGAAACGTTTGGATTGTGAAACAGATGTGTTTAGAAAGTTTAAAGACAATGAGGGTAAGTTCAGGGGCACATTGAGCAGTGACATACAGGGTTTGTTAAGTTTATATGAAGCGGCATACCTTGGAATACATGGGGATGATATACTAGATGAAGCCATTACTTTCACCACGATGCACCTCAAATCGGCATTGCCGCATCTTACCTCTCCCCTAGCAAAGCAAGTAGAACTTGCATTAGAAGTTTCACTTCGAAAGCGTGTGGAGAGGCTACAGTCAAGGTACTACATCTCAATCTATGAGGAAGATAAGGAACGAAGTGATGTGTTATTGGAGTTTGCAAAGTTGGATTTCAATATATTACAGTCATTGCACAAGAAGGAGCTAAGAGACATCTCAAGGTAAGTTTTGTCCAGTACACACGTGAGTTTTCTCCCAGGAAATCATCCATCTATCTAGATGCTTCATTCATTTGTGTCACCATGGGCAAACCATCTGTTTGATCAATAGCATGCTAGATGGACAATCATGATTGAGTAGAGAAACAAAATAGGTCCAGTAGCCATCTTGGTTCACGCAGGGTTTCCACATGTTAGGAGTTAGAAAAATTCCCAGTTAACATTGGTTGGAATGTTGATGTGTCTTTCATAGGTGGTGGAAGGAAAACGACTTTGCAGTAAAGCTTCCATTCATCAGAGATAGAGTGGTGGAGTGTTACTTTTGGATTTTAGGGGTGTATTACGAACCACATTATTCCCGAGCTAGAATGGTGATGACCACAATAATATCTTTAACATCAATCATGGATGACATTTATGATGTACATGGTACATTGGAGGAGCTTGAACTATATACTGCTGCACTGGAAAGGTACAGTACATGGGTCCAGCACATGATTCTTCTCGTATTTTCTTTCCATACAATATTCAAATTGGGTAGTCCCATTGTATTGGTGGTAACAATGGACAGACCTGTGTATTTATGAGGAAAAAATACCAATACTTTTGGAAGAGGCATGGCCCACCTAAAGAGTGCATGGGCCTGACATTCGACAAGGGTGATCTACATGATGGGACCCACAGTGCCCATGTTGGATGTCCTACCCAAGTGGTATTTTAGCAGGAAAGATGGTTTGACACCCAAATAATGGCACTGTTCTAGTTTTCTTCTTCTTCTTATTTATTTTTTTTATTATTATTTTTAATGTCAAAAGATTTCATTGAAGTGGCAAAAATTACAATGAGGATGTTCGGGCGGAGACCAGGGACAAAAGGGCTGGTCAGCATGTCATATCCTGTATAATTGAGACCTTTTTAACTTCCTAATTGAGCCCAACCCGGCATAAGAAGCAGATTGGTATATATGAGACTACCAAAGGTGATCATTCAGCCGTGCATAAGAATCTCTGTCCACTTACAAAGTGAGATTGGTTCCAATGGAACCCATCCGTCATTAGGCATGGAGGATGGGACTCTCAAGACACCTTCGAAATGGCATTCAATCCTGGAAATCTCACTTCGAATTTGCATACAGGCAGTGGGACACAATCTCTTATATATCAATGATGGTGATGATGCATGACCGTTTTGTAATTCTCTCCATTTTTTTCCAAGAATGATATGAAATTGATGAGCCAAAAACATGACTTGTGCACTTGATTTGAAATTTTCAGTTGGGATCGCGGGGCAGTTGATCAGCTGCCAGAATATATGAAAATCCATTTTGTAGCACTTTTGGATGCTGTTGATGGATTTGAAGAAGAACTGAGTGGGGAAGGAAAATCGTACCGTATATCATACTTAAAAGAAGCTGTATGTACGCTTTAGCTTCTCTGGATTATCTTACTGGGTTCTTACATAATGCCCATAATTATATTGTTGTATAAAAACTACACTGATCAGATGATCCTACCCATACAAAACAGTGGTGTTGGAGCCAAATTTTGTTTTCGATAGAAAACAGTGATGATATCTGGACCGTTTGTTAGGTGGACTCCGTGGCTCAGAAAGAAAACCAACTATTGATTAGATAATCCTAAGCTTAATATTGACAGCATACTCATAAGTTAGAGGTTTAAGATCATTGGTCAATGTGATTTTGGGCGGAGGTATGACCTGATGAACGGTCTTGATCTGCTACAAGTTTTCTATTACAGGCCCCAACGAGTGGACAGCATGAATCATGGGCATTGTGCAGGTTTTCAGTCTGTACAAGTGCAGTTCTTTGTCTAGTCATCAAAAGTTTGATCTGATTGGCCGAACATTCCATGATCCTAGCCATCAAAGTGGACCATGGGCCTCATTTGTACAAATTAAAATCCATCTTACTCTCATGCATCAACTTCATTAGTAATTGTATGTATTTATTTTATTTTATTTTTATGTATTTGTTTTTTTGTAGTATAATGGTGTGGCCAGAGCCTACTTGCAAGAAGCGCGATGGGCCAGTTCAGATTACGTGCCAACATACGAGGAGTACATGGAAGTTGCACTAATCAGCAGTGCTTACCCTATGCTTACGGTCATATCTCTTGTTGGGATGGGAGATATTGTAACAAAGGAGGCCCTTGAGTGGGCCATCCATGTACCAAAGGTGGTCACAGCTTGTTCTGTCATTTGCCGACTTAAGGATGACCTTACATCAAGTGAGGTACGGTAGATTGAACCCTGTTAAGTGCCTTTGCCCTGCATGTGCCAATGTAGCACCGTGTGTCGACTCTAACCAATCATCATCATGCATGCTCTGGTAAACGGATGGAATTGCCCAAAATCATGTACATCCTCTCGTCAATGGGCATTGGGCATACAAAAGAATGGACCATTTACAGAAACTAGCTAATGGTCCGTAGTATACTTACATATGTGAATAGATTCTATATCATACATATGTTCCCTTTGGCACGTGTGAGGAGTGATTACTTGAAAATTGCAACCACGAAATTGTTCGGAAAAGAAGAGAACCATTATTCACACCCACTCTTACGTATAAATACACCCATTTTTTTTATTTTTACTATTGATCAGCAAAATGCAGAAAAAAAAATAATAATAATAAAATTATTATTTTTTTTTTTAAAAAAAAGGGGTGTTTACATCCGCTGGATTATGGCATAGTTGTAAAGCAATACAAACATCCAAATAACTGACCCAGCTGTTTTACTTTATCCGTGATTTTATCCGTGAAATTTGAACTGAAATTTGAACCATTTCTATTTTACTTTTAACCATCCATTTGATATTCATCAAATGAATGATCAAGATTGCTTGATCAATGACAATTTAAGAGTTATATCCATCCATAATGTGCCCCACAAATTTGAATGGTCGAGTGGCCTAGCATGTGTCCCACATGTGAAGAGTCACGAGCAATTTTAATATGATGGTAATACAGTGTTATTGGGCTAGTATTAAGATAGAGGAACTACATTGTTCTGCATAGATTTTGAACTAGAGAGGCCGTGGTTCTTCATTGATCTACACCGTTGACATGATGGACTTTACCAAAAATGGAGGAACCACAAAATCCCCCATTTTTGAAGATCCGACCCCTTTGTCATGGTCTCCTAAAGATACACGGTTGAGAGAAAAGGTATAATAATGGTCCACGTTCAACAAATAATCAACGGTTTAGGTCATTAAACTATGGCCCCAATATCAATATTAACTGACTGTTTTTTTCTTTTTGCTTTCGACGACATGTGAAGCTTGAGCAAGCCAGAGGTCACGTCGCTTCTGCAATGCAATGCTACATGAGGGATCATGGCACTTCCTACGTAGACACATGCAAAAACTTCCAAGATATGGTTGCAAGCGCATGGAAAGAAGTTAACAAGGAATGCCTTAAACCAACACATGTTCTCATGCCCGTCGTCATGCGGGCTGTCAACCTAGCACGTGTGATTGAACTCTTGTACGTGCATCAAGACGGATATACCAATTCCACACGTGAGACCAAAGATCGTATTACAATGGTGATGGTCGACCCAGTTGCCGTTTGAGGACAAAATGGATCATATATTATTGTAATTACTTGAATAAGGTCGATGGTCTATAGCATTAATAGATCGGCCCTTTATTTCTACTCTTGGTAATACATAGTACAGTATGTATTTATTTCCAACCTAGTGTTTTTCTAAATTAAGTGGTCTATTTTTATAAATTAATACTATAGAGTGAAAAATAATCCATTACTGATTATTAAATAGCCTATTTCTCTGCAAGTATTCGCAGTTCATGTGTACAGTAACTTGGTTAATGGAATGAAAGTGAGTACAATACGATGAAAGTGGGTACAATTCGATGCGGACCCAACAACTTGCCCAACAATATGAACACAACTCAAAAGATGCAGCATAACCTAGATATTACACTAAGACTATGATAGTAACCACTGATTATCCTTGCAATTTGGACTTCATTGTTTTACTTTTAATCATTCATTTGATAGCCATCAAATGAATGCTTAGGATTGATTGATCAATGCCATTTTAAGAGATAAGATCAATGCCATCTTTTCTTCCCTTCTTTTGCTGAGCTGCAAGCTGGTGTTTCCCGTTGTCAACTTCAGTCACAAGTTATTCAAGTAGACTAGTGTTTACTCTATAAAAAAAAAAAAAAAAAAAAAAAAAAAAAAAAAAAAAAAGGTTTGTGCCACATGATTTGGATGGTCCAGCGGCCCATCATGAGTCCCTCATGTAAAGGGGATGGTGAAAAAATTAGGTAATTATGATCATCAAGTAGGCCACAAAAATGATCCCACAAATTTTGTACAAGTAAAATCCCATACTGAGTGTTGACACAAATTTCTGTTGGATTTTAATAATACCGTGGATGTACCCATTAAGAGCATTCCTCAAGTGTAATTGAGATACACAGAGAAGGAAAGCACCACACGTTAAAGAGGCATTTAATTTATATAGTTCAAAGATACATTTCAGGCTATGATATATTACATTCTGTAGGATCCTTATTCTTGCTCAGGTGGTAGACTCTCACGAGTTTCAACACCCGCTCAAGGGTTCGAGTATCCATATGTGGTGAAATTCCACTAGCGTGAGTGTGTAGGGGTGTGTGCGTGTGTTAAAAAAAAATAAAAATAAATAAATATTACATTCTGTAATGACCTAGAGTTTCATAAGCCTTCAAGTACACTTGCATCCAACTATGCATACATGCATCCATTAATTTGTGCAAATTGTAACCATTGATATGCTTAATCTATCTGTTTAGTGTGAACCATTAATCTACATAATTACTAAGTTCACAACTTTTTGTGTGTGTCCACATACACACACTTACCACATACACTCACAACCACCAATTTATCCATAAACTAACCGAAGTCTAATTGTTAATCATGTACTAAACCTACTAGATTGTGATCCACAACTAATGTATCAAAACCACTCAAATAAGACCTTCTAATTACACTTAAAAATCTATTCAAATAGATTACCCACTTGTACACCTAGTTAGCCAATTCTAAAGCATCTAATATCAAGTTATAATAACTCACAATGAACTCGGGAAGTTTGAGATCAATCTTCCTTTGTTCGACTCATGATCATCACCACAAAATTGCATCATTAATAACCATTGAACTCATGACATAGATCAGCCTGTTAAGACATGTGATAACACATCCTAAAATGTTCAAAACACTTTGAGGATGAAGATGAACCAATCCCTTGATCCTTACCTAAACCGACATGTACAAATCCTCCAACTCTATCACTGAATCTAGGTTTTTCATGTGTTTATCTTCATATTTGCTTGTATAAGCGATCATTCACCAAACCAATCATATAGATATCTTAGAAATAGTGATCTAACCATTCACTTTTAATCTGAACAATCACATCATCTTGGAATACATGAAATATCCAATTTAGGTTATTTCATATGATCATTCACCACTCTGAAGCATTCATCCTAATCTTGATATATTAAAGAATGTTTCACACCATTAAAATTCAATTTTAATGATTAGAAATGCACTATTAATTATCTAAAATTTTCTTAAGTGTATATGTTTATACTCTACATCTTACTTTAGTAAACTTATTTGTGAGAGTCTAATCATGATGAAAATTTAACCAATGCTTATTCAACCCAAATGAATCATATATCTTTAATCTTGATATTTAAATCACAAGATCAACCATCCAATGGAACTCTAATCATATTTGTTGGATGGCCCCCTAAAAATTAGATAACACCATTATCTTGATCCCTCTCAACCAACAGATCCCCTCTTTGGAAGAAAGTCTCTTCCCTCTTCCCTCTGCTTCAAGATTCTATTCAGTGGTCGGTTGGTAATGGAGTTCTCAACTTCTAGACAGAAAACTGGTTTGGACATGGTCCCATCCTTCGCCTTCTCGATAGCCCTGTCCCTACTAAACTTAAGGAGCTTAATGTAAGAGATGTTCTGGTGTGCTCCGGTCCTCTCCCCCCTTCCCGGGTCTTTGCCTTTCTTCCCCAACATCTTATTGATGAGATATTCTACGGTGGTTTTTCTATCTCTAATGAGCCTCCTCATTGTTTCTGGCCGCATGAATCGATAGGAATCTTCTCTATTCGCTCGTCCTGGAAGCTACTGCGTTCCCCCTCTCAGCCCATCCTGTGGACTAGATGGATCTGGTCACGCACGCTCCCTCCCAAGCTCTCTATCTTCTTATGGAGGCTTCTTCACAAGGCGCTCCCCGTTGACGACAAAGTCCAGGAAAAAGGAATCGCCATGGCCTCGAGATGCAGATGTTACGTCCAAGGTATAAACGGGTCCTCCCAACCGGAATCAATCTCCCATCTCTTTTTGTTTGGTCGTCATGCCCAAGCCCTTTGGACCTATTTTGGCTTCATGTGTGCTATCCCTCCGCTGATCCAGAGCTCGGTTGATAACAAGTTGTGCCATTGGAGGAATGCCTCAGCTTCTGGTGCAGTGCCCAAATCAGTCCGTAATTTGCTTCCTATTATTATTCTCTGGGAGATTTGCACTCCAGAAATGATGTCGTCTACGACAATTCCCCGATGAACGTCAGTAAATCAGTGGCCCGTGTCAGATGATGGACTAAATAGGTCCTTGGCGAGGAGCCTTCGGTCGCTAGTAGCTGGACGCACGATTTGAGTTCCAGAAAGCTAATGGTGGGTCAGCCTCTTCCAGTCCCTTCGTTGGTGAAATGGAGGTTCCCTCCCCTGGGATGGGTGAAGTTAAATGTTGATGGTTCAGCGATGGGTAACCGGGCCCTTCCGGCGGAGGTGGAATTGCAGGAATGAAAATGGCTCCTTTTTGTTCGCTTTTTCAGTTGGCTATGGGGTGGGTTTCCAATAACATGGCGAAGCTTCGCGCTATTCATGATGGTGGGATGTTTTTGCTTGGGTAAGGCTTCGATAGGGTTATTGTAGAGTCTCATTCGCACCTGCTGATTCACACCTTCTTACACAGCCACCAAGACCCCTTGGAAGTGGGTTCCTTGGATAGCTCGAATTAACCGCTTAAGCTGTTTGGGAGATTTCTCTTTTGTTCACATTTTGAGAGAAGACAATGGGCCAGTTGACTGCTCTAGCAAAAGAAGGGAGCCTCCACCAATAGTCCTCGACTTATGACCATGTCAGGTGCCTCCCATCAGTTGTTCGTGGCCTGATTTTTTTTGGATAGGGTCGGTTTAGGTACCCTCAGGTCAACAATTTAACGAGGTGGTTCCGTCCGTTTCATCCTTGCTCGTTCAGCCAATTTGTGCTAGTCCTGCTCTATTGTTAGGGGTCTCTTAGTTGGTGCAAAGTGTTGTACTCACTTTTACAAGATAGGTGTCGCCCGCTATTTTTTGCCTGGCCGCCCGAAGGGTTGTACAAATTGATTCTGAGTTGAATGCAACCTGTGGCAAGAGTCCATTTTGAGAAAAAAAAAAAAAAAAGCCCCGATGACTATACCAATTTACTTATCACATTGGATCATATCTGAACCTAAATCTAGAATTCCCATATCATTTAAGAAAAATCCTTAGGTTTTATTTATTTATTTATTTTTATTTTTATTTTTTTAAAGTATTTGGTAATTACTTTTAGTGCACCTATTTATAAATCACATAAGTCAGTATGTCAGTGAGTCAATTGAGCCATTGGAAGCTTAAGACCAAAGTCACATTTATCACTTGGAGCATCAATGTGTGATGAAACAGGTAAATTGAGGTGCCTTGGTGACCCTAATCTTAGGCCCCATTTGTTAAATCTGAAGCCTAAAGCGTAAATATGAAATCTGAAGCCTGAATCTAAAATTTGAATATGAAGTCAAAAAACTTGGTAGGTAACTATTGCTGAAGTTTGAAAATTAAGTACTGAATTTGAAACAATTTGTTTGTTAACAAACATCTGAAATGTCTTAAATTTATTAATTTGACACATTTGCCCATATCTCATGTTTGGAAATGTTTTACATCATGAAGAAATTAGTTTTTATTAAATGAAATTAAAATCATTATATTTAATTCAAACAAACTAAAGTGCTTAATAGAAAATTAAAATATCATTATTAAAAAAAGAAGATAAAAAATCAATGATTTGCATGTATAGGTAAAGAAAAGATAAAAAATAAAAAATAAAAAATCAACATAGATAGACAAGACAAAAAAATTTAAAAAAAAGTCATTCTTCAAAGAGAGAGAGAGACTATAATACCCGTTGAAAAGAAATACTTGTAATTTTTTACAAAGAAGGTAAAGAAATAATCAATGATGCAATGGAGAAGTGAATGAGATGCTTGTTGAGTTTTAGCAAAAATTGAATGTGAACACTATTATCCCTCTTGTTTCTCATTGTATTTGATATGTTAGGCATTGTGGGGTCCACCGTAATGTATTTGTTTTATATCCACTCCATCCATCCCCTTTTCCATCTCATTTTAAGTCATGGGCCCAAAAATGAAGTAGAACCTAATCTCTGGTAGACCATATCATAAGAAATAGTGAGACAATAGTGCCCACGCCGAGTGGATCCAGACGTGCGCGAATTGGGTACTACTTTACAGGACGTGTATTTTATCCACATCGTCCATCCATTTTTTCCGAATAATTTTAGGGAATTATCCCAAAAAAGAGGAAGATCCAGATCTCATGTGGACCACACCATGGGAAACAATGGTGATTGAATGCTCACCATTAAAAGCTTCTTAGTGACCTTCATCAAAAGGTTGGATGGTAAATAAACATTACAGCAGGCCTTTGGATGTTCTTAATGGTTGACATTCAATAACCACTGTTTTCTTATGGTGTGGTCCACTTGAGATTTGGATCAGTCTCATTTTTGGGCTCATGCCATAAAATGATCTGGAAAAATAAATAAACGGTGTGGATAAAACATATATATCATGGAGAGCTACATAGCACCGTCCATTAGCCACCGTGCTGCTAGGCAATCCCGTCTGGATCCGATATCCACCGAATCGCACCCAGATCGGGGAAGCAGATTGCGTGGTGTGCTTGTGTGGATGTCACCAAGTTATGTGAACCACACCATACATCCATTTGGAAACATCATTTTAAGACATGAGACCAAAAAAATTAGGTAGATCTAAAGCTCAAGTGGACAACAAAACAGAAAGCGGTGAGACAATGATTCCTACCGTTAAAACATTCTTATGGCCCACTATTATGTTTATTTGTCATCTAACTTGCTCATGAGTTCACAAAGACAAGGATGAAGGAAGAAAAACAAATATCAGATTGATTCAAAACTTATGTGGTCCGAAGAAGTTATCAATGGCAGACGTCCAATCCTCCCTGCTTTCTGCGGTGTGGTCTACTTGAGCTTTAGATCTGCCTCATTTTTTGAGCTCATGCCCTAAAATTATATCTTAAAATGGGCGGATAGTGTGGATATAACACATAGACCATGGTGGAGTCCAAAAAACTTGGTGACGTTAACACACCAGGGAGGTCACCGTGCAATCCGTTTTCCCCAAATCCTCCAAGGAGGTCACCGCATAATCTGTTTTCCCCAAATCATCTGGGGAGGGTACTACCAACCAGGATGGGATGTATGCTTCTGTAACATATATATATATATATATATATATATATATGTTTCATCCACACCATCCATCCATTTTTGACACCATTTTAGGGCATAAGTTAAAAAGCGAAGTAGATCTAAGGCGACACATGTTGAGTGTGAAATAATGTATATTTTCCCCTTATTATGCATTGGTTTTATGAATACAGATGCCCTTAATCAATCTAATTATATATGTTTTCTCTTATGAGGTAATTTTGAGAGCTAAGGGAAAAGGATGCTTAAAGCTAGAGTTGTACATCGAGCCGAATCGAGTTTAGGTGGGTCAAGATTGGTTTGACTCGTCCATGCTCTCCTCGAGTTTAAGCTCAGCCCCGAGCTTACCATTATATATATATATATATATATATATATATATATATATATATATATATATATATATATATATATATATATAATAATAGATGAAACCATAGAGGTACCTTATTGTTAGTGCTGAGAGAGATAGAGACAGTGGAGCTCGGGCTCGACAAGTTAGGTAAGGAAGGGAAAGGGTAAGAAAGGTAAGGAAAGGTAGGGTAGGGTTTAAGTTTTAACTCTTTTTTTTTTTTTTTTAATAATATATATAATTCAAGTTAAGTTGAGCTCGAGTCGAGTTGAGTCAAGATTCACTATGATTGAACTCAGCTCGTTTTCAAAGCGAGCCAGGTTATATGAAGCTTGGCTCGCATTGAGTCGTCGTTCAAGCCGACCGAGATCGAGCCGAGCTGAGCGAGCTTTTCGAGCTAGCTTGGCTCGTTTACATCCCTACTTAAAGCATGGATTTAATGTTCAAAGAAGTACCAAGTGAAAGGTTGGATCTATGGATGTTAAGATTCAAAAATTCAGGAGTCCAAGATTAAAAGGAAATCAAGAGAAAGAAAAAAAAAAAAAAACTAAGGAGACAAAGTGCAGAAAGTCAGAAGTGGGGAAATTGACTCTTCAATGACATTGATGACACCTTCGATGACATCAAAATAAGTGTCAATGTCATTGGAGCCACTTCGATCCCATTGCAAAAATCAAGAAAAATCTGATTTTATCGTTGGACATATTTGTGTATTATTTGATTCCATTGAATACATGTTTGATGCCATTGAAGCTAGTTCGATGCCATCGAAGGGGGTTCGTTGACATTGAGAAAATACACAGATTGGAAAGTTAGTTGTCAGACATTTTTCTAATTTCACTCGGACTAATCGATGGGAGCCGGATGCCATCGAAGCCGCGATAACTGCATAAAATCAAGTCGGTTTTGAAGTTTGTATAAATTAAGCTTATATAAAGGGATATTTTAGGAGTTTCTAAGAATGAAATGGGGTAGGAATAGAGAAAGGAGTTGTGGGTTATAAGGAGTCCTCCCTACTCTTCAATCCTTCGGTTCTAGTTAGTATTTATGTTTTTCTTTTTGAGTTTTAATTCAATCATGTTTATGGTTGGTTAATCTCTTAGCTAGAACTATAAGAAGTGAAGCTTGTAGTTCTTCTTAATATTTATTTTAATTTAATTCAAGATATTTGGTTTTCATGTTGAACAATTCATTGACTTTTTATTTGAATAAAAAAAGTTTTTCTATTTTACTTTGATCCATTATCAACTCCAAGCATTTTGGATGCTTAGGAAGACTATTTATATTCTCTTACATGTTTTGCAATCGTTCGATTTGTAAAATCCATAAATCTATCATTGACTCCGGGCATAATAGATACTTTGAATTCCCTGTGATCAATACATTGATGCTTTATGAGGGAACAAATTCAATGAAATTCAGAATCTTTTTTGATATATAAATGATGATTTAACTACAACACACTATAGGGGTAGATGGCGGACAACGACAAAACCCTAAACCTCGAAGAATGGCGGACGGTCCCAAATCGCCGCAAGGAGGACGACTCATGTCTATTCGTGGGAAATCTTCCCTTCACCATAGCAAAGGACGATCTCACTCAGCGATTCGGTCAGTTTGGGGCCATTACAGACATTTATATCCCTACATTCCCAGGATCTGGAAAAGGGAGGGGATATGCGTTCGTTCGATTTCGCCGTATGCAGGACGCCCGAGCTGCAAGAGAAATGTTGAATGATCGCTTCTTGGGAAGAAGTCGAATGCTCATCAACCAGGCGAACCCAAGAGTGGTCACCAAGAAGCACCAACCTACCACCACAACTCAATGCCCTGATGCCTCCCGCAGACCCTTAGATCCCCGATCTCAGCATCTGAAACCCTCGATTCATATGGCGGATATCCTCGACCATCAGACACAGCACAACGAGCTGATGCCTCCTGCAGAACCACAGGAACAGGCCCAAAGGTATTGATCTGCGTCTTATGTTGAGGCCATAAACTCTCAACCACCTCCCAAACCCCCATTTCCCCCTTCCAGCTCTCAAGCTATCATAGTTCCCAAGTGGATTTTCGATCAGGGAAGGGCCTAACTCTCTAATGGGCTTATTGGTGAGGTGAAAGGCCTGATCGATGCTACCCCTGTCATTTCTGAGGTTCTCTGCTCCTCTGCTTTTCAAAGCTCCCAGGTACATATTTACAGAATTTCTTCTTCTGCTTATGTCCTATGGTTTGAGAACAGGGAAGGACTCCTTGATTTTTCCAGGGATATAGCCCTTCAGCAACGAATGTCTCTGGAGAATGCCCATCCTTAGGGCCCCACCATGATCGTCCTGGGCAGAGGAATGTAGATTCGATTAGAGGGCATTCCCTTACATGCCCGGAATGAGCATACTATTGGCCTCATTGCTGAAAGAATGGGCACAGTCTTAGAAATTGATAAAGGCTTCATGGAAGGAACGAATCGCTGGTATGCTAGGGCCAGAATCCTCCCCTCCCAAGAATCGTTTAAAACGCTTAATCTCCTAGTGGAAGGGAGGTCCTATCCAATTTTCATGTTCCCTGATACCAGTGAACATCATGCTGTGGATGAGAAAGGATATGCATCATCAAATCCCATGGCCAATGAAGGAACTAAGCAATGGGCTGCTAAGTCCTTTGGGAGGCAGCAGCCACTTCCTCAGATGACCCTGGATGCTAGCCGTCAATTATCTTTATCCCCGCTTCTCGAGACCAATAACAGAGGAGAAGGTCCCCAAGTTACCCGACAAAATGCCCAGGAAACCCCTCTGCTCCCCAATGGCACAGGCAACGTGCAGTTCACTCCAGCCACTCTCATCAGGTGGAAGCTACTGGGGCTTCATCTCCCTCTCCGGATCATCAAACCCTCGACATGCCTATCCAGGCAAGGCCTCCTGCGCAGCTGCATCCCCAATAAAGCATAAATGCTCATCACTCTGGCGTGATTGGTAATGCAGGTCCTCAGGGAATCATCACAGAACGACCACATCTTCCTTCAGCGTAAACACTTCTATCTTAGCAGGCAAACCCCCCTGTCAGCTGCAGCAGAATCAGCCCCGATCTACCCCCCAACTCTCCCCTGCTGGCAGCACCTCACTCTCCCCTGCTTACAGCAGATCAACCAGGCCTCTCTCCAAGAAGCTGGGGCTAGTGTCCAGGAGACCTCTACCTCGGACTCCCAGCCTCAGGGGAACCTGATCCATCACTCTAACCCTCTCCAGTGGATTCGTCCAATGCCAGACATGCCACAAGCCTGGGAAGATTGGCTTTCCGGGGTTAAGGAGATGTTCAATGAGCAATTAGGTGCTTTAATTCGATCCATTAATAGTCCATCAGACTGGTCCAAAATGTTGTCTAACCAGACGCACCCTTCAGAGTCTCTGGTTGATTGGCCCATGAGAAAATTAGTTGAGGAAGCAGAGGCAGTGCTTACTCCCAGCAACAATCATCCTGGAATCACAGAGGCTCCTGGAACATCTATCCCTGCTGCCCCGTTGATCGCTAATCTCGAAACAATGAAGCCACAGGAGGCGTTACAATTCTAGGTGGACATCAGAGGCGACAATTTGGATCATGATTCTAGCTCCTCAGGCCCGAGCTCAGGATCCCAGGATGATGAACCAGACTGGACCAAGGAACGCAAGAAAAGGAAGAACCTACAGAAACTGAACCAGAGCAAGCAAAAGAGTCAGCGGTTGAGGAGTCTGTAGAGAATGGCTAGGCACAAGGGATGGGTTACTGATGATTAGTCTTCTATCGTGGAATGTGCGAGGGGTAGGTAATGCTCAAACTAACCGATTTTTGAAGCGTCTGATAAGGAAACACGATATAGGGATCCTAATCCTCAAGGAGCCTATGATTCGTGAAGCGAGAAAGCCAACTCTTGCTGCCAAACTTGGATTTGCTAATCAGATCTCGGAAGACATGGTGGAGAATAAAATTTGGATTCTAACCAGATGTCATATCCAAATCCAGACCATCCGGGCTTCCAGACAAAGTATCACCATGAGAATTGATGAGGTGAGCCTTCCCCATCCAATTTCCATCACGGTAGTTTATGCTAGCTGTTTCAGGGACCAACGTAGGGCTCTCTGGGACGAGCTGAGAAGCATATCCCAATCATCGGTGGGGCCTTGGTTGGTTTGTGGGGACTTCAATACCACTACCAATCCAAGTAAGCGTCTGGGTGGTCCAATGTAGATGACGGCTGCAATGGCTAATTTTCAAGAGGCTATTCAGGACTCTAGGCTCATGGACGCAGGATTTTCAGGTACCCCTTTCACCTGGTGCAACAACCGCGCGGGCAGGAGTAGAAGATGGGGCAGACTCGATAGAATCTTGATCAATTCTGATAGGATGAGATGCTTCACGCATTGTACAGTCCAGCACCTCACGTGTTCCCATTCAGACCATTCCCCGATTTTGCTTTCTTCTCAGGCTGATCCTCCTTCAGTTCCCCGCCCTTTCAGATTCCAGAGAATGTGGACTACTCATGATAATTTCTTTGCAACTGTGAAGAACAGTTGCGACAACGACATCGTCGCCACTCCGATGTACAAATTCTTTATAAAGTTGAAGAATCTCAAGACTGTTTTGAGATCTTGGAACAGAGGCACCTTTGGGGATATCAGTAAAAAGGTGCAGCAAGCTGAAGATGAGGTTGTTAGGGCTGAAGTCTCCCTCCTTAACTCGAACTCTCAAGCTGATTCTATTAAGTTGAATCAGGCCCGTGCCAACCTGAAGAGGGCCTATATCCAGGAGGAAATTTTCTGGAAACAGAAGTCCAGAATCAGTTGCCTCAAAGAGGGGGACAGGAATACTAGGTTTTTCCACGACTTAGTGCTTGACGGACGTCATAGGCTGAAAATCTCCTAGTTGAAGAGCCCCACAGGGGTAACAATAGACAAGGTTGAGGACATGGGTGATGAAGCGATACGTTTCTTTCAGGATTTATATTCTGCCTCGCCATGCAGCGCGAATGAGGACATTACTAATTGCATCCCCCGCATTACGACGGACCAAATGAATGCTGACCTCTTGAGGCCTCTTTCGATGGAGGAGGTCAAGGAAGCGGCTTTCGTTATCCCAGTTGATAGTGCCCCGGGCCCCGACGGATTTGGTGGATCATTTCATTCCTCTTGTTGGGATATCATTGCCAATTCGATGCTGTCCAAGACTTTCTTCAGGGCGGACCGATCCCCAAAGCTTTTCAATGCACCCATATTTGCCTAATTCCTAAGAAGAACAACCCGGAATATATTGCTGATTTCAGGCCCATTAGTCTCTGCAACTGCATCATGAAGATTTTCTCGAAAATCTTGGCATCGAGGCTTGCTCTTGTCCTTCCAGATCTGATCTCTAGGGAACAAGGGGCGTTTGTTAAAGGGTGTTCGATTGTTGAGAACATCTCTATCGCTAGGGAGATGGCCCATGAGATTGACCGCAAAGTCTTTGGGGGAAACTTAATCATTAAAGTGGACAAGGAAAAGGCCTATGACCGCTTTAACTAGGGCTTCATCGTCCAAGTCCTCCAGAAATTCGGATTCGACAACCAATAGATTGCTCGTGCTCAACGGTGCTGGGAAGACATCTGGTTCTCCATTCTCATCAATGGACGAAGCTTCGGCTTTTTCAGGTCTCATAGAGGTCTTAGGCAGGGAGATCCTCTATCCCCCTCCATTTTCATCCTTGCTGCGGAAGTCCTCAACAGGGGCATATCCAACCTGTTCGCTTCGGGAGCCTGTCTTCCTTTCAGGCTATCGCGCAATTGTCCAATGATCACCCACTATTTTTTGTTGATGACGCTATTTTGTTTCTTAATGGCAGGACATCTAATGTCTGATCCATCCTCAGTTTGCTTCAGTAGTACGAAAGAGCTTTGGGTCAGAAGGTGAATGTAGCCAAATCCTCCTTCTTTGCCCTGTCTAAGACTCCCAGGGCTTGGGCTCAGAGGCTGTACAGTTTGACTGGTTTTCGTCAAGCTTCCCTCCCATCAACCTATATAGGTGTCCCTCTCTCTAAAGGTCGAATCCCAAGAGTGCACTTCCATCAGTTCATTCAGAAAATCACCAGCAAAATTGCAGGGTGGAAGGCAAAACTACTCAACCCAGCAGCGAAGTTAGCCCTCATCAAGCACATTCTTTCCAGTATTCCTGTCCACATAAGCGCTGCTATCAACCTCCCGAAATCCACCATTCAAACATTAGGGAGGGCCTTTGCCAACTTCTTTTGGGGCAGCTCGGAAAGAGGTAACAAGAGGCATTGGATCAATTGGCCCACCTTATGCACTCCCTGCTTAGAAGGAGGCCTTAGTATCTGAAGATTTGACAAAATCTCGCGGGCTTTCCATATAAAACTGGCATGACAGCTGCTGCAGGGCAATTCCCTATGGGCGTCCCTATTTTCGGCCAAATACCTTCAGAAACTTCTTTCTTCCAATGGTGTTTCTAGCACGACTGCCTCTCCAAGCTTGAGGGAGATCTTCAGAGTTCTGTAATTCATTCTTCGGCATTCCAGATGGCTTATTGGTAAGGGGAACGTCTCCTTCTGGAATTAGAACTGGACGAGCAGAGGTTTCCTTGCTGCTGCTGCCGTGAATCCCATTCCGCGCCATCTGCTTTCAGCCTAACTCAGGGACTTCTTTTCCCCCCAAGCTTCGAGAGACCTAAGTGAAGTCTGCCACCTTTTAACCCCTGCTGTAATGCAAATTGTCTCAGGCTCCCATGTTAGGCTTTCTGACAGGGAAGACCGCTTCATATGGGATCTCTCCACGTCAGGAGCCTTCTCCATCAAATCAGCGTGGAATGGCCTTAGAAGGCAGCAGCCGGCTCTCAGGTGGACTAAATGGATCTGGTGTAAGGCTCTCCCCCCTAAACTAACTATTTTTGCTTGGAAAAATCTTCATGGGGCTGTCCCGGTCGATCTGGCTATCCAACGCCTCGATATTCCTGTTGTTTCCAAGTGCGAATGCTGCAGCTCGCTCTCCTCCTCCTCCTTATTGCAAGGCCTTGCAACTGGCCCTCCATCTGTTTTTGGTGCTCACGGTGTCCCCTTTCCGGTCCGTCAGTCCGGGCAGCAACTTGGGCTCCAACAGCCGGCGGTTGAAGACCTAGATCATCTTTTCAGCTTGGGTATAATTGCAGCTCATGTTTGGGGCCACTTTGGCAGGCTCTTTGGCATTGATTCCCATCCCCATCAGACTACTGCTCAGAGAATTCAGTTGTGGGTATCTAGAGCCAGAAAGCGGTTCCGGGTTCCTTTCATAACTGGCCTCGTTCCGAGCACCATCATTTGGGAGATTTGGATTATCCGCAACAATGCTCACTTCGAGGGATGCGCCATGTCTATCTCTCAGATTATTTCCAACATTTCCAATTGGCTGAGAGAAATTGGCTCTTCCTTCCCCATTCCATACCAATCCTCGTTGGCATACTCTATCATCATCCAGGCTCTTAGGCTTCCTCCATCCATGATGCATCCTGTTGCTAGCCCCGTTTGTGTCAGATGGATCAGACCCCTCCTGGCTGGTTGAAATTGAATGTGGATGGATCTTCGAAGGGGAATCTAAGTTTTAGTGGTGGTGGGGGTGTATGTAGGGATCACCACGGAAAGCTAATTTTTGCCTTCCATCGTCACTACAGGCATTCCACGAACACAACAGCCGAAGCTCGGGCCATGCTTGATGGCATCACTATCTGCTCCAAGCTGGGCCTATCCAACATCATTGTCGAAATAGACTCTAAGTCCATCGCTGATGCAATAGCGAATCCTCAAGTGCACAACTCCTGGAAAATCTGGTACCACTTGGGGGCCATCCTTCAGTTCAGGCGGTCTCTGAATCTTTCCTTCAATCACGTTTATCAGGAAGGAAACTCGGTGGCCGATGCGTTGGCTAGATTGGCCAGTGATGGCTGCCCTAACAATATCTTTGTCTCCGTCCCGGCTCTTCCCCGCCCCGTTAGGGGTGCTCTTTCGTTGGATAGGTCAAGGACTGGATCCATTCGGAGTGCGTGACCTTGTCCAGAGCAGGGCGTTCTCTGTCTACATTGCTCCAGCTACTGTCTGTTGGGTTCTCTGTTTTTGTTTTTTTGTATAGCTTGCGCGTATATGATAGGCGGGATTTGTCCCTTTTTGTTGGGTCTCGTTTGAATGGCTGTACAGTTTTTGGATCAATGAATTTTGTGGCAAGAGGCCTTGAAAAAAAAAAAAAACCTACTACACACTACAAGAACATGGGCTTTTACTGGTGGTCAAAAGCCCCGGCAAAAGCCCAAAATACAACCGACAACACTTTTCCTGACGGTAGACAAGCGCCGGTAAAGGGGTGTGTCGGCAAACCCTTTGCTAATGCTAAACAACTTTTATTGGCACTTGTCTGATCGCTGGTAATTATATACACTTTTTCGGTGCCCATTCTAACTTCACTGATGCTTTTGGTGGCTGCTGGTATTTCTTACAGAAGTGCCAACAAAAGTTAAAAAAGTGCCGCAAAAAGTCTATCCAAGCGCCGCTAAAAGTATTCTAAAGCATGGTTTTCTGGACACTTTTAATCACGGAAAAGCACCGGTAAAAGTTTTTTTTATTATATAACTACGATTCCATTCATATCAACATCAAAGATATAAAGGAACAACTTCGGGCGCACACGAGCTGACAAAAGGAAGATCGGACCGCCTATCATGTGGCTATACAATGAAATATAATGAAAAAGGAAAAAGAAATTATGATTCCCTTAGTGCTCCTATGCCCACTTTGTCAAGAAAGCAAAGGCCCCTAATCAGCGTAGGGAGAGTGGCCATCGTGTTCGTCCAAAAGGTTTCCTAATTGGCCACTCCCAAACGAGCGAGGCCATCCGCCGGCCCATTGATTTCACGGGGAATAAGCGAAATGAGAAATTTTCCTTTCTTTTGAAGATTTTTTGTTCTCGATATCTAGTAATCCCATTTCCAATGTAGGAGCGACAACCCCTTGAATGCTTCCACCACAAAGGAGGAGTCTGATTTAATGAGGATGTCATGCAGCCCCCGCGCTATGCTGAGTTGCATCACATCGTGGAGGACCCGGAGTTCCACTCTGTTATTTGAAGCGTGGCCGTAACCAAGTAGAAAGCGAAAATCAGATCTCCATTGGCATTTCTGCAAATATTACTACCACCCGACGGGCCGAGGTTTCCAAATGCAGCCCCATCAATATTTAATTTAACCTTGCCCATCAGTGGTCTGGACCATTTAACGAACTGACTGGAGCGAGGCAAATGAGGGCAACGAGAGAATCTGAGGCGGAGGACGAATGGATTCAGAGCCTGGGAACATTGGAAAAGCTTTCCAAGAAGCCATTTTACATTTCCAATGACCCTGCTGCTAGCTGGTCTTGTCCCATCGTACCTGGCTGAATCCTCGCTTTCTAGATCTCCCATACAATGAGGCACGACGTTATGCGGCGAAGGAGAGATGATTCTCGAGTGGGATTCCACCAGAGAGAGAAAAGACTGGCAATAGAGGAAGTAGAAGTGGGCTGGACACCGAAAATATCGCTGAACTCGTTCCAGACTATGGACGCTAGCGTTCCCCGACAAAAAAGATGGTGCAACGTTTCAGATTGAGGGGAGAAATTTTGCCCACTGTCGCAACATATACACCTGGAGTCAAGGGAAATACCTCTCGATTGGATCCTGTCGTCCATAGGGACAGCCCGATGGAAGAGTCTCCAAAGGAAGATGGAGACCTTGTTGGGGAGTTTTTGATGCCAGATACACTTGGCCCAGTCGATTACGTGCCCTACAGTTCAGCACACCATCCATCCATATTTGACTGAAAAATAGCCGGACTGATCGTGAGGCCAGATGCGACGGTCTGGCTAGTCTGAAGTACAAAGCCCAGCGTGGGTAATGTGGTCCTTCACACCCACTAGGAGCAGATCAGCTGCTGGCGACCGAGGGTTGATTCCTTCTGGGGAGAGCAAGTCGCTAATAGACAAATGGAACAGATGATTGGGAATTGGCTGATCGATCAAGTCCGCTAACCGCCCCAGCCCTGTCCAATTCTCATGTCAGATGTTCATGGAACCGCGTCCTACCTTCCAAAGTAAGTGGCTATTAAGAACAGGGGAGAGCGACACTATGTGTTTCCACATGGGGGAGATAGAGGATCTGGATGCGCCAGAATTCGCATCCACAAGAGAGCCATATCTTGAAGTAGCGAAACCAGCCCACAAGCTATTGTTCGAGCTAACTTTGGCAGTCCAAGCCAACTTCAATCTAAGCATAGCCATAGCATCATTGAGTTTTCTGATTCCCAGGCCACCTTCCTCTTTAGGCATAGAAATTTTGTCCCATTTGATCCAGTGACATTTGTAGTTACCTTCATACCTGCCCTAAAGAAACTTGGAAAAACACGACTCCATCCTTTGTAGGATTTGGGACGGAATCGATGTTGTCGACATAGCATGGATCGGAATACTGCAAAGGACATGATTGATGAGCGTGCACCTACCCGCCTGAGAGAGGATTCGGGGCCTTCCACCCTTGAATTTTACTTTCGATTTTTTTCCAATAAAGGGCGAAACAGAGTGACTCTGGCCCTGCCTTTAAGGAGTGGAATCCCGAGATATGTAAAGGGCGTGGAGGAGCAAGGGGTACCAATACGCCGCTATATGTTTCTAATTCTGTTGACCGGCATTGAGGCAAAAACATGTGTATAACTTTGTGAAAATTGACGCGTTGTCCCGACGCCGCTTGATAGAAAGAGAGGAAATCTCTCACCACTTTGATAGAAGAGCTGCCTCCATTGAAGAATAGGACAGTGTCATCGGCATAAAGGAGATGTGTGATCTATTTGCAGCCACGTTTGAGTCTGAACGGGGAACATTTCTGACTGTGGATGAGGTTGGCAAATCCTCTACTGAGAACTTCCGTTGCAAGGATGAAAAGGCTTGGGGACAAAGGATCCCCTTTGGCGAAGGCCTCTGGATGACTTGAAGAAACCACAAATGGATCCATTAATAAGGACAGAAAACCAATTGTTGCTCAAGCACTTTTCAATCATTTGAATCCAACTTAGAGAGAAGCCAAAATGCTGAAGAACTCTTAAAAGGAAATTCCATTCCAGGCGGTCATAGGTCTTTTCCATATCTAGCTTGAGACTAACATTCCCACCTCTGACTTTTCTATCAATCTCTCTGACAATTTCCTGTGCTAAAGCCATACTCTTTGCTATATATTAAATGACCCCAAACAAAAGCTCCTTGCTCTTAGGAAACAATGTTTGGGAGGATGAGCGCCAATCTCTTAGCAATAACTTTGGCAAAAATTTTATACACGCAGTTACAAAGACTGATAGGACGGAAGTCAGAAAAGGCTTTGGGGGCTGCTTTCTTAGGGATCAAACATATGAGAGATGCCGAGAAAGCCCGGGGTAGATTTCCACCAAGGAAAAACTGAATCACTGCTTTATGAATATCTGGGCCGACGATATCCCAACTATTAGCAAAGAAAACCCTTGACATTCCATCGGGTCAGGGGCGTTGTCCCTTGGCATGGACATAACTGCTCTTTTAACCTCATCAGAAAAGCATTATCCAAAGTCGATATTGCCTGCGGGATCGATTCCAGGAGGCTATCTTGTATACTATTCGGTTCCACTATGAACAACTTGGAAAAGAAGCGCACAACTTCTTCTTGAATCAGCTTTGGATTTGAGGTGATGACGCCAGAATCTAGCTGAATTTCCTCAATACCAGCCCTCCTAATCCTATCTATGGCTGACATGTGAAAATATTTTGTATTTCGATCACCTTCATTAAGCCAATTGTTGCGAGATTTCTGTTTCTAGAAAATTTCTTCAGTCAATTCCAGACACTCTAGGTGTTTTCTAGCCTCAAGGAGCTCCTCCTAGTTGATTTGTTGTGACGCCTGATCTTGATCTTCCATCCTCGCATTGAACTGTTCCGCCAATTTGAGTTGCTGAAAAATGTTGCCATAAACTGACTTATTCCACTCTTTCAGATGAATCTTCACCTTCCGCAGTTTTAGCATGAGATTTGTCAAAGGTTGTATAGATTTGAGAGGCCCAATTGTGGCACAGGCTAGTAAATTTATATATATATATATATATATATATATATATATATATATAATACAAATTGAAACCTATATTATTTTTTTCATATTTGAAACATAAAAGATGTTGCAATACAATTAAAAATGAATACAATGGCGTTTGGATTGTAAGACCCTAAAATAGGCTACTTTACATACCTACAATCATACCACTGCCATTGCCAAAAATTATCATAAAAAACGAACTTGAAAAGTTAAAAGGTAATTCCTTGTTGGCAGAAAAAACAAGGGAGCTCACCATCATGAAACAAAGAAACGGGAAATATAGAAAGAAGTGATGTATTGTACATTTGGGTCTCAATCTTGAAAAATTGGACTAATCATGACCATGCTCCTTGAAAATAGTACATATTCTCCCTCACATTCATTGTGGCCTTCTCCAAATTGGCATTCCAACTAAAATTTCAAGGTCGGCCTCTCAGTTTAGTCGTGTTTAAAGGGCTGCTCAAACCTATATCTCTCCAAAGCCAACAAAGATAGGAGAATGCATTGGCTCCTCCAGCCACATTGCACCAAGGCCAACAACGCAACTCACAGCACCAACAACCATTCTCAATAGGCCTTCTAGCGGAGACTGAAACACCAAGTTTTCAAATATCCAATGCAAAAGAAGAAAGCCTGGAAAAAGAGAACCCTCTGCACTAGCCTAGAGGCAATGTAGCATGCCAAATCAGCCATCCTCAACTGTGCACGGCAAACATTCCAAAACACCCAATAAATTGAGCCCAAGCATCACCCAAAATGAAAAGTCCAACCTCACAGTAACCAGAACCACCAGAAAACAACAACCAAATATACAAGAACCAATAAAGAAAACAACACCCAACAACCATTAGATGAAAGTTTCGGATCCCCAACCACAGCCCCACATGTACAGAGTATTCTGTATTAAAAAAATAACTCCATTGGTCTTATTACACTATTGCTAACAAGAAATAAACAAGAGATGTTTAAGGCATATTTGAATCACATATTATAGTAAAAAATAATTAAGAGAAAGTTTGGATTTGGTAAGATCTGTATTATATATTCATGTTTCACCTTACTCACATGGACTTAATTTGCCCAACAACAGTTAAGCAACCATCTTCTTTCGTTTAAATTGCATCTGTGCCTAACAATGATATGAGAGTGTAAGTAGGTATAATAAATTATACATCAATGAAAAAAAAAGGAAAAAAGAAAAAAGAAAAAAAAGAAAGAAAGTGAAATTACCGGATTAAAATCAAATCCATCACCATGACAGGATAGACACTTCATACATTTCATTACAAAGCCACCACAATCATCCCTACTTATACAAAACAGATAAGGGTGAATACCTATTAATTAAGAATCAATTCATATAATAAAAAAGTGATAAAAAGGACTTACAAATTTTGTTGTTGTGGCCATTCATGTACGAAGCCTGTGGAAGCACACTTTTATTGTTTGCAAGATTAAAGAGAAAGTATCATCCTCACAATTGGTTTTTAGGCATGTGTTGAGAGATGCCAACAGTTAGAGATGTCTTAGCCGAGCAAGGGATTTATTGGTCTTTCTTGTGTGGGGTTCCAACTATCCTTTCCTAGATGTATTGTTATTTCTTCTCCCTCTTAGTACTATTGAAATTTGCATACTTGTGACAAAAGGAGCATAAGAAGACCAAATTTCTCTTGTTACTTATGTGGCATGGTAAAAACAAGTTATAAATTGACCGCATACCTGTAATAACCAACAAAACCGACTGATTACTTAAATGCCCTATATAGACTCAACATCAACTATAACTTAGATATTACTATTGTTTACAAGCATGCCACTATACACTATGGAAAATGTACACATCTTAGCTGACCATCTGTCCACGCATGCAGACAAACGAATCTTGTGAAATTAAAAATAAAAATAAAAAAATCATTCTATTCAGTCAAGCTATAGAAGTTATAAAGTTCAACAAGCAACAATAAGTATTTAATCCAAGACGATTGATTTCAAATTGCACCGTACATTTGAGAAGAAAGTTAACATAATAAGAATGTTTACCACTCTCTCAAAGCGAGTGATCCACATTTTTAAGAGAATCCAATGTAATAATGTAATAACTTTTAAACAGTAAGTGGAAACATCTTTTATTGCTTACTGGCAGAGCCACAATAATATTAGCACCCGGCATGCTATTAACAACGCTGAAGTAGAACTGATCAGAAAACTTTATTCTGGCACTCCACAAGAGAGTTATGTGATGCATTAGGATCATGGAACCTTTGAACAGGAAAACAAGTCAATATACCTGAAGGGCAGCTATATCATCAATTGATAGGAGTGCCAGAACCTGCACAAAGAGAGATTACATGGGTTTATGTTATTCTCTGTACATCACAAGATTTGATGGAATCTTAGTGAGGGACGATATCCTGATTTCTCGCATCACCGGATGGATAAGAAGAATTGCAAAGAGTCGAGCCTCCTCGCCCATTCGTGCCATCAGCCACAGCAGGGTCCTGTCTTCTTTGGGGATTAGTCTTCAGCCCCATCAAGACGTGTCTCACGTGGTGCGCTGATTGAAACCGCCATGTGGGTGGGTCAAACTCAATGTTGATGGGTCGTCTTGGGGAAACCCGGGACTGGCAGGAGGAGGGGGAGTGTGCAGGGCTGAGGATGGTCATCTTCTTTTT
This sequence comes from Magnolia officinalis, assembly GCA_021015155.1. Classification (NCBI taxonomy): domain Eukaryota; kingdom Viridiplantae; phylum Streptophyta; class Magnoliopsida; order Magnoliales; family Magnoliaceae; genus Magnolia; species Magnolia officinalis. Next base: position 8,758,256 of record JAJHSJ010000017.1, read on the forward strand.
GGTTTTTATGCTGGTTATGGGCGTGCTTCTAATACCGGGGCTGAAATTCGTGCGGTTCACAATGGTCTTGCACATTGCATCAATCACGGGCTGGAAAACATCATCATTGAATCCGACTCCTCTATGGTGGTTAGTTTTCTGTCGGGTAGCTCTTGCCCGGGCTGGAAATGGAAATGTTGGCTTGATAGAATCCGGATTCTCTATTCATACGGTAATGTTCAGTTTCAATACATTTGTAGGGAAGGCAATGGGCCGGTGGATGGCTTGGCAAATGTGGGTTGCGAGAAACAAGAGTCTGCGATCTTCCCCAACATGTCGGCTCTCCCTCAGATGATGAGAGGCCTCTTGTTCCTCGATAAAGTCGGCTTGGGGAATGTCAAGAAGAGGTTCAAAAGATAGTGGCTGAGGGTGAGGTTGCGGTTTCGGCTTGGGCCCTTGGTTTTGGCTTGTAAATTTTTGGGATACGGTTTCTCTGTATATCATATGATAGGTGGCGTCAGGCATTTTTTTTCTGCCTTGATGCCAGCCCGAAGTGTCTCTTGTACAGTTCTTTCATTGGAATGAAGGCTCTGTTCTTGAAAAAATAAAAAAATAAAATAATTCGGGGGCTTCAAAAGACAGGGCTGCATGGGGGACACTAATCTTGGCAAGCAAAGAGAATTCGAGCCTCACTTTTTCAATATTTTCCATCATAACTTCTTTAACTTCTGAAACCTGAGCTTTTACCTTCGCAAGCTTGTTGATCTCCTCAAGATGGTCCACACAATACTGCATGTGCTCTCTCAGTTTGGACCTGAAATGTTAAGGGTGATATCATAATGCAATAATGATCTCAACATAAATTTCGTGTTTTCTATGTTTGTTCAAAAGCTAAAAGCTAAAAGCTAAAAGAATTACCCAAACTCCTTGTTGAGGCTGTTGTTGCTACTCTTCCTTTTTTTTAAAAAAAAAAAAAAGAAAAAAAGAAAAAAAAAAAAAAAGAAATGACCTTTGAATTTCATTCCACGGGAAAAAGGGGAAAACAACAGGCACTGAGAACTTCGGGTGGTCCCACAAGCCATCCAAAACCACAGCTCGGGACCACCTATCGTAAGGAAAATATACAAAGAAAACACCCAGAAAAATGCCCCTCCCGAACGAAGGAAACACCCCAGAAGGAAACACGAGAGCCGACGAAACAGGACTACTAGACACCTCGATTCCGGATGGAACCAAGGCCCACTCTATCGAGGAAGAGCAGGCCCCTCACCACCCGAAGGAGGTCAGTAGAGGAGGAGAAGAGGGACGAATTTTGCTTGCTGCTTCCTAGCTTAGCCAAACCGTCAGCGGGAGCATTTCCTTCTCTACACACATGCAAGAAAGAGATATGGGCGCTGGTAGAGAGGGTCTTGATTCTGGAAACCCAATATCTCCACTTCCAGCTAGGATGGGATACACTCGTCAATACATTCACCACCATCATGGAGTCAGATTCAACCTGAACATTCCTCAGGCCAAGCTGTAAGCAGAAACTGAGACCGTCGTGGACAGCTCGAAGTTCAACCCTGGTGTTAGAGGCAACACCATAACCGGAGTAGAAAGTGAAATGAAGATCTCCCTTGTCACCACGTCACACACACCCCCCCCCCCCCCCCCCCCCCCCCCCCCCCCCCGGATTACCTCGGGACGAACCGTCCACATTGAGTTTTACCCAACCCGATGGCGGTTTGGACCAAAACACCATCTGGGGCTGCTGCACCCTGCATGGATGGGGATGGATTCCCAAGGTGAGCAAGGCCCTGAGAAAGGAGGGCCCTGTAGAGGAGCTATACCAAGTAGTAACAAACCGTCTCAGCCAGGCAACAATACGGTCAATGACAGTTGTTGTCCTCCACGCTTTGTTTTCGAATCTGGATGCGTTCCTCGCCATCCAGAGTTCCCAAAGAATAAAACAAGGGAGGAGGGGACGAAAAGGGGTGGGGGACGCTTGAATCGAAGGGGAATTCCACCAGCGAGACAGACGCTCCAGGACAGTTCGTGTTTGATAGAGAAATATTGAAAAAGATCCAAGCTATCCATCAGATGGCTCTCATGTAGATGTCCTAAACCAAGAATCAGGGTGGTCAGCTCATCAGGTGGGCCACAATGCACAAAACAAGCTGACAGGTGCAAAAAGGTGGCCAATGCACAATGCAAATGCCAATGACAGCCCACCTCTTACTGCTACAACATAAAGATACCGTAGAGGTGTTACAAAACACTTCAACGAATGTGTCCATACTTTGTGTCCATGTGTCCATGTGTCCATGTATGCATAAAAAACTAAACACTTCAACCAAAAATATATGGAAAAGAATACGCTCCATCATGAAAATGTAGTTCTCCTTTAAAAAAATAAAATAAAATAAAAGCTCCATTAGGAATTTATAATATGAACTCGAATAAATCTGGTATCATCTATGAAACTGATAAAATATACCATACTTTGTAAGACTCTTACAATATTTTTTAAAAGAAAAATAACCTGCAAATTCTGATAGTATAATTAATGTTAATCTCAAGAACGTATTAACTATAATTAAGTTTCATATATCAAGGTCAGTTTTTCTGAAAGATAAACTGTAATCGAGTTTATATGAAGTTAACAAAATTTACTGCCTTGCGTATACAGTTTTTATAATGAAAACTAACTTGCAAATCAAGCGTTGCTTAATCCTGCAAAAATGGCAGATAAAGAATTCAAATGAGCAGATGTTAGCTAGATTGGATCACAATTAAAAACAGAATGCAAATATGTCAACAGAACTTAATGGAATATTGCATATGCACTACTCCAAGTAATTCACAGCACAAGTATACCAGATAAAAGAAGATCAGCAACAAAAACATCTCTATCAAGGTCTAAAGGGAAAATTAATATATGAAACATATACATTCAGTATCAACAGCTATGCAAATAAGCAAGGCTCGAGAATATACACATGCCTGTTTACATTGCAATAGGCCAAAAAGTAAGGTGGATAGATGTTAGCTCCTCCATTAACAAAGAAGCAAGACATCTGATCTCACTTCCAAAGTGTGGGGCTGATTTCTCACACTATTACACGAGGGCTTTCCAAAGATTTTGAATTGCATGTTATGTATGCTCCTCAACAGACACAACAATTGTTCCTTGTTGCGCATCACGCCAACAACGCAGTGAGCCTAGATCCAATCTCAGGCCTCACCCACAAATGATAAACAGGAAGAAATATAAACTAGAAATAGATCAAAGCAATCCAAAACAAACCACATGACAAGATATACGTGGAAAAACTCCAATCTAGGGTAAAAAACCACGGATGCAAACTTCCATTATGAAGAATGAAGATTACAAGGCAATATACTAACCTCTCCCTTAGAAGTACAGAGAAATTCCTTGCCCATACCTTAGAAATATTTCTCAATATTCACCTTAACCCTAGAATAACCCTAGGGACCCCAATTTATAGTTTTGACAACTTCCCTTTCGCATCCCAGTTGCGAAAGGACTTGCGACACGAAATCCGCGAAACTCCTTTCGCATCCTAGTTGCGAAAGGACTTGCGACATGAAATCCGCGCAACCTTGACTGGTCGTGGGCGGCCCCAGATGTGGCTCCACTTCTCAACAATCTCCCACTTGGAGACACATCATCATAAACTTTTGTCTTCTTCATCCGGAGTGCACCACCTCCCCGTCATCAAGCCTGAAGACCAATCAAAGCTGAACAGAGCTTCAGTTTCTCCCTTGTGACCGCCTTGGTCAGCATATCCGCAGGATTCTCACTTGTATGAATCTTCTCCAGAGCAATCGATCTATCTTCCAGTAACGAATGTATGAAGTGATATCTGATGGCAATATACTTGGTCCTTGAATAAAAGGCTGAATTCTTAGCCAAGTGTATTGCACTCTGACTGTCACTGTACAACTTGCAATCTGCTTGCTTCTTACCCAACTCTTCCATAAAACCTTGCATCCACACCATCTCCTTGCATGCTTCTGTAGCCGCAACATATTCTGCCTCTGTCGTACAGATAGATACTATCTTTTGTAACTGAGAGACCCAACTGACTGTAGTACTACCCAGAGTAAAAACATAACCTGTAGTGCTTCTTCTGTTGTCGATATCTCCTGCCAAATCTAAATCCACGTAGCCTTGTAACTTGATTTTCGATCCACCATAACACAACCCTATATCCTTAGTACCTACCAAGTCCCTAAGGATCCACTTCACAGCTTCCCAATGTTCCTTCCCGGGGTTTTTCATGAGCCTGCTAACAACTCCCACTGCTTGAGCAATGTCTGGCCTCGTGCTCACCATAGCATACATGAGACTCCCAATAGCTGACGCGTATGGGACTATAGCCATGTAGTCCTGTTCTTCCTGCGTCTTAGCACCTTGCTCCTTAGATAGCTTGAAGTGGTTGGTTAATGGAGTGCTAACCGAATTAACACCTCCCATATTGAATCGATCAAATACCTTGGCTATGTACTCTGCCTGTGACAAAACTAATTTCTTGTTTTCCCTGTCACGCTTTATCCTCATGCCTAAGATTTATTTTGCAGCTCCTAAATCCTTCATGGCAAATTCTCCAGACAATTGTCTTTTAAGATTTGAGATGTCCTTCATGCTTGAACCGGCCACAAGCATATCATCAACGTACAGAAGAAGGATGATGTAAGACGTATCAAACTTCTTCAAGTAACAACAGTGGTCTGCATGACATCACCTAAAACTGTTTCCCGACATGAAACTGTCGAACTTCTTATACCACTGCCTCGGGGCCTGCTTCAAGCTATATAAACTCTTTTTCAGTCTGCACACCTTGTTCTCATTACCTGGTGCCACGAATCCTGTCGGCTGATGCATATATATCTCTTCTTCAAGGTCCCCATAGAAAAAGGCTGTCTTAACATCTGGCTGTTCTAGATGTAAGTCCTCTGAAGCCACTATACTCAAGAACCATGCGAATCGTAGACATTTTAACTACCGGTGAAAATATTTCAGTGAAATCGATACCTGCCTTTTGTTGAAACCTTTTCACAACCAATTTGGCCTTGTACCGTTTCGAACCATCGTGCTCCTCCTTCAGTCTGTAAACCCACTTGTTATGAAGAGCTTTCTTACCCTTGGGTAGAGTGACTAGCTCCCATGTACGATTAGATTCAAGAGAGTCCATCTCATCATCAATGGCCTGCTCCCACTCAACCCGTATATCTGACTGTAACGCCTCTTCAAAACACTCTGGCTCACCATTATCCATCAGTAGTAGATAATGTAAGGAGGGTGAGTATCGGACCGTGGGTCTCCTCTCCCGAGTAGACCTCCTCACAACTGGTGTATGTGGCTCTGCCTCATCCTGTGGCACTGTAACACCCATGTCTGGTAACTCTTCTAACTCTACGAATTCCTTTTTCTTGACCTTATTTTCCAGCACACTATCTTTATACATCACTTTTTCATTGAAGACTACGTCCTTACTTCTGATGAATTTCCTATTTTCTGCATCCTAGAACCTGTAACCAAAATCATGCTGCCCATATCTTATAAACGTGCACTTCCTGGACTTCGCATCCAGCTTGTTTCTGTGCTCTGCATCAATGTGAACATATGAAGTACAACCGAACACTCCGAGATATGCAAGGTTCACTTCCTTCCCATTCCACGCTTCTTCTGGTAGCCCACCATCTAATGGTGCTGAGGGACTTCTATTGATGAGATATGCGGCAGTATTTATATGCCCAAAAGGTCTTGGACAACCCTGCATGTAACCTCATGCTCCTGGCGCGCTCAAGGATGGTCCTGTTAATGCGTTCAGCCACACCATTTTGCTATGGTGTCCCTGGAATCATTTTCTGATGTTTGATTCCATTTGCTGCACAATACTCCTCAAACCTATTATCACAATACTCTCCCTCATTGTCAAATCTGAGACACTTTACTATTTTACCTGTCTCATTTTCTACCATAACTTTTCACTTCTTAAATATATCAAATACATCAGATTTATGTTTTAAGAAGTAGACCCACAATTTTCTACTAGCATCATCAATAAAGGTAACAAAATAACGTGAGCCACCAAGAGATAATACCTGTGCCGGTCCCCACACATCAATGTGTACAAGCTCCAACAGATGTGTCTTTGGAGCGCGTCCCATCTTCTTGAAGCTTACCCTCTTCTGATTGCCATACACACAGTCCTCGCAGAATTCTAAGTCAATAGACTTCAGCCCTAGTAGCTTCCCTTTTGACAATAGCACTTTCATCCCTTTCTCACTCATATGTCCCAGCCTCTGATGTCATAACTGCTCATTCACTCCAGTTGATGTGACTACAAGTGAACTATACGATCTTGAAGTCACATACAAAGTACCTTCCTTTTTGCCTCGAGATATTACCAAGGCACCTTTTGTGATCTTCCAGGAGTCATTAGTCAATGTCGTCACATAACCGGTATCGGCCAACTGTCCCACTAAGATCAGATTACGTTTCAAACTCGGTACATGTCTGACATCCTTCAATTTCAAGACCGTTCCATCTTTCTGATTTACATGAACATCCCCATTTCCAACAATGTTGCACGGCTCATCATCACCCAGGTAGACTCTCCCAAAGTCACCTGACACATAATCATGCAGAACTTCTTTATACGAAGTAGCATGAAACGAAGCACCCGAGTCTATAACCCAAGACTCATTCCTCGCATCAAGAGGCAAGATCAACGCCTCTGTGTCGCTATCCTCAGATAGATTCATTGAATCCTTCCCGCCTTGAGAGCTTCCTTCTTATTTCTTGAGTGCCCTACAATCACGTTTCATGTGCCCCTTCTTGCCGTAATGCTAACACCCGTCTTTGTCTTTCGGTCCATTAGACTTCTTCCTCGACTTAGAACGCCCGTTTTTATTGCTTCCTTTGTTCAACGATCTTCCTCTTCCTTCAACGTTTAGAGCATTCCCCGAATCCCCTGAAACTCCTGATGCCTTCCTTCTAAATTCTTCGCTGAGAATTAGACCGGCCACATCATCAAATTTAGGCTTTTTCGATCCTGAAGAATTGCTCACAGCAATCACTAAACCATCCCAACTATCTGGCATACTGGATAAGATCAATAATGCCCCGACCTCATCTTCAAAAGCAATGCTAACGAATTCCAATTGGCTCGTGACTGTAATGAACTCGTTTAGATATTCAGCCATGCTCCCACCATCTGACATCTTCATGTTTAATAGTTGTTTCATAAGATGAACCTTGTTGGATGCTGAGGGCTTTTCATACATGGTGGCTAGGGCTTTCATTAATTCTTTTGTCATTTGTACCTTGGATATATTGAAGGCGACGCTCTTAGACAAAGAGAGTCAGATCGTTCCTAAAGCCTCCTATCCTGTAAAAACCATTCATCATCTGTCATCTTTTCTGGTTTCTTCTCTTTTCCTCCTAGAGGAATATAGAGGTTCTTCTGATACAGATAATCCTCCATCTGCATCTTCCAGAAGGCAAAGTTTGAGCCATCAAACTTCTCAATTCTAGTTTTCCCATCTTCCGCCATCGCCCCCAATAGAACTAAACCAATAGCTCTGATACCAGTTGTTGCGCAGTACGCCAACAACGCAGTGAGCCTAGATCCAATCTCAAGCCTCACCTACAAACGATAAACAAGAAGAAATATAAACTAGAAACAGATCAAAGTAATCCAAAACAAACCACAAGACAAGATATACGTGGAAAAACCCCAATCTAGGGTAAAAAAACCACGGATGCAAACTTCCACTATGAAGAACGAAGATTACAAGGCAATATACTAACCTCTCCCTTGGAAGTACAGAGAAAATCCCTTGCCCACACCTTAGAAATATTTATCAATATTCACCTTAACCCTAGAATAACCCTAGGGACCCTAATTTATAGTTTTGGCAACTTCCCTTTCGCATCCCAGTTGCGAAAGGACTTGCGACACGAAATCCGCAAACTCCTTTCGCATCCCAGTTGCGAAAGGACTTGCGACACAAAATCCGCGAAACTCCTTTCGCATCCCAGTTGCGAAAGGACTTGCGACACAAAATCCGCGCAAACTCGACTGGTCGTGGGCGGCCCCAGATGTGGCTCCACTTATTAACATTCCTTCCACTACTACCTCCAATATTTGGATTGGGGAACAATTCATAACATCAATTAATTTCAATTTGCAAACAATAAAAAAAAAATAAAAAGTATGTATACTATGAACTACAACAGGTAGAAAAAATAAAGATCAATCTATCAAAAAAGGTGGTTTCAAATTAGATTTGAGAAGAGCATCCAAACAAGCTAAGAACATTAGAAGCAAAATTATCACAAACAACTCAAACTACTGTCATTTGGAATTTAACAATAGAACTTTGTACTTTAAACTACAAAAAGAAAGAAAAATAAAAGGTCAATCTATAAATTAAAAAAAGGTGGTTTCAAATCATATTTGAAGAGAGCATCCAAACAAGCTGAGATAGTCAGGAGCAGAATCATCTAAACAATCAGCATGAGCATCATAACAATACACCGGTAGAACTCTTGGAGAATACACATACTATGCAATCTTCACCAGTCCATCAAACCAGTATGAGACTTAATCCCATTTCATACAAGAAATATGGAATGTCCATTTTCCTAACAATTGTAAGATGACACTCAAACTTCACGGTGGGCCCCACACCATTTGAAGCTAGTGGATAATTCCTTATTGAACTCCTTAGAAAATCCTTCCCTGCGGAGGATAGAATTTCAATGCGGGTGGTTTTTATAATTTGAGCCACAATGAAAGAATTCCCAAATGATGAATCTTATCCACCCATTAGGGATTCAACATAGTAAATCCCTAATTAGGGTTTCAACATTGTAAATCCCTAATTAGGGTTTTAACATTGTAAATCCCTAATTAGGAATTCACCATTGTAAAATCCTAATTCGGGTTTCAACATTGAAGATACTCGATCTTAAGAGAGATTGAGCTTGAGATTGACACACAAAGAGAGAGAGAGAGAGAGAGAGAGAGAGAGAGAGAGAGAGAGAGGGAGAGAGAGAGAGATACCTGAGAGAGGGAGTCCGAGAGTGATTGTGCCACGTACGGAGGTTGGTTCGCTGCTTGATTGAGACAGCTCTTGGTTGGCAGAAGGGGGGAGAGAGAGAGAGAGAGAGAGAGAGAGAGAGAGAGATAGAGAGAGAGAGCATTGTGGTAGGTAGCTATTGGAGTTGCAGTAGAGTATGGGTCCTGGAGCTACACACACACACACACACAGAGTCGGGGTTGTGGAGTTGCAGGGAGAGAGAGAGAGAGAGAGTTGGCGTCCGTCGTGAAGTTGCAGAGAGAGAGAGAGAGAGAGAGAGAGAGAGGAGAAGGAGAGTCTGGGGCTGAGAATATTGTAACGATCGAGTAGGGTTTTTTTTAATTATCTATTTATAAAGATCTTTTACCAGAGCCCAATTTTACCTAGCGCCGGCAAAGGATCTCGCCAAAGTGTCAACTATACCCATTTTTGTTGTAGTGAATGGATCATAGTTTTTGGATAATGATTTTTTAGTGGGATCCACTCTTTCCTTGTTTGGATAATGAAATGTCCCAAACAAGGAAAAATGATTCATTTTCTTTTCTTTTTCCCACTATCCAAACAAGCCCTTTGTAGAATTTACAAAAATTGCAACATCGGGCTCTATTGTACTATATTGGAAAGGAAAAGCTCTTTCATATCCACATGAGTATCGATTCTTAATTATCAAATATTCTAGTAAGAGTAGGAATCCCAAAGCAAAGTATTTTTCTCATGGCCTGAGCCAAACTCAGCCTTAACCATAGAGAAATACAACCAACAAAGTGACAAAGAAAAATCAACCAAATGGTTAGCCATGCATATGAGACAGGAGTATGTATAGCATTGTAGAGCTCATAAAGGACGAAACCAAAGAGCCTAATGCCACCATTACTTTCTTTCTCAAATAAAATACCCATGATTGATCATTGTGGAGGGTCATGACAAGATGATTGTGGTAAACAAACTAATATCGGAACCCGCACATCCTGACAAGGAGGCCTCGTTTTCTTGTTGAACTCATATTCCTTTTAAGTTTCACGAATCATGGTTTAATCTATATTGCATATATTATAACATTCTTTGGAATCAGTTTCAGAAATTTGAAAGTTTTTTCACCATAAGCAACAACAAAGGCCTTGTTTCACATATCATTCACATCACCTCTTCGACTGCTTTTTCTCTAAGGCGTTCTGAGTACTTCAATGCCTTGATTTCAGCCTGTGCATCTACTAGTTCCCTATCTTTATCTGTAAAAAAATATTAGAAAAAAATCCAATCAATATCAAAGACAAAAACCACCAACCTTGGATTGCATAGAAATAAATAAACTAACAGACAATCAGCATCAGCACAACACAAGGCAGACCACTGAGACATGCCATTGTTTTTAACAATTGACAATTTCCCTCCAAATCTTTTGATTCACTGGAAATCTCAAATAACCAGAATGTCCTTTTTGGCCTCAGTGTTGGTCTAGTAAATTAGAACTAGAGCAATTTACAGAATGCTTTAATCACTTAAAGAAACTGGGGGAGATGTCAACTTATTAAGCAAGGAAACGGTTTCACAATGCCGTAGAATATAATCAATCAAATACTTTTAAAAAGATGAAGTAATCAAACCTTTAAAAATCCCAAGCTACCATAGCGCAACATTTGCAGAACCCCTTACTTTTACATGAATAGACAAAAAAAAAAAAAAAAAAAAAAAAAAAAACAACCCTCCAACTTGTATTTTTCCATTACTTGAGGGAATTAAGCTCATATATAGGGGCACTTTAGCCATTTAAGAAAATGAGGGAATTAAGCTGATTTCTGTCTATTAATTCGCATATGTGGTAGATAATTTCAATTGTACCTTAAACCCAATTTAAACGCTACCCATATACTACAAGAAAAGGGAGCATTACGGGCGCATTTTTTAACAGTGGCCAACACGTATTACCGGCGGTTCGTGTGACTGTCATACGTGTTACCTCTTTATCCTGGCTGGTGATGGTGATGAGTACCTAAAACCCTCTCTCCCCCTCTCTCTCTTGGGTTTGATCATGAGAGCACCTCTCTCTCCTAGGTTTTGATCACCAAAACTCTCTCTCTTAAGTTTGATCACGAGACTACCTCTCTGCTAGGGTTTGATCACCGGAACTCCTCTCTCTCTCTCTCTCCTCTCTCTCTCTCTCTCTCCACCTAAGTTTTCATCACAAGAGGGAATCTCTGCTCCTGCAGTGAAATCACCACGAATAATGGCGGTAGATGAAGCGACAATCTTGAAAATGATCCCTTCGGTCGCAATTCCTTCCCGCTTCTTCTAACCCTAGCTGTCGAGGGGCTTTCGCTTCTAAAAGCCATGGATTGCAATTCAATTGATAATATGCTTAGATCCAGGGTACTTCCTCTCCTCTCCATCCTTTCATCCTCCTCTTGATAATGCTCGATTTCGTAGATTGAAATTTGAGCCTCTTATCTTGGATTTCAAGGATTCTTCATTTATCTTTTCTCATTTCCTCTCCCCAAAAAATGCAAATGTCATTTATCTTTTCTCATTTCCTCTCCCAAAAAAGCTCTCTCTCTCTCTCTCTCTCTCTCTCTCTCTCTCTCTCTCTCTCTCTCTCTCTGTTGCTGACATTCCATGCACTGCAAACGGTTTGGGTGACATTCCAGGGGCGCATTCCCAAAGCATTCGCCTGTTGGGTAAGTATGGGTCATTTTTCAACAACGTGCCCACACTTACAGGAGCACCTCAGAGGTAACAGTTTGAGGGTTTTTTATTTTTTCTTTGGGACCATCTCATCTTTTCAGTTTGTGGCTTACAAATGGACAATTAGTAGAGATACTATGATATATGCAATTTCACACTCAGTTGAAAAAATTGTTGAATGTAAGTGGATAGATACCGATAGTCTGTATGACTGAATCATGGGACCCACTTGTACAAGCTAACAACCTGACGTAGAGGGGCATCCTGGCCAAAATCCTTGGGTTGGGGATCCTATAATTTTAAGAAAGAAAATGAAAATAAGTATAAAAAAAAAAAAAAAAGTTTTTGATGTCCCTGTTATAGTTCACTTGTGCAGGATTCTGTGCATGGGCTGCGTATTGGATATTTTGACAAAATGGGATTTGAGGCTTTTGAATTGTGATACGTACCGGATGTTCGATGAAATGCCAAAGGGAGACATGCATACCAAATGTTTGATTTGATAACCAATAGAAACTTAATTTTCTTTCTTGTTGTTTTGTGTTCCATGTGATTCCAACTCCATACCAAAGAAAGAACAATTGGCATGTTCTTCTTTTTTGGTAATAGTGGACATTTTAACTATGACTTTGCTTTGCATCCTCTAATTCTTTTATTTATTGTTCAGTGCAGGGATAGGTGTGCTCAATATGGCAAAGTAGGCAGTTTTAAGAATGAGGGGAAAAACTAATGCAAGCTGATGTAGGGGGTTCTAGCATAAGACAAGAATTGGAAGGTAGGAATGTAGCTTCTCAAACAAGCTATCAATAAAAGTTCTGGGTGCTTATATAATGTTAATAAATCCTGAAAAGTTAAAATTACAAGATGGGTTATCCTCCTGTTGGTTATATTAAGCTAAATGTTGATTGTGCTTTAGGCAATAATGTGAAGTTTGTAGGAAGGAAGGATTGGAAAGAGATGGAGAATCTCCTATAGCATGTTTGAAGGCAAGTAGAGTGAACCTCAATGTAGAAGGTACGAATGAAGCCCAACAATCATAAACTGCACTATATTTTTTTTTTTTTTAGAGATAACTGTAAATTTATTGAAGAGAAAAACTTACAAATTAAAGGAAAAAAGGGGAAAAAAAAAAAAAAACACAATAGAAACAATCTGCTGAGATAGCAGAACGCTCCTAGACACCCAAAAAAAGACAAATCGGCCCCCTTTAAACCATTAACATTAACAGCCCAATCGAGAACCAACATTTTAGCCTTAGAACCTACTATCCTACTAGAGGACGATCGATCATTGAAACACCTATCATTCCTTTCTTCCCACACCGCCCACCAGATGGCAAGGATAGCCATACGCTAGATGATAGAGTTAATTCTTCCAAGCTTAAAACCATTCCAATCGGATAACATCTTTGTTGTAGACACTAGCACGCACCAACTAACTAAAAATTGCTGGCAGAAGTCTTCAAGAATAGATGAGACGAAAGGGCAATGAACTAGTAAATGGTTCACTGATTCTGTGTTACGCATACAACAAAGACAAACGTTAACCAGCTGCAGACCTCTCCTAGACAAGTAATCTATAGTGAGGATCCTATTACGGTTTGCCAGCCATCCGAAGCAAATATATTTAGGTGGGGCCTTGTACTTCCAAACGAATGAGGAGACTTCACTCGTGAGCTGCGCGGTAGGATAGATTGTTGTGTAAAGAGACTTAACAGAAAATGAAGTTATTTTCTCGAGAGGCCAAACAATACTATCAGACTGAGAATTGATAGTCTTAACTTGGGAGATACATTTCAGAAGCTCTATATATTCATCAGTTTCACTTTGAGTTAAATTTCTAGAGCATCTGACATCCCAAACTGACTGATCGGGCATAGAAGAGCAGCACCTATTAATATATATATTTCTGTAAGGAGCAAGCCTGTATATCTGAGGGAATAGAGTCTTAAAGAGATTGTCACCACACCAGATATCTTCCCATAACCTGATGGAGGTGCCATTCCCCAATTCGAATATACTTTTAGAACAGACAGGGTCTTTCGCTTTTAGAATACCCCTCCATATGTGGGAAGCCTTGTAATAGGAAGATTGTTTCGGCCACCAACCACCGTGGGATGCCCCATATTTGCCCTTAAGAATTGAGGTCCACAAGGCTTCCTTTTCGGAGGCAAATCTCCAGGTCCACTTCCCCAACAATGCTAGATTCATGAGCCTCAAATTCTTCACATTTGCGCCGCCCTCACTGAACACTTTGCACACTTCATTCCATTCAAGCAAATGGAACTTCCTCTGATTTTCCTTGCCAAACCATAGGAAATCCCTTCTAATTTTGTCGATGCTCCTAATAACCGACTCGGGACAGGTGAACAACGACATAAAATAAAGAGGAAGGCTAGAAAGGGCTGATTTTATGAGGGTCAGTCTCCCACCAAGGGACAAGTACCGGCATTTCCAAGAAGCCAAATACTTGTGGAATTTGCTGATGACCCTGTCCCACATGTGATTAGGCGGAGGGCCGATGCAAAGAGGTAGCCCAACAAAGTATGTTGGAAAGGACTCTACACGACAACCCAAAGTGTCTTCATATCTTTGTAAGTTGTGGATGGGGACGTTAACTTCGACCAGTTTGGACTTACAAAAATTGATCGTAAGGCCCGAGACAGCTTTAAAACATCGGATAGCAATAAAGAGATGATCGATTTTCTCTTGTGATGCCTCTAAAAAAATAAGAGTATGATCTGTGAGCTGCATATGAGTGAGAGGGACAACCAATCCTGGCACTGATATGCCACGCGGGATGTCATGCTCTTGTCCTTTTTCAACATTTGGGAAAGCGGCTCTGCCACGATAAGAAATAGATAGGGAGAAAGAGGATCTCCTTGGTGCAGGCCTCTCGAACTCTTGAAAAGACCTGCGGGAGAACCGTTGAGGATGATAGAGAAATGAGCCGAACCAATACAAGCGGCGATCCACCTTCTCCATTTGAGACCAAAGCCCATCCGAGTTAGCATGTATAACAGGAATTCCCAATCTACGTGGTCATAAGATTTGGTAACATCCAATTTACAAAAAATCCCTCCGGACTTAGACCTATGACAGGAGTGGAGAACTTCATTAGCAATAAGGGCTCCATCCATAATCGACCTACCTTTAATGAAGGCATTCTGGTTGTTGAAAATGAGAAGTCCAATGACTTTAGAGAGACGAGCAGACAAAACTTTAGAAAGAATTTTATACGGACTCCTGATGAGGCTAATGGGCCTAAATTTAGAGAAAGAAGCAGCTCCCGCCACCTTAGAAAGAATTTAGAGGTCAACTGCCGCCTTGACCTCGACTTCAGTGAACTGAACTCCAATTGGTCGGCATCAGCAACCTGCAAGCAACTGAAAGAAGTGTTATCTAATTTCAGTCTAGCCCAGTTCTCTGTCGACAAGAGAATTTTGAAGTGAGATATCACAAGTTCAACAATTTCTTTTCTGTCCTCAACCCTGTTTCCCTTATCAAAAATGTTGAGGATGGCTTTAGACCGAGAGTATATGTTGGCCATATTATGGAAGAACTTAGTGTTCTTATCCCCCTCAGCAATCCACTTGATTCTGGATTTAATCCTCCATGAGGATTCCTCTTCCCGAGCTTTACTTGAGAGCTCCTGAATTATAGAAATACGCCTGACCATCATCTCTTTCGACAGCGGTCCCGATTCTGATTCAGCGTCTATTGATTGGAGATCAGATAGAAGTACTTCGATGTCAGCTACTCTCTTTTGATTCTCCTCCTACCGCCACTCTTTGAGCTTAGACTTAAGAAGTTTGAGTTTACATAATAATCGATGACCAGCGAACCCCACCGGGAAAGACTGCCACCAAGCAATGATCTTCTGCCGAAGATCCTCCGATTGGAGCCACACAGAGTTAAATCTAAAAGGTTTCAGACCTCAATTGTCTTCGTTTGCGCTTAAGAGAAGAGGGCAATGATCCAAAGTAGTGCGCGGCATGACACTTTGCTTAACTGTCGGGAAAGTCTCGATCCACTCCGAATAGACAAGAAATCTATCAAGCTGAGATAAGATAGGATTTGCCCACCCATCTGACCAAGTGAATTTGGTGCCTAGAAGGGGTAAATCGATGAGCTACTCCTGTTGAATCCATTCAGAAAAGCGCAACATTTCGGAGGAAGACCGTCTATTTCTAGAGTGATCCTCTACGAAATGGGTGACAATGAAGTCACCAACGACACACGATGGCCTCGAGAATGATTCTCTAGTCTGGGTGAGCTCTTCTCAAAAAGCAGACCTGAGAGAGTCATTGTTAGGCCCATAAATGATAGTCAACAAACATTTTATAGAAGAAGACTTATCTTGGAGAATAACTGTCAGCGAGAAGGTGCCAGCTGAGGAGGAGAGAAGATCCCATTTGGATGATTTCCAAGCGATGAGGATCCCTCCTGAGCTACCCACCGCATCCAACGTTAAGAACTTTGCATCCCTTTCTTTCCATAGGGAAGCCAACAGAAAATCTGGAAACCGAGAGACCTTCATTTCTTGAAAACACACGACATCCGACTTTTTTCTGCTGAAGGACGCTTTAATCAGGCTCCTTTTGTGTTTAGAGCCCACTCCCCTGACATTCCACGAAATGATCTCATTGGCTCACTACACTTCCCCGAACTCCTTGACGCCTTGGTTTTGACGAAGAAGCCCCTATGAAGCTAGGGCTCGCTTCTAAGCATTGCAACTCACAACTGCCTGTGATCTTAAAAAGTTATTTTGGTGAAGATCGACACTTCTCAATAGGTCTGCCTCTATTTTCTATACATTGGAATAAAGCGACATAATCCTCCAATCTATCCCCGAAGGAGAGTCCAAGGGATCTCTCCACCTTTTCAATGGCTTCTCTGATCCATCGTTTCTTCTGAATTTTAGTCAGCAAATCAGCTCTGTTCGTGTCGGGCAGATGCAGATCTGTCTGTGAGTTGACAATTATTTGTGAAGGTTCCGCCATAAGGATATGTGAGTGGTCATTTTCTTAGAAGAGAGTAATCGGACCCATTTCTAAGGCATCTACAGGAGGAGATGAACAGGAATGAGAGGTAGGCGAGGAAGGTCGTGACTGGAAATCGGACTGACTACAGTCAGACAGAAGGCGCCCAACAGATTGAGCATCTTCACGCCATGGGTGAGGCAACGAGGTGGGAGGAATGGAAGTTGTGATAGGTAAGAAACTCGAGGCCGGGAGGGAGAGAGAGTCATCCAGCGGGTCCGGAGGCGTACTCACATCACAATACATATTACGCAAGAGGGGAGAATGAGGAATAGCCATCTGTCCTGAAGCCATACACGAGCGACGATCTAAGCTGTCCACGTGTTCCGTAGAAGAGACATGTCTTGTCGAAGAAGAAGAAATCCTCCCGCTCTCCTCTAACTCCACGCCACCCTCTATACGTGTCACAATCTGAGACGCTGACAGGTCTGGTCCTGACACGGGACTACGAAGTGGCCGAATAAAAGGCGTATGCTGCTGGATAAGAGAGAGGAACTCTGAATTATCTTCCGGATACTCAGGTGGCGGTAGTTCCTTCGATCGAGAATCAGGGTAATCGCCACGCGTCGAAGCCTCAGCGATACTCTTCTGTTGCCACGACGTACGAGGGGGCGAAGGAGCTGGAGGAGCGAGCGAAGACGTTAGGGTACCTCCACGTGTTGTAGTAGGGAGAGAAGAGTAGACATCTCGACTAGAAGTGGCAGGTGTACTGACAGAGTCCGGAATCGGTAGTCCATTGCAGCACGAAAATGTGCTCCTTCCTCCTGAGAAGGTCAACGTAACGTCATCTGCTTTAGTGAAGGACCTTCTCTAACTCTCCAAAGATCACCCCACCAAGGAACCGGATCACCGTTTGCTTCCATGATGACCGAAAAGTCGAAATGGCGGTCTTCGACAATCACTTTCATCGATAACGGTGGAGGAAAGCCCTTCCTACTTCGAACTCTAACTCTTATCACACCAACCTCCTCACCAAGCTTCGTCTTCTTGTCCAACTCTAAATACGATCCAAGATACGTTGCAATAAAGATAAAAAATTCATCGGACCATAGTTCCACGGAAATTCCCCAAACTTGAATCCACACATTCTCCATGTCGAATATGGAGAACTCTTCCCACCTCATCACCCTTGCCACTGGTCCTCCTGAATGAAGATGACCAGCCATTAATAACATCTCCGAGTTGATCCCAGGGCAGACCTTAATCCACAGTTCGTTGTAACATAGCGACTTGATAATGTAATTCCCTTGACGGAATCCTGTAGTTTCTGATATACAGTCCCTCATCTGGGACATAGAAGCACCTTCTTTACAGATAATGACCATTGACTCCTTGAGATCTTCCTTGATCCTATGAAAATGTGTCGGATCCACAAAGATGGGAACACCCATTTTCGAGCAGAAAGGGTCCAGCATGGTGGGGAAGGTAGAGGGAGTAGGAGGCGCGACAAGCGAAGACGGGGGGGGGGGGGGGGAAGGGGTTATGACGTTGACATAGGACCTCTTTGAAGGACGAAGCCTTTGACGTAGGAGGAGGTGAAGGTGGGAGTGGGGGAGGAAGGGGGAGGGAAGGCTTAAGATGGTAGACCTTAAGGGGTGGAGGGTTTTGAGAGGGAGGGAGAGTAGGCCTGAATCTGGCCCTCTGAACCAAAAGAGGGGACCCCGCTAATTTTACTCCATGTAGCATTGTAATTGCTCTTGCTAATTCGGTCTCTGAGGACATCCAAACCAAAGCAAAGCCCCAGTAAATTCCTGTTTGCCGGTCTCTAGGCATGACCACATCCATGACCGCACCAGCACGGCCAAAAATCCTTTCGATATGGAGGGGAAACCAGCCTTTCGGGAACCCTTTAACGAACAAGGTTGGAAAGGTACATCGCTTTCTGATAGCCGATGCCATAGAGATAGGCTTCCGGCGACTAACCTCCTTCCATTCGTAGTCGATCGATCCCGCAGTGTTCTCGTCACCCAACACAACATTCTTCAACTTTCTACTTGCCGCATCAGACCCTTTGCCTTTAGTCTTCCTGGATTCATTAGAGGATGAATCGCCCCAACGATGAGAATGCAGCTCCCTCGACATCATCAATCTTTTACCGTTGTCGTTATCGAAGTCGTCGGCGTCTTCGTCATCGGCGTCATGTCATCGTCGGCGTCTTCGTCGTCGGCGTCATGTCCTCCTCGGCGTCTTCGTCGTCGGCATCATTGTCAAAGTCGTTGATGTCAGATTCGTCATTTGTCGTCGGCGTTATTTGATGATGTAGTCAGAGTCGGTTTCTTTCTTTCTTTTCTTTTTCTTTTTTTTTTAAAAAAATTAGCTAAGTGCAGATGATGTCCATTGTTAATGGTCAATCTATGCATTATTGGCTAGCTGAATCCACATCTCTTCACAACTCTCATATCAAATAACCATCCATGGACAAAATCTCTTCCAACAGGTGGCCAACCATTGTGGCTCTTCAATTAGTCAGTTGCACAAAGAGGCATGAACTGCTGTGCTAATGACCTGTACATATTTGGCCCACTTTTTTGCGATAAAAGTATTTTCATAGTTGGTTCTTAAAACTTGTTATAGATTTGTAAATTTTATTTTATTTTATTATTTATTTTATTTTATTTTATTTTTTTTAAATGTTCAGTTTGGATGATCCTAACCATCTAATTGGGCATGGTTGTATTTTGACCATTGCTTGCAACTATCCATGTTGACCATATAGCTAGGATCACCATATCTAGGCCTGTTTATTAGTTTTTTATCTTTCGATATTGAAGTTAGGGGAAATTAATTACAGGGGTTTCAATGATGTTGTGAATGGTTTTGCGGATGATGGGTGGTTGTTGATGAAAATGCAGAAGATGGAATGTTTTTAATGGTGAGCATTCAATCATCACTGCTATTTATGGTGTGGGCATTCAATCATCACTTTTTTTTTCATACCCACATGTCTTCTTTTGCCAAGGCCTACACTCAATGACAAGGTTGTTGATATCATAATATCTGCATTCACCATCGTGATTTTCTCATGCTCTTAATCATTGCATGCCTTCTGATTGCATCCATGAGGTAGCTGATGGTATTTGTGGTAGTTTGCAACAGTGCCAAGCATCACTTCTGATTTAATATGTCAGTGGATGGCTTTATTTTGAACTTTCTGTGCATTGGGGTTGGCATTAAATATGAAACTGAAATGGACGGGTTAATGTTTGACCGCTTTTAAGTATCATTAATGAGCTCAGCTCCATTCTAATGTGGGAATAGATTAGTTTCAAGGTTGAAATGGTAACAATGGTTTTCCGTGGAAATGGAAATGACAACGAAATCCATTTCTCTGGAATGGGACATTTCCTCTGATTCTCAAACACAAGAAATATGGTGTTTCCATGTAAATGGATTTCTGCAGAAGCTCTTTAATGCATGTAAACGTGCCCTAATGTTTCTCGTCTCCCTCCATTTCGTGAATTAACAGTTGCACCTCTGCTATATGTAATCTGCCTTCGGATTGAAATGTTAGTTATGGGCATTGATGTAAAGGTTTTTTATCTAAGGTATTCAATATGTTTTTCAAGCAGTATTTTGTCTTTCAAACTCCTGCTTTTGAGTTGTTGTAATTTCCTTGCACATGCAAACAAATGCTTGAAGGAATTATTCCTTTCACTGGTTGTGTAGATACATATATCTGCTTGTATTGTAGCTACTTTTAATGGTTGACTAAAATAAATGATGAATGCTTTATTGTATATAATATATTTCAGTGAAATTCATATCAGCAAACTTTTCATTTCATCTTGCTTTTTTTAGTGCCATATACCAAGTTTGTTTTTTTTTTTTTTTGGAAAAAAAAATCACATTGGCCATTTCTGTTTTCCTATCATCTTTCTTTCTGTCCAGACCCCCTTTTTTTTTCATAGCTTTCATGCCAAAAATACAATCCATAAATAATGTTACCAAAAATACGCTATTTACTGAGTAACCTCTGTGGGGCTGTCAAAATGGATGGACGGTGTGGATACAACACATGCATCACGGTGGGAAGGGAATATGGGGTGGCAGGGTAACCAGTCAATCTGCAAAGATTGCAATTGTCCCTTTTTATTGGACATCTAGGATCAACTGATAGAGCATGGACCATCCCACCATGCAGCTCTAATCTAAGCCCTTCCTCCAACAGCCCCATGCAGATGATATACAGAGCATGTACCATTATTGTGTCACACAATAATATTTTGTTTAAGTCCCTCGGATGTATATTCTTTCTGAAATTGCTTACACGTTCATCTATATAAGGCACATTTGTTTTATGTAGCTTTTTATTTATGAGAAATGATGAATGATGTTATTGTATTACATGATTAGGCCGCTGAAGGGGCAAGGATTGCTGGAGCTTCAAGGATTATTGGCGTTGATCTAAACGCGAACAGATTCCATGAAGGTGAAAGTCGGTTGGATTTATGTTAATAGAATTTTTTACTTCATGCATCCATAATGGCCCTATAACAGACATATCAGTCCGATAGATTTTCTTCCTTTGAAAACAAAAAAAAAAAAAAAAAAAAAAAAAGACCATTTTTTGCCATGGATGTGTGCATGATTTCGATTTGTTGACCTCCAAGGAAGTCTTCAAACAGTGCTATTAAGTCTTTGAGGCGGACTCTGTTTCATCAGCCCATCATACACATGGTATGCTTGAAAGTCCAGATTGTCCATTTTGCAGTCAATTCTGAAAATCCACATTGATCAGGGAATCCTAGGTATCTTCTAAGGGCTTCCAGTGGAAGGTGAACATAGAATGGTCAAGGAACAGTGAAGGTGAACATTCAAGGGAAGGGAAGCTTCGGGCATTTCTATTACTCTTTCAAAATACTGTCATTCAATTCTTTCCTTAAATGACAGTCCTGCTCGTCGGCTTGCAGCTGTAAGTTTTTACCGAAAACAGGGAAATTTTTTTATTGGTGCTATAATGTCCTTATTCATTTTGCAGCTCTTATTTCATAGGATGTGAGAACATTTTGTCATCATCGGATGTAATTGTAGACAAAAGGTTTTATTCCGGAGTGCCAGTTCAACAAAAATATTTATTTCTTTATTCCTTGACAGGATAGATGAATCTCAGCATAGATTTTGACTTCCTAAAACTTGGTGATGCCCTGTTTTGAATGGTAGCTGACACTGGATTTTGTTTTCTGAAAACTACTGTGAATCCTGATTTTTCTTATTTCTTATTTTCTAAATGTAAACCTCTATTAGAGACATCCCGGAATGGATATCTTGCAGCGATTTCAGAATCAAGTTACTCCTATGTGTCATTGTTCAAGCATTTCATTCCAACATCTATATTTGTATGTATGTGCAGTCAACTTACCATCTGAACATGTGGTCCATGTAATGTTGCAGGTGATGCATCAATTTCTCTCACATACATTGCTGCTGAAAGGACCATTCCTGGGTAACTTGATTTACACACCCTGTGATTTTAGAAGCCCATATAAATCAGAACTATCAAAGAAAGGATTCTTTATTTTTGTTAGGCAATCATCTTAAAGGATTAAAAGAATGCATAAGTGCTCAATTAGTTGCTGTAGCAAAGGAGCATGCTGTCTATGGCGAAATCACAGAATCAAAAGTATCTTTTTTCATAGTGATTCAGAGAGTATGGCTGGATCATTTGCATAAGATTATGAAAGTTTAAGTTATTCTTTCCTTATTTGATAAGTTAACACTTTTTCTTCCGAATAGGTGTTCAATATGAGTTGGTGGGTACGCTTGATCCTAATGTATGATAATTTTCAGTCCGGAGGAATTGCAAGAGAGACAGGTCAGTTTGGTTTTACCAATTTTAGTCATTTTTGTCTTTGCCTTGGGAGTGCTTTATATAGTATGGATCTATACTTATGTTTCATTCTTTGCAGGCAAAGGCAATGTAGGATCCGTAAATTCAGAACATTCTATCTGACCCCATCTTGTGTGCAATATCAAACTGCAGGTTTTTGCCCACAAAAGATAACTTGAGGAAAAGGGAAATCGACAGAGAAGTGCAAGCTATTATGGGAAGAGGGAGATGGCTATGAAAATGGGAGAAGCCCATATTGCTAATGGAATCTAATTTCAAAGAATCCCAAGATCAAGGGAACTCCAAGAGCATGACCATTGAAGATGTGATAGATGAATACAGACTACTTGGCAGGCACGGGACTACGTCACCTTTTCTTCTTCTTCTTCTTCTTCTTCTTTTTTTTTTTAAAAAAAAATAATAATAATAAAAAAATAAAAAATAAAAAAATAAAAAATTGAGAAAGAATAACTCTATGTCCTTAAGTTCTATGGCTACGGATTTAACCCGTAGCCTTTGACCATTTTTCTGGAAAACTTACGATTTAGGGGCGTCCAGCACAACTGTCAGTAAAGGTCTCTCACCACCAATAAAGCCTTTACCGACCACTTTTACCGGTTCTTACCTGACCGCCGGTAAAGGACAATTTTCTTGTTGTGATAAAGCCTATTTCACAAGGAAAATAATTTTTAAGAACAAATTGTCAAAGCACCATAAAAAAACTCAGAAACCCTAGAAAACCATTTCTCCTTATAAAGACAAGATAATACCAAACAAGAAGGAAAAACTGGTATGCATTCACAAAAATTAAACAACGAAAATTTAAAAATTATGCCTTAAAAAACCCACGTAAAAAAGCATTACAAAAAAACAATTTTTAGAGAAAATAAATGAACTCTTACTCCACAAAAATGATGAAAAAAGGGAAGAAAAATTCACTCCAATCAACACATTAGAACAATTCAGTAGAGGGATTGCTATTTCCAACTGCTAAAATTGATATCCAACACCCTATTGGGCTAATTTGTTATAAAAAAATAAATAAATAAATAAATAAATTCCCATGAGAGCTTTTCACGAGCTTTGTAACGGCCAAATTATCCATGTTGGCATGGAATTATCAATTTTTGTGGTGGAAACACCCAAATCAGCCCTAACATGATAAAAATAAATAAATAATAACAATAAAATAAAAAACTCAAATATTTCTCAGCGAAAATGGAGGGAAAAATAAGAAAGAAAAGAAAATGTCAGTTCCTAGACACATCCAAAACACCTAAAAAACCTTAAACAGCTCACAATCAAGCCCTAAACCCCCTAAACACAGCAAAATCGAGCAAAAAACCAATGAATCCACAACAGAGATATAACAGAAGATGAGGAAATCCCAACCTCGGACCTCATTCTCGAGGAGGTTGAGCTCGACTGTGACGGGGTCGGAACCATGGAGGAGGTTGATAAGATCATCAGCGTCAGAACTGTCGGCACATGCGATTGAGGAACCCTTCCTATGGCCCTTGAAGGAAGCAAACAACATCAGAATCGACGGTCGAGATGCATCGCATGAGGAGGACGATGTGAAGACAGGATGGTGAGGAGATGGAGTCGTGGCGTCAGCATTGTTGGTGCTTGAATCCGCCATAAGAGATCCGATCCGGTTTCTGTACGTTCATGAAAGATCAAAACCCTAGAGAGAGAGAGAGAGAGTGGGGGGGGGGGGGGGGCTGGGAACAAAATGAGGATGCAAAGTATATATATATATATACATACAAAAGAGAGAGATAGAGAGAGAGAGAGAGAGAGAGAGAGAGAGAGAGAGAGAGAGAGAGAGAGAGAGTTGGGGGCTGAGAACGAAGTGAGGGTGTAAGGTTTTATATATATATATATAGACACACACACACACACCACACACACACACACACACACACACACACACACACATCGGCGCCCTGTTTTACATAGCGCCGATGAAAGATGCAGCCAAAGTGTCGGGTAAGCTCATTTTTTGTTGTAGTGACATTATCCGGTTGGATAGGATATAACTTTTATTCTAGTTGTGTGATCTAATTGAATCAAGTAAAGTAACATTAAGAAAGCTATAAGTGGATCCTTAACACTCTAGTTTTTTTTATCTTTGATAGTTTCTTATACAATTACTTTTTAATCGAGATTTTCATAGTTAGTTTAGATTCTAGTTCAAGTTTCCTATTTCGATTGTGATTCTCATGCAATCTTTATATATGGTTGTAATCAGGATTTAGGAGTATAGATGACTTTCTAATTCGTTCCTAGGGTTTCATGGCCATAGTTTGGCTTGTGAGGGAGATTCGATACCTGTTAGGATCAGGTAATCTCTATCTCTTGTACTTTTCTGCTTTCATAGTGCATTACTATCGCTTTGTGCTATAGTTTTTTTTCCGTAAGAATTTTTCCACATAAAATTCAGATTATTTGTATTTGAACTTGTTTGTGCGATTGTAGTAATTTGCTTGATTCATCTTTGTGCGCTTCCGCGGTTTCCCAACAGGGCATGCCACGCCTAGAGGCAAGGTGCTACATATCTTTCTACCAACAACATGAATCCTAGAGCGATGTACTTCTCCAACTCGCCAAGTTGGATTTCAATCTACTACATTTGCTACACCGGAGAGAGATTGGAGAACTCTCAAGGTAAGATTTTAAAACTATGTTGTGGACTCTCGAGATAAGATTTTAGAACTATGTTGTGGATTGTTTGGATGTGCCTCGAATCATGATTGAATCCAACATGGGCGGCCCATTAGCATTGGGCATTTTTCTTTTCAATTTCATAATGCAATTCCAAATTCAACAGAAGAGTGGATCCTTACTCTTGCTTCGGTGGTAGACTCTCAGGAATTTCAACACCCGATCAAGGGTTCAAGTATCCATAGGTGGTGAAATCCCACTACGGCGTGAGTGTGTGTTAAAAACAATAATAAATAAATAAAAATCAACAGAAGAGTGCATCATGTCCGCTCACACAAGGGGAAGATCCAAATCCGCCAATGTTTTTAGGGCAAAAATGATCTAGGGTTCTTTTATGAGAAAAATATTCAAAATTTTGAATTTATCATTAAAAAAATAGAATTTTTACTCCGAAATTATGTAAATACCCCTATTTTTACCTTAAAAAGTGGAGAATTGAGAATTGTCAGACCCATAGGTATGTGTTTTTTCCATAAATAGTTTTATTTTCTTCTTAAGAAAACTGGTACAACTAAGCATTGCGGATCCCATGACATGCGTTTATGACATCCAACTTGTCAAACAAATGGACCCCACCACCAGATACATTATTAGGCATGTACATGAGTCAAGGTAGCTTGAAAAGCTCGCTCAGCTTGGCTCGATGTATCTCAACTTGACTCAGCTTAAACGACGACCTGAGGCAAACCAAGCTTCATATGACCCAACTCGTTTTGAAAATTAGCCGAGATCGAGAAGATTGGAGCTTAACTCGACCCGACTCGAATTCGGCTTAGATCAAAGCTCGAGCTTGGCTCGAATTGAAAATTATATATATATATATATATATATATATATATATATATATATATATATATATATATATATATATATATATATATATATATATATAGGGAAAAAGTACTATACGCTCGACCGTATTATACCTTCCATAAGGTCGAGTGCTGGCTTCACGTTATTCCTAGGATAGGAAAATTTTTATCTCTAGCATATTTTCTGCAAAAGTCTTGCACCCGCCGTTGAAACCTTACTAAGGCCCACTATGATGTTTATCTGAGGTCCAACCTGTTCATAAGTTAAGACATACATGAAAGAAGAGAAAACGCAAATTTCAGCTTGGTCGAAAACTTTTGTGGCCCTTAGAAATTTTTAATGGTGGGCGTCACTCTATCCACTGTTTTCTATGGTGGGTACATTCCAGCTTTGGATTTAGCTCATTCTTTGTCTCATGCCTTAAATTGATATCTCCAACTGAATGGACAGTATGGATATAACGCATACATTTATGATGGGTTCCAAATAACTTGGTGACGTAACTTGTCCATAGAATCCACATCTAGCTAGTCCAATACGACTTTTAATCGTTCGTGTATTGTGTCCTACCCCGCACAGACAGTAATCCATCCGGGAGGGCTTTGTGGGGCCTACCATGATGTAAATGTTTTATCCACGCTATTAAAAGATTTTCTCAAATCGTTTTAAGTTATTATCCTAAAAATGAGGCAAGTCCACAGCTCTAGTGGACCACGACAAAGGAAGCTGCACTGATAATGACACTCACCGTTGAAACCTTTCTAAGTGTCAGCGTTATGTTTCTTTACCATACAACATATTCATAAGGTCATGTAGATGTGAGTGAAGTGAAAACACAAATATCAACTTGATCTGAAACTTCTCCAGCTCGCAAGAAGTTTTTAATGGTAGACATTTAATCCCCACCTTATGGTCCACTTAAGCCTTGGACCTGCCTCATTTTTTGGTTCATATATTAAAATGATCTGAGAAAATTGTTGAACGGCATGGATAAAACACTGACATCACGTTAGCCCCACAGAGCCATGCTTGGACGGATTACCATCCGGTCGGGGTAGGACGCAATCCGCATTTAAGTGGATGTACGCGGTGGATTAGATACTGACAGGTTGAGTAGCGAGTTGGCTACTGAAGTTACGTCACCAAGTTCTGTGGGCCCCACTATGATGTATGTGTTGTATCCACACCGTCCATCCATTTTGAGATATTATTTTAGGACATGAGTCAAAGAATGAGGTAGATAAAAATCTATAGTGGACCCCACTACAGAAAACAGTGGGGAGAGTGATTCCCACCATTGAAACTATCCCAACGCCCACTATAATGTTTATTTGAAATCCATCCTGTTCAAAAGTTAAAAAAGACATGAAATAAGAGAAATACAAATATCAGCTTGATCTAAAACTTTTGTAGCCTTTAAAAGTTTTTAATGGTGGGTGTCACTATCCTCACTATTTTCTGTGTTGGACCCACTGGATCTTTGGACTTAACTCATTTTTTTGCATGTTGCCCTAAAATGATATCTCCAAATGCATGAAAGGTGTGGATATAAAACATACATCATGGTGGGGCCCATGGAACTTGGTGACGTAACTTCAGTAACCAATCTAGCTACTCAACATGTCGATATCTAATCCGCACACAAAGTGGATGGGAAACAACGTGAATTTAACTTTTATCATTGAGAAATTCTCAGGGTGACACAGTGTTTGGTAAGGGCCAACCTTAGTGTTTGTGAGAAATCTACCCCGTCCATCAATTTTTAAAGATCATTTTAGAACATAGGACTAAAAATGAGCCGGATCCAAGACTCAAGTGGGCCGCACTAAATAAAAAGGTGGATAGGGAAATTCCTACTGTTGAAACCTCTTTGGGTCGAAAGTGATGTTTCAATTACATCCATACCGTTCATAGCAATATTCCTACTAAGATGAACTTAAAACACAAATATTATCCTAATTTAAAACTTCTATTGCCCCACGAATATTTCAATTGTGGACATTCAATCCTCATATTTTCGGCCCATTTGAATCTTGGATCCGACTCATTTTCGGCCTCTTGTCCTAAAATGATATGAAAAAAATTGATGGATGGGGTAGATTTCACAAAAAAAAAAAAAGAAAAAAAAATCACGGTAAGCCCCACCCAAGTTTCTAGCACAAAGCTTTTTGCAGAAAATAAGCGTGAGAGAGATAGAGGTGGAGGGGTATTTTAATAACAGGTTGCTTCTTCAGTTTCCCTATACAATCTCCCATCCTACGAATAACATGCCACCAACACTCAACCTTATGAAAGTTATAATACGGTCAAGCATATAGTGTGTGTGTGTGTGTACACACACACACACACACTCTACCCATCCGTCCGTTTCTTTCTTTTCATTACCTAACCCACCATGTCCGAGCTCTCTCTCTCTCTCTCTCTCTCTCTCTCTCTCTCTCTCTCTCTCTCTCTCTCTCAACAGCAAGGTACCTTTATCTAAATCTAATCTTTTAGTTTTTTATTTATGTAATTGAAAACAACAAATATAATAAATTAAGGTGGGAGCAAACTTGACTCAACTCAAGGTAAGCTCATCTCAACTCAATCCACTAGCTTGGGGCTCGCCTTGAATGATATGGCAAACAAGCAAGCTCCAATGGTAAGTTCAAGGATGAGCTCGAGCTCAAATTGGCCCACCCGATAATTGGATCAGCCTAATTTTTTGGTCATTTGTCATCACATTGGATTGCAACTTTTTGGATGGCCAGGATGTCCAAAACAAACTATGTTGGCCCCACAACGCACACCACACAACTTAAAAAGTAAAGGTAATTTTGATAATGGTATCATAGATGAGGTTATTCTGTTGAAAATTCAAAGCAGTTGAGGCTTTCTTTAATAGATTCAGATTGTTTAAATGATTTTTTATAAATAAAATTTCCAATCATATAAATATCTTCCAAAATGGGATAGTAAATCACATGCATCATTATTCCTGTAATCGGCCCTACCATAATAAGTAGACTACAATTCTAGAGTAATGCAAAACCTGGCCACTCATCCCCGAATGGGGAATTATGCTGTCCTAAAATCGGGCTCTACCTACTCGGTGGACCAGACATGAATGGGAGAAATAGACAGGAAAAGAGGCCACCATTCTCTATCCAACATACATGTTACACCCAGATGATGAGTGAACCAGCATTTGATCTTTGGTCCATCTAATGTAGAGTGTGGGACACGTCTGATGAACGGGCAAGATCTTGTAAGCGTGTGCCATATCCTCTTCAATCACAATCTTCCCAGTTTTGAATCTTCATTGTAGGGTATGCTGAATGTACTTCATTGGCAGGTGGTGGAGAACCGTTGATTTTGCCTCAATATTACCTTCCGCGCATTAGGGACGGTTTGGTTGAGTGCTACTTTTGGATATTGGGTGTGTATTTTGATCCACAATACACATTTGGTAGAATCGCAGTGACCAAACTTACACCATCGCATCTGTCATGGATGACATATACGATGTGTACGGTACACTAGAGGAATTCAAACCATTCACAGAAGCAATCCAACGGTTCGTAAGCAATCCCTGGATTTTTATTCACAATATGAAACTACCAGGATGTCCGTATGCTATACAGTATACCCACACGAAGTTGATATCCATGATGGTGGGGCGCCCCGTCTGAACGTTCCTTGGTCTAAAACTCAGCCAAAAACAAGGAACTACTGTCCACTTTCAATCTACACGTGGACCAGATTGATTTGGGGTTTGAGACATGTTAGTTGTGGGCACACATTATTCAAAAGCGCAGATCATGCACGTGTGTGCCATATTGATTGCATGGAGATGAACGGCTGATACATGGGCCACTTAACTTTCAGGTGGGACATTGGGACCATGGATCAGCTGCCAGAATACATGCAAGACTGTTTCCATGAACTCTACAACGTTGTCAAAGAAATTGAAGAGAAGACCACAAATGGAGGACGATCCTACACTGCACACAAGCTACTCCAAAGAAGCTGTATGGCATGCATCTCTACTCATGGAGTCTGGGTTGATTCGGATTAATATCATCAGACTCTTCTGAGTCTTAAAGTGAGGAATTGATGACTTGCCCGAGTCGACTCGGAGATGTTTGAGTCTGGTCTGGATCCGAACTGCGACTTGGGATTGAGAAAAGAGGGTGACTCTGCCACTCGGCACATTCAACCTGACTCGACTCAGGCCGAACCGGTACACCAAGGCAGTAAGGCTCAGAGCAGTCAGTAAGCTAAGAACGGGACTTGGGCTGGGCTAGCCGCTAGCCCACCACTCATCGACGTGAACCAAGTAGGGCGTTTGAAAGAGTTGCAAGCCAAGTCCGTCACAAGGTGGACCTTAATCAGGACAGTCCATCCTAGCCTCATTGAAACTCTAATTAAGAGATAAGTGTAGCTTTCAAAGTAGATCAAATGTGAACTGGATCTAATGGGACCAAATATCTACCCGTTTAAATACTCGAACTACCGATCCATGTGAACTGGATCTAATGGTTGAGATATCTCTGTTTGGATGTTAAGATGAAGGGAGAACTCTTCACACGGATTCGTCCAGCTGTGAGAAAGAATGGAATCTTTCCGTTTTCGCATATAACTTACCGCACACAAGCTAACTTACGCGGGAAATTTAGCGCCCACGCGAATGTCTTCAGGTGTGGAAATTCTTGGGTATTGTTCGAAATCTCGGTCTGAACAAGATAGACGGTTGGGATCATTGATACGATTAATGGTAGTGGGCCATTGATTTTTTTTAAAAAAATAAAATTTAAAAAAAAAAATAATAATAATAATAATAATAATAATAATAACAGTTACGGTCTGTTTGAACTGTCGCTGGGAAAACAAGAGGAAGAGAGAGAACTATCTCCTCCGTCGGGTTAGCGACGGACGCGGCCTGCGTACTACCCCCGCCCGTCCCTATTTCCGAACGGGCAGTTCTGTGGGCGGGCCCACCGTGATGTATCTGTACATCCAAACCGTCTATCCCTTTTCTCAGATTATTTTAATGCGCGAACACAAAAATGAGGCATATCCAACGCTCAAATGGACCACACCACAGATGACTCTTGCATTTAATGCAATTAGGCATTTTAATGCAACCAATCTTATTATTATGGTGTGGTCAACTTAAGCATTGGATATGTCTCATTTGTTTGTTCACCGCTTGAAATAATCTGAAAAAAGGGATAGACAGTTTGGATGTACAGATACATCACGGTGGAACCACCTGCAGAACTGCCGAGCTAGGGAGATACTGACAGGTCCAGTGGCCATACTTGCTACTGAAGTGGCGTCACCAAGTTCTGTGGACCCACGTGATGTATGTGTCGTATCCACACCGTCCATCCATTTATATCAATGTAGGCATGAGCCAAAGAATGAATCAGATCCAAAGATGGAGTGGACCCATCACAGAAAACAGTGGAAAGTATGACTCCCACTGTTGAAACTGTCCTAAGGTCCACTGTGGCGTTTATCTGTGATCCAACGAGTTCATAAGTTAATAAAGACATGAAAGAAGGGAAAACACAAATTTCAACTTGATCGAAAACTTTTGTGACCCTTACAAATTTTTAATGGTGAGCGTCACTCTCTCCATTCTTTTCTATGGTGGGGTCCACTTGAGCTTTAGATCTGAATTGTTCTTTGTCTCATGCCCTAAATTGATATCTTCAATTGAATGGACGGTGTGGATACAATACATACATCATGTGGGTCCCACAGAACTTGGTAACGTCACCTCAGTAGTATGCTCCGAGTTGTACGAACGGTTTAAAGGAGATTAAAGTTACATGACCCCACAGTGATGTATTTATTATATCTACACTGTTCATCTATTTTTAGATATCATTTTAAAGCATTATCCAAAAAATGAATCATATTCAAAGATCATCTGGACCACACTACAAATAGCAGCGGAGATAATGATTTCCACTATTAAACAATTCATAGGGCCCACCATAATGTTTACTTTCCATCTAATCTGTTCATAGTGTCACAGAAACATTAACGAAGAGGAAAAATAAATTTCATATTAATCCAAAACTTCTATGACCCCAAAAAAGGAGATGTTCAATCCCCCCACTTGCTTTTTGCAGTGTGGTCTACTTGATAGTTATATCTGTCTTATTTTTAGTCTCAAGTCTTAAGAGGAGCTCGCCAAATGGATGAATGGCTTGGATATAACACATACCTCATGATCAAACGCACAAAACTTGCTGACATCAATACAGCAGCTATGTAGCTGGTGTGAGGTACACCAGCCAATCTGCTTCCAACTTGACTGGGTTCATTATCCGGTGCACGACTATGCACACGTTAGGTGCACACACTATGAGTGGGCACCACAATGATGACTTTTAAAATCGACACCGTCTATTATATTCTATGGGTCCTACTAGATCATTTGACCAAATATGAGGTAAATTCAAATCTCATGTGGGCCATGCTAACGGATTACACTCCCGCCAAAAATATGGGTTGTTACATGGGCTTAGGTCACTACGGTTTCCTGTGGTGTGGTGCCCTGAGATTTGCACCACAGAGCTTTTCCAGCACCGTAGACCACGTGGTTGGTGAAACATATACATCATGGTAGGCGCACACAGTTTTCCAACCACGAAAGTCTGTACGTACTCGAGGTGTCAGTAGCATACCTGTCGCTCTAAACGGACGGGCTACTCCCCGCCGTGGTCGGTGCTCTGAGGGCCCCATTATAATGTATGTGTTTCATCCATGCTGTGCATATATTTTTATAGATCATTTTATGGTATGAGACGTAAAATGAGATATATGCCAGTCTCAAGTGGACCACATTACAGAAATAGTGTTGAATGAACTTCAACCATTAAAAACTCTCTGGGGGGCCATGAAGGTTTTAGATCAAGTTGATATTTGTTTTTTTCCCTTCATATGGGCTTTTATGGCCTAATCAATAGATTGGATGTCAAATAAACAGTACAGTGGGTCTTAGGAGGATTTTAATGGTGGATATCCAATCACTATTGTTTTCCTATGGTGTGGTCCACCTGAGACTCGTTTTTTCTATAAAGCCCTAAAATGATTTGTAAAAATCAATGAACAAAATAGATGAAACGCATACATCATAGTGGGCCCACAGATCACCGACCATCAGCCACGGGCCAGTGGCAGGAGGAGTAGCCAATCAGTTCCCTTCTTAAACAGGGAAGCGGATTGTGCAGTGAGGCGTGTTTGGTCAGTAGAATTAAATGATATTGAATTGTATTAGATGCTAGCCTTCCAATCCCATCTTTCGGATAATATTTTCGCTATGGGAAAATATAACGGATGTCCTTCCCTTGTGCACACATATATAACCAGAATATATAAACGGTGTATATGAATGGATAGCATGGATAAATACATGCATTAATATGGGGCCAGATGTGCGGTGGATTTCAATATCCATGAAAATCCGGCATGGGACCAATTGCATGTCCAGGGGACTAAATGCACTTGTCCAAAGCTCAAGTGAAGTAGACCACAGGAAAATGTGGGAATAATGATCACCTTCGAAACCTTGGTAGGGGCCCACAATGATGTTTATTTGTCATCCAACTTGTTCATAAAATCACAAAGATATGGATGAAGGAAAAACACAAATAACATATTGATCCAAAACTTCTTTGGCCCCCATGGAATATCATTTTAGAGCATTATCCAAAAAATGAATCATATTCAAAGATCATATTGACCACACTACAAATAGTAGCGGAGATAATGAATTTCACCGTTAAACAATTCGTAGGGCCCACCATAATGTTTATTTTCCATCTAATCTGCTCATACGGTCACAGAGACATTCACGAAGAGTAAAAACAAATTTCATATTAATCCAAAACTTTTGTGACCCCAAAAAGGTAGATGTTCAATCCCCCCACTTGCTTTTTGCAGTGTGGTCTACTTGATAGTTACAACCATCTTATTTTTAGTCTTAAGTCTTAAGACGAGCTCGCCAAATGGATGAATGGCTTGGATATAACACATACCTCATGACCAAACCCACAAAACTTGCCGACATCAATACAGCAGCTATATAGCTGGTGTGAGGTACACCAGCCAATCCGCTTCCAACTTGACTGGGTTCATGATCAGGTGCATGACTATGTACACGTTAGGTGCGCACACACTATGCGTGGGGCGCCACAGTGATGACTTTTAAAATCGACACCGTCTATTATATTGTATGGGTCCTACTAGATCATTTGACCAAATTGAGTTAAATTCAAATCTCATGTGGGCCATGCTAACGAATTACACTCCCGCCTAAAATATGGGTTGTTACATGGGCTTAGGTCACCACGGTTTCCTGTGGTGTGGTGCCCTGAGATTTGCACCACAGAGCTTTTCCAGCACCGTGGACCATGTGGTTGGTGAAACATATACATCATGGTAGGCGCACACAGTTTTACAACCACGAAAGTCTTACGTACTTGAGGTGTCGATAGCATACCTGTCACTCTAAACGGACGGGCTACTCCCCGCGTGGTCGGTCCTATGAGGGCCCCATTATAATGTACGTGTTTCATCCATGCTGTGCATATATTTTTATAAATCATTTTATGGTATGAGATGTAAAATGAGATATATGCCTGTCTCAAGTGGACCACATTACAGGAAACAGTGTTGAATGAACTTCAACCATTAAAAACTCCCTGGGGGCCATGAAGGTTTTAGATCAAGTTGATATTTGTTTTTTTCCCTTCATTTGGGCCTTTATGACCTAATCAATAGATTGGATGTCAAATAAACAGTACATTGGGTCTTAGGAGGAGTTTAATGGTGGATATCCAATCACTATTGTTTTCCTGTGGTGTGGTCCACCTGAGACTCGTTTTTTTCTATAAAGCCCTAAAATGATTTGTAAAAATCAATGACCAAAATAGATGAAACACATACATCATAGTGGGCCCACAGATCACTGACCATCAGCCACGGGCCGGTGACAGGGGGAGTAGCCAATCGGTTCCCCTCTTAAACAGGGAAGCTGATTGTGCAGTGAGGCGTGTTTAGTCAGTAGAATTAAATGATATTGAATTGTATTAGATGCTAGCCTTCCAATCCCATCTTTGGGATAATATTTTTGCTATGGGAAAATATAACAGATGTCCTTCCCTTGTGCGCACATATATAACCAGAATATATAAACAGTGTATATGAATGGATAGCATGGATAAATACATGCATTAATATGGGGCCAGATGTGCGATGGATTTCAGTATCCACGAATATTCGGCATGGGACCAATTGCAATTCCAGGGGACTAAATGCACTTGTCCAAAGCTCAAGTGAACTAGACCACAGGAAAATGGAGGAATAATGATCACCTTCGAAACCTTGGTAGGGCCCACAGTGATATTTATTTGTCATCCAACTAGTTCATAAAATCACAAAGATATTGATGAAGGAAAAACACAAATAACATATTGATCGAAAACTTCTATGGCCCCCAAGGAATTTTCATCAATAGAATTTTAATTATTATCTATTAAAATGGATGAACAGAGCTGATAAAATATGTAAATCACGGTGGTTCTGACAGAATTTACTAGTATACTTAGACTGGGAGTTGAAACTCATAAGAGTTTACCACCCGAGCAAGAGTAAGGACCCACGCAATTCACGTCCCTTAAACGGGGGCTGCTAGGATATTCAAGCCATCCATCAGGTGCGCCTTGCCGTTATGGCCATTGATAAGGACTGTCCATAATATTTAGAAGCTATCTGCTTAGAACACTTGAGAGTGATTCTTTCACGAAATTAAAGTTGTTTAATTGGAGCCCAGCTGGCTTTAGTATCTGGATCTGATTCTTGAGACTCCACATGGTTATACCCTTCTGATGGAAGGCATGGATATTGCACCTGTCGGCCACACAAACATACGTGCTGACTGTACATTAGCTAAAAAGGGAGAACACTGACGGGCTTTTTCACCGACAAAATTCTATTAAGGGAAATTGACCATATTGGCCTTAATGTATGGTCAAATTCTCTAAAGAAATACTACCTTCCAAATATTCCAAGGGTGGCCTTCTGACAACTTTTATAAAATGTTTTGGACAAAAATGACTTTTTTTTTTTTTTTTTAGTTGTATGATTTTAGAGTACGGAAGAAGTAACGTGTTATTTCAATCCTGATAATGTGACATGGATAGAAACCTTTTTAGTGTGGGCAAGGCCCAACTCATGGGGCCCACACTGCTGGATGTGTAAAATCTATACCGCCCATCCTTCTTGTCGTGTCATCTTAGGGCAAGGGCCCAAATATCAGCCTAATCCAGAGCTACAAAGGGGCCCACATAATAGAAAATAATGGTGATAGTGTCACCCACTATTGATACTTTCTAGGCTCACTAAGATATTTGTTAGAAATGGACACCGAACAAGGTGGGAATTTTTAGGCCCACGGCGAGCTAGCCGACAAGGTAGATGGATCGGATCACCCCATTGTGGGCCTTAGGCTATGATACCAATGACTGGGTAGTAAAGGAAGTGAACACATGCAAACCACGATTCATATAACATGACAACCACGACCCATAAAACATGACAACTACGACCCATGCAAACCACGATTCATATAACATGACAACCACGACCCATAAAACATGACAACTACGACCCTTGCAAACCACGACCCATATGGGCCCACATTGATGTACGTGTATAATCAATGCCACCCATCCTTATAGCCGTGTCATTTTAGGACTAGGGACCTAATATCAGCGTGATCTAGTGCTCCCGTGGGCCACAAAATAGAAACTAATGTTGACTGTTGAAATTTTTCAGGCTCACTGTAATGTTTGTTAGAAGTGGACACTACTCAAGTCAGGACTTTTTGGGCCTGCAACGAGCTGGACGAAATGATGGATGGATCAGATCACCCCATCGTGGGCCTTAGGTTATGGTAGCAATGGGTGGGTAGTAAAGGAAGTGAACACGTAAAAACCACGATCCATATAACATGACAACCACGACCCATATAACATGACAACTACGACCCATGCAAACCACGACCCATATAGGCCCACATTGATGTATGTGTATAATTCATGCCGCCTATCCTTTTTGTCGTGTCATTTTAGAGTTAGGGACTGAATATCACCCTGATCCAGTGCTCCTATAGGCCACAAAATAGAACATAATGGTGACTGTTGAAACTTTCCAGACTCACTGTGATATTTGTTAGAAGTAGACACTACCCAAGTTAGGACTTTTTGTGCCCATGGTGAGCTGGCCGACCAGGTGAATGGATCGGATCACCCCATTCTGAGCCTTAGGATATCGTACCAATAGCTGGTTAGTAAAGGAAGTGAACACATGACGATCCATTTAACATAACAACCACGACCCATATAACATGAGATGACAACTACGACCCATGCAAACCATGACTAATATAGGCCCACATTGATGTATGTGTATAATCCATGTCACCCATCCTTTTTGTCGTGTCATTTTAGGACTAGGGATCAAATATCAGCCTGATCTAATGCTCCTGTGCGCCACAAAATAGAAAATATTTTAAACTTTCCAGGCTCACTGTGATGTTTATTAGAAGTGGACACTTTCGAAGTCAGGACTTTTGGGGCCCACAGCGAGCTGGCCGACATGGTGGATGGATCAAATCACCGCATTGTGGGCCTTAGGCTATGGTAGCAATGGCTGTGTAGTAAAGGAAGTGAACACATGAAAACCACGATCCACATAAAATGACAACCATGAACCGTATAACATAACATGACAAGTACGACCCATGCAAACCTCGACCCATATGGGCCTACATTGATGTATGTGTATAATTCATGCCACCCATCCTTCTTGCCATGTCATTTTAGGGCTAGGAACAGAATATCAGCCTGATCCATTGCTCTCTTGGGCCACAAAATAGAAAATAATGGTTATTGTTGAAACTTTCCAGGCTCACTGTGATGTTTGTTAGAAGTAGACACTGCGCAAGTTAGGACTTTTAGGCCCACGGCGAGCTGGCCGACATGATGAATGGATCGGATCACCTCATACTAGGCCTTAGGCTATGGTACCAATGGCTGGGTAGTAAAGGAAGTGGACACATGCAAGCCACAATCCGTTTAACATGATAACCACGACCCATATAACATAATAACTACGACCCATACAAACCATGACCCAAATGGGCCCACATTGATGTATGCGTATAATGCATGCACTACTAGAAAAACGGGCAAAGGCTACAGATAAAATCCATAGCCATAGACCTATGGCTACGGTTCTAGTCCGTAGCACGACCATAGTTGTAGGTGCTGTAATAATAGGTCTGAAACCTATAGCTATGGATTTAATCCATAGCTATAGGTTCCAACAGCTACGGATATAATCCGTAGCAATTATATTTGTAACAAAAACTTCAAACAACAACGGATATTATTTGTAGGTAAAAATCCGTAGCAATATGTCAAATTTAATAAAGGCTACACCTGTCAGATTAGTGGCTACGGTCAATATCCGTAGCTAATTTGTACATTAAAAATTATATATAATCATTTGTTCATTCAATTACCACATGTACAATCATTCATTCATTCAATTACAATCAATTTCAATCATTCATTCAATCAATTACAATTACAATCCTTCATTCAATCAATTACAATTACAATCAATTACATTCCAATTCATTCAATCAATTACAATTACAATTACAATAATGTTGAAAATACAAATCTTTGCCTTCATTAGATAAATGTGCTCGACTTCACCCTGAAATTTCAACAGCTTCATATATTTCATCATCTTACAAACAGTCATGTCATAATAAATTATAATGCCCATTAGGGAAAAGAAAGACAAAGTGAAAGAAGTGCATCATGTATAACCATTTTTATTTTTCTTAAAAAAAAAAAAAAAAAAAAAAAAAAAAAAAAAAAAAAAAAAACAACTCAAAAAGGAATGAAATTGACACAAAAGAAATGGTCTCACCATATGATTATAGGTTTTGGTTTAGGTTTAGGTTATAGGTTTAGGTTAAGGTTAGGCTATAGGTTATAATTAAGTTTAGGTTATAGGTTTATAGGTTAAGGTTTAGGTTATAGGTTTTGGTTTAAGTTTAGGTTTAGGTTAAGGTTTAGGTTTAGGTTATAGGTTATAGCTTTTGGGAACTTGATTAGAAGTTAAGGTTTAGGTTTAGGAAATCGGGTTCGGGTTTGGGATCGGGTTTAGGTTTGGGTTTTCAAGTTGAGATTAAGATTAGGTGTAGGTTTGGGTTTAAGGATTTGAGAATACATTTAGGTTTTAAGTTTAGGTTTAGGGAAAGGTTATAGGTTTAGGTTATAGGTTATAGATTTAGGGAATTGAGAATGAGTTATGGTTTAGGTTTAGGAAATCGGGTTCAGGTTCGGGATTGGGTTTAAGTTTGGGTTTTCAAGTTTAGGTTTAGGTTTAGGTTAGGGAGTTGAGATTAGGATTACGTGTAGGTTTAGGTTTAGGGAATTGAGTTTAGGTTATAGGTTCAGGGAAAGTTTAGGTTATAAGTTTTGGGATTTGGGAATAGTGTTAGGATATAAGTATAGGTTTAGGTTAGGTTATAGGTTAAGGTTTAGGGATTTAATTTTAGGTTATAGGATTAAGTTAAGGTTTAGGCTTAAGTTATAGGTTTTGAGATTTGAGAATGGGTTTGGGTTTATGTTATAGATTTTGGTTTTGGTTTTGGTTTTGGTTATAGGTTTTGGTTTAGGTTATAGGTTATAGGTTTAAGTTATATGTTTTTGGTTTTGAGAATGGGTTCGGGTTTAGGTTATTGGTTTTGGTTTTGGTTTAGGTTATAGGTTTTGATTTAGGTTATAGGTTATAGGTTTATGTTAAGGTTTAAGTTTAGGTTATAGGTTTTTGGATTTGAGAATGGGTTCGGGTTTAGGTTATAGGTTTTGATTTTGGTTTAGGTTATAGGTTTTGATTTAGGTTATAGGTGATAGGTTTGGGTTAAAGTTTATGTTTAGGTTATAGGTTTTGTGATTTGAGAATGAGTTCGGGTTTAGGTTATAGGTTTTGGTTTTAGTTTAGGTTATAGGTTTTGATTTAAATTTTAAGTTATAGGTTTAGGTTAAGGTTTAGGTTTAGGTTATAGGTTTTTGGATTTGAGAATGGGTTCAGGTTTAGGTTATAGGTTTTGGTTTTGGTTTAGGTTATAGGTTTTGGGATTTGAGAATGGGTTCGGGTTTAGGTTATAGGTTTTGGTTTTGGTTTAGGTTATAGGTTATAGGTTTAGGTTTACGTTTAGGTTATAGGTTTTTGGATTTGAGAATGGGTTCGGGTTTAGGTTATATGTTTTGGTTTTGATTTAGGTTATAGGTTTTGGGATTTGAGAATGGGTTCGGGTTTAAGTTATAGGTTTTGGTTTTGGTTTAGGTTATAAGTTTTGGTTTAGGTTATAGGTTATAGGTTTAGGTTAAGGTTAAGGTTTAGGTTTAGGTTATAGGTTTTGGGATTTGAGAATGACTTCGGGTTTAGGTTATAGGTTTTGTTTTTAGTTTAGGTTATAGGTTTTGGTTTAGGTTACAGGTTATAGGTTTAGGTTAAGGTTTAGGTTTAGGTTATAGGTTTTTGGATTTGAGAATGGGTTCGGGTTTAGGTTATAGGTTTTAGTTTTGGTTTAGGTTATAGGTTTTGGTTTAGGTTATAGGTTATAGGTTATAGGTTTAGGTTAAGGTTTAGGTTTAATTTATAGGTTTTGGGATTTAAGAATGGGTTCTGGTTTAAGTTATAGGTTTTGGTTTTGGTTATAGGTTTTGATTTAGGTTATAGCTTATAGGTTTAGGTTAAGGTTTAGGTTTAGGTTATAGGTTTTGGGATTTGAGAATGAGTTCAGGTTTAAGTTATAAGTTTTGGTTTTGGTTTAGGTTCTTGGTTTTGGGATTTGAGAATGGGTTCGTGTTTAGGTTATATGTTTTGGTTTTGGCTTAAGTTATAGGTTATAGGTTTTGGTTTAGGTTATAGGTTATAGGTTTAGGTTAAGGTTTAGGTTATAGGTTTTGGGTTTTGAGAATAGGTTCGGGTTTAAGTTATAGGTTTTGGTTTTGGTTTAGGTTATAGGTTTTTATTTAGGTTATAGGTTATAGGTTTAGGTTTTAGGTTTAGGTTTAGGTTTAGGTTATAGGTTTTTGGATTTGAGAATGGGTTTGGGTTTAAGTTATAGGTTTTGGTTCTCTTGTTCCTCGAATCTGGCCCTGTTTCGTGCCATCCAAATCTCCCAGGCGATGAAGACTGGAATGAGGCCCTTCAGCAACAGAATGGAGTTGGAGGAGGGGGTGTTCGCCCACCAAAGAATGGCAATTGCTGTCGTTAAAATGGCGGGGGTGAGCCGGACGCTGAAGGTGTGCCTGAAGTGCTACCAAACCTTCTTAGCCGTATGACTAAGGGAGAAAAGATGGTTCGAGGATTCCACGTATGGGGAATGTGCAACAGAACATCACTGACATCTAGAACATATATGGAACTTAATAGACAATTAAACACACCGTTAATTAGAAGAAGTATCCTCTTTCGTTCACACGCTGGGTGAGTTTAAATTTTGAGGACAAAATTCTTATTAGGGGGTAGAATGTAATGACATGTGATTTTGGTACACATGCATGCATTTGCAAACATGCACACTTGCATCCATCTAAACATTCATGTATGAATGCATTCATACATGCATGTAGAAAGTGTACAAGTTATGATATGCGTGATTGATTAATTTAGTTGATTGATAATTGTATGGTTTCGATTATATATATATATATATATATATATATATATATATATATATATATATATATATATATATATATATATATATATATATATATATATATATGCACACTCTCTTTCCTCATACACCTAAGATCAATCGTTCATTCATTAACCAGCTTAAATCTAACAATAAAATATAGACTAAATCCAACCATTCGTACATCGTATAGGGTATGTGGTCACCCACTCATCCATCTATTTTCAGGATTGTAATTTAATCATTTAAGCCGTTTATTTGACGATCCACTTATCTGATCAACTAAAAACCTATCTTGCACCTATTTGACTATGAAAGTAACCGTACATTAACTTGTATAAAGGATTATACTCTCAATCGTTTGATTATTTCACATATTTCTTATCATCCAAACTGTACATCATATTTGGATCCACCAATTGGGCCACCTAAAAATTAAACAAAAATTACTGTGGAATGAACCACGCCATGTTTATACTTACCGCTGTTTACTCGTATTGACCCATACATACCATCTTACTTTAGTCGCTGAATTTAATGATTTCTATATTTCGTTCCTAGTCAGCATACGGTGGTAGTTCCCTAACATTGAGAGTTGATTGGCCCCATGTTGATGGGTTCTATACACACCTTAAGGCGGTAGCCTCATGAGATGGGGATGGTGGTATGGGACCTATGCCCGATCTGTCGGCCTACACTGCCAACTAGCCCCCGTAGTGACCTTTGAGTCTATTTAAATTGTCTAATTGTAACTGGACTAATAATGATTTGGCTAATCATGCATACATGACACAGACCAATATCTATTGTTATCGTACATGATGTGTGTATTTGTTCGACTGGATGTTTTTCCCAGGGGCATAGACCATCATCTATTGTTATCGTACGTGATGTACGTATTTGTCCGACTGAATGTTTTTCCCAGGTCGATGATTGCATGGGTGATGAGCTCAACTTCCGCACGATGTGCATCCCGGGTTGATAACTGCATTCACACATCCATGCACATAATAAGACTGCATTTGCTATGTTTTGGATTGCTTGTACGTTTTATGCTATTTCTTGTCTAGGGCGGCGGTGTGTAATCTTGACGGGAGATCACATTGAGCTAACCACTCATTCATCGATGTTCAACCATACAGATGAGACAGGCATAGGCGCTGAAGAGCGCGGGGCGAACCCGAAACCTACTACCGCTGAGGAGTACTACGACGAGGAGTCGCCATAGGAGGCGGCTGCCTACTTCAGTTTAAACCAATAGTTTAGTTATCATGGTTACTTTTTAAAAC
Source organism: Magnolia officinalis (assembly GCA_021015155.1). Taxonomy (NCBI): domain Eukaryota; kingdom Viridiplantae; phylum Streptophyta; class Magnoliopsida; order Magnoliales; family Magnoliaceae; genus Magnolia; species Magnolia officinalis. The sequence goes on from JAJHSJ010000017.1 coordinate 8,801,503, forward strand.
AATTACATTTTTGGAATTTTGTATATGGCCCCAGCTGAGTGGCCCTGAATATTCATTTGAGTTGGGATATATCTATGTTACGCTTGTTTCCACAAATCGTACTTTGATAAATTGTCTATTTTGATCACTAATTAACATCGAGTTTTCGAGAACGGGTAGAGTACTCGGGTTTTCGAAAACCGGGGTGTTACACTTACCCCTAGCTAAGAGATTAGCCTAGCACAACTAACATCTTAGAAAGAAAAATAAAAGATAAAAATAGAAGGACAAATTAGATTTGAAGAATTGAATAAGAATGACAAATTTGTGGAAGCTTCGGCACCCTTAAGTCTTTCTCCCAAGCTCTAACTCGTAAATACGAAAGCTTAAAACACCCATTTAAATTGAAAAATCGCACCAATTTGTTTCTCGGTTGCAACCGAAATTTCTCAAATTTCCTCTGAATTTCCGTTTCCCTCAGGTCTCACTGATCGAACTCTCCTTCGGTTGCACCGAACATGGCTTTGGTCAGATCTAATGTCAAGCCAAATTATCTTTGAAAATCACAATTTGTTGCTAGACTGTTCTGTGTACATTCAATCGGATCGAACCAACTCGGGTGGGACTGAACAATCTGTTATTTTTCTTAAAGCACTTTATGATTTTGTTACTTGTTCATCATCTTTTGTTCTTGATTTTCTTAAATCTTTGGAATGAGAAATCTTCATTAATGACTTTCAAATCTATAACTCTTCATCAACTTCTTGAGGCGATCAAGCTGATATTTGTGGTTTTTCATTCATCAGGTCCGTGTGACATTATGAAGAGGTTAAATGGCAAATAAACCTTACAGTTGACTTTAAGAAGGTTTTAACGGCAACCGTTCAATCACTACTTGTTTTCGTGGTATGGTCCATTTGAGTTTTGGCTGACCCTCATTTTTAGGCTCATGTTTTAGAATGATGTGTTAAAATTAATGGACGGCCTAGATCTAAAACATAAATCATTGCGGGCCGAGAGGAGCTCGGCACCTTAAAAGTCGGGTTGCGTAGCACGCTATCTTTTTTTTTTACGCTCTCTAACACACTCACTCACAAAAGGCAGAAAGATACAACATGCGTTTGTAGGACAACCAACCACTCTTTCTCTCCATCTCTATCTCTATCTCATAGAGATCTATATATCTTACATGATTGTGCATGCATGTGGGTTGTCGTCGCTGAAGAGCGCGGTGAAAGTCTCATCAGGACCGGTGGGATTAGGAAGCGCTTGTGTAACGTTTCTAAGTACCCAGATGGGGCCCGCTTATCATACGCCTGAGATACATAAGGATAGTAGACCAGATTGTAAGGGACGTATGGCCAGAACTCCGCCCTTTTCCCTGTGTTTTTCACTCTCTTCAAAACCTTGTTCGGCTCCACGTATCCTGTCACCGTCACTGGGCTTTGTTTTCTGTTCACATCCACCGTTCGTACACCTTTCATAGCACGCAATCTATTTGTGAGTGAGAAATCCTGCATACCTTATGGGAACGGATTGGCTACTCCCCCTGACACCAGCTCCGTGGCTGGTGTTCGGTGCTCTGTGGGCCCCACCATGATGTATGTGTTTCATCCATTTTTAAAGATCATTTTATAGTTTGATTCCAAAAATGAGAGGGATATAAATCTCAGGTGGACCACGCCACATGAAAACAATAGTGATTGGATATCAACCATTAAAATCCTCCTATGGCCAACTATACTGTTTATTTGACATCCAATCTGTTGATTAGGTCATACAGGCCCAGATGAAGATAAAAAACAAATATCAGCTTGATCCACAACTTTTATGGCCCCCAAAATGTTTTTAATGGTCGACCCTCATTCAACACTGTTTCCTGTAATGTGGTCCACTTGAGATTTGGATATATCTCATTTTTGGATCAATACCGTAAAAGGATCGGTAAAAACAGATGGATGGCATGGATGAAACACATACATCATGGTTGGGCCCACATAGCACCGACCACCAGCCATTGGCTGGTGTCAGGGGGAGTTCCCATATCTTATTAGCCGTAGGCATCGGGGATGACGTGGACCAATGAGAAGCGACGGAGCTGAAATTGTTTTAATGGAAAGCTTCACACCTTTCTTATAAACACGTGTGAGGTCTTAAAATAATCCACATGATATCATTTACACATGTGAGGATTTAAAGTCCAACCTTAACCGCGTATACATTATCCATTGCTTATTTTATTTTATTTTGGTTTCTAGAAAGATTGTACCACACTACTGTAACCCTGTAAAAATGAAAATAAGGTTGTAGATGTACCACACTACTGGTACGCTAAGTGAGCGGCCGAAGGTGATGTTTGAGAGAAATTCACACCGTCCGTCCATTTTTTTTTTTTTTTTATCAAAACTAAAGGCAGAATTTAGAGTAAAAATTAAGGAAAGAGTTTCTTACCGTTGAAACATTCGTAGGATCTACCTTAATGTGATGAAGTGAAAACATTAAAAATTAGCCTGTTATTTTATTATTATTATTATTATTATTATTATTATTATTATTATTGTTTTTAAAAAAGAGTCACATTTCATTAATTCAACTAGAGGCTGTACAATATGTCAAGTGGCCCCGACAAAAACGATTCCGAGCCTCACCCCTCGTGTAAAGCATGAACGCAAAAGAACACTAAGAAGCATGAAAGCAAAAGAACACTATAAAATTAGCCTGTTAAAAAAGTTTGTGACCATACCAATCTTTCAAACGGTGGTAATCGTATCCCCACTGTTTCTTCTTCTGCGGCCTGATTGAGTTTTGGATCCACCTAAGTTTCAGTTATGTCTTAAAATAAGCTCTCAAAACGGATGGACGGTGTAGATTTCTAACAAACATTACAGTAGGCCCCACGTAGCATTCCAGCGCAGAAACTTCCTGCCAGTCTTTCCCAGGAAATCTGCCTCCATCTGTACATTCATTCCGGTGGGCTTCCCAAAAAGAAAATGAGCCTCACTTAAACTGCACCTGTACAGCACATAAAACATAAACACTACGTCATTGCATCCATCAGGGTGCCCGTTTTGCCACACGAGGAAGAAACGTACGTACATGAGTGCAAGTAGCACGCTTTTCCATTCCAGTATATCACACATGACTTGCATGGTTGAGTTGGGTGGCTTGTCCATTCATTTATACTCCGCTTCAATATGTATGCCCTCGTGCCTTTAAATACCCATCATCTCAGCCTTCAAAGTCAGCTTGCCTTCAAACACTCAGCTTACCACCTTCCCTATCTTCTTTCACTCAATCATGACTCTTATTCTAGGTAATGGCCACTCAGATGGTCCTACCACTCAAGGGAAGAATGGAAAAATGGAAATAGGCCGTGCTTGTGCAAACTATCACCCTAGTGTCTGGGGAGATCGCTTCATTGCATCATCTCTGGATGACAAGGTGAGAGAGAGATTTCCATCTGGTCAATGAGTAAATCAGTCTGTGCCAGACATGCACATTTATATGTGTATATTTCCATACTTCAAAAGGCTCGACTCTACCAAATCCCCTAGTGATCACATCAGTAATACATAGATACATGTATGTAGGTATTGCAATTTATACAAACGCATGCGATCATTTACATACATTGGTAAAATCAGAAAATTTGAGGTGTTTTCTTGTCAGTATCTTTTTTTTTTTTTTTTTTTTTTTTTTTTTTTTTTTTTTTTTTTTTTTAAAAAATCATTTAAAATTGTTGTTATTCATCATTTCTCGAAACTATAAAAATGACATTCTTGAAAACAATGTGATATTTTTATGGTATATCTGACTATGTGTGGCATTAACATAGGAGCTTGATCCATGCACCAAGCAGCAACGTGCTGAAAAACTGAAGGAAGAAGTGAAGAAAATTCTATCCGATGTCAATAACACAGTGCAAAAATTGAATTTGATTGATGCAATTCAGCGCCTCGGTGTCGCATACCACTTTGAAACAGATATAGAAAAGGAATTACACCGGATTTATGATGGCTATAACGACAATGATGATGACCTCCATGCTGTAGCTCTCCAATTTCGACTACTAAGGCAACAAGGATATAATGTATCATCTGGTAAGTGTCCCGCAACTAAATCTTGTATGCGTATGTGCATATATGTATGTAACATGCATGCATGTGTTGACGCATATGCATACAGACATGCGCGCGGAAAACACATGTATGTGTTTGCATTTGCATGCATACACATGCCCAAATCAATCGCATCTCTACTGCATTGCTCAAAGTTAAATAAAATCATCTTTCAATTATTGACGTCTTGAAACGTTTGGATTGTGAAACAGATGTGTTTAGAAAGTTTAAAGACAATGAGGGTAAGTTCAAGGGCACATTGAGCAGTGACATACAGGGTTTGTTAAGTTTATATGAAGCGGCATACCTTGGAATACATGGGGATGATATACTCGATGAAGCCATTACTTTCACCACGATGCACCTCAAATCGGCATTGCCGCATCTTACCTCTCCCCTAGCAAAGCAAGTAGAACTTGCATTAGAAGTTCCACTTCGAAAGCGTGTGGAGAGGCTACAGTCAAGGTACTACATCTCAATCTATGAGGAAGATAAGGAACGAAGTGATGTGTTATTGGAGTTTGCAAAGTTGGATTTCAATATATTACAGTCATTGCACAAGAAGGAGCTAAGAGACATCTCAAGGTAAGTTTTGTCCAGTACACCCGTGAGTTTTCTCCCAGGAAATCATCCATCTATCTAGATGCTTCATTCATTTGTGTCACCATGGGCAAACCATCTGTTTGATCAATAGCATGCTAGATGGACAATCATGATTGAGTAGAGAAACAAAATAGGTCCAGTAGCCATCTTGGTTCACGCAGGGTTTCCACATGTTAGGAGTTAGAAAAATTCCCAGTTAACATTGGTTGGAATGTTGATGTGTCTTTCATAGGTGGAAGGAAAACGACTTTGCAGTAAAGCTTCCATTCATCAGAGATAGAGTGGTGGAGTGTTACTTTTGGATTTTAGGGGTGTATTACGAACCACATTATTCCCGAGCTAGAATGGTGATGACCACAATAATATCTTTAACATCAATCATGGATGACATTTATGATGTACATGGTACATTGGAGGAGCTTGAACTATATACTGCTGCACTGGAAAGGTACAGTACATGGGTCCAGCACATGATTCTTCTCGTATTTTCTTTCCATACAATATTCAAATTGGGTAGTCCCATTGTATTGGTGGTAACAATGGACAGACCTGTGTATTTATGAGGAAAAAATACCAATACTTTTGGAAGAGGCATGGCCCACCTAAAGAGTGCATGGGCCTGACATTCGACAAGGGTGATCTACATGATGGGACCCACAGTGCCCATGTTGGATGTCCTACCCAAGTGGTATTTTAGCAGGAAAGATGGTTTGACACCACAAATAATGGCACTGTTCTAGTTTTCTTCTTCTTCTTATTTATTTTTTATTATTATTATTTTTAATGTCAAAAGATTTCATTGAAGTGGCAAAAATTACAATGAGGATGTTCGGGCGGAGACCAGGGACAAAAGGGCTGGTCAGCATGTCATATCCTGTATAATTGAGACCTTTTTAACTTCCTAATTGAGCCCAACCCGGCATAAGAAGCAGATTGGTATATATGAGACTACCAAGGTGATCATTCAGCCGTGCATAAGAATCTCTGTCCACTTACAAAGTGAGATTGGTTCCAATGGAACCCATCCGTCATTAGGCATGGAGGATGGGACTCTCAAGACACCTTCGAAATGGCATTCAATCCTGGAAATCTCACTTCGAATTTGCATACAGGCAGTGGGACACAATCTCTTATATATCAATGGTGGTGATGATGCATGACCGTTTTGTAATTCTCTCCATTTTTTTCCAAGAATGATATGAAATTGATGAGCCAAAAACATGACTTGTGCACTTGATTTGAAATTTTCAGTTGGGATCGCGGGGCAGTTGATCAGCTGCCAGAATATATGAAAATCCATTTTGTAGCACTTTTGGATGCTGTTGATGGATTTGAAGAAGAACTGAGTGGGGAAGGAAAATCGTACCGTATATCATACTTAAAAGAAGCTGTATGTACGCTTTAGCTTCTCTGGATTATCTTACTGGGTTCTTACATAATGCCCATAATTATATTGTTGTATAAAAACTACACTGATCAGATGATCCTACCCATACAAAACATGGTGTTGGAGCCAAATTTTGTTTTCGATAGAAAACAGTGATGATATCTGGACCGTTTGTTAGGTGGACTCCGTGGCTCAGAAAGAAAACCAACTATTTATTAGATAATCCTAAGCTTAATATTGACAGCATACTCATAAGTTAGAGGTTTAAGATCATTGGTCAATGTGATTTTGGGCGGAGGTATGACCTGATGAACGGTCTTGATCTGCTACAAGTTTTCTATTACAGGCCCCAACGAGTGGACAGCATGAATCATGGGCATTGTGCAGGTTTTCAGTCTGTACAAGTGCAGTTCTTTGTCTAGTCATCAAAAGTTTGATCTGATTGGCCGAACATTCCATGATCCTAGCCATCAAAGTGGACCATGGGCCTCATTTGTACAAACTAAAATCCATCTTACTCTCATGCATCAACTTCATTAGTAATTGTATGTATTTATTTTATTTTATTTTTATGTATTTGTTTTCTTGTAGTATAATGGTGTGGCCAGAGCCTACTTGCAAGAAGCGCGATGGGCCAGTTCAGATTACGTGCCAACATACGAGGAGTACATGGAAGTTGCACTAATCAGCAGTGCTTACCCTGTGCTTACGGTCATATCTCTTGTTGGGATGGGAGATATTGTAACAAAGGAGGCCCTTGAGTGGGCCATCCATGTACCAAAGGTGGTCACAGCTTGTTCTGTCATTTGCCGACTTAAGGATGACCTTACATCAAGTGAGGTACGGTAGATTGAACCCTGTTAAGTGCCTTTGCCCTGCATGTGCCAATGTAGCACGTGTGTTGACTCTAACCAATCATCATCATGCATGCTCTGGTAAACGGATGGAATTGCCCAAAATCATGTACATCCTCTCGTCAATGGGCATTGGGCATACAAAAGAATGGACCATTTACAGAAACTAGCTAATGGTCCGTAGTATACTTACATATCTGAATAGATTCTATATCATACATATGTTCCCTTTGGCACGTGTGAGGAGTGATTACTTGAAAATTGCAACCACGAAATTGTTCGGAAAAGAAGAGAACCATTATTCACACCCACTCTTACGTATAAATACACCCATTTTTTTCTATTTTTACTATTGATCAGCAAAATGCAGAAAAAAATAATAATAATAATAAAATTATTATTATTTTTTTTAAAAAAAAAGGGGTGTTTACATCCGCTGGATTATGGCATAGTTGTAAAGCAATACAAAACATCCAAATAACTGACCCAGCTGTTTTACTTTATCCGTGATTTTATCCGTGAAATTTGAACTGAAATTTGAACCATTTCTATTTTACTTTTAACCATCCATTTGATATTCATCAAATGAATGATCAAGATTGCTTGATCAATGACAATTTAAGAGTTATATCCATCCATAATGTGCCCCACAAATTTGAATGGTCGAGTGGCCTAGCATGTGTCCCACATGTGAAGAGTCACGAGCAATTTTAATATGATGGTAATACAGTGTTATTGGGCTAGTATTAAGATAGAGGAACTACATTGTTCTGCATAGATTTTGAACTAGAGAGGCCGTGGTTCTTCATTCATCTGATCTACACCGTTGACATGATGGACTTTACCAAAAATGGAGGAACCACAAAATCCCCCATTTTTGAAGATCCGACCCCTTTGTCATGGTCTCCTAAAGATACACGGTTGAGAGAAAAGGTATAATAATGGTCCACGTTCAACAAATAATCAACGGTTTAGGTCATTAAACTATGGCCCCAATATCAATATTAACTGACTGTTTTTTTCTTTTTGCTTTCGACGACATGTGAAGCTTGAGCAAGCCAGAGGTCACGTCGCTTCTGCAATGCAATGCTACATGAGGGATCATGGCACTTCCTACGTAGACACATGCAAAAACTTCCAAGATATGGTTGCAAGCGCATGGAAAGAAGTTAACAAGGAATGCCTTAAACCAACACATGTTCTCATCCCCGTCGTCATGCGGGCTGTCAACCTAGCACGCGTGATTGAACTCTTGTACGTGCATCAAGACGGATATACCAATTCCACACGTGAGACCAAAGATCGTATTACAATGGTGATGGTCGACCCAGTTGCCGTTTGAGGACAAAATGGATCATATATTATTGTAACTACTTGAATAAGGTCGATGGTCTATAGCATTAATAGATCGGCCCTTTATTTCTACTCTTGGTAATACATAGTACAGTATGTATTTATTTCCAACCTAGTGTTTTTCTAAATTAAGTGGTCTATTTTTATAAATTAATACTATAGAGTTAAAAATAATCCATTACTGATTATTAAATAGCCTATTTCTCTGCAAGTATTCGCAGTTCATGTGTACAGTAACTTGGTTAATGGAATGAAAGTGAGTACAATACGATGAAAGTGGGTACAATTCGATGCGGACCCAACAACTTGCCCAACAATATGAACACAACTCAAAAGATGCAGCATAACCTAGATATTACACTAAGACTATGATAGTAACCACTGATTATCCTTGCAATTTGGACTTCATTGTTTTACTTTTAATCATTCATTTGATAGCCATCAAATGAATGCTTAGGATTGATTGATCAATGCCATTTTAAGAGATAAGATCAATGCCATCTTTTCTTCCCTTCTTTTGCTGAGCTGCAAGCTGGTGTTTCCCGTTGTCAACTTCAGTCACAAGTTATTCAAGTAGACTAGTGTTTACTCTATAAAAATAAAAAAAAAAAAAAAAAAAAAAAAAAAAAAAAAAAAAGGTTTGTGCCACATGATTTGGATGGTCCAGCGGCCCATCATGAGTCCCTCATGTAAAGGGGATGGTGAAAAAATTAGGTAATTATGATCATCAAGTAGGCCACAAAAATGATCCCACAAATTTTGTACAAGTAAAATCCCATACTGAGTGTTGACACAAATTTCTGTTGGATTTTAATAATACCGTGGATGTACCCATTAAGAGCATTCCTCGAGTGTAATTGAGATACACAGAGAAGGAAAGCACCACACGTTAAAGAGGCATTTAATTTATATAGTTCAAAGATACATTTCAGGCTATGATATATTACATTCTGTAGGATCCTTATTCTTGCTCAGGTGGTAGACTCTCAGGAGTTTCAACACCCGGTCAAGGGTTCGAGTATCCATATGTGGTGAAATTCCACTAGCGTGAGTGTGTAGGGGTGTGTGCGTGTGTTAAAAAAAAATAAAAATAAATAAATATTACATTCTGTAATGACCTAGAGTTTCATAAGCCTTCAAGTACACTTGCATCCATCTATGCATACATGCATCCATTAATTTGTGCAAATTGTAACCATTGATATGCTTAATCTATCTGTTTAGTGTGAACCATTAATCTACATAATTACTAAGTTCACAACTTTTTGTGTGTGTCCACATACACACACACTTACCACATACACTCACAACCACCAATTTATCCATAAACTAACCGAAGTCTAATTGTTAATCATGTACTAAACCTACTAGATTGTGATCCACAACTAATGTATCAAAACCACTCAAATAAGACCTTCTAATTACACTTAAAAATCTATTCAAATAGATTACCCACTTGTACACCTAGTTAGCCAATTCTAAAGCATCTAATATCAAGTTATAAAACTCACAATGAACTCGGGAAGTTTGAGATCAATCTTCCTTTGTTCGACTCATGATCATCACCACAAAATTGCATCATTAATAACCATTGAACTCATGACATAGATCAGCCTGTTAAGACATGTGATAACACATCCTAAAATGTTCAAAACACTTTGAGGATGAAGATGAACCAATCCCTTGATCCTTACCTAAACCGACATGTACAAATCCTCCAACTCTATCACTGAATCTAGGTTTTCATGTGTTTATCTTCATATTTGCTTGTATAAGCGATCATTCACCAAACCAATCATATAGATATCTTAGAAATAGTGATCTAACCATTCACTTTTATCTGAACCATCACATCATCTTGGAATACATGAAATATCCAATTTAGGTTATTTCATATGATCATTCACCACTCTGAAGCATTCATCCTAATCTTGATATATTAAAGAATGTTTCACACCATTAAAATTCAATTTTAATGATTAGAAATGCACTATTAATTATCTAAAATTTTCTTAAGTGTATATGTTTATACTCTACATCTTACTTTAGAAAACTTATTTGTGAGAGTCTAATCATGATGAAAATTTAACCAATGCTTATTCAACCCAAATGAATCATATATCTTTAATCTTGATATTTAAATCACAAGATCAACCATCCAATGGAACTCTAATCATATTTGTTGGATGGCCCCCTAAAAATTAGATAAACACCATTATCTTGATCCCTCTCAACCAACAGATCCCCTCTTTGGAAGAAAGTCTCTTCCCTCTTCCCTCTGCTTCAAGATTCTATTCAGTGGTCAGTTGGTAATGGAGTTCTCAACTTCTAGACAGAAAACTGGTTTGGACATGGTCCCATCCTTCGCCTTCTCGATAGCCCTGTCCCTACTAAACTTAAGGAGCTTAATGTAAGAGATGTTCTGGTGTGCTCCGGTCCTCTCCCCCTTCCCGGGTCTTTGCCTTTCTTCCCCAACATCTTATTGATGAGATATTCTACGGTGGTTTTTCTATCTCTAATGAGCCTCCTCATTGTTTCTGGCCGCATGAATCGATAGGAATCTTCTCTATTCGCTCGTCCTGGAAGCTACTGCGTTCCCCCTCTCAGCCCATCCTGTGGACTAGATGGATCTGGTCACGCACGCTCCCTCCCAAGCTCTCTATCTTCTTATGGAGGCTCCTTCACAAGGCGCTCCCCGTTGATGACAAAGTCCAGGAAAAAGGAATCGCCATGGCCTCGAGATGCAGATGTTACGTCCAAGGTATAAACGGGTCCCCCCAACCGGAATCAATCTCCCATCTCTTTTTGTTTGGTCGTCATGCCCAAGCCCTTTGGACCTATTTTGGCTTCATGTGTGCTATCCCTCTGCTGATCCAGAGCTCGGTTGATAACAAGCTGTGCCATTGGAGGAATGCCTCAGCTTCTGGTGCAGCGCCCAAATCAGTCCGTAATTTGCTTCCTATTATTATTCTCTGGGAGATTTGCACTCCAGAAATGATGTCGTCTACGACAATTCCCCGATGAACGTCAGTAAATCAGTGGCCCGTGTCAGATGATGGGCTAAATAGGTCCTTGGCGAGGAGCCTTCGGTCGCTAGTAGCTGGACGCACGATTTGAGTTCCAGAAAGCTAATGGTGGGTCAGCCTCTTCCAGTCCCTTCGTTGGTGAAATGGAGGTTCCCTCCCCTGGGATGGGTGAAGTTAAATGTTGATGGTTCAGCGATGGGTAACCCGGGCCCTTCCGGCGGAGGTGGAATTTGCAGGAATGAAAATGGCTCCTTTTTGTTCGCTTTTTCAGTTGGCTATGGGGTGGGTTCCAATAACATGGCGAAGCTTCGCGCTATTCATGATGGGATGTTGTTTTGCTTGGGTAAAGGCTTCGATAGGGTTATTGTAGAGTCTCATTCGCACCTGCTGATTCACACCTTCTTACACAGCACCAAGACCCCTTGGAAGTGGGTTCCTTGGATAGCTCGAATTAACCGCTTAAGCCGTTTGGGAGATTTCTCTTTTGTTCACATTTTGAGAGAAGACAATGGGCCAGTTGATGCTCTAGCAAAAGAAGGGAGCCTCCACCAATAGTCCTCGACTTATGACCATGTCAGGTGCCTCCCATCAGTTGTTCGTGGCCTGATTTTTTTTGGATAGGGTCGGTTTAGGTACCCTCAGGTCAACAATTTAACGAGGTGGTTCCGTCCGTTTCATCCTTGCTCGTTCAGCCAATTTGTGCTAGTCCTGCTCTATTGTTAGGGGTCTCTTAGTTGGTGCAAAGTGTTGTACTCACTTTTACAAGATAGGTGTCGCCCGCTATTTTTTGCCTGGCCGCGCCCGAAGGGTTGTACAAATTGATTCTGAGTTGAATGCAACCTGTGGCAAGAGTCCATTTTGAGAAAAAAAAAAAAAAAAGCCCCGATGACTATACCAATTTACTTATCACATTGGATCATATCTGAACCTAAATCTAGAATTCCCATATCATTTAAGAAAAATCCTTAGGTTTTATTTATTTATTTATTTTTTTTTTATTTTTTTAAAGTATTTGGTAATTACTTTTAGTGCACCTATTTATAAATCACATAAGTCAGTATGTCAGTGAGTCAATTGAGCCATTGAAAGCTTAAGACCAAAGTCACATTTATCACTTGGAGCATCAATGTGTGATGAAACAGGTAAATTGAGGTGCCTTGGTGACCCTAATCTTAGGCCCCATTTGTTAAATCTGAAGCCTAAAGCGTAAATATGAAATCTGAAGCCTGAATCTAAAATTTGAATATGAAGTCAAAAAACTTGGTTGGTAACTATTGCTGAAGTTTGAAAATTAAGTACTGAATTTGAAACAATTTGTTTGTTAACAAACATCTGAAATGTCTTAAATTTATTAATTTGACACATTTGCCTATATCTCATGTTTGGAAATATTTTACATCATGAAGAAATTGTTTTTTACTAAATGAAATTAAAATCATTCTATTTAATTCAAATAAACTAAAGTACTTAATAAAAAATTAAAATATCATTATAAAAAAAAAAACAATAACAAAAAGATAAAAAATCAATGATTTGCATGTAAAAGTAAAGAAAGGACAAATAAAAAAATAAAAAAATCAACATAAATAGAAAAGACAAAAAAAATAAAATAAATCAACATAAATAGAAAAGACAAAAAAATCAAGAAAATTAAGTCATTCTTTGAAGAGAGAGAGATTATAATACCCGCCGTAGAGAAATACTTCTAATCTTCTACAAAGAAGGTAAAGAAACAATCGATGATGCAATGGAGAAGTGAATGAGAGACGCTTGTTGTGTTTTAGCAAAAATTGAACATGAACACTATTATCCCTCTTGCTTCTCATTGTATTTGATATGTTAGGCATTGTGGGGTCCACCGTAATGTATTTGTTTTATATCCACTCCATCCATCCCCTTTTCCATCTCATTTTAAGTCATGGGCCCAAAAATGAAGTAGAACCTAATCTCTGGTAGACCATATCATAAGAAATAGTGAGACAATAGTGCCCACGCCGAGTGGATCCAGACGTGCGCGAATTGGGTACTACTTTACAGGTGTATTTTATCCACATCGTCCATCCATTTTTTCCGAATAATTTTAGGGAATTATCCCAAAAAAGAGGAAGATCCAGATCTCATGTGGACCACACATGGGAAACAATGGTGATTGAATGCTCACCATTAAAAGCTTCTTAGTGACCTTCATCAAAAGGTTGGATGGTAAATAAACATTACAGCAGGCCTTTGGATGTTCTTAATGGTTGACATTCAATAACCACTGTTTTCTTATGGTGTGGTCCACTTGAGATTTGGATCAGTCTCATTTTTGGGCTCATGCCATAAAATGATCTGGAAAAATAAATAAACGGTGTGGATAAAACATATATATCATGGAGAGCTACATAGCACCGTCCATTAGCCACCGTGCTGCTAGGCAATCCCGTCTGGATCCGATATCCACCGAATCGCACCCAGATCGGGGAAGCAGATTGCGTGGTGTGCTTGTGTGGATGTCACCAAGTTATGTGAACCACACCATACATCCATTTGGAAACATCATTTTAAGACATGAGACCAAAAAAATTAGGTAGATCTAAAGCTCAAGTGGACAACAAAACAGAAAGCGGTGAGACAATGATTCCTACCGTTAAAACATTCTTATGGCCCACTATTATGTTTATTTGTCATCTAACTTGCTCATGAGTTCACAAAGACAAGGATGAAGGAAGAAAAACAAATATCAGATTGATTCAAAACTTATGTGGTCCGAAGAAGTTATCAATGGCAGACGTCCAATCCTCCCTGCTTTTGCGGTGTGGTCTACTTGAGCTTTAGATCTGCCTCATTTTTTGAGCTCATGCCCTAAAATTATATCTTAAAATGGGCGGATAGTGTGGATATAACACATAGACCATGGTGGAGTCCAAAAAACTTGGTGACGTTAACACACCAGGGAGGTCACCGTGCAATCCGTTTTCCCCAAATCCTCCAAGGAGGTCACCGCATAATCCGTTTTCCCCAAATCATCTGGGGAGGGTACTACCAACCAGGATGGGATGTATGCTTCTGTAACATATATATATATATATATATATATATATATGTTTCATCCACACCATCCATCCATTTTTGACACCATTTTAGGGCATAAGTTAAAAAGCGAAGTAGATCTAAGGCGACACATGTTGAGTGTGAAATAATGTATATTTTCCCTTATTAGCATTGGTTTTATGAATACAGATGCCCTTAATCAATCTAATTATATATGTTTTCTCTTATGAGGTAATTTTGAGAGCTAAGGGAAAAGGATGCTTAAAGCTAGAGTTGTACATCGAGCCGAATCGAGTTTAGGTGGGTCAAGATGGTTTGACTCGTCCATGCTCTCCTCGAGTTTAAGCTCAGCCCCGAGCTTACCATATATATATATATATATATATATATATATATATATATATATATATATATATATATATATATATATATATATTAGATGAAACCATAGAGGTACCTTATTGTTAGTGCTGAGAGAGATAGAGACAGTGGAGCTCGGGCTCGACAAGTTAGGTAAGGAAGGGAAAGGGTAAGAAAGGTAAGGAAAGGTAGGGTAGGGTTTAAGTTTTAACTCTTTTTTTTTTTTTTTTAATAATATATATAATTCAAGTTAAGTTGAGCTCGAGTCGAGTTGAGTCAAGATTCACTATGATTGAACTCAGCTCGTTTCAAAGCGAGCCAGGTTATATGAAGCTTGGCTCGCATTGAGTCGTCGTTCAAGCCGACCGAGATCGAGCCGAGCTGAGCGAGCTTTTCGAGCTAGCTTGGCTCGTTTACATCCCTACTTAAAGCATGGATTTAATGCTCAAAGAAGTACCAAGTGAAAGGTTGGATCTATGGATGTTAAGATTCAAAAATTCAGGAGTCCAAGATTAAAAGGAAATCAAGAGAAAAAAAAAAAAAAAAACTAAGGAGACAAAAGTGCAGAAAGTCAGAAGTGGGGAAATTGACTCTTCAATGACATTGATGACACCTTCGATGACATCAAAATAAGTGTCAATGTCATTGGAGCCACTTCGATCCCATTGCAAAAATCAAGAAAAATCTGATTTTATCGTTGGACATATTTGTGTATTATTTGATTCCATTGAATACATGTTTGATGCCATTGAAGCTAGTTCGATGCCATCGAAGGGGGTTCGTTGACATTGAGAAAAACACAGATTGGAAAGTTAGTTGTCAGACATTTTTCTAATTTCACTCGGACTAATCGATGGGAGCCGGATGCCATCGAAGCCGCGATAACTGCATAAAATCAAGTCGGTTTTGAAGTTTGTATAAATTAAGCTTATATAAAGGGATATTTTAGGAGTTTCTAAGAATGAAATGGGGTAGGAATAGAGAAAGGAGTTGTGGGTTATAAGGAGTCCTCCCTACTCTTCAATCCTTCGGTTCTAGTTAGTATTTATGTTTTTCTTTTTGAGTTTTAATTCAATCATGTTTATGGTTGGTTAATCTCTTAGCTAGAACTATAAGAAGTGAAGCTTGTAGTTCTTCTTAATATTTATTTTGATTTAATTCAAGATATTTGGTTTTCATGTTGAACAATTCATTGACTTTTTATTTGAATAAAAAAAGTTTTTCTATTTTACTTTGATCCATTATCAACTCCAAGCATTTGGATGCTTAGGAAGACTATTTATATTCTCTTACATGTTTTGCAATCGTTCGATTTGTAAAATCCATAAATCTATCATTGACTCGGGCATAATAGATACTTTGAATTCCCTGTGATCAATACATTGATGCTTTATGAGGGAACAAATTCAATGAAATTCAGAATCTTTTTTGATATATAAATGATGATTTAACTACACACACTATAGGGGTAGATGGCGGACAACGACAAAACCCTAAACCTCGAAGAATGGCGGACGGTCCCAAATCGCCGCAAGGAGGACGACTCATGTCTATTCGTGGGAAATCTTCCCTTCACCATAGCAAAGGACGATCTCACTCAGCGATTCGGTCAGTTTGGGGCCATTACAGACATTTATATCCCTACATTCCCAGGATCTGGAAAAGGGAGGGGATATGCGTTCGTTCGATTTCGCCGTATGCAGGACGCCCGAGCTGCAAGAGAAATGTTGAATGATCGCTTCTTGGGAAGAAGTCGAATGCTCATCAACCAGGCGAACCCAAGAGTGGTCACCAAGAAGCACCAACCTACCACCACAACTCAATGCCCTGATGCCTCCCGCAGACCCTTAGATCCCCGATCTCAGCATCTGAAACCCTCGATTCATATGGCGGATATCCTCGACCATCAGACACAGCACAACGAGCTGATGCCTCCTGCAGAACCACAGGAACAGGCCCAAAGGTATTGATCTGCGTCTTATGTTGAGCCCATAAACTCTCAACCACCTCCCAAACCCCCATTTCCCCCTTCCAGCTCTCAAGCTATCATAGTTCCCAAGTGGATTTCGATCAGGGAAGGGCCTAACTCTCTAATGGGCTTATTGGTGAGGTGAAAGGCCTGATCGATGCTACCCCTGTCATTTCTGAGGTTCTCTGCTCCTCTGCTTTTCAAAGCTCCCAGGTACATATTTACAGAATTTCTTCTTCTGCTTATGTCCTATGGTTTGAGAACAGGGAAGGACTCCTTGATTTTTCCAGGGATATAGCCCTTCAGCAACGAATGTCTCTGGAGAATGCCCATCCTTAGGGCCCCACCATGATCGTCCTGGGCAGAGGAATGTAGATTCGATTAGAGGGCATTCCCTTACATGCCCGGAATGAGCATACTATTGGCCTCATTGCTGAAAGAATGGGCACAGTCTTAGAAATTGATAAAGGCTTCATGGAAGGAACGAATCGCTGGTATGCTAGGGCCAGAATCCTCCCCTCCCAAGAATCGTTTAAAACGCTTAATCTCCTAGTGGAAGGGAGGTCCTATCCAATTTTCATGTTCCCTGATACCAGTGAACATCATGCTGTGGATGAGAAAGGATATGCATCATCAAATCCCATGGCCAATGAAGGAACTAAGCAATGGGCTGCTAAGTCCTTTGGGAGGCAGCAGCCACTTCCTCAGATGACCCTGGATGCTAGCCGTCAATTATCTTTATCCCCGCTTCTCGAGACCAATAACAGAGGAGAAGGTCCCCAAGTTACCCGACAAAATGCCCAGGAAACCCCTCTGCTCCCCAATGGCACAGGCAACGTGCAGTTCACTCCAGCCACTCTCATCAGGTGGAAGCTACTGGGGCTTCATCTCCCTCTCCGGATCATCAAACCCTCGACATGCCTATCCAGGCAAGGCCTCCTGCGCGCAGCTGCATCCCCAATAAAGCATAAATGCTCATCACTCTGGCGTGATTGGTAATGCAGGTCCTCAGGGAATCATCACAGAACGACCACATTTCCTTCAGCGTAAACACTTCTATCTTAGCAGGCAAACCCCCCCTGTCAGCTGCAGCAGAATCAGCCCCGATCTACCCCCCAACTCTCCCCTGCTGGCAGCACCTCACTCTCCCCTGCTTACAGCAGATCAACCAGGCCTCTCTCCAAGAAGCTGGGGCTAGTGTCCAGGAGACCTCTACTCGGACTCCCAGCCTCAGGGGAACCTGATCCATCACTCTAACCCTCTCCAGTGGATTCGTCCAATGCCAGACATGCCACAAGCCTGGGAAGATTGGCTTTCCGGGGTTAAGGAGATGTTCAATGAGCAATTAGGTGCTTTAATTCGATCATTAATAGTCCATCAGACTGGTCCAAAATGTGTCTAACCAGACGCACCCTTCAGAGTCTCTGGTTGATTGGCCCATGAGAAAATTAGTTGAGGAAGCAGAGGCAGTGCTTACTCCCAGCAAACAATCATCCTGGAATCACAGAGGCTCCTGGAACATCTATCCC
>JAJHSJ010000017.1:8819813-8869386 GCA_021015155.1 Magnolia officinalis
ACCAACACTAAAAGATATGCCGGGACGACTAGCTGTGAGATACAGTAGATTTCCTGTCATACTCCAGTAGAGATGTTGATCCACACTTTTGCCATTTGCATCTTTGGAGAGTTTAAGTGTAGTGCTCATGGGAGTGTGATAAGAGCGTCCAAATTTAAGACCAAACCTTTTCACCAAATCATTCGCATATTTGGTTTGACAGATAAAGATTCCATCATATAGTTACTTGACCTGCAATCCTAAGAAGAAATTTAGTTCATCGACCATACTCATTTCAAATTCTAATTTCATGAGGTTGGCAAATTTGTAAGCGATATCTTCACATGTTGAACCAAAGACTATATCATCCACATAAATTTGTGTAATAAACAGTGAGTCTTTTATTCTTTAGGTAAACAGAGTCTTATCAATACTCCCTCTGTCTGCAAAATTTATGGTCTAAAAGAAATTTTGTTAATCGTTCATACCAAGCACGTGGTGCTTATTTAAGAGCATAGAGGGCTTTGTTCAGACAATATACGTAGTGAGGATACTTGGAATCAGAAAATCCCTTTGTTGTTCAACATAGACTTCTTCAGCAAGTTCTCTATTAAGAAAGCACTCTTAACATCCATTGAAATAGTTTAAATTTAATGCACATGCAATGGACAGAAGAATTCTGATAGACTCAAGGCGAGCCACAAGAGCAAATGTTTCATCAAAATCAATCCCTTCTATCTGTGAGTACACTTAAGCTACAAGCCTTGCTTTGTTCCGAATCAAATTTCTTGATTCATCTGACTATTCTTGAAGACCCATTTGGTTCCAATGACATTTGTATTGAGTGGTCAGGGAACCAATTATCATACCTCATTTTTTTGAAATTGTTGAAGTTCTTCTTGCATAGCATTTATCCAATGTTTGTCTTGAAGAGCGTCCACAACATTCTTTGGTTCAACTTTTGAGGTAAAACAGAAATGGCTATAGATATTTTCTATCTGTCGTCTAGTTCTTACACCATCATTAGGATCTTTAATAATTTGTTCTCGAGGGTGATTTGTAAGCCCCGTATCCTAGACCATACCGTTTCATAGGCTTCCGCAGTCTTTCCGGTCGAATTCCGGTAACCTTCAACCCTTAACCGGTATTTGCGTGCGACCCTGAGTTACACGCCGTCAACCGAATCAACTCAACCCGAGACTTGTATCATAGCGACCGCGTCATCACCTCGGTTCCGATGTCGCGTCTCGTGTGCCGATCTGATACCCCGGTCAGGAGATGTGGGTCCGCGTTCAGTACGAGGAAAACGCGGGGCGTGCAAATTCTAAGAGAATCTCTACAGTTTATCACATCAATTAATCAATCGATCAATCCCATCATATCAAGTACACATTACCTTTCACCCTTCCCCAAGCAACCCCCAAAGTCAAAAAGTCTCTTACACACCCATGCCTTTCTTACACCAAGTAACCACAAAAGTCAAAAAGCTCTTACACCCATCACTCACTACATCCATCACTTCATCACCCATCACTCTCTCTCTCTCTCTCTCTCTCTCTCTCTCTCTACAACCCTCTCTCTCCTTCATTTTCAAATCACATTCTCAAGCAACCAAAAACTCCACACGTCCAAGCATCTTCCATCCTCCGAGAGAGCCACAAGTGTGGCCCACCTTCCCACCCTCTCATCTCCCATCTCAACCACCCAAACCTCATCTCCTCCGTTGGAATCTAAGTTAAGGAGCTAAGGAAGCCAAGGGAGCAAGAAGATCGAACGGTTGGTGCGTTATAGGCTAAATTTTCATGTGTTTATGATGGGCCAAGTGAGACCAACCGATCAATGGTTTGGATCTCACTTTGGACCCTTGATGTGACCACCTTAATCCTCATGATCATTCCATGATGTTTATTTTCTTGCACGAATAGGGTCATCTAGACCTTGCATGTCAGTGGAGAAAGGATCTCCACTATTGATTTTGATCAGTGGGCCCACATGTAATAGGACCCAATTGATGTATATTATAGATCATGAAAGGAGGACCCACAGTGTCAGGGTCCATCCATCACACGTGTCCCACTCTCTCTCTCTCTCTCTCTCCCTCTCTTTTTCATTTTCTTTTCATGTGTTGATGATGTGGTTGTGTGGCCCATCAGGATGGACCCCACCATGAGTCATGTATTTTTTCCAAGCCATCTATAAGTGGGCCCACTTCATGTGTGTTGTACCCACACCATCCACCAGAGCAAGGCCCACCTTGAATTCGTGGTGCTAAACCGTCCAGCGTCCAGGGATGCTGGACATTACTGGGAAAACACAAATATTAGCTTGTTTCCAAGCTTGTGGGGTGGCCCACTCCTATAGGCCCCACCTTGATGTATGTATTCAATCCATGCCGTCCATCCCATTCAGAGGATCGTTTTAGGCGTTAAGCCAAAAAATGAAGTCCATACGATCTTCAGGCGGGCCATAGCATGTAAAATAGTGGTTTCTACCATTGAAAGTCACCCTGACATTTTTTATGCACCGAAAAACATTGGATATTAGGCTTGTTTGGCTCGTCTTGAGCTATGGGAAGCAATGGCAGGGTTGGATTCTTCCTATGCAGGCCCCACACTCGAAAAACCTCAGAAAATAGGTTTTCAAATATAATATATATATTATATATATATATTATATATATATTAATATATATATATATAAGAGGCAGCAGACGCTGCTGCTGCCAGAGGCACAAACAGCGCCTGCCGTGTGGGGAGGGCGAGCGGCCGTGTAGGCAGGGGGACCCATGGCTCCAGCTGTGGGCCCCCACCATGATGTATATTTGTCATCCAACCCGTTCATTGGGTGGGCCCCTCCCTGAAGTGGGCCCCCTCCAAATATCAGGCTGATCCAATGCTCAGGTGGCCCACATCATAGGAAATAGTGTTGATTGAAGGTCAGCTATTGAAACCCTTTTTGGGTTCCCAGAAGTTTTGGATCAAGATAAAATTTATTTTACTCTTCATCTAGGTCTACGTGACCTTACGGACCGATTGGATGGCTTATAAACATTACAGTGGGCCCCATGTGGTACCCACAAGGATATATGTGTTTTATTTCCACCGTCCAGCCGGACGGTGGAGCCCACAATGATGTATATGTTCTATCCTCACCGTCCACGCTGGATAGTGGGACCTGACAGCAGTGTGTGTGTGTGTGGTGTGTGTGTGTGTGTGTGTGTGTGTGTGTGTGTGTATAATATTAGATAATATATTATATGTATATATATACTATATATAGATTTTATATTATATTATATATAGTATATATGATGGTGGGCCTTCATGTGGACCCCCCCACCCTTAATGTCTGTGTTATATCCAAACTGTCCATCACATGGTGGGCCACGTGTGTGGACCCTACTATGATGCATGGGTTTGCATCCAATCTGTCCATCCATTTTAAAAGCTCATTTTATGGCATGAGTTGAAGAATGAGCCAGATCCATAGTTCAAGTGGACCCCACCTTGGTATGTGGATGAGGCCCATCTTGATTTATCTGTGGTAGTCCATTGGGGCCCACTTTGATGTGGATGTAAGGCCCATGTTATGAGGCCCATTCGATGTATTTGTGGCCCGTGGTTGAGGCCCACTTGATATATATATATATATATATATATATATATATATATATATATATATATATATATATATATATGTATGTATAAGGCCCATGTTACGAGGCCCATTTTGATGCATTCTAAGGCCCACGGGTTATGTCCCATTGCAATGTACATAAGGCCCATTGGTGCGGCCCATTGATGTGGTCCACTTGATGAATATAAGGCCCATGTGATATGGCTCATTTGATATATTTAAGGCCCAATGGGATATACCTAAGGTCCATTGCAATGTGTGATCCCAACATGGTTTATATAATGATGTTTATGACAGTCGCGCCTTGGGAGCAATGTTGGTTTGACGTCCACATTGTAAGAATAATGTTGGTTAAACGTCTGTATTATAATTCTCCCTAGGGCCCATTGTTAGGCCATACTTGTAAACCGTCTAGGCCCATCTTCATTATAAACAGTATCCATCACCATATAACATGTTTAGTATAGTTCCATGATTCATGATCATACGCATCATATGTATGCTTGATATGAGGAGTGACTGATCATAGCATATGCCTTCGGGCAGATTATCTAGGGGCTCCCGGTTAAGCGGTGGTGCCCCACATGAGCGCATGATACACACAAGATTGTTGCATGACTGGATAGTGTAATTCATGCATTTCACATTGTGTGACATGGTTACCGTACGCCCTAGCGACATCAGGGATATAGCCTCCACAGGCGTATCGTGGTTGGCAAGATTAGATACTGGAAATTTTGTTCTACATGGGGTGTTATAGATTTCTCTGGGTGAAAGTCCCTAAACCCTTATGCTACCAAGAGGTTACTCCAACATCTAGACCGAGTGGGTGTATGAGCGCCGAGTGCTAATTACCAGACGGTGGCGCTTTCCGCTATGTCGTGGTCGGTTGAAAGGGGGTGCGGCCTTACCCGCCCGAGAGGAGGGGGCAAAGCTAGGATGAGTTTGACCAGCTCGAGGAATGGGTCCACTATCGACAAGCCAAGCCTGATATTGGCAGACGGATAGTGAGGTCTCTTCCACTTACCTTATTGCCCGCGATAGGGCGGCAATCTGGTTTAGAGTGTACTAGACCTCGGTGATATCCCAGATTTGAGCTGTATTGATATGTGCATATAGATGAGGATTCATATGCTCGAATTTCATCTCGCATCGCATGACCTTGGTATGGTCGACATCATTCATACCTTGCATTACATAGCCATGGTACGACTATTAATATTCATGGATTCATCAGCATGTTCCGCATTACTCTGATACTGCATATCTGCATTACTACCTTGCGCACACACTTTCACCACCCTCTAAGCTTTTCATTAGCTTATGCACAACTGTTGCGTGCAGGTGACGTTGGAGCGCAGCAGCGCTGAGATAGGAGCGCTTTGCAGATCATCTTGGAGCTTTTTTGTTCATCATCATTGTATTTTCCTATATACTTATTGTATTTATAAAAGTTTTTGATCATAGTGGAAATGTGATGGAGTTTTTGGTTATTGTTTGTGGGTTATGCCTTTGGTTATGCCTATTACGAATTGAACTGAAGTTGAAAATCCTCCTCGTAGCATCCCAGGATCGGAACCTGACGAATGGGCGCTGGGAGCCGAGAATGGGGTTCTAAGGAGGCTGTCGGCGCCGAATTCGACAATCAGGAATTTTGTGAGCCCGGTTTCCGAGTTTGGGGCGTGACATGATATTTTATAATGGGAGTCCCAGAGGATGATGGAGGTTCACAGGGTGATGTAGTTTTGTTATCAGATTTTTCTATTATACATGAATCTACATCATCTTCTAATTCATTCGCAGGTGTATCTTCCTCATGAGGTTGATCATTGATTACCACATTGACTGACTCTTGAATAGTGAGGGTTCTTATATTGTATACTCTATACACATGACTATTCATTGCATACCCTAAAAAGATACCATCATCACTTTTAGACTCAAATTTCCCTAGGTGATCTCTATCTCTCAAGATATAACATTTGCTACCAAAGATACGGAAATATTTCACACTTGGCAGTTTCCTAAACCATAGTTCATATGGAGTTTTATTCAGACCTGCTCTAAGATATACTTTACTTATGATGTAGCAGGCTGTATTAACAGCTTCAGCCCAAAAACTTTTTGTCATATCTTTCCCATTTAGCATAATTGATCCTATTTCCTGCAATACACGATTTTTTCTCTCAACGACTCCATTTTGCTGAGGGATTTTTGGGGCAGAGAATTCATGGCGAATTCCTTTCTCATTGTAATATTTTTCGAACCTTTCATTTTCAAATTCTCCACCATGATCACTTCTGATTCGATTTATGTCGTATCCTTTTTCATTTTGGAGTCGCTTTGCCAGAATCACAAATTCCTTAAATGAATCCGATTTCTCTCGAAGAAATGTGACCCAAGTAAATCTAATGTAGTCATCTACTATAACCAGGAAGTACCTTTTCTTGCCATGGCTTTCCACTTTAGTTGGTCCAACTAGATCCATATGTAGTAGATCCAAAGGTTTTGTTGTTGCTATGGTAGTTGTCTTTTTGTATCCAACCTTAATCTGTTTTCCTTTTAGACATTCACCACAGACAACTTTTTCTTCTTTTCTAATCTTGAGAAGTCCCCTAACCAAAATTTTCGAACTGAGCTTTGCTAAATTTCGGTAGTGAACGTGTCCTAACCTTTGGTGTCATAGTTGGGATTCATTCTTCACAGTCATATTACACTTTGTGGATAGCACGCTCTCACTTGTACTTTCAATGACATAGCAATTATCACTAGTGCGTAAATCTTTTATGAGAGATTTTCTTGTATGATCCAAAATTCTACACACATCCTTTGAGAAAGTGACAAGATATTCTTTGTCACAAATTTGGGAGATACTCAGGAAATTATATTTCAGGCCTTCTACACAAAGGACATATTTGATCTTTGGAAGGCCTGATACTGCTATAGTTCCTTGTCCAACTATCTTGGCTGAGCTTCCATCACCAAATGTGACTGATCCCCCATAAAAGTTTGAATATTCACAAAAGTGTGTTTGGTCACCCGTCATATGTCTGGAGCATCCACTACCTAGATACCACTTTGAACTATTTCTGACTTTCAGGGAAGTATGAATTACAAGGCAACTATTCTGGTTTGTTACACCCTTTTGGATACTTTTGAGTATGATTCCAACTTCAGTCAAGATCACTCACTAGGCGGTGAAGCCCATAAAGAGAGACCCACTTTGATACCAATTGAAATAGCGGTGAAGACCGCACTAGTTGAAGAAGGAATATGCCAATATGTCCTAGAGGGGGGCGAATAGGACTTTTTAAAGTTGTTATGGTTTATTTCAAATCCTATTACACTAATCCTAATAACAGACACATTAGGATTACTCGAGAATAACTCTACTGACTTCCAAGCCTAGTAGAGGATCCAATCACAAACTGTTTTAAAAAGTAGACAATATGCAACCTAGTTTATGATGGATATGACTGTGTACGTGTATGAGGTGTGATCAAATATTCAGATATGGAAGTATTAAAGTAAATCATACAATCAGAAGAATAACAATCTCAAACACATTCATTTTTATAGTGGTTCGACGATAAGTCTACTCCACTCCCGATTACCGCACTCAACCCTTGAGTGTACCGGATTTCACTAAGGAGGTTTCACAATGGTTCACCTCAAACCTAAGGTTTTAAATCAGGTTCACCTTCAACCTTTACAACCTACACTGAGGCTGATTGTTTATGCTCTCACGAGCAAGGGTCAACACAACGCACCCACTTTTAGGCACACTAGCTAAGGATCTTCCATAAGACCCTACTAGAGGTTTCTACATGGTTCACCTCTAAACCAGGAGTTTTACTGGTTCGCTCTTAACCAAATGTTTATGCTCTCCATAGAGCAAGGATCCACACAACGCACCCACCACGTACACTCCCACAGGAGGCCTCCTTGAGGACTTCAAGGGGTGAGAACCACTTAAGACCTAATCCTAGAAAGGAATGATCACAAGTGTCCTCTTGGACTCTGGATACTTACAAATAAGCTGATGAGTCCCGTTTAACATACTGTCGAAGATCTCCTCCTCCTTGTTGACAAAGAGTCTTTTGCGCCCTTAATCCACAACACAAAATGATGTACCAATATTCGGCTTCGGGTTGGGTTAAGGTGAAGATGGAATCCTAGTCTCAAAATGTTTTCTTATAAGGAGATAGAGCGATTCCAATCTTATACATTCAAGGCATCCCAACATAATAATTTTCCATTAAGGAGTAGCTGGAGGATCCTTGAATACGGAAGTTCATTCCTCAATCCACTCTATTGAATATCAATGATGAGGGTGGATTGGAGGATGAACTCCCTTGAGATAAAGGGCTTTTGATATAAGATATAAGTTGAAACACACAAAAACTCTCTTCTTTCTCTCACAACAACAAAAGACAAGTCTTCTATATATAGGCAAAAAGTTCCAATGGATATAAAACGGTCACATTTATGACAGAGTTCGATATCATCGAGCAGGTTCGATATCATCGAGCGTATACTCTCAATAGCATCGATGGTCTGCTCGATGACTCGAGCTCAATGTCATACGCTTTTGAAACTTTTGCCAGATGGTCGATGAATCGAAACTATTGTCGATGTCATTAGATTTCAAACTCCGATTTCATCGATGACAGGTTCCATCCATCGACACTTGAAAAATGAGAGGGACTTGACTTTGAAATTTTTAGAATTTCATGAATGATATGGAACCATTGAGATCATCGGAATTTGAACGTCGATGATATCAATATCAGAGTCGTGGCATCGATAAGTCCAGTGGATTTTTTGTTAAGCTTACTGGATAATTTATGACCTTGTTCGATGCAATCGACCTGGTACCGATTACATCGATATTTGAATATCGATTTTATCGAAGAGCCCTCGATCATAGTTAAACACATCTTGAAATATCTGCTGTAAGATATGCGCCCCCACGATCGATATCATCGATGGACCTCTGATCTAATCGATATTTGATTTCAGATCATATCAGAAGATCATCGATATATCGAACGAATTTGAGATTTTCATTAAAAAACAGGGGCGTCGAAAATCTGCCTGTGATCTTATTGTGTCATTTTTGATGGACTCGAGATACATCAATAATTCGTCCAGATATGATATGAAGTTGCTGGACTTTTTAGTTCTTATATCGATAGGTGTGTTGATACATCGATAAATCTGTCAGATGAATATTTAGTTGCTGGAAACTTTTGGTCGTCACATTGATAATATCGTTAAGGTATCGAGGACATCGACATAGCAGGTCGATCATATCAAGGGTGTTTTGATAAAATCGACAAGGCGAGAAAAACTTAGAGATTTTTCTATTTAAAAAAAAAGTTTGCTCACCTTAAAACTTTATGATTTCTAACTTGCTTTTAAGGGCTTTATTCACCTGGTGTTATGGGTTATGGGTTATGGGATGTGAGGCTTTAGGTTTACTTGTGGCGAGCTTGCATACATCCGGTTGAGGCAGACGCTTAAATTGATCTTCCTATCAGGCTCTATAGACAATCTAACTCAACACCTACGTAACTTGACAAACCAGGGCACTTTCAGATACCTTGAGCAAGACAAGACGTGAGCTCTTGTATAAGAACCGTATTACTGGCTGCAATCGGTATGTGATGCAGGAAAAGTTGTACGACTTCGTCATTTTTGTCAGACCTCTAAGGGACAATCTCAGAATATGAGCCTCTACACCCCGTTACCCATGCTTGATGGTCCTTGGGAGGATTTATCTATGGACTTCGTGCTTGGTCTCCCACGAATACAACGCAGCTTGGATTCGATATTCGTGGTGGTAGATCGTTTCTCCAAGATGGCGCGCTTTAAAAGAAGACCCTCGATAAAATGCACGTGGCGAAACTATTCTTTAGGGAGGTCTTATGGCTACACGGGTTCCCCAAGACCATTACTTCTGATCGTGACATGAAGTTCATTAGCCACTTTCGGTGAACTTTGTGGACTTGATTCGATACACAACTTTAATTCAGTATCGCTTACCACTCACAGATTGATAGGTAGACCGAGGTTGTGAATCACACGTTGATAAACCTTTTTCGCTGTATTATCTACGGACGAGTGCCTCGCCACCAACTTGACTTGGTCCCTCTACCCAAGCTCTCAGGCATGAGCATTACAGTAGAACATATGGCAAACAGGATAATGGACATTCATGTGGAAGTGCAGACCAAGCTACATGCTTCGAACGAGAAATATAAGGAACAAGCGGACAAGCATCGGCGACAAAAAGTGTTCGAGGTGTGCAACCGCGTTATGGTCCATCTAAGCAAAGAGAGATTTTCAACCAGGACGTACAACAAGTTAAATAATAAGAAGATTAGACCCGTCCCAATCAATCGAAAGATTAATGACAACGCCTATGTTGTTGATCTTTCAGATGACATGGCGATCTCACGGACTTTCAACATTGCAGACCTAACCGAGTATCATGAACCAGATCAAGACGAGAACTCGATGACAAGTTCTTTTGAAGTGGAGGGGACTGATGTAGAGCGGGTTATGGCCCAAATGGATCAGAAAAGGCCCGGTTGACAACAGAAGTGATCCAGACCGTCGGACCTTAGAACGAGCATGTCTCACAATCCGAAATGAGTTATCGGGCATAAAATATATGATTTTAGGGTAGAACAAGCTACTTTAGCCACCCAACCCTACTCTATTAGGTTGCGTAAGCTGGATTTACAAAATACCCCTAGATCGACAGTCATTTCTCTATTTTAATTATGTTTTTATTATAAATAGTAAGTTTTAGTTTGATTATAACTCTTCATCTTTTGGGCTTTAGGAGTTGCGCCCAACATGAAAAGAGCTTAGAATAATTAGGACAACAACATGGTGAAGCCAAATAGGACACTTACTATTTTTGGCCGAAAACCTTGCACACTAGTAGACATCACGACCATCTATAAATAGTAAGTTTACTATTTATAATAAGTTGCGAATTCTAGGAGTTCTAGTTGTAGTTTGCTTTGATTTCTCTCCCATTGCTTGGTATCCCTATTTAAAGGGTTGTGAACTCATTTATTTCATTCATTAATCAATTTCATATTTTATAGAATTTATTTTTTATTTTGCATGCTTTCTTTTTCGTGAATTCGAGAAGCCTCTGTGAGGAGTCTAGAGAAGTTATGTGGATTCGGAATAGTTATCCTCTTGAGGAAGATGGTGCTTGACCTCATCACGTTCATCCCTACATAAAATGCGTGGGCGTGCCAGAGTTTGCTTGACTTAGAGATTTTGATTAAATCGTTGGTGTCACCCCACATCGAGATGGATATATTGGAGACTGGATTGGGATGTAGTAATCCTCTCAACCACCGATTTGCGCTCTGTTTAGGCAATTTGTGAAAGGTAGGGGTTAGCCTTTCTTAATGAGTTCTTTTTACCTTATGACAATAGACATGAGCCTATGACTTTAGAGACTTTTTCTTTCACCAGTATTTAGGTTTGTATGCCTCTCAAATGAACAAGAATGTAGAAATAAACAAAATAAGGTTATACAATGTCAACTTTATTGATATTTAAAATGTATGGTACATTACGATTGACAAAGTAATAATCATCAGAGAAAATAAATGATAAATACCTGATTCGTCTATCGGAACAGATGATCGATGTGAGTGGTTAGCAGGACATAATCGGGTTGGTATGATCAATTGAATTGGAACTCAATTAAACATTATCTTAAAACTTAAGGTTGATGATATTTACTCCCACTCATAAGGTACTGTAGGAGGAGCCGTTATGTAATAGCTACCTATGCTAAAATTAGGCTAAATTAAGGAAAGATAAATATAAATTATATAAATGTACTTGGCATGGGGCTCCAAGGTTTTCTTCATATGCTCTTTTCATAGCTTGTTATGGCGGTGAAACCTTTCATTGGGCTTTCTTGTTGCTTATGGATACTTGTCAAGTTCGGTGACTCTAAGGTCTATCTTAATGTATGTGCATTATATGCATGTCATCCATCCATTTTTGGTCTTAGTTAGTGGGTTAAAAAAATGAAGCAGATCAGTTTAGCTAGTAGGTTAAAAAATGAAACAGATCCAAATTTTAGGGGGCCCACACCACAGGTTAAAAAATGTTTGTGCAGTATATCCCTTCATCCAGGTTTGTTTGACGTCATCAATAGGTTGGATGGAAAAAAAACATAAGGGTTGGCCCTAGCTAGGATGTTTTTATTGGTAGGCATTCTGTCACCAATGTTTTCTATGCTGTGGTTCACCTGAAATTTGGATCTGCTTCAATTTTGGGGCCACGTCCTTAAATGAGCTGTAAAAACAGATGGACGGGTTGGATATACAACGCATGCGTCAAAGTAAGCCCAACGGTCATAGCCTGACTAAATACACGCCTAATCCGTCCTACTCATCAAGAAGGCCACACATGCACGTTGAGTCGAAGACCTAGACCTGAATCGGGCCCAAAATTTGACTTTGGTAGGCCCAGGCCCGGCCCATTGTCAACATTAATCGGACCATTAGCTAATCAACAACTCTGTTTGACGCACCTGATTAATAGATAGGCCTGATTTTTTCAGCATCTAATTTTCATGGTGTGGTCCACATTTTGCATGGATCGGATGTTATGCATCTGTTGGCAAGTGTGATAGAAGTGGACACCATTCCACACGAGGGTTTATGATCGTTCCTAACCATCTAATTGAATGTACTATTTTACTATCGTCGGGTTTAAAGGGCTTTAACCCTGAGCTTGACCCTCCATCCATCCACGGCCAGGGCTACCTATAAATAGTTTTTGAGAAATGATTGTATACAACGATTGTGCTTTAACTTAAGATACAAAATCTTTTATTTTCTGCAGACATGTCAATTCGAGCCGTCCAAAAAGGTGGGCCGCAACATAAAGATCACTGAGGGAGAAAGTCAGGTTTTTTTTTTAATCACATAGCTACAATGTTGGAATTAATGGAAAGCCAACGGTCTGATTGGATGAGTTGATTATTCCAATTATCTCTCCACGTGATCTACACGTAGCTACATGGTATGGTCCACCTTTTCCATGGCTTGCATGTTCCACTGTAGAGACAAATAGTAGAAAATAGAAAAGTCGTATGTGAACATTTCTCCAGTTGACACGACCTAATCCAACGGACCAATGTCATGGTCGGCAAATGGATTGCTCAAGGTACAGATGTGGTCCACCTGATGAGTGGATTGGCCTGATTTTGCGACTATGATCTTTAAGATGGGGCCCACTTATTCTACGGATGGGATTTTGTATCTGTTGACAAGTGTTAATGCTCTCCAGACCAGTCGTTTCCTAGGGAGCCCATGCAACCAAGAGTTCTGTGGGGTCCACCTTGATGCCTGAAGTAACTAGTACCGACGAATCTAAAACATTAAGAATTTCACCGTATTTTTCTTGGACCACTCTTCAGAAAAGTGAGCGTAGTGCTAGTACAAAAGCACTAAATGCATTCACTTGCGCACTATCACCGGATGAATTCAAAAGAATTATATCCTGTGATACTGCAAAACAAGCTTGGGATATTTTAGAAATGACACACGAGGGAACAACAATTATCAAGAAATCTAAAGTTCAAATCCTCACAACCAAATTTGAAGAAATATGTATGAAGGAAAGTAAAACTTTCATGGACTTTTATAATAGATTAAATGACATTATTAACTCTATGTGGGGTCTCGGTGATAAAATCCCAAAAAGTAAAGTCTGTGCAAAGATACTATGCTTACTACCTGAACGGTTCAATTCAAAGGCGACCGCGATCCAGGAACTTCGTGATATGGATAATATGAGGGTAGAATAATTAGTTAGTTCTTTACAAACATATGAGTTAAACTTTAAAGCTCCTAAAGGTAAATCCATCACCCTTAAATCTTCGAAATGTATTTCTTAAGAAAATAGTAATTCTGATTTAGAAATTTCTGAAGATGATATAGCCCTTTTAGCTAAAAAGTTTTATGAGATTTTTAAAAGTAAAAAGAGGGTTGATTTTCAAAAATCTAATGATAAGAAAAGATCTATATCTAAAACTTGAAAATCTTTAAAAGATAGTTAATGTTACAACTGTCATGAATATGGGCATGTAGTGAACAAGTGTCCTAAAAAGGACAAATGTAAAAAGAAAGGTATGTTGACTACTTGGGATGAATCTTCTGTGTCTGAACCTCTTTTGAATCAGAAGATTCTAAAACCGAGTCAGGCAATGATGTCAAAGCCCTTATGACTCTAGCTAAGTTCACTTTTTCAGATCATGATGATTCAACTATTGAAGAAAATTTGAGTAGTGATCATGAAAATGAAGAAGATCTTCAAGATGCTTATAATGCCCTATACAAGGAAAGTTGTAAAATTGCGGTAAAACTAAAACTTCAGAAAGAAAAGTTTTCAAAACTTAAAGAAAATTTTGATTCTCTTATTTTAGAAAAATTCCACATTTTAGATTATTTTGAAAAGACTAAATGCGATTTAGATTTCAAAACCTCCCTTATTGAAAATCTTAAATCTGAAAATGAAAAACTAAAACTTAAAGTCTCTTCACTTTTGAGTTTAAAAGACACTTGGAGTTATACCCAAGGTGATCATAAATTAGAAAAACTTTTATCCAAATCCCGAAAATGTGACAACCGATCCGGTTTGGCCTACGACAAAAATATTTCTCCCAAACATAAGATTACTCCTCCTAAGTTTGTGAAAGGAGAGTCTTCAAATTCAAAAGGGAAAAGTCTAAATAAAAAATTTTCTAAAAATACTAAAACCTTTCAATCCTTAAAATCTAAAAGCAACCATATCAACTATTAAAATTAGAATCGTAATACTTTAGCTGAGAAAATTATTGATTTACTTAAGAAACTCTTAAAATCTAACTTAATGGGTCGGTCTTATATCAACTACAAACATAAGAAGACTAATATACTCCTAAACCCAAAACTGTAATGAAATGGGTTCCTAAGGTTACTTGTTTGGTTGCCCACACCACTTTCAAGACTTCAAACCATTCGAAGTGGTACCTAGACAGCGGATGCTTCAGGCACATGACTAGTGACAAAGGTCTGTACACCAATCTTAAAGACATGACTGATGGTTCAGTCACATTTGGTGATGGCAGCAACTACAGGATTATTGGCCAAGGTACGGTTCAACTTTCTAACCTCTCTTTATTTGAGAATGTTTTATATAAGGTTTAAAACATAACTTATTAAGCATTTCTCAAATATGCGATAAAAATTATAGCGTAAAATTTTCTAACCTAGGGTGTGAAATTTTAAATAAAAATGGTTCTGTAATATTAACTAGTCGCAGAACTTCTGAAAACTGCTACATTGTAAGTGATTCTAGGTCATCTAATTTATCATGTTACATGGTCCATACCGATGAGACTGAATTATGGCATAAATGTCTTGGACATTTACACTACCATAACTTGTATAGATTGAGCAAAAGAGAGTTAGTAAGAGGCCTACCCAAAATATAAAAAATAGATAAAATATGTGGTGAATGCCAGATTGGCAAGCAAACTAGAAGTTCTCACAAAAAGGTGGACTCTAATGCCACATCTAAACTGCTCTAACTCCTCCATATGGATCTTATTGGCCAACTAGAATGGAGAGTCGAGGTGGGAAAAAGTATATTCTGGTAATCGTTGATGACTTTACCAGATATACTTGGGTAGTCTTCTTAAGAGTAAATCCGAAACTCTCGATAAAGTTAAAAGGATACTTAGTTGTATTCAAACTGAAAAAGAGACTCAAGTCTGTAAGATACGTAACGATCATGGATCAGAATTTGAGAATAGTAGTTTTGAGAAGTTTTGCAGTGATCAGGGAATATCACATGAATTCTCTGTGCCCAAAACACCACAACAAAATGATATAGTAGAAAGAAAAAATTACGTACTTCAAGAAATGGCAAATGTAATGTTAAACAGTATAAAGCTCCCTAAAAATCTTTGGGCCGAAGCCATAAATACTGCATGTTATATAATTAACCACGTCTATACTAGAAAATCAAATTGTAAAATGGCTTATAAAATGCGGTTTGATAAGAAGTCTACTGTCAAATACTTTCGAGTTTTTGGCAGCAAGTGCTATATTTTACGTGACCAAGAAAATCTAGAAAAGTTTGACATAAAAAGTGATGAAGGGATATTTTTAGGGTATGCTCTAAATAGTCGATCATATCGGGTTCTCAATAAGAGGACCGGTGTAATTCAAGAATCAATTAATGTGGTTATTGACGATCACTTGAATACACCAGTTTCAAGTTCAGATAATGATGAAGTACTTCTAATTGATAAGCCAAATTCTTCATCAAGTCAAAATTACTCTGAACTGAGAACTGTTAAAGATCATCTAATGAATCAGATTCTTGGAAACCCTCTCACTGGTGTGTGCACTCATAGATAACTTGAAGATATGTATAATTATATATGTTTACATCTCAGATATAACTGGCTAACGTAAAAGAAGCTCTTACTGACGAAAACTGGATAGTTGCGATGCAAGAAAAGCTTAATCAATTTGTTACAAATGATGTTTGGTACTTAGTTTCTATACCAAAAGATAAACATATTATCGGAACTAAGTGGATTTTCAAAAATTAGTCTGATGAACTTGGTAATATAATCAGAAACAAGGCTAGACTGGTTATACAAGGGTACACACAAATTGAAGGCATCGATTATGATGAAACCTTTGGTCCAGTATCTCGTCTTGAATCAATCAGACTATTTATATCCATTGCATGCTTTAGAA
Source organism: Magnolia officinalis (assembly GCA_021015155.1). NCBI lineage: Eukaryota > Viridiplantae > Streptophyta > Magnoliopsida > Magnoliales > Magnoliaceae > Magnolia > Magnolia officinalis. Next base: position 8,836,238 of record JAJHSJ010000017.1, read on the forward strand.
AGTTTAAAATATATCAAATGGATGTAAAAGTACTTTTTAAAAAGGTGATTTGCATGAAGAAGTATATGTTGAACAACCAACGGATTTTGAAGACATTAAGAATATTGATCATGTCTATCACTTAAAGAAGGCTCTCTACAGTTTGAAACAAGCTCCCAGGGCATGGTAGGAAAATTTGACTAAGTTTTTACTAAGTCATAATTTTATAACGTGAAGTATTGATAAAACTTTGTTTGTAAAGAAACATAATGATCACATTTTAATGGTACAAATTTATGTTGATGATATTATTTATGGATCTACCTATGCTAACATGACTATTGAGTTTGCAGATCTTATGAAATCTAAGTTCAAAATGAGCATAGTTGGGGAATTGAATTAATTTCTAGGGTTGCAAGTTAAACAGTAACTTGATGGTTTCTTTATTTCTCAAACCAAATATGCTCTGAACTTAGCTAAAAAGTTCGAATTTGAGAATGGGAAGAATTTTGATACTCCTATGAGTATGACCTTAAAACTCTTAAAGGACTCTATTAGTAAGAGAGTTGATCCTAAATTATATCATAGTATGATGTGTAGTTTGTTATATTTAACTACGAGTCGACCTGATATTGCATTTAACGTAGGGATTTGCGCTAGATATCAATCTGACCCTAAAGAGTCTATTTAACTACTGTTAAGCAGATTATGCGATATGTCGTAAGTTCAATTAATTTAGGTTTTTGGTATCCACATGATATTAGTATTTAATTGATCAGGGTCGAATATTGCATATCAGACCCCAGTAATTACTTGATTTTACATACATGATAATATTTAATGCCAGATTTTACTCGTGTTTTTGTTACAGGAGGAAATTAAGAGCGTGTATAGCAAAATGATGTTAAAAGCATAGATTTGACGCTCCAAAATTACCAGAGCACAAGATGTACTCCAGAAAACCAATGGTGAAGAATATACACGCCTGGATCTGAGGAAAGCACGATAAAGAGGCCTGAAATTGGTGCAAAATGCAAGATCACATACTTCCCGCCATCCGATCAACTCGAAACTTCATACATGGGATTAGGGACATTAATTAACCGTACATTTCAAATTTCAGCCCTCGGATCACTATGGAAGTGCCCCAACTGACAAATCAGCCCATAAACCGTTGATTCTCGGCCCACCTGATATCTGAAAATGCTTCAACTTCGGATTCAACGCATTAATCTGGGAGACAAAGAAGATGGACGATGAGGATTTCCAAGAAACATCATAGTAGACCCCATGCCGTGGTGGGTGTATACAGTGTACACGTGTACCAGCGCCACACCGCATCGGTCAGCAGCGCTGACCGCCTTCTAATTCAAAGCAGCGCGCGATTTTTTTAAAAACGGAAACTTCCGTTTACGGCAGCAGCGAACGGGCGCGGCGGGTCATTTTGCGGAAGGTAGTGGGCCCCACCCATCACCCATAAAGACGATCCGAACCGTCTATCTTGTAGATGGGTTCGTGAACTTCAAAACCACGCTGACAGTTTGTATCCATGCGTGTACACGTGTTCAGTACAGAGGCCAAAAAAAGGCTCCTCTGCAACGTCAAAATTGATCTTGGTGAGATTTCCTCTCTGGACCGAATCAAAAGACAACCAAAACCGTCCGTTTTTTACCGAAATTTCAAGGGCAACCTAATGGACGGGATGGATTTCCCCGAAAAAACCTCTGTGGGGTCCACCGATCACGTCAGCGGAAGAGGTGCGAAAGCTTTCGCACATCCGCGAAAAGCAGTTTTTCAGGCGACGGTGGGCCACCATCTTTGATCATATGGCAGATCTGAACCGTCCATCATGTAGAGGACCCAAGAAAGTCCTAAGGGACGGTGTTTGTTGGAATTTGAACGAGGAAAGTATGGTATTTCGAGGCCCCGAACTTAGCTGCGAAAAAGCTTTCGCTGCGCGTGCGACAGCTTCCCAGATCCGATTTTCACCACTCCAGCCACTCCATCAGCTATAAAAAGAGTTGCAAAACGTGAGGAAGGGCATTCAGATCCAGAGAATTCGAGATCCAGAGCCAGGGAGAGAAGAAAGAGAAGAAAGAGAAGGAGGAAGAGAGAGAGATCGATTGGTTTGGTGTTTTGATTTTATGAATTTTATTGAATATTTTTTTATGGATTTTATGGGTCACTAATCTCTCAGCTAGGGCTGAGATGAAGCCCCTAATTTGATCAGCTCTTGTATTGGTTGATTTACTTTGAATATTAATTAATTTGTTTTTTTTCTCTAAGTGGGCTTTATGGGTTTAAATTCCATACTTCTCCATCTATGAACTTGATCAAAGTATATAGATGGATGTTGTTTGGATGCTTATTACAGGTGCTTGGGTCTGATCAAGAACAAGTTTCCTATAGAGGAAGAAACAGGGTGCTTTAATGAATGTACATTCCATATGCCCGACCAAGGATATGGGATATGTTGTTCATGGCATTGCTTAAAGGAATTAGACAGTCTGTATGCCCGATTAAGGACACAGATTGTACTTTCTCTATTTAAGTGGTATCAATCTAGATCAAGGTGAATCAACAGACAAGGGTTAGGATAGTTAGGGGTGGATTCGAAGGTCCTAGTGCTCTCTCTTATTGAATTTTCTTCCTTATTTTCAATAGTTATTTTCCATAGATTTGTGTTAGCAATTTGATCCTTTATTTGTTGAATTAGTTAAGGAGAATCGTGAATTTGAATTGTGACGACCAGTCCCTGTGGATTCGACCTCGGTCTTACCGAGTTTATTACTACATCACAACCCTATACTTGGGGAGTGAACAAGTTTTTGGCGCCGTTGCCGGGGACTGTTTCGGTCCATATTGAATTTAAGATTCTCTCTTATCATAATTCATAGTCTTAGGATTTTACTAATTTTAGATTAGAGTTTTTGTTTAGAAACTAACCTGTTTCCTATTTTGTAGGGTCCTGAAATAAACTTCTAATTTGGTAATCCCTTTCTAAATTCTTTATTTTTTCTAATTTTTATTTTTAGAATTAGGATTTTACTTTTTAGGAATTTTCTAATTCTAGAATTTCTTTTTTTTTGAATTTTTGAATTTTCTATTTTTAGATTTAGATTCTTCTTTTAAGTAACTTTCTATTTTTAGAAATTTCTTTTTAGAAACCTACTTAGCTTTTTATTTTTAGTGACTTTCTAATTCTAGGATTTCTTTCCTTTTTAGAAACTAACTCTTCTTTTTTTGTTCTTTAGGAAGTTTCTAATTTTAGATTTTCTGTTTAGAAACTAACTTGTTTTGTTTTCTTTTGCAGGATTCTAACATAGATCTCCAAATTGGTAACATCTTTCTAAATTCTCCAGTCTTCTCTACTTTCTATTTTGAGAATTAGGTTTTTGAGGAATTTTTTATTTTCTAACTTTGGATTTAGAAACTTTCTATTTTCTAGTTTTAGAAACTTTCTTTTTAGAAATTAACCGTTGCTTAGGATTTTTCTATCATTATTTTAGGAAACTTGATTTGTTTTTGTTTTTATTTACAGGAATTGAGGAAGGAAGCTACTAAGTGAAGGAGGAGCTTCTGAAATCTTTGACATCAATCATCTCCTTTCCTGGGTTCTTTCTTCCCATTCTTGTTGACATAGTTTTAACTTGTTTTAGAATCTCATAGTTTCTAGTTCTAGTTTTATTTCTCTTAGGTTGCTTTTTAGTTTAGTTTCCTTTCTTACATTGCAATAACATAGTTTATGCTAGGACGTAGATCTCTGAATATAGAACTAGCACCTTTTGATCCTGAAATAGAAAGAACTTTTCGTAAAAGATTTAGAAACATCCTATTTGAAATGGCAGAAGAGAATGGAACTAAAGCTCTTAGAGATTATTCAGCTCCTGTCCAATTCAATGCGCCTTCATGCATAGTGTTGCCCACCACCACGGCAGCACACTTTGAACTGAAGACTGGGGTCATACAGTTGTTGCCTTCCTTTTATGGGTTAGACAAGGAGGACCCATATCATCATGTGAAAGAATTCCTAGACATTTGCTCTACCTTTAGGTTTCAAAACTTTTCAGACGATTCGATCCGTTTGCGCCTTTTTCCTTTTTCTTTGAAGGATAAGGCGAAAGCATGGTTGAATTCTCTAGGAGTTGGGTCTATCACTACATGGGACCAATTGTCTAGGAAGTTCTTAAACAAGTTCTTCCCTGTTCACAAAACAAATGCTCTCCGTAGAGAAATCACTAATTTCACACAAAAAGAGGGAGAGCACTTTCATGAATGTTGGGAAAGATGGAAGGACTTACTTCTTAAATGTCCACACCATGGTTTTGAAAAGTGGCAACAGGTTCAATACTTTTATGACGGTTTGACACCCCAAAACCGTCGCATGGTTGATGCCACCAGTGGAGGGTCATTCATGACCAAAAGTGATGTTGAAGCATGGAACTTCTTTGAAACCTTGTGTGAAAATTCCCAGCAATGGGACTATTCAAATAGAGATGACAGAAGTTCCCAACCACAAAAGAGAGGTGGTATATATGAGATAGGAGTCACGCCAGATCTCCATGCCAAGATTGATGGCCTGACAAAGAAGGTTGATGCTCTGATGTTGCATAATGGACCTCCACAAACAACTCAAGCCGAGGCTTGTGGCATATGCTCTAGTCCTGCCCATCCTATGCAGTCTTGTCCATCTGGTGCAGCATCCCCAGAACTTCTCTCTGAACAAGTACATGCTATGAATACTTTTCAAAAACCTGGGAATGATCCTTACTCGAACACATACAACCCAGGGTGGGCTAGACATCCAAATTTTTCTTGGGCAAAGGGACCACAACAAGGAGGACCACCTGGAAATCCTCCTATGCAACCTCAGCAGTTTCCACAATATCAACAAATGCCTTCACAATCAAGGAAACCATCTCTTGAGGATACACTCCATCTTTTTATGCAGAGTTCTCTCCAATTCCAAAAAGACACCCAACAAACCCTACTAGCCAACCAGCAAAGCTTACATGCAAATGCGCAATCCATTGCCAAGCTGGAAGTACAAATGGGTCAACTAGCTGCCACATTGAGTGAGAGAGAGAAGGGTAAGTTCCCTAGCCAACCTGTGGCTAATCCAAAGGGACAGTATGAGATTGGCTCTAATTCCAAGCAAGGGCAATATCATGAGCAAGCCAAATCGATCATTACCCTTAGGTCAGGCAAACAGATTGACAAAAAATAGAGATACCTAGGGATGAATCAAATCAAGGTGAAGCAGAGAGACACACCAATGCATCCAAAGTCCAAAAACTCTCTGACTCTCCAAGAGCCGCTGACGTGCCCAAAGCACCCTTTCCTCAACGTCTGGCACCAATGAAGAAAAGAAACAACTTTGATGAAATCTTGGATGTGTTTAAAAAAGTGCAAGTCAACATCCCGTTGCTTGACGCTATCAAGCAAGTCCCTCCTTACGCTAAGTTTCTTAAAGATTTATGCACTCAAAAGCGTAAGCAGAATGTTCATAAGAAAGTCTTCCTTGCAGAGCAGCTTAGCTCCATGATTCAACATAACACTCCTCCTAAATTTAGGGATCCAGGAGCTCCCACCATTTCTTGCGGCATAGGAGATCATAAGATAGGGAAGGCATTGCTTGATTTAGGGGCGAGCGTCAATTTGTTACCATATTCGGTTTATGAGCAGCTAGGACTTGGCGAGTTGAAACCGACTAAAATAACATTACAACTAGCTGATAGATCTGTCAAGGTGCCCCGTGGTGTTATTGAAGATGTGCTAATCCAGGTTGACAAATTTTATTTCCCAGTGGATTTCATAGTTATAGATACTCAGCCTGTTCAGAATCCTCATAGTCAGATCCCAGTCATTTTGGGTCGTCCATTTTTGGCCACATCTAATGCTATTATAAATTGCCGAAATGGAGTTATGAAGTTGTCCTTTGGTAACATGAATATTAAACTTAATGTTTTTAATGCAGGACAACAATCCGCAGATTTGGATGACATATTTGAAGTGGACATGATCGAGAGCCTTGTGCAGGACTCCTTCCGTACATCTTTTGAAGATCCTCTTGAGACCTGCTTAGCACAATCGGGCATGGATTTTGACATCGATAGTCCCATCCACGAAGTCAATGCATTGCTCGACTCTACTCCTATATTGGAGACTGAAAAATGGAGAGCGAAAGTGGAACCTCTTCATCCCTCTGAGACTCTTCCTGACAGCACAGTTTCTAACTCTGAGAAGGCAAAAGAGAACAGGTTGCTTAATGTTCTTCGAACATATAAGGCAGCAATTGAACGGAAGATAGCAGAAATACAAGGAGTGTGCCCCACTGTATGTAAGGATCATGCTGTGGAAATGTCACGTAAAATGCAATGGAAGCATGATCCTAACATGAAAGAAGTTGTTCGAGCAGAAGTCCTTAACTTATTTGACGACAGTGTCAGTTACCTCATTGCAGATAGCACAGCTCATGGGAACTCACATCACTTGTCTGGGATTGGTTAACCACAGTGTTGAGGTAAGTTCTTTGGTGGACCCTGGTCTTAAAGATTAATGAATTCATGGTCCGTTTTTGGTCTGGCTGAAGACGTTAAACTTAGCGCTCCTGGGAGGCAACCCAACATTTCTTTGATTTCTTTGTTAGTTAGTTCAATGTTTGTGGGTAACATTACTGCAAACCCTCACGAGACTACAACTCGTCCACTAGGGGTAACCTAGGGGTTTAAAGGCTTGTTGCATGCGCTAAATGCAATCGAGAGCACCTGCGAAAGTGGTATAGGTAGGATTTTCTTTTATTTTTCTTTTATTTTTACTTCTGTTGATCTCTCTCTTGTGCTAACTTGCTTTTATGATGAAATTTTTTGAGAAAGCTTCTTGATTCTCCATCAAGGTACTATCTTTCCATCACTCATCTTTTATTCTCGCTATCCCATGTGCATTGCATGCTTATTTCTTTTACATTGAGGACAATGTAGATTTTAGGTTGGGGGTGGGAGATTAGGGTACCTAATCAGTATTTTCTTGGTCTTGAGCAAAATTTGTGAAATTTTTAAAATTTTTTCTGGAATTTCTATTGAATTCAAAGTGATTTTGAAGGATAGTTGTGATTTTAACATTATAAGATATGTGATGTTGGTAACTTATGACTCTTGGATTCGGCCATCTACTTGATTTCACAGTCAATTTTGAATTGATAATCCATGATTAGAAATTGTAAACATTGATTGAGCCATGATTTCACATATCACATCTTGCTTACACATTAAGTTTTCAGTTCGATAACTGAATGATTAACTTGGTAAAAAGAAGAATTAAAAGGCTAAGTCACATAATCGTCATCATAGGTTTGCTCCCTATAGATGAAGATTCGATTCCTCATAATTGACAAAAAAAAAAAAAAAAAAAAAAGTTAGGCGACAAGTTTTCGCCATAGGTTTGCTCCCTATAGGTGAGAATTTGATTCCCGTCATTTGTGTTACTGCTCATAAATAAAAAAATCAAAGGTTGATAAAATGAAAAGTTAATCTGTGAGATAAGTGTTGGTTTCAAGCTTGGCAACTTACTAAAGATATCATGAAATTGACAATTGGATCTCTTAATGATTGTACGTCGAGAATATACTATACACTCGTGGAACTCAATGTTTAGGAATGTTCAAATTAATGGATTAATATTTTAAACTTGATTATGAAATCTGCTGAGAGCTTGATTCCAAGAGAAAAATTCCACACACCAATCATGAATCTTAGAATTTTCACATCTCAAGCTATCTGTTCACAAGTCACTTGAGTTTACAGGAATTGTCTTTTATTTCTGAAATTATTTTTCGCATGTTTTGCTCGGGACTAGCAAAATGCTGGTTGGGGGTTGTGATCAGGGTCGAATATTGCATATCAGACCCCAGTAATTACTTGATTTTACATACATGATAATATTTAATGCCAGATTTTACTCGTGTTTTTGTTACAGGAGGAAATTAAGAGCGTGTATAGCAAAATGATGTTAAAAGCATAGATTTGACGCTCCAAAATTACCAGAGCACAAGATGTACTCCAGAAAACCAATGGTGAAGAATATACACGCCTGGGATCTGAGGAAAGCACGATAAAGAGGCCTGAAATTGGTGCAAAATGCAAGATCACATACTTCCCACCATCCGATCAACTCGAAACTTCATACATGGGATTAGGGACATTAATTAACCGTACATTTCAAATTTCAGCCCTCGGATCACTATGGAAGTGCCCCAACTGACAAATCAGCCCATAAACCGTTGATTCTCGGCCCACCTGATATCTGAAAATGCTTCAACTTCGGATTCAACGCATTAATCTGGGAGACAAAGAAGATGGACGGTGAGGATTTCCAAGAAACATCATAGTAGACCCCATGCCGTGGTGGGTGTATACAGTGTACACGTGTACCAGCGCCACACCGCATCGGTCAGCAGCGCTGACCGCCTTCTAATTCAAAGCAGCGCGCGATTTTTTTAAAAACGGAAACTTCCGTTTACGGCAGCAGCGAACGGGCGCGGCGGGTCATTTTGCGGAAGGTAGTGGGCCCCACCCATCACCCATAAAGATGATCCGAACCGTCTATCTTGTAGATGGGTTCGTGAACTTCAAAACCACGCTGACAGTTTGTATCCATGCGTGTACACGTGTTCAGTACAGAGGCCAAAAAAAGGCTCCTCTGCAACGTCAAAATTGATCTTGGTGAGATTTCCTCTCTGGACCGAATCAAAGGACAACCAAAACCGTCCGTTTTTGACCGAAATTTCAAGGGCAACCTAATGGACGGGATGGATTTCCCTGAAAAAACCTCTGTGGGGTCCACCGATCACGTCAACGGAAGAGGTGCGAAAGCTTTCGCACATCCGCGAAAAGCAGTTTTTCAGGCGACGGTGGGCCACCATCTTTGATCATATGGCAGATCTGAACCGTCCATCATGTAGAGGACCCAAGAAAGTCCTAAGGGACGGTGTTTGTTGGAATTTGAACGAGGAAAGTATGGTATTTCGAGGCCCCGAACTTAGCTGCGAAAAAGCTTTCGCTGCGCGTGCGACAGCTTCCCAGATCCGATTTTCACCACTCCAGCCACTCCATCAGCTATAAAAAGAGTTGCAAAACGTGAGGAAGGGCATTCAGATCCAGAGAATTCGAGATCCAGAGCCAGGGAGAGAAGAAAGAGAAGAAAGAGAAGGAGGAAGAGAGAGAGATCGATTGGTTTGGTGTTTTGATTTTATGAATTTTATTGAATATTTTTTTACGGATTTTATGGGTCACTAATCTCTCAGCTAGGGCTGAGATGAAGCCCCTAATTTGATCAGCTCTTGTATTGGTTGATTTACTTTGAATATTAATTAATTTGTTTTTTTTCTCTAAGTGGGCTTTATGGGTTTAAATTCCATACTTCTCCATCTATGAACTTGATCAAAGTATATAGATGGATGTTGTTTGGATGCTTATTACAGGTGCTTGGGTCTGATCAAGAACAAGTTTCCTATAGAGGAAGAAACAGGGTGCTTTAATGAATGTACATTCCATATGCCCGACCAAGGATATGGGATATGTTGTTCATGGCATTGCTTAAAGGAATTAGACAGTCTGTATGCCCGATTAAGGACACAGATTGTACTTTCTCTATTTAAGTGGTATCAATCTAGATCAAGGTGAATCAACAGACAAGGGTTAGGATAGTTAGGGGTGGATTCGAAGGTCCTAGTGCTCTCTCTTATTGAATTTTCTTCCTTATTTTCAATAGTTATTTTCCATAGATTTGTGTTAGCAATTTGATCCTTTATTTGTTGAATTAGTTAAGGAGAATCGTGAATTTGAATTGTGACGACCAGTCCCTGTGGATTCGACCTCGGTCTTACCGAGTTTATTACTACATCACAACCCTATACTTGGGGAGTGAACATTAATTAACTGGTTACACTGATGCTGATTGGGTTGTAACGTTGATGATAGGAAATCAACCAGTAGTGGTTGTTTCTATCTTGGGAATTGTTTAGTTTCTTGTCAAAGTAAGAAACAAAGTTCCGTATCGCTTTCAACTGTTGTGGCTGAATACATTGCAGCAGGTAATGTATGTACTCAGCTCATATGGATGAAAAGACTGTTAAGTGATTACGGAATTGCACATGATTCTATGGTTTTATATTGTGATAATTCCAATGCAATTAATATATCTAAAAATCCAATCCAGCATTCACGAACCAAGCACATTGACATTAAATATCATTACATTCGTGAATTAGTAGAAGAAAAGATAATTTCTTTGGAATACATTCTGATTGAGACTCAACTTGCTAAATTTTCATGAAACCGCTTGACAAAAGCAGGTTTTCTAAATTGAAATTTGATCTTGGTATGTGCAATTTGAATTAATTATTCATGTATTTCTGTATCATATTGTATATATTTGTTATTTTAATTGATTAGAATTTAAATTTCAAGAAAATTGCATATTTTTAGCTGTACACGACCAATTGAGTACATACTCAACCAGTCGTGGCACAACCGATCGAGCATGTGCACGACCAGTCATGTAGCACGGGTTTAACCTTTATTTAGGGAAAATTCCTTTTTCTTCTATTTGGGGCTTCTTCTCCAATGGGTCTTAGCACGACCGGTTGAACCCATCTTAAATATAAACAAAATGAATTTGAGGTTGGTTGCTGGTCAAGTCAATGTGGGTATTGGTGGAGCTAAAGCAGTGAATGAAGAAGAAGGCGATTTACCTGCAGATGGCATTAACATAGATGATATCTTTGATGAGATCGAATCAGATTCTGAGGCTGACCCTAATTATCAACCTTCTGATTTCGCTGAGAGGTTGCATTCTCTTGAGGAACAGGTGGCTTAGATTTGTGTAACCTAGGATTCTCAATTTTCTTATATGCGTAAATATATGAAGTGCGTTAATAAGGGTTTATATCAGATTGATCCATCTATTCCTGCTCCCTCTTCAGGATCTGATTAGTATTTTCGTATATGGATTGTAATAACTCTTATGATACTTTACTTTCTTTCAGTTTGTGGGATTGACTTTGGTTGAACTTGGTTGATGTTAATTGATGATGCTTGAACATTATTTGCTTTTAAATTTTCATATCTTGCTCCTTTATTCCTCTTTGCTCGTCTTATTCCTTATTTATCTACATCCTGTTCAATGTATTAGTTTCTTCCTTTGTCATATTGTGACAAAAGGGGGCAGAATTTTGACATGCTTGATATATGGTATTTGTGTTTTAAGGCATGTGGATTGTGGATGGAGGGATGGATAGGAGTAAGGGGGAGTAGTAGCAATAACAAAATGCTTGCTTTCTTTTTTATAACTGGTACATGATTCTTTAACCAAGATGACTGGTTTACATTGATAACTAATGCATGATTCTTTATGCGTATAATCTTATGTTTGTATGGAGTGTGTTTTGTCACAAATTTGACAAAGGGGGAGATTATAAGTGCTAAGGTTTCTAGCTCCTATAATTGTCAAATTTTGTTGTGTTAAAACCTTTCTTGGAATCTATGTCTTGTATAGCGCATCTACATATTCAAGACAATGCATCTCTAAAAAACAAAGATCTTTACTTCAAGAAATGCAAGTTTACATGGTCATGTTCGAGTACACCATCAAGTGTGTGTTCAGTGTTCAAGATTTATAGTTCAAGCTCCACGTCAAGACAAAGTTCCCGCACTTTAAATCTCAAGCTTAAGATTAAAGATATTTCAAGTTCAAGCTTCTTAAAGTTACAAATTCAAGGTTGAATATATTTCAAGTTGAAGCTTCATCATGTGTAATGATCATAAGCTTCGTGAACTTCAAAGATCAACTAGCAACTAAAGGAAAAGAAGTTTCAATGTTCTTACATCACTAACAAGGTATAAATGACCTTAGATTGACCTTAGGGTAGGTCATTTTGAATACATTATTCAATTAGGTCATTTTGTAAGTGAATAGACTGTTTCTCGACTAGTCCTGGACTCTGTTCGACTAGTCATAGCACTGGCTCGACCAGTCCAAGAAATTCCGCGACTAGTCCAAGGTTGTTGCAAATTTTCAAAAACTTTTTGTTAAGCCACGACCAGTCCTAGAGACTGCTCGACCGGTCGTGTGAACAGTGCTCGACTTATTCTCGACCAGTCCTGTAGCTACGAGTCAAAGTCCAACAACTAAATCTGGTTCCACACGACCAGTTGTGAACAAGCCATGACCAGTCGTGGAGGTTCCTCGACCAGTCGTGAAGGGCATACGACCAGTAGTGGAACGACTTTATCTAATCGCGCTCGAAATTTCAAAAATCTGTTAGTCCTACGACCAGTCTTAGTATCCACAAGACCAGTCGTGATCGCGATTTCTTCACCTATAAATAGAGCATGAATTTAAGAGTTTTTTATTCAATTCAAGCTAATTCAATTATTCACTCTGAGAGATAAGTTAATGTTCTTTTTAAGCTATATTGTGCTCATTTAATATTCTCTTAATTTAACTTTATTATATTTGATTTTGTATTCTTTATTCTAATCATATTTGAAGAAGGGATTGAGATTGCCATTTTTTTGGAATCAAAATCAAATAGAGCTAGCCCAACTTGATTTAATTTGAAATCAATTTAGAACCTAGAACCATTTCATAAGTGAGTTTGGACATTGAACTTCTATGTTGAAATTCTATTCCGACTTGGTTCTTTCGGGCGGTATAAAAAAGAGAATATCCAGGTATTTTACATTATTGTAACTTTCTGTTTTGGTTTTTGAGATTGTGCCAAAAAAATCCTTGTTTTGGTTTGTCTGAGGTGATCTGAAAAACTCAGAGCGTGGGGTTTTTGAATTGTGTAAGCCCACTTGAAAGACACAATTGTGAGGGTTTTAGGTGAACCTAGAAAAACCTATTTTCATAGTGAACGCTAATATCCACTGTGTGAGGATATTAGGAGTGGAGTAGTTGTGTGACTGTTTTTCTAAACAGTTGGTGTACACGCAAGCGAACCACTATAATTCTTTGTGTCGTGTGGATGATTGTCATTTCCCTTTTTACATTTATGAAGAATGTTGTAATCCTTATGTGGATGTGTGAGAGTGTTGTAATAGCTTAGATTTCTCTTGTTGCTATTTATTTCTTTATTCCTGTATAACAGTTTGAGTTTTTGATATACAAACCGTTCTAGTAAGGTTGTCCTGCCATAAACCCTTGGTTTTTATAGTGTAAGGTTGTCTTTAGAACAACATTTGTATCAACCTCTCAATACTCGTTCTTTTGAGGTTGTCTTTAAATTCAGCATTTGGGATTGTCTATTGTTATCTGTATTTAATTTATTTAAATTCTGCTGTTATTTTTTTAATTTGGCATAGTCCTATTCACCCCCTCCTCTAAGATATATAGCTCGACCTTTTTAGAATGGACCCGTCCCAATCATCCGAAAGATCAATGACAATGCTTATGTTGTTGATCTTCCAGATGATATGGCGATCTGACGAACTTTCAACTTCGGGGACCTAACCGAGTATCATGAATCAGAGCAGGACGAGAACTTGATGACAAATTCTTTTGAAGTGGAGGGGACTAATGTAGAGCGGGTAATGGCTAAGATGGATCAGAAAAGGCCCAGTCGACGACAGAAGTGATCCAGACCGTCGGACCTTAGAACAAGCGTGTCTCACAATCCGAAATGAGTTATCGGGCATAAAATATATGATTTTGGGGTAGAATAAGCTACTTTAGCCACCCAACCCTGCTCTGTCAGGTTGCGCAAGCCGAATTTGCAAAATACCCATAGATCGACAGTCGTTTCTCTATTTTAATTCCGTTTTTATTATAAATAGTAAGTTTTAGTTTGATTATAACTCTTCATCCGTTGGGGTTTAGGAGTTGCGCCCAATGTGAAAAGAGCTTAGAATAATTAGGACAACAACTTGGTGAAGCCAAATAGGACACTTACTATTTTTGGCCGAAAACCTTGCGCACTAGTAGACATTACGACCGTCTGTAAATAGTAAGTTTACTATTTATAATAAGTTGCGAATTCTAGGAGTTTTAGTTGTAGTTTACTTCTGATTTCTCTCCTATTGCTTGGTATCTCTATTTAAAGGGTTGTAAACTCGTTTATTTCATTCATTAATCAATTTCAAATTTTATAGAATTTATTTTTTATTTTGCTTGCTTTCTTTCTCGTGAATTCGAGAAGCCTATGTGAGGAGTCCAGAGAAGTTCCGTGGATTTGGAACAGTTATCCTCTTCAGGAAGACAGTGCTCGACCTCATCACGTTCATCCCTACGTCAAATGCATGGGCGTGCCAGAGTTTGCTTGACTTAAAGATTTTGATTGAATCGTTGGTGTCACCCCACATCGAGATGGATATATTGGAGACTGGACTAGGATGTAGTAATCCTCTCAACCACCGATTTGCGCTCTGTTTATGCAATTTGTGAAAGGTAGGGGTTAGCCTTTCTGAATGAGTTCTTTTTGTCTTATAACAATAGACGTGAGCCTACGACTTTAGAGACTTTTTCTTTCACCAGTATTTAGGTTTGTATGCCTCTCAAATGAACAAGAACGTAGAAATAAACAAAAGGTTAAACAATGTCGACTTTATTGATATTTAAAATGTATGGTACATTACGATTGGTAAAGTAATAATCAACAAAGAAAATAAATGAAAGCAAAATAAATGATAAATACCCGATTCGTCTATTGGAACAGATGATCGAGGCGAGTGATTAGAAGGACATAATCGGGTTGGTATGATCAATTGAATTGGAACTCAATTAAATATTATCTTAAAACTTAAGGTTGATGATATTTACTCTCACTCCTAAGGTACTGTATGAGGAGCCATTATGTAATAGCTATCTATGCTAAAACTAGGCTAAATTAAGAAAAGATAAATATAAAGTATATAAATATATTTGGTGTGGGGCTTCAAGGTTTTCTTTGCATGCTCTTTTTATAGCTTATTAAGGCGGTGAAACCTCTCACTGGGCTTTCTTGTTGCTTGTGGATACTTGTCAAGGTCGGTGACCCTAAGGTCTTTCTTAATGTACGTGCTTTATATCCATGTCATCCATCCATTTTTCCGTCTTAGTTAGTGGGTTAAAAAATGAAGCAGATCAGTTTAGCTAGTGGGTTAAAAACTGAAGCAGATCCAAATTTCAGGGGGCCACACCACAGGTAAAAAAAATGTATGTGCAGCATATCCCTTCATCCAGGTTTGTTTGACGTCATCAACAAGTTGGATGGAAAATAAACATAATGGTGGGCCTTTGGAGGATTTTAATGGTAGGCGTTCCATCACCACTGTTTTCTATGTTGTGGTTCATATGAAATTTGGATCTGCTTTGATTTTAGGCCCGAGTCCTTAAATGAGCTGTAAAAAAAGATGGACGGGGTGGATATACAACACATGCATCAAAGTAAGACCCACGGTCACAACCTGACTGAATCCACGCCTAAGCCGTCCTACTCATCAAGAAGGCCACACATGCACGTTGAGTCGGAGACCTAGACCCGAATCGGGCCTAAAATTTGACTTTGGTAGGCCCAGGCCCGGCCCATTGCCAGCATTAATCGGACCATCAGCTGATCAAAAACTCTGTTTAAACCATCCATTGTTCTCAAATGGTGTGACCCACCTGATTAATAGATAGGTCTGATTTTTTCAGCATCTAATTTTCATGGTGTGGTCCACATTTTGCATGGATCGGATGTTATGCATATGTTGGCAAGTGTGATAGGAGTGGACACCATTCCACACGAGGGTTCATGATGGTTCCTAACAATCTGATTGAATGTACTATTTTACTATCGCCGGGTTTAAAAGGCTTTAACCCTGAGCTTGACCCTCCATCCATCCACGGCCAGGGCTACCTATAAATGGTTTTGATCATTGAAACATCGTCCATGCTCTTAAACCACACATGTACTGTTTCACAAGTGTCCTTCAGTTGCCCATTCTTCTTCTTCTTCTTCTTCTTCTTCTTTTTATTTATTTATTTATTTATTTATTTTATTTAAATCATGGTCTTCTATCAGTGGGCCATTCAACCCTAAACCTGGCCTGGCCCAGGCTCGACACCCAAGACCTGGCTCAGGTGTGGTTCTTGCTGGGCTGCAACTAGCCTGGTCCATCCCAAACTGGGTCCATTGCCACACACTACAAATGGGCCTGGCTTGCGCCAATAAAGCATAGTTTATTGAGTAAGCCCTACTAAATTCCCACTTCAAAATTAGGCCGGACCCACCATTTGTATGGACCCCATCTTTAAATGCAACGGACCGTTGGTTCAATATGAATGGATAAAAACAAGCCATTTCATAAAACTATGATGTCGTTGAACCGTCCGCTTCATGGGTTGATCATAACCATGGATGTCAATGGGCCAGATCTAGCAATATACTGCCCATTCAAGCCCAGTAAGCCCATTTTGGTGGCCCGTCCAACACTGCAGCGGGTCTGAGCCCGGCCCGTTTATATATAGCCCTTGATGAATATATTTCATATCCACACCGCCCAGCTCATTTAATCAAGCTAATATTTGTATTTTCCCTTTATCCAATTCCGGTTGATTTTATCAACGGGATGGATGGCAAATAAACATATTGGATCTGCTTACAGTTTGCCTCAGAAAGTTTTTAATGGTGAGTGTTCAATCATCACTGTTACTTGTGATGTGGTCCATCTATTATTTGGGTGCTTTTAACTTTTGTAACATGGTCATGAAATGGGCTGGAAAAACGAATAAACAGAGTAGATATATAACATATCATCAAGGTGGGCCTTCAAATCAAGAGTCACGTTCTTAACAATTCCACCCTACTCGTACCGAACCTTCATCTACTAACCTCCCCTTTTTTTTAAGAGCTTGACTCATACTTTAGTTTTGAATTTTTTTTTTTTAAAAGGGCGATTCTTCAACCGTACGCATGGCAGAGTTCTACAGCAATCCAGACCATCCAAATCTCCTGTCCATCAGGGATGGAGCACAGTCAAGAAATTGCCTTGAGAATATAAAACTAAAAATTTAATTTTCTTCCTTTGAATTTGGACTACTCATTGTGTAAGTTTTGAACCGTCTAGTTGATAGCGGATTATTTGATGGAGAGGATTGGTTGAACAGTATGATTATGGACTTCGCTCTATCCACGGTGGGACCCAACCACAATTTGGTTGGTCCGGCTGGCTGTACGTTAGTGCCCATGTGTGAGGAGTATGAAGTCACCACCATTTTCAATTGTTTGTTTTTTTCTTAAATACCTACAAACACTAGAATGCCTTTTTGGTATGTGAACATTTCTCCAGTAGACAAGACCCAACCCAACGGACCAATTTCATGGTCGGCAAATGGATTGCTCAAGGTACAGATGTGGCCCACCTGATGAGTGGATTGGCCTGATTTTGCCACTATGATCTTCAATATGGGGCCCCTTATTCTACGGATGGGATTTTGTATCCGTTGACAAGTGATAATGCTATCCAGACCAGTCGTTTCCTAGGGAGCCCATGCAACCAAGAGTTCTGTGGAGTCCACCTTGATGCGTGTGAGACATTCACTCCGTTGATTTGTGCAGAGCCCAAAAATAGAGCTGGTCCAAAACTCAAGTGGGACACACGGAAAAATGGGGATGGGGACGCCTATGGCCTACCATTGAAACCTTCTTGGGGCCCACAAAAAGCTATGGATCAGGCTGATATTTGGTTTTTCCATCCTCCTCAGTGGGCCTCACCTTATGAACGGTTTAGATGGTATTAAACAACAACGTAGCACAGGAATGTTTCAATGGTGGCCATCCCCATCCGTACTTTTCCCTATGGAGTGGCCCACTTGGTTCTCGGATTAGTCTGAATTTTAGGATAATGTCCTAAAATGAGCCGGATCAAATGATGGACGGAGTGGTTTCACAAACACTTAACAGTAGGGCCCACATAATGAATGTGAGCCACTCCCATAGCTTTTGGAGGGTAGATTTGAAACATTCCACTTCCGAGTTCCCATGATCTATTTTTAATTCTTCGTAGTGAAGATTCATATGTTAGTGTTAAAAAATGGTAGTGACTCATCCTCTCATTTGGTAGTAATTACAGATATCCAGGCCATCCAAATTGTGGGTCCCATTGAGTATTAAATGCACCTCTAAAATATCACTGATCAATTAATCACAACCATCCAAATAATGTCTACGAAATGGACGGTTAAGAGTAGCATAGTGAATGATGCAAAGTCGAAGCGAATAAAAAAAAATAGAAAGCTAATATATTGTTCGTCCAATTTTTATTAAATTTTAATCAGCACTTGGGTCAGCGGTGGACGGTCAGGAGTCCCTTAAAACTATTCCAAGAGCATAATTAAAGGGTCCCACCATTTTCTTAACTTGTTCAAAACTAACATTCGAGTCTACACGTTTTTCACACAGTTTTTTTTTAATTATTTTTAAGAAGGGACCCTTGACTACCAATCTTACTCAGTAAAACTAAAGTGAAAAGCAGATTGAAAATAACAGCACCCCAAATCACCAACCACTGTGCCAAAATCTATAACAAAAATGAGTGGGTTACAAAAAAAAAAAAAAAAAAAAAAAAAAAAAGAATCTCAAGCAGCAGCAACTTGCTTGTTTTTCACACACAGTTAGAGGTGGGCAATTTGGGCCTGATCCGGTGGATCTAACCCGACCAGACCCGATTCAGTACCGTTCCGAACAGAACCAGCGGTCTAATCGGGCCTGATCGATTCTCATCGTCCAGATCCGATAGTTTTTTCAGGTCGGGTTTGAATTGGCCCTGATCCGACCCGACCCGACCCGAAACCCAATCCAATTGGATCCAGACAGATCCGATCCTACTCGATCCGGAGTAGTTTTTATTAATCCTTCTACTTTTTCCTATGCTATGGTCCACTTGAGCTTTGTATATGTATCAATTTTGAGTTCAACCACTAAAATAATCTACAAAAATAAAAGGACGGTGTGGATAAATCACACGCATTCAAGGTGGGCCCCAACAGAGCTTGCCATGTCCAATAGGAAATAAATTTGCCGGTGTACTGCACACAGCTATGTAGCTAGCTATAGCCTGTAGGCGCTAGCTATGTGTAGACGCTAGCTATAGTTACGTGTCATGCCAAGACAAGCACTAACGCTCCTCAAGCTCCGAGTTGTACGAACGGTTCAAAGGATATCAAAGTTACATGGGCCCTACAGTGATGTATATGTTATATCTATAATGTTCATACATTTTTAAAGACTATTATAGAGCATTGTTCAAAAAATGAATAATATCCACGATCATGTATACCACATCACAAATAGCAGCAGAGAATGATTTTCACCGTTAAACAATTTGTGTGGTCCACATGATAGTTAGATCTGTCTTAATTTTAGTCTCAAGCTTAAGACGAGCTCGCCAAATGAATGGACAGTTTGGATATAACACAGACCCCACCATCAGACCCATATAACTTGCTAAACTCAATAAAGCAAGTAACGTACTTAGCGTGAAAAGGAAGTCTCTGTCAACGTAACACATTAATACATCAGAGAAAGCGTGATACACATTTTTTATAGTCACGTGTGGCCCACCTTCATGTATATATGTTATCTAAGCCGTTAATTCATTTTGACATATCATTTTAGGCGTTGAACGAAAAATTAAAATACATTGAAGACTGAAGTGGACCACACCATATCAAATGATCCGAATACTGTCCAACTCGATCCAACTCGATTTCCCTGACCGAGTCGGACTCGGATCGGGTCAAGTCAATCAAGTAACGGATCTATCCGAGTCAGGTGACCTAGACTCGGTCTCGGATCGGATCAATTTCAGGTTAACCTATTAGAATTTTGGATCTAATGAGTTAGGCCCAATTCGGTTCAACCCGGACCGATGCCCAGCTCAACACAGTCCTATGTTGGGAAAGGATAAGATATGAACCTCTCTCACCGCAACACGACAGAGATTACTTCCAATCATGACCGTCCAATTACTTTAATCTATTTTAGATGGATAATATTTTAAAAATTGAACTAAATGATGATCAAAACCATTAGTTTTTCTAAATTTCCTTTTTATATCTGTACAATCTAAGGGCATCAACAACAACAACTATAAAACCATATCTTTTGGCCAAATTTTGAATTAATGGCCATGATTTCGTGAAAAATTATCTCGACGGTGTAGATTTACTATCTATATTTGCCACGTGAACAGTGAAGGGGGCTGTATTACCTTGGAAAGAGGGGGCGTGGATTAGGTACTACCCCGCCTGTTCCGAGCTCGGGACGGGCAGAAGCTCCGACGGCTACCGACGGACCACCATGATTTATGAGTCTTAGCCACACTGTCCATCCATATTTTCATATCATTTTCGATTTTTAAACCAAAAATAAGGAAGATCTAAGCCTCAAGTGGACCACACCACAGGAAGCAACTGTACTAAGGACGGCAACCATTGAAACCTTCCTAGGGTCCACTGTGTCGATTATTTTCCATTCAACCTGTTAATATGGTCATATTCAGTTGGATGAAGCAAAAAAATAAATATAGTTTTGATCCGAAACTTCTGTGGTACTTAAGAAGTCTTCAACGGTAAGAATTTAGTTCCCACTGTGTGGTCTATTTGGGATTTTGAAATTCCTTATTTTTTGTTGTCATTATCTAAAATGATATGTAAAAATGGATGAACGGTGTGGATAACATTCATACATCACACTGGCCCCTCAGATGCCCTCGGAGCCTCTGCCTGTCCCGAGGTCGGAACTGGCGGAGGTAGTACGTAATCCGCGCTCCGAAAGAGGGGCCTTTGCTTGGAGCAGAAATGTCGAGGAGAGGTTTCGAACCTTCGTCCACACGACAGAATAAATGCGATTTTTCTGTCTGCCTTTCCTTATACGGAGGAAGCGGTCAGAAACCCAAAATAACCAAAGTCGAGGCCCTGTCTTGTAGTCCGCGGACTACTGAAGTCATAGTCAGCCATGTATTTTGATGATCAGAACCGTTGGATGAGTACCCAAAAACATAATTACGTATTAAAAATGTAAAATTTCAATCAAAGATCGTATAGTTTTTATCTATGAAGAGATGATATTTTAGATTACTCAACGGCTTCTACTGAAAGTATATGTTTTGTCAATTAGAATCACACACAAAAGCACCGTACATGGAAAATCCATGGCGGGTCCTACCATTTGAAGTGCTTTCTTAGACTGATCAGTATGCCCCAGCTTGTGGGCTATGATTTAACTTCTGTAGGCCAAGGACTACTCGAATTTCAGCTCCCCATGCATTGCGGTTGCATCATCTCACAATTTACGAGCGTCGAGGTCACTCATCTCCTTCCGAAACCCTAGTTCGTGTCATGCACGTGCCCTTTTGTTTTTTACTCTCTCCTGATTTTCCTTAATTTTATTTTTAGTAGAAGTTCGGTAGTTTGATAGAGTATAACATTCCATACACATGCACACGAGTGTTGTACACGTGCATTGCACGTACCTAAGAAGTGTAAAAGATTGTAGGGGAAGAGGATTGGCTGGTGTATCTCACACCAGCTATATAGCCGCTGTATTGACATCAACAAGTTCTGCGGGTCTGATCATGAGGTATGTCCAAACCGTCCATCCATTTGGCGAGCTTGTCTTAAGGCTTGAGATGAAAAGTAAGACATATCTAGCCATCAAGTGGACCACACTGTAAAAAGCAGTGGAGGATTGAACCTCTACCATTGAAACCCTTTTTTGGATCACCGAAGCTTTGAATCAATTTGAAATTCGTTTTTCCTCTTCATTCAGGTCTTGGTGACCTTATGAACATATTGGATGGAAAACAAGCGTTATGGTGGGCCCTACGAATTGTTTAACGGTGAAAATCATTACCTCTGCTGCTATTGTGGTGTGGTCCAGATGATCTTGGATATGATTCATTTTCTATATAATGCTCTAAAATGATTTTTAAAAATAGATGAACGGTATAGATACAACAAATACATCACTGTGGGGCCATATAACTTTGATCTCCTTTGAACCGTTCGTACAACTCGGAGCTCGAGGAGCGTCCGTGCTCGTCTTCGCACGACACGTACATACAGCAGCTATATAGATGGTGTGTGGTACACCAGCCAATCCGCTTCCGATCGTAGGACCCTCTGAACATGGATCATCATCCATATGTCCCGTTGACAGTACGAGTAAGAGACATCTGATGAACGGTTTATAAGATGTTTAATGGTCCAAATTCAACCAATAGATTTTCATTGATCAATGTTCGGGGTCTCCCACAAGTTGATAGTCGAAATCCACCGTACATTGCAGGTGACCCAAAATCGCCATCAGTGGATAATGAGAGCCGAAAATGGATGGCATGATGAAATGATCTCTACAGTCCACCTTATAATTTCTAATTAACAAGCCTAACATTAGGTACTGCCCGAAGATGTTCAATCTGTAAGAGGTTGGCCACACAAAACATATTTGAGTTAGGTAAGGTAATTAAATTGGACGCGGATTTCCCGTGAAAACCTTTCCTTGAAACTTAGGTGGGCCCACCATGATGTTGGTGAGAAATCCACCCCATCCATCCATTTTTTGAGCTCATTTTAGGACTTAAGACCAAAAGCGATCATGATCTAAGACTAAAGTGAGCCGCAATAAAAGAAAAGGCAAGGAAATTCTTATAGTTGAAAGCCTCCTGGGGTGGACATTGATGTTTACTTGCCATCAATACAGTTCATAATGCCATTCCTGATTCAAAACTTCTGTGACCCCACGAATATTTCATCTGTGGATGTTCAACCTCGTGTTTTTGGCCCGCTTGAGTATTAGATCAGGTTCATTTTTGGCCCCACATCCTAAAATGAGCTCACAAAATAGATGAATGGTGCGGATTTCTCACAAACATCTCGGTGGGCCCTATCTAAGTTCCCAGCCCAAGAACATGGTGCGAAAGGCTTTGGCGGGAAAACCACGTCCAATTAACTTGGCCCCATCTCTCACATTAATCCACCATTTAATTAAATCACACTCTATTAGTAAAAGCATAACAGTGCTGATGGGTTTTTTTCCCCAAGCTCGACCAGTCGTGAACCTCGCTCGACCGATTGAGGGCTAGTGCATAACCAGTCGAGTGGGGCTCGACTCAAAGTTCAGCGACCATCCAATGTTTTTCTCCGAGGTGCTCGACCAATCGAGGGAAGTGCTCGACCGGTCAAGTGGGCCGCTCGACCGGTCGAGGACTCGGCTCGACCAGTCGAGCTTACACAGATTTGAGTCCGGATCTTATGCGAACTGTGTAAATCCGAGGCCCTTTCGCAAGGGGTGCGAAAGGGAGTTTCCTAAACTATAAATAGGGGTGCCTAGGGCTTTTCTAGGTAATGCAAGAGGGTTTCCTAAAGCTTTATAAGGGTTTGTTAAATGGTTTAGGGCTATCAAAGGTGTGTGTGTGTGTGTGTGTGTGAGAGAGAGAGAGAGAGAGAGGAAGCTTGTGGAATGGAGGCTATGCTCGTAGAGGTGATCTACCATATATCGGTGCTTCCACGTCCTCGTAATCGGTGAGATCTCTCCATTTTCTTTGTTTCTCTTATTATTTATCCACTCCTATGTGAGTGAAGAAGATTGTAACATTCTACTTCATAGTGGATTGTTGATCTGGATGAGGTCTCGTGGTTTTTAACTCTTTGAGGGTTTTTCACGTAAAAATCTCATGTTGTGTGGTTTATGCTTTGATTTATTTCATTGCATTATTATTCCATAATCTGATTTATTTTGGGAGGCTAGATCCTAAGGTTTTATGTAAGGCCCCCAACAAAGTGGTATCAGAGGTAAGTTCATTGAACGGGTAGGATCGGTTTTGAATTATGGAAGGTGGCTCATCAAGAATGATCAGCCTCAATGGTTCTAACTAGACCATATGGAAAGCTAAGATGGAGGACTTGCTTTATTGCAAGGACCTATTGTAACAGCCCGAATTTTTCCCAACCTGAAATTAGACGTCCTTAGGTAATGGGTCGCTCCTAACACCTTATTAACTTATTAGAACTGAATCCCACAGTCTAAAATCGCTCCTTAACCCATTTCCTTCACAAATCCCACCCTTCACTACCTTGATCTTTCAATTTTTCTAAGTACTTTCACCCTATACACTATCTTAAACTAGCTAAGTAGTATAACTTAGATCACTTTATATACAAACTACAAAGGACTAAGTACCACCTCAGACAGAAATTACTTAGGACTAAATCCTTTAGAAATTAGGTGAGAATTAGCCAGTGTTAAACTAGAGTACCCGTGAAATTAGCACCAATCACTTTAAATACGATCTGCAAGACCCAAAACTTGTAGAATCATTGACGCTAGGTTACCCTAAAATCTAGGATCAATCTCATTACCCGACTGCTCTCGGGAGCATCTCAAAACTCCGTATCAGATCTGGACCGCACGTCAGGAGTCCGATTAACACGAAGTTAAGGAATTAGGACCGCCTTACTGGGCTTGACAACCATCTCGGAAATCAAATCCAGATAGTGTCCCAGCGCTATTCGCTTGAGCTCGGAGTGAAGAGTGTGAGAAATGTAAAATTAATTCAAAATAAAATATCTTGAATAGCGATCTAGCACGTGTTGCTTGCGGATCAGTTTTAAGCAACCAGACCGTCAGAATCAGACCAAATTACACCCTCGGATCAGGAGAAGTTTCATACACATTTACATGTACTCGGAATCTCCGATCGAGGTCCGCTGACAGTTGAACTGAAACTGGTCCACCACGCATGATCTAGAATCCTGACCGAAACGAAAACTTAACTCCACGTAGATCCGGTGTCGGTGAGCTTAAGTCCGACCTTTGGCTCAAGGAGGCCCGCCAGAAGTCCTCCGTTGAGCTGAAACTGACCTGCTTTGGTTATAACCTAAGTATACTTTGACCTGGAGTCTATTTAGGTAAATTTTTAGGCTATATAAGGACCTTAAACCCTCTCTCATTGCAGCCATACGAATTTGAGAGAAACCCTAGAAAGAGAAGAGAGAAAGAGAGAGAAAGTATGGGAGCAGTGGGAGAATCTCCCTGCCACTCTTCCCTGCCGCTATACGAGCTTCACCACTCCATTCTTATCGCTTTCCCGGCGATTCTGGCTCCGTTTCTAGGTAAGAAACCCTAACCCTAATTTGTTTTGGGGTTATGATAGTTGTAGGTTATGAAATAGCTAACCTATTTCGTTCTATAGGCTGTCAAACTGCCGAATACGGAAGCTTAGCAAACCTATCGGATCCGTTACGATTCTACGACAAAAGGAGGAGACTTTAGGTGTATAGGTTACGGTTTTCAACGCTTTCAATGTCAGATAGTGATAGATTCATGATCTGCATGCAATTGCACATGTACAAAGTGCTTTCTGATTTCTGTTTCAATTAAAGACGTAGAATATGGAATTTTACATACTCTAGGTATTCGTAGAAAATACGGTATACGTATATATTTTGGAAATGTGTTTGACATGATTAGTTGTTGTATGAATATATGTTATATGGATAAAATACTGATTTGGCGAAAAGATTCGCCCTAATACATGTTATGCTAATATACACTATGTATGTAGAAATAGTGTATTGTAGAAAATACCGTATACGTATATATTTTGGAAGTGTGTTGGACATGATTATTTGTGGTATGAATATATGATATGTGAATAAAATACTTATTTGGCTAAAGGATTCGCCCTAATACATGTTTGCTAACATACACTAAGTATGTTGAAATAGTGTATGTTAAGTGTTTGTAGAAACGCTTGTGTGAGTAAGTGTTTGGATGTTGATGCCTTAGGAGAGTGTTGAGATGGGATTCTCAACTACCTTAGAGACATGTATGATTTCCTCCATGAGGTTGTTTACTTAAACCGCTTACTTGTGCAATATATGTGTTGGTATTCCTATTTATGTAGTGCTTTATAACATGCTTTATGACATGCTTACTAACGTGCTTAAATTAATTTGCTTATCATGCTTTACTCCACATGCTACAAATAAGGTTTGATTGAGCTTGGGACTATGTCTATAGTCTAGACAGTCGGTACTAGACTTAAGATAGTGGTTGAGTTTCATGTCGCCACGTAGATGTGTTTGACGAACCCGAGTTGTACGTCAGTTGGCGACAGTGGTTAGGCCACGCGAAGTGCTTATGCACTTCATGTCGTCCAATTAATTGTGCGCTCGAGCTAGTCAGGCTCGTCAAGTAACCCGATATATCTAATGTATGTTCACCATGTTTGGTCACTACTACTTGAACCTAGGGTACCAAACTTACCAGTGAAATCTCTTTTAACCATGGTACCTCGATCTGCTAAGACTCATGAGCCAGGCATGGTGGTATGGGACACCGTAGTCGAGCCGTCGACCTACGCTGGGGCCACGTACCTCCCTGTAGTGACCAGTGAGCAACCAGACTCGTGAGCTGATTATGGTGGTATGGGTCACTATATTCGTGCTGTCGGCCTACATTGATAAGGTGATGGGGGAGTGGTGTAACGATTCCGTACAACAACCCTGACAACCCTTTGTAGTGACCTCGAGCATACTCTGAATCTGCGGTGAGGCGATGTGCCTTCCCCAGTAACAGAGTATAAACTAGGCCTGTATTGATAAGGTGATGGGGGAGTGGTGCAACGATTCTGTGTAACAGCCCTGGCAGCCCTTGCAGCGACCTAGAAACACACCATCGTATGAGATTGTCTATGATTGACGACCCTAGAATGGATCATGTTTGGGAATGATACAAGGGAGGTACCTTAGTTTCCAATCCTGTTGTTTGAAATGGACTAATAACAACTTGGTAATCATGCTCATCATGCATTGCATGTGCCTAGAAGATATGGAGCACTGAGGAAAGCAAGCATGCCGCGAACGAAGATGGTGTCGCATGAGGGAGTATGTCGGTGAGGCATCCATCATGACTGCATTCATACTTGCATTAATAAGAGTAGTTAGGAGTGTTTGATTATACTGCTTTATCATTACTACTTGACTGAGTCGATAACATGTTAACCTATGCTTTATTGTTCCACTGAGTTAGTTACTCACTCCCATGTTACGGGACGGTGTTCCGAACACCCACCAGACTTTGTCTGATTGTAGATGACGACGCTACTCTTGAGGCGGAGCCGGACCTTTATGATGACAATGATGCTTGTTCGTGTATGCTATGCTGACGGCTTCACGTGAGCCGTGTCTTGATCGACGGGATTACAGGGATGTTGACTAAATATCACTACACCTTTGGTATAACTTGAAATTGTACTTGTAATTCTTTAACCTGGTAACATTATCACACTCTAGAGACTCGCCACTATTTTTATATATTTTATATATCTACAGTCTTCCGCTTGCAATTTAACTGTCTCTGGAGTATGATATTCTATTTGGCTTAATCTCACTCATGTTCAATGCACTAATACAGACAACATTCAATCATCATTATCTATGTTGCATAAGTGATGTTCTGGAAACTCGAGAGTTGAGTTACTACTCGACCCTCGATTTTTCGGGATGTTACACTTATATTCTCCAATTTTAGGCATATCAGCAAAATCCAAGGATATGTCTAATGATAATTGGAAGAAGATGTACCGGAAGGCGGTGGAGTTTATTCGACAATGGTTGAACGATTCCGTATTCCACCATGTGTCTATGGAGACCTCAGCTGCTAACCTATGGCTGAAACTGGAAGGGCTGTATGAGAGGAAGACAGCTGGTAATAAGATTTTCTAATAAGGCGACTTGTGAATCTCAAGTTCAAAGATGGTGGTTCTATGGCCGAGCACATGAATGAGGTCAGCAATGTAGTGAACTAACTCTCCTCTATGAAGATGGTCCTGGATGATGAATTACAGGCTTTACTATTGCTTAGTTCATTGTCTGATAGTTGGGAGACATTGGTGGTGTCTCTAAGTAACTCCGCGCTAAACGAAAAGTTTTTCATGGAACAGGTTACTAGTTGTCTCTTCAATGAGGAGACAAGGAGAAAGTCTCAGGGGTCTACTCAACAAGAGGCCCTCGTGACATAGGAACGGGGGAGAGGAAAGAACAGGAAGGGCAGGAAGGCTCAAGATAAATCAAGAGGCAAGTCGAGTAACCTAAAGGATGTTAAATGTTGGAACTGTGGCAAGAAGGACCACTACAAGCATGAGTGTCATGGTTAGAAGAACGATAAGAAAGGAAAATGAAAGGAGAAGGAAGATGAATCAGATTCCACTGCGATTGCTTTAGATGGTGATGTTGTAGTTATTCTTTCAACAGATCACGATATATGTCTCACGGCTACGAGTCAGGACACCGACTGGGTGATTGACTCAGGAACTTCTTTTCATGTGACTTCACGCACGGACTTCTTCATAAGCTACAAGTCAGGTGATTATGGGACTGTGAAGATGAGAAATTCTGGCGTATCTAAGATCGTAGTGGTCGGTGATATTTGTGTGAAGACCGATGTGGGCTGCACATTATTTCTCAGGGATGTGAGGCATATCTCAGACCTTCGCCTCAACTTGATGTCGACAGAAAGGTTGGATGATGATGGCTATGAAAGCCGGTTTGCTGGTGGGCGCTGGAAGCTCATCAAGGTTCGTTGATCGCAACCAGAGGAAAGAAGTGTTGTATCCTTTACAAAGCAAGTGTCAGTATGTGCAAGGGTGGGTTGAACGCAGCGAAAGATTGAGCTATTGACATGTGGCACAGGCGTCTAGGCCACATGAGTGAAAAAGGGCTTCAACTACTAGTGAGGAAGCAGCTCCTTCTATATGTGACAAGTACACCTTTTAAAACCTATATTGATTGTTTATCAGGGAAAACAGCATAGAGTTTCATTTATTAAAATTGCTTCTCATGTTAATAAAGTGCATGCATTAGATTTGGTTGATTCTAATGTTTGTGGTTCTATGAGACAAAAACCTTGGGTGGGGCATTGTATTTTGTCACTTTTATAGATGATGTATCTAGGAGGGTTTGGGTTTATACTTTGAATTTCCAAGGATGAGGTCTTTGGTGTGTTTAAATTGTTTCTTGCTATGGTCGAGAGAGAGACAGGTAGATCATTGAAGTGCATCCGCATTGACAATGGTGGTGAATACATTAGCGACTTTCATGAGTATTGTAAGTCCCTGGGTATACGGGATAAATAGACGGTTCCCAAGACCCCCCCAGCATAATGGTGTGGCTGAGTGAATGAATCGCACCATTGTAGAGAGAATCAGATGCATATTATCCCATGTAAAATTGCCCAAGATGTTTTGGGGGGAAGCAATGCATACAGTGATAAACAGGTCTCCATCAGCCCCGTTGAATGGAGAAGTGCCTAGGAAGGTGTGGACTGGACAGGATCCATCGTACAATCATCTCAGGGTGTTTGAATGGAGGGCATCCGTTCAGGTACCAAAGGATGAGAGGTCCAAGCTCGATATGAAGATTAGGCAGTGTGTGTTCTTAGGGTACGGTGCTGAAAATTTTGGTTATAGATTGTGGGATCCGACCGAGAGGAAGCTCGTCAGGAGCAGAGATGTAGTTTTCTTTGAAGATCAGTGTATAGAAGACATTGGTAAGCCAGACAAGAACTGACCTAGTTCAGGTGAGCTAAAGGACATGGATCCGGTTATTCCTCCCGTGGTGCCTGATGACGGGGGAGTACAGTAAGGTGCAGAGGACGAGGGAGTTCCTTCAGAAGATGGACCTGGGGGAGCCCCCACTTGACTCACCTGTTGAGCCACAGGTGAGGAGGTCATCTAGGGACAAACAACCGTTTAAGAGGTACTCGCCGCATGAGTACATTATGCTGACTGATGGGGGAGAACCAGAAGATTATTCTGAGGCCCTAACCGACAAGCTTGCATAAGAACCACACCAATGATATGGTGAAATTGTCTAAGGGCAAGAAAGCTTTGAGCAACAAGTGGGTGTTCAGAAAGAAGGTTGACAGAAGAATTCATAGATGAGGTTTAAGGCCAGACTTGTGGTGAAAGGGTTTGGTCAGAGGAAAGGCATAGACTTTGAGGAGATATTCTCACCAGTGGTGAAGATGACATCCATACGGGTGTTGCTTGGGTTGGCGGCTAACATGGATCTGGAGATAGAGCAGTTAATGTTAAAACTGTCTTTCTCCATGGTGACATGGAAGAGGAGATCTACATGCACCAACCAGAGGAGTTCGAAGTCAAGGGCAAAGAGCATATGATGTGTAGACTGTGGAAGAGCTTGTATGAGTTGAAACAAGCTCCACGATAATGGTACAAGAAGTTTGACTCGTTTATGTTGAAGCATGGGTATGACAGAACGGAGTCGGACTACTGTGTGTTCACGCGCAAGTTCTCAGATGGTGATTTCTTAGTTCTGCTATTAAATGTTGATGACATGCTCATTATCAGAAAAGACATCACGAAGATTGACAGGCTGAAACAGGAGTTGGTTAAGTCGTTTGCGATGAAAGACTTGGGTCCGGCTAAACAGATCATAAGAATGGAGATAACCTGTGACAAAAGTAGCAGGAAGCTTTGGCTGTTACAAGAGAGGTATATTGAGAAAGTCTTAGAGCGGTTCAATATGAATGCAGCGAAGCTGGTCAGTACTCCACTAGATGGTCACTTCAGATTGAGAGACAGACAGTGTCCCAAGATGAAGGCAGAGGTGGAAGAGATGCAGAAGATACCCTACGCGTCAGTCGTAGGAAGTTTGATATATGCTATGGTGTATACACGCCCAGACATAACATATGCGGTTGGTGTTGTCAGCTGGTATCTTGTCAATCCTGACAAAGAGCATTGGGTAGCGGTGAAATGGATACTGCAGTATCTAAGAGGCTCATCCAAGTTTAGCCTATGTTATGGTGACGGAAAACCTGTCTTAGAGGGCTACATAGATATAGATATGGCAGGTGACATAGATTCCAGGAAGTCTACATCGGGGTTCATGTTCACATTTGCAGGGGAAGCGGTTTCTTGGCAGAACAAGCTACAAAAAGTCGTAGCATTGTCGACGACAGAGGCCAAGTACATTGCAGTCATAGAGGCATGTAAAGAGATGCTTTGGATGAAAAGGTTCCTATAGTAACTTAGCCTAAAGCAGGAGGAGTACATGGTCTATTGCAATAATCAAAGTGTTATACACTTGAGCAAGAATCCAAGTTAGTATTCCAAGTCAAAGCACATAGAGATTCGGCATCACTGGATCAGGGATACTTTGGAACAGAAGGTGTTCAGCTTGAGAAGGTCCATACTAATGATAATGGGTCAGACATGATGACCAAGGCTTTACTCACGGGCAAGTTTAAGGTTTTTAGAAACCTAGTTGGATTGAAGATGGTGAATCCCTCCTGGGTCAAAAACGGAGAGATTTGATGGAGTTTTTTCTCCAGGCTCGACCGATTGAGGGCTGGTGCACGACCAGTCGAGTGGGGCTCGACTCAAAGTCCAACGACCATCCAATGTTTTTCTTCGAGGTGCTCGACCAGTGAAGGGAAGTGATCGACCGGTTGAGTGGGCTGCTCGACCGGTCGAGGACTCGGCTCGACCAGTCGAGCTTACGCAGATTTGAGTCCGGATCTTGTGCGGACTGCGGAAATCTGAGGCCCTTTCGCAAGGGGTGCGAAAGGAAGTTTCTTAAACTATAAATAGGGGTGCCTAGGGCTTTTTTAGGTAATGCAAGAGGGTTTCCTAAAGCTTTGCAAGGGTTTCCTAAAGGGTTTAGGGCTATCAAAGGTGTGAGAGAGAGAGAGAGAGAAAGAGAGAGGAAGCTTGTGGAAGGGAGGCTATGCTCGTAGAGGTGATCTATCATATCTCAGCGCTTCCACGTCCTCGTAATCGGTGAGATCTCTCTGTTTTCTTTGTTTCTCTTATTGTCTATTCACTCCTGCGTGAGTGAAGAAGGTTGTAACGTTCTACTTCATAGTGGATTGTTGATCGGGACGTGGTCCCATGGTTTTTACCTCTTTGAGGGTTTCCACATAAAAATCTCTTGTGTTGTGTGATTTATGCTTTGGTTTATTTCATTGCATTATTATTCCATAATTCTGGTCTGTTTTGTGAAGCTAGATCCTAAGGTTTTGTGCAAGGCTCCCATCAAGTGCCTCATTCATTTGAGGTGGAATTTAATTAAACTTTTTTACCAAAATACGAAATGAAACTTTTGTAAATGTGTATGGATTTTTTTTTATTACCACAAATAGGAAATCTATGTTTATTGCAATGTAATTGGGCCACATCATCACATACTGCATTAATAATGTAGTCCTAACAATGTCAATGATGACGTAGACCAATAACGATGTAGGAAAATAAAAGATTTTTGTTTGTGGCAAATGAAAATTTTAAATTTTATAAATTTAAATATTAGCTTAAAAGTTATTTAAATAGGTCATATCTCTGATATTGACAACATACAACATACTGTCCAACTAAATTTAACTACTGCAGTTATGGTATACAGTATCATATTTTGAAGAACCAAACTATTTATATGATTGCCTAATCACGGATGAAGTTACCCAGACAAGGGCTCCAATTAAAATTGTTCAACCCTTTTTTTTTTTTTTCTTTTTTTTTTTTTAAAGTGGACTCTCGCCACAAGTTGCATTCATCATGGATCCTATTTTGTACAGCCCTTCAGGCGTGGCCAGACAATAAAACGACGGGCCACACCTAGCGTGTAATACTAATTACAAAAAACCCGACAGCCCAGCATTCACTGGACAGGGAGCCCCTCCCAACACTGCCTCCCCCTAAACACAAGTTCCACCCATGACAGCATCAAGCACCACCAGCAAAGGCCAGTAGAAACTATGACTCGGAAGATATAATAGAGCCAAGGCCAACTCTGTCAAGAAAAAGAAGGCCACGAACATGCGGAGTGAGATCCTTGGCATCTTTTGTAACCCTTGTAACCTGCTTCTGACTGCCCTCCCTAGCCATGCCATCGCCAGACCATTCCCCTCTCTAGGGATCGTCGAAAACACAATGGACCCATTCTGCCCAACCTCTTGATTCTGCTGATCCATGGTCGACCTTGCCAGGGTACAGGTGACAGGGAGGAAATGAGGCTTACCACCACCGTAGAATCTGATTCGACGACAATATGTCTCAGACGACGCTCCAAACAGAGAGCAAGACCATCGTAAATTACTCTAACTTCCGCCCTGTTGTTTGTAC
>JAJHSJ010000017.1:8869486-8988858 GCA_021015155.1 Magnolia officinalis
TCAATGTTGATTATGGATCCTTTCATCAACATTGATCATCATGGTTGATGATTGTTTCGCTCACTAATGATCTCTAGATCAACAGTGAAGATAATGTTATAAAGGAAACAACATTTTATATGCAATATATGTACATGGTCATAATCAAGAAATACGAGAAATATACATAATTACACATATGTTATGTACATGTATATGAGCAGTATGCCAATCCTAGGGCCCATCATTATATCACAAGCATACATGCATTCATTACACACAGTACTTCACTTGTGCATCATATGTATTTATAATGTGTATCATCATTACTAGATGAGTGGCCCTTATCCCATGTACATGTGC
The DNA here is from genome assembly GCA_021015155.1 of Magnolia officinalis. Lineage (NCBI taxonomy): Eukaryota > Viridiplantae > Streptophyta > Magnoliopsida > Magnoliales > Magnoliaceae > Magnolia > Magnolia officinalis. The sequence continues at coordinate 8,869,829 of JAJHSJ010000017.1, forward strand.
CACATTACTACAAGCGACATGGAAATCAGATTGCATACTTAGTAAACTCCTTTGAGCCAACCTCAAAAGTATGTGGTTTATCCATGCCATGCATCCGTGTGGCCCACTTGAAAATTATATTTGTTATAAATTCAAGCTCACCAGATAGATGGACGGTTTGGATAAAACACATACCTCGCCATCAGATGCACATGAATAGCTGACGTCAATTTAAAAGCTATATAGCCATGCGATGAGAAGACTTCTTTAGCACATGGATATAATACATGAACTGCTGACGCACATGGGTACAACACATGAATTGCTGACGCACATGGGTACAACACATGAACATTTTTATACCATGTTCATACACATATGATGTACATCAGCCAATATGCTTCTCACAGCAGCTATGTAGTTTGTATGATGAACAGTTTGGATATCAGCCAATGTGTACACAACGTAGGAAGCAGATATGTAGTTTGTATGATGATCAGCCAATATGCTTCTCACAACCAATGTCTCTAATTCCTACATAGCGGCTGATTGTATGATAGGAATGCCAATCATTCCAATTTATACATAGTGGCTGATTGTATGATAGATCAGCCAATCATTCCAATTTATACATAGGAATGCTTAACATGATAAGCCAATGTGTGCATGGAATGTGGACATCAATACGTTTACAGATTGTGTACATCAGCCAACGTGTACAGGTTACATATCACAGCTATATAACATCAGAATGTAGACATGTGTACAGAATGTGGACTTCAGCCAATGTGTACACACGTGTACACATGTGGACATTAGCCAATGTGTACACACGTGTACATGTGCATATTAGCCAATCAGCTTCCACTACGTGAAAAATGAAAAAAAGGACGGATTTTGAGACGGTCCTGGACCGTCTCTAAAATTGCTTGGTTTAAAGACGCTTTAGAGACGGCCATAAACCGTCTCTAACATTTTAGATGGTCCCTGGCCATCCTTAATATTGTCTTAAAAATTTTAATGTCCACAAATCGTTTAGGACGGTCGGTGACCGTCTTATATGCGGCTATTTGAGACGGTCATTGGCCGTCTAACTTAGAGACGGTCATTGGCCGTCTTTTACTTCTAAATTAAGACTGTCAAAGACCGTCTCTATTAGAGACGGTCCGTAGCCGTCTTATAGCCCTGCCAAAGACCGTCTCTAATGGAGACTGTCAATGACTGTCTCTATTAGAGACGGTCCTTGACAGTCTCTAATAGAGACGGTCCTAAACCGTCTTAGAACCCTGTGAAAGACCGTCTCTATCCTAAACCATCAGTTGGAGAATAAAGGAGCTCAAAAAAATTATGAATTTTGGCAAAAAAAATAGTCGAGAAGCTTAGAAAAATAATTAATAATATTTAAGAAAATTATAAGAATCTAGATTTTAAAAAAAATATTAAGAACTTTGAATAATGTTGATAATTTTGAAGAAAAAAAATTCGATAAAAAAATGATATTTTGAAAAGGAAAATTTAAAAAATTAAACAAAATTGTGAAAAAAATTGACAAATTGTAAAAAAATATATTTTTTAAAAAAGAAAACTAAATTTTGTAAAAAAAAATGTTAAATTTATTTATAATAAAAATGATATTTAATTAAAAGAGTAAAAAAAATATACATTTTGAAAAAAAAAATGTTAAATTTATTTGTGAAAAATAAAATTACTAAATTATTAGGCACATCTACTAATTGAACCTTTAATTGTTTTAGGACGATCTAATCAGTTCAAATTGAAGAGTAAATAACTTCAGATGTTTAAATCAAATTTCACTGAAATTGTTGATCAATTGTATGCCCATTATATATCTTTCTCATATGTAGCGTGATTGAGGCGAATAACTAGTCAAATTGAGAGTATTGATAGTAAAATAGAGTGAATGAACTAGACATGTAAAATGGGCCAAATATTTTCGTTAAAATTGTGACCCAACTAATTACTAGCCTCGTGAGAACCTAAGAATTGATGTTAGCCCCATCATGATGTGTGTCGAACATCAACACCGTGGATTTGATGTATCCCCTTTAGGTTATGAGATATCTCAAAAATCATTGGTAAACGAAACTCGAGTGGGCCATACCATTTAAAACTATGTGAAAACATCCTAAAAATATAAAAGCACTTGGTGGAGCCCACATGAGTTTTGGATGCGGTTGAAACTTGGTCTGACCCCTCATCCAAGTGGGATACACATAATGAGTGGGTTAGATATGTGAATCACATTTAGGCACGCCCAATATATGATTATGAATGTTTTAAGGAAACATTTCTCCACTACATTTAAGTTACTCTCGTTACCTTTACCAGAGTAAACTCTGTGCGGTTCACCGTTATTTATTTATTTTATCCACTCCATTCATCCATGCATGTTAACAGATGATTTGAGGTCTAAATAACAAAAAGGAAGCATATCCAAAGCTCAAGTGGACCACACCACAGGAAATAGTGTGATTGAACCTCTACCATTTAAAATTTCTTGGAGGCCATAAAAGTTTTGGATCAGCTGATGTTTGTTTGTGTTTTCTATTCATTTATATATTTTTGATATTATGAACAACCTTTAACTATTTTTGGACAATCTGATCAGTCCGAACATGAAGAGTAAATAACTTTAGATGTTTAAATCAAAATTCACTCAAATTGTTGATCAATCTTGTTTGCCCAATATCTTTGTCATATGTAGTATGATCGAGGCTAGTATTTAGTCAAATTGAGGGTAATGATCAGTAAAATAGAGTGAATGGACGCCCATCATGATGTGTGGTACTCTGCAATAGGTGATCAGTTCCATTTGCATCCTGACACAAAGGAATCCTAGGGCTACAATTTTGAAGATAGTGAAAGTAACATCTTACCTGTTGTAGTAATAAAAACACTATGTATTCTTTTCTTTGACTTTCTGTCCATCAACTTGCTATAAATGAATGAGGGGAAAATGACTTCTATGTTAGTTTTCCACCATTTGAAAAAATGATAGTGACTTATCCTTTTCATTGTGGCACTGATGTTCAGCTATCCAGATCATCCAAATTGTGAGTTCCATTGCAGATGGATTGTATCTCTAAAATAGCACTGATCAATCAATTGTAACCATTCAATTAATGGCTGACAAATGGGTGGTTGGGAGTAAAGTAGCACTATTGTTCTCATGTGGTGTGGACCACCTGAGATTTATATCCCTCTAATTTTTTGCAAAAAGCTCTAAAATGATCTTTAAAAATGGATGAACGGAATGGATGAAACACGTACATCATGGTAGGGCCCACAAAGCATCGTCGACGGTTTCATCCATGCCATGCTTTTACATATCATTTTATGGCATAAGCTAAAGAATGAGGTATATCCAAATCTCAAGTGGACCACATTACAGGAAACAGTGTTAAATGAGCGTTGACCATTAAAAACATTTTGGTAGCCTAAATCTATTGAATCAAGCTGATTTTTATTTTTTTCCCTTCATTTGGTCTTGTATGACCAAATCAATAGATTTGATGTCAAATAAACAGTATAGTGGGCCTTAGGAAGATTTTAATAGTGGATATCCAATCACTATTGTTCTCATGTGGTGTGGACCACCTGACATTTATATCCCTCTAATTTTTTGCAAAAAGCTCTAAAATGATCTTTAAAAATGGATGAACGGAATGGATGAAACACGTACACCATGGTAGGGCCCACAGAGCATCGTCGATGGTTTCATCCATGCCATCCATCTGTTTTTATAGATCATTTTATGGTATAAGTCAAAGAATGAGGTATATCCAAATCTCAAGTGGACCACATTACAGGAAACAGTGTTGAATGAGCGTCGACCATTAAAAAAATTTTGGTAGCCTAAATCTATTGGATCAAGCTGATTTTTGTTTTTTTCCCTTCATCTGGTCTTGTATGACCAAATCAACAGATTTGATATCAAATAAACAGTACAGTGGGCCTTAGGAGGATTTTAATAGTGGATATCCAATCACTATTGTTCTCATGTGGTGTGGACCACCTGAGATTTATATCCCTCTAATTTTTTCTAAAAAGCTCTAAAATGATCTTTAAAAATGGATGAACGGAATGGATGAAATACGTACATCATGGTAGGGCCCACAGAGCATCGTCGACGGTTTCATCCATGCCATTCATATGTTTTTACAGATCATTTTACGGTATAAGTCCAAGAATGAGGTATATCCAAATCTCAAGTGGACCACATTATAGGAAACAGTGTTGAATGAGGGTCGACCATTAAAAACATTTTAGGGGCCATAAAAGTTTTGGATGAAGCTGATATTTGTTTTTTCTCTTCATCTAAGTTTGTATAACCTAATTAACAGATTGGATGTCAAATAAACAGTATAGTGGGCCATAGGAGGATTTTAATGATTGATATCCAATAATTATTGTTTTCATGTGGTGTGATCCACATGAGATTTGTATCCCTCTCACTTTTGGGATCAAGCAATAAAATGATTTGTAAAAATGGATGAACGGAATGGATGAAACACATACATTATGGTGGGGCCCACAGTGCTCTACAGTTCTCCTAGTTGTATTAGGAAATTTTAGAGTACAATCCATTGATCTAGACGGTTTACTAGGTCCAACTCATATTTCATAGGCTACCATGAATAAATCATATTGATCTAACTAAAAAAAAAAAAGAAAAGATTTGATCAATGGTCTGAAAATGGACAGTCAAGATCATTTACAAAAAAGTAGGTCCAATCAACAATTTGATTCATCAAATTTTTAGGACCATCATGGATTGCTTATGAGTATAAAGAATCACTTTTGTTAGCCAATCGAAAGCATCCTATCCATGTCTTGGAAAAAAGATGGTCAGAGAAAAAGTCCAAATTAAGCATAGATTATATCACTCGTTCAGTTTAAATATTTTTCAAGGTAGCCAAGAAAATGTGTTCTGAACTTAATAGATAATTGAGATCAAATGATTGGACCACATTATATAAAAGTAGATGGAAGGAATGAATAAATCATGGGAACGGATTGGCTACTCCCCTTGACACCAGCCGTTGGCTGGTGGTCGGTGCTCTGTGGGGCCCACCATGATGTATGTGTATCATCCATGCCGTCCATCTATTTTTATATATCATTTTATGATATGATAAAAAAAATGAATTATATCTCAATCTCAAGTGGACCACATTATAGGAAATAATGTTGAATGAATTTTGACCATTAAAAACGTTTTGGGGGCCATAAAAGTTTTGGATCAAGCTGATATTTATTTTTTCCCTTCATCTGAGTCTTTATGACCAAATCAACAGATTGGATGTCAAATAAACAGTACAGTGGGCCTTAGGAGGATTTTAATTGTGAATATCCATTAATTATTTTTGTCCTGTGGTGTGGCCCACCTAGGATTTATATTGCTATCAATTTTTGGGTCAAGCACTAAAATGATCTTTAAAAATGTATGAACGGAATGGATGAAACATGTACATCATGGTGGGACCCACGGAGCACCAACCCAAATGTCCCAAAATTGGGCGCGCGCTCAACAAAGAAGCCGCGCCCATTCTCCCTCCCCAAATCGGCCCTCCCTCCTCTGCCCTCTTCTCTATCTCTTCCTCATCCCCTCGCCGCGTGCCTCCCTCTGCCCTCTCTCTATCTCTCCCTCTGCCCTCACCGCCATCCCTCTACTCTCTCTCTCTCTCTCTCTCTCTCTCTCTCTCGCTGTCCCGGTCCCAGACACCCACGCGACTGAGCTTCTTCCCACCCCCGACTCTCTCTCTCTCTCTCTCTCTCTCTCTCTCTCTCTCTCTCTCTTCCTGACTGGTGCGGCCAGCAGCCCCTGCCTTTCATCTGGTGCGGCTAGCAGCCCCTGCCCTTCATCTGGTGCGGCCAGCAGCCCCTGCCCTTCATCTCTTCACTGGCCAGGTACTCATTTCCCTATTTACGTTTTTAATTTTTACATCTGTAAATCCGCATACAATGGATGTATACCATGTATACAATGGATGCAGAGATAGACTAGTCTTACCATTCATCATTTGTTGTGCATGTTTAAGGCATGCACAACATGTGTTTGATGAAATCTATTAGGGGGATTGAATGCCTACTGCTGAAAATCTCTTTGGGGCCACGGAAGTTTTGGATCAAGATAATGTTTAAGGTTTCCCTTCATCTAGATCTATCTTACCTTATGAATAGGTAGATGTTAAATAAACATCATGGCAGACCCTTAGAAGGTTTCAACGATGGGGTCTTTATATCCATTGCTTTATGTGTTCTGGTCCACTTAAGCCTTCTATCTTCTTCCTTATTGTCATCATGCTCTAAAATGATTTTTCGATATAGATGGACAGCTTGGATAAAACTCGTATATTACTGTGGACTCCACAGAACCCTGACAGGACCGTCTGTCTCTAGCTTGGTTGTGTTGGGGTAGTACACAATCTGCGCCCAGGTGATGTTGTCTAAGCTACGGAATCTGAGTCCGGCAGGAGCGACTGTAGGCCCATCTTAATGTATATGCATTACATCAACGTCTTTTTTTTTTTTGACAGCTCATTCTACAGTGTGATTACAAAATGAAGCAAATCCAAATCTCAGGTGGACCACACCACAGGGAACAGTGGTGTTGGCCATTAAAAACTTTCGGTGGGCCGCAAAAGCTTTGGATCAAGATGATATCTGTGTGGTCCCTTCATCCATGTCTTTGTGACCTTATCAACTAGTTGGATGACAAATAAACATTACAGTGGCCTTTAAGAAGTTTTTAATGCGGTCCACCTGAGATTTGGATCTGCTTCATCTAGCAATAGATGTAAAGAAAATACATAACTGTCAATGGGATCCAAGCAAATAGATCGTTGAACTTATCCGACGGCATCCAATTGCAGCCATTTGCCGACTTATTTCGCCTTGCCGCGAATGTCTTGTTGTGTTTGTTGTGTGAGTATGATACCCAACAGAAATACAATGTTAGAATTGATGAAAAAAAAAAGAAGGGGGATCCACCAAGCTGATATTTGTGTTTTCCCTATGTCTGTGTGAGCTTATGAACAAGTTGGGTGACAAATAAACATCGCTGTGGGCCCTATGAAAGTCTCAATGGTGGATGTCATAATCCCCACTCTTTCCTTTGTGTGGTCCACCTGGGCTTTGGATAAAATGAGGATTGCTGGTCTGTAATGTCCACTATAAAATGAGGATTGGGACAGGTATGGGGTGGATTTATTTTGACTGTGGTCAGATTAGGGGTGCTGTGTTTAGTGCTGAAAGGAGATAGATTGTAGAAATGTTGGGAACAATTAGAGGCTGAATTTGGGGTCAGATTGTAGGTTAGGCTTATAGGTGGGCAATAGGTTGGTTTCAATGGGACTATTTTAGGAGAGATTGTGCCTAAAGAGGGACTGGTTTTACTGGAATTAGATGTTTATATATAGTATTAGGACTGCAGATGAGATTGAAAAGTTTCAGAGTTTAGGATAAGGGCTGCTTATAGGTATGGTGTGGCAACACTTTGATCATCCTTGGAGGGATATAAATGATATATTGTGGCCTTAGTTTTGGGGTGGCAAGATATTGATCATCCTTGGGTATAAATGATCAATGGTGGCCGCATGTTTTGGGTAGCAATCCATTGATCGTCCATCTGGAGGGATATGAACAATTAATCATGACCGTTAACTTTATTTCATAATTTTTTGATTACAAGAATGCCACTAGGGGCTGAAGTTTGTGAAGTAGTGAAAACTGGGTTTAGGATGGACTCTGGGCTGAAAAAAGTCTGGAAAGATGATTGTTGTGGAACTTCTTGGAGGTAATAGAACTTTTAAAGTTTTAGAGTCCATTTGTTTAGAAACCATTTTAGAAACCATCTCGGAGGCAAAGAAGGCAGTTGAGGAAAAAAGTCTACACTTGATTTTTACAAGGCCTATTGTGATAATTATGTGAAATCCACTCCAATCAGATAGCAAACCAAAATTTAGGTATGTCTTAAAACTCAGACTCATCATGATTCAGGTTAACCCTACCAAGGAAAACAGTTTGGAGGGCTATCATTGTCCAATACATTATTTTCAATCACCCGTTTCTCTTGAATCATGGATGGGAGTGATTTTTGGGACCTTGGCCTAGCATGAGGTGACTTTCCTGATGGTCAAGGTGGATTTTACATAAACATGGTAGCTAGTGAGGCTCACCCAAGCAGATGACCCATTTGGTTGCACACCCACGGCCCTTTAAAAAAAAATGCAAAGGGAGTGGATTTTTAATTAATCATATGGATTAATTAGGTAGCTTTTTGAAAACCCGTTTGAAAAAGGCAGCGAAATGTAAAATCTACATTAATTAAGTAGAAATGCTCCAGTGCTCTTAGAGATAATTTGTAGTGCTACTAGTTGTTCAATTGAACATCTTGATCGTTAGATCTGAACTGTCCGTTAGAGTCAAAAATGAATTATATAGGCTACTTAACAAAATCAGACTGACTGGATGATCCAATCCATCTTTGATTTGACCAAACTTTCTACATCCATCCTTTCCTAAGCCATGGATGGTATGGTTAAGATTGTATGACAAAAGTGATTCTTTATAAACATAAGTAATCCAAGATGGGCCATAAGAAATAGATGGGTAAAATTGTTGATTGGACTATGTAACGGTCTAGACCATCCATATTAAAGACTACTGATGAAATACTTATGTTTTAGATTGATGTTATGTTTGCAATGTAGGCACAAAAAAACTTCATTACGACAAGTATTGTTTATTGCATTTTCCTGCTCTTGTTTTCTAAATAACTTCTGAATTATTACTTCTTTCTTTTTGTGGATTGAAACTTCATATTTTCATTTAGTGCAAGAATGGTAAGACTGCTTTTCATATTTTAGTCTACATATGCGAGTCAATATGTAAAAACTCATAACTTGATGTAGCCTATAACCTATAACATATAACCTAAAACCTACGCCTAATCATGTGCATATATTTGCGGATATATATAGATCTTTATTTTTTTTGTGATTGGTGACCACGTGTGGCATGTTTTGACAGTTTATGAAAAGCCTATTTTTTATTGTATCTCACTTTTTATATGCTGCATGCACGTGATATCAGATATGGATTTGACGCCCCCGAGCAAGAATTGGATGACAAAAGATATATTGAGTGATGAATACATTAAAGGCGTTGAATCATTTATTATATTTGCAAAAAGGAATTCGGGAGGTATTGATTGGTATAGTTGTCCTTGTGCTAGATGTCGTAATGTGGGTGGGAAGAAAATACGAAGTACAATTTCTGAGCATTTGATTATGAATGATATAGATCAGACATACACAACTTGGTTTTTTCATGGAGAACAACTTCCCAATATGGGTGTCAATGCTAAGGCTCCTAGTACATCTGCCACTAATTGTAATGAAGAGTTGTTGCCTAGAATGGTTGATTTGGTTAATGATGCTTTTGGTCGTGTTCAACCTGATGACTTAGATGCATGTATGAATGAGGTCGATGAGGAACATGGTAGTCAGCCTCAAGATGACATAGATAATGATACTCAGTACAATAAATTAAGGGAGGATGCGGTACAACCACTATATCCATCGTGTAAACGTGAGTATACAAAGTTGTCAGTGACAGTTGAGTTGATGAGCATGAAGGCTAAATATTAGTGGTCAGATAATAGCTTTACGACTTTGTTGCAACTGCTCAAGAAGATTTTGCCAAGCGAGAACTCTTTGCCGGATAGTACCTATAATGCAAAGAGATTGATTAGTTCGTTGGGTATGAACTATGAGGTGATACATGAATGCTGTAATGATTGTATTCTGTACTGGAAGGAGCATGCTAATAAGGAAAGTTGTCCTACATGTAAAACAAGCAGATGGGAAGTGAATAGTGTTGTAAGATCAAGAGTCTCACATGTACCATGGAAGGTGCTAAGATACTTCCCATTAACACCAAGGTTACAAAGACTTTATAGCGTATCATGGATTGCAGAGAATATGTTGTGGCATTCAAAGGGGGCTAAAAATGACTCGTACATGCGTCATCCTGTGGATTCTTCTATGTGGAAGTTTGTAGATAGAAAATTTAGTGATTTTGCTGCGGATCCACGTAACGTTCGGTTGGGACTTGCAACAGACGGATTCAATCCCTTTGCGTATATGAGCATCTCATATAGTTGCTGGCCTGTTATGATTGTTCCATACAATCTTCCACCTCATTTATGCATGCGGAAGGAATTTATTATGTTAACACTTTTAATTCCCGGAAAAAATGGTCCAGGGCATGACATCGACGTATATTTACAACCATTAATTGAAGAATTAAATGAATTGTGGAAAGGGTCGATAACATATGACTCGTTCGGGAAGAACAGGTTTACAATGAAGGCGATTTTATTATGGGCAATACATGATTTTCCAGCTTATGGACATCTTTCTGGGTGTAGGACAGGAGGAAAGTATGCATGTCCTGTTTGTAGTGAGGAGACTGACTCTGTTTGGCTAAAACATGGAAAGAAGTTTTCTTATATGGGGCACAGAAGGTTCCTCCCAAGAGCTCATATCTTTAGAAGCCAAAGATCTCGATTCAATGGGAATGATGAAAATCGGCAGGCTCCAAAGCGTTTGTCTGGAGAACAGGTATTGGTTAAAATGAATAATATACAAACCAAGTTCGGAAAGCATATAGAAAATAAGAGGAAGAAGACCACGGATGAGGAGTCTAACCTTACTGCTTGGTTGAAGAGATCAATCTTCTTTACATTGCTGTATTGGGAGCATATGCCCATTCGTCATAATTTGGATGTGATGCATGTCGAGAAAAATGTTACTGAGAACCTTATTGCAATAATCATGGACATGAAGGACAAGTCTAAGGATGGTTTACAAGCCCGTCAGGATCTTATGGCTATGAAGATAAGATCGAAATATTGGCCAGAGGAAAAAAATGGTAAGTTGTTATTGCCTAAGGATCCTTTCACATTATCCAGATCTGAAAGAGAACTGATTTGTTGAACCTTGAGTGATTTGAAAGTTCCGAGAGGGTATAGTGCAAACTGGAAACATCATATCAGTATGGATGACTATCACCTCAAGGGCCTTAAGTCACATGATTATCACATTCTAATACAGCAGTTACTACCCGTATTATTGATGCATTCATTCAAGAAAGAAAAGTCATTGTGCACCGCCATTATACAATTGTCAAGATTCTTTAACGTCATATGTTCTAAAGAAATTCATCGTATGGAGCTTCAAGAAATGGCAAATAAAATAGTGGAAACATTATGTGTTTTCGAAAAGTATTTTCCACCATCGTTTTTCGTTTCTATGACACACCTTGTTGTGCACTTGGCGGAGGAGGTACAAGTTTGCGGACCTGTCAGATATCGATGGATGTATCCTTTTGAGAGGTAACTTTAACTGTTTTAATTTATTAACTTTTTCAAAATATTTTCATCAATACCTGATTTTAATATTTAACAGGATGATGAGAACATATAAGAAGTATGTGATGAATCAAGCTTACCTAGAGGGCTGTATTGCGGAATGCTATATTATAGAGGAATCTATGATGTACTGCATGGAATACTATCCTAATAATACAATAGGAGGTCATAAGCAAGGACTAGAAATATTTAATGATGATGAAAATGCTGGTGATTCCCAGAATGATAAGAAAGGAAAAGTTTTTAATCTTACTACAGTGCAATATCAACAAGAACGCAGATGGGTTTTGCAACATCACATTGAAAATCATCAATGGAAGGAGTAAGTTAATGAAGTATATTATTCTTTTTTATATTTTTAAATAGCTTATGGTAATAAACATTGCCATATATATAAAAATAATTGCTATGATTTGGAATTTATAGGAAGTACCAAACATACATCCAGGGCCAAACACATACGGGATAAAATCGAAAGGGTAATCTGTCTGCAGGAAAACCAATGGAGTACATTCCTTGGTTAAGACATCAACTACATAATCAAGAAATGTCTCAATTTAAGAAAATTGCCGAAGGTCCTGACTTCAAATGCATATCATATAATACTTACTCAATAAATGGATATGTTTTTAGCACTGCGAATTCTGAAATGAACAAAACAACACAGATTAGTGGAGTCTCAATGAAAGCGCTAACTAGCTTCAGGGCAAGCGTCAGGGATAAGAATCCTATAGAAGAAGAAGTCACTTATTATGGTATCATTAGACAAATTCTTGAATTGAACTACTTCGACTTCAGAGTATCACTCTTCTACTGTGATTGGGTGCATATTGAAGATAAATTGAATGGATGTTTCATAGATCCCGAAACAAATTTGATATTTGTCAATCTAGGAAGGTTTAGACGGAACTTAAAGGAAGACGATGAGCCGTTTATTCTTGCATCTCAGGCAGCTCAGGTCTTCTACTGTAAGGATCCAACTAGAGATGACTGGCATGTTGTATTGAACGCTCCTAAGAGATTGACGAAAGATGCATATGCATTTGAAGATCCACTTGAGTTTGAGGCCAGAAGGAATGTAGGTTCTTCAGCACTTTCATTAATCAATGATTTAAATGAAGAAGAAGATGTACAGGAAAAATCATGGGTAGAGAGTGAGCCGAGTACCTCACGTCATAAGAAACGGAAAAGAAACTAATAAGATTCAAATCAGTTTGAAAGTGAGTTGAATTCTATTTAGTAATGATTGTTACAATTTTTTAGCTATCAAAATATTAATAGAATGCCAATTACATAATAATGAGATATTGTTTTGTTTTATAAAATTGAAGGAATTATGTCGGATTTTGGTGGTTCATCAACTTCAGCCCAAGGAAGCAATACAAGGAAGAGAGTTGAATTAAATGAATATAAACAACCAGTCGGAGAAACATCAGCGCCTTTTAACACATTTTTAGGGCAACTTGGCAGGACACACTGTCCAATTTCATTTGCTGATTGGTGCAAAGTGCCTGGTGCAATTAAAGATAATATCTGGTCTATGGTTTTGGTGAGCATGTTTGTTCTTGATTTTATTTCTAATTCTTACTCAATAAGATTGTTTGATTATTAATTTAATGAAATAGGCCACATACGACATCAATGATGAGTTAAAAGAATATGCATTTTCGAAAGTATGCAAAGCTTGGAAGGTATGGAAATACAATCTGCGAAAGGAATATGATAAATTTAATAATGATGTAGAAAGAAGAAGAAATTGTCCCATTGGTGTGAAGCAAGAGGATTGGGATATTTTCATTAATCTACAATCCACAGAATTATTAATCAATCTTCGTAAGAAGGGAAAGACTTCCAGAGCACAGGTGAAATGCCCTCACACGACTGGAAGACGAGGTGCTGCTAGGACATTAGAGAAAATGGTAATTTGTACTATATTTTTTGACAATTTAATTGATGAATATAAATTCTTATTAACTAATTTGCTTATATAATTACAGCGAAAAAAAAAATCCAAATACTATCATCACCAGGACCGACTTGTTTGTTGTCACTCATAGCAGACCTGATGGGTCTTATCCAACACAAACACATCTTGAAAGAGTGGTGAGAATAATTTTTCAGTTTTTAATCATTTTTTTAATTTAAGTACAATGAAGGATTTATTGTAACAATTATCTTCTAATAGGAAAGAATATTATCGATAGCTGGCAGTGATCCTTCCAGTAAGCACAAGGATTTAGACCATGACCCAGTTTCACAGGTTTTCGACCAATTCTACTCACTTTACATACATTGTCGTTGGTGTTTTTTTTTTTTTTTTTTTTTTTTTTTTTTTTTTTTTAAATAATAATATACACACATTACTAAACTTAAAAATTATTGTTTAGGTTTGTGGTCGTGATAGCAGAGGCCGGGTTAAGGGCATGGGTTTGGGTATTTCTAAGACTACTATGAAGGTTGCCACCCCCAACATCATAGAAGCTCGGTCGGAGAGGAATGCACGTATGTCCATTGAGGCTAAATTTGAAGCATTAATGACTCAAATGCAAGAATTTCGTACGATTGTTGAGCAACAATTTGCTGAACTTAGGCAACAAATTGCTCATCAAAGCCAACAACTTCATCGCTCTCCTGATACAGCTGCATCTCATGTACTGCATTTGCCACGATCAAATGATATAATTATTATTTTTAAAGATAAAAGTAGCATTATTATTTACATGGAACCATTATTTTATTTATAGGCCCACCGTCGACCTGGTGAACCCTCAAGTATTCGAGAAGACTCTACAACAACTCCATCGATGGAACAAATTTACCAATTGAGAGATATCCGTGGTCGGACAGTTGCTAGTGGGCGGATGGTGTCAGATACTACAGGCATCCCTCCAGAATGCATCAGAGTTGTAATAGATGATATCAATGTTCGCACAGCAGAATTGTTTAATGATGACAGGGCATTTAAAGATATTCAATTGGGTGAAATTGTTGTTTGGCCCAAATTCCTGATGAGAATTTGAATATTCAGTAGTTTCGTTCAACTTTTTGAACTCTAGGACATTTTGTATGACAAAAACTTGATTATTCACTGAAATCCTTTTTTGATCAAGTTGCCTATTTTATTTATTTAATCTTCAGCATCCTTTTGATTAATTATGGCTTATTGTCATTTGTTTTTTATTAACCAAGTTACTAAAGGATTTCAATTTCAAATGTATTGACAGAACATTGTCTCTTGTTGCAATACGAGATGTAACAAGAATATACATTGATTGTGTATTAGTTCATTTTTTTAAATGCACCTCCCTCTTCTCTCAACCTTCTCTTGGCAGATGATCTTCACAATCTCATTGTTAGCTTTGGTTTTTTGACATCTGAGGATCCTCCCTCTTGTTTCTGGCCTCTGGACACTACAGGCAAGTTCTCTACTAAATCATCTTGGCATCTGGGTAGGGAAATGGGGTAGGGTCTCTGGTGGAACAATTTGATATGGCATCCAAAAATCCCCCCAAAATTTTCGTTGCTCGGTTGGAGACTTTTAAAGGGAGCTCTTCCTGTCGATACTACTAAAAAAATGAGCAAAGGCTACGGACTATATAGGTCTATGGCTATGGCTATGGCTTTAATCTATAGCTAATTAGCTACGGATTTAATCCGTAACTATAGGCTAAAACCCAACGTCACGCTTTTATAAATTGACGGTCTCATGAGGGTCTTTGTCGGGCCCATAGTAATGTATTTGTTTTTATCTAAGCCATCCATCTGTTTTGATATCGTATTTTAGGGTATGATCCCAAAAAATGAGGCATATTGAAGCCTCAAGTGGACCACACAATAGTAAACACTGGAAATTATGTGTGTATTGTTGAAAGTTATTTTGGAGTGGTGTGGTTGACTTGGGCCTCCAATCTGACTCATTTTTGGTTTCATGTCCTATCCATGGTTGCCTAAATGAATGGACTGCGTGGATAAGACACATCCATCATGGTGGCCCCCACGAAGCCCCTGAGATCACCATCCAAAATAATAGCCCAAGCATTGGCTTGGAAGCAGATTGGCTGCTGTCGCACACACCGCCTATGTGATTTGGTGTGTTGACGTCACTAAGTTCTGTGGGTCCCATCATGACATATGAGTTATATCCAAACCGTCTGTCCACTTGGCGACCTCGTCCTAAGGTTTGAGATGAAAAATAAGACAGATCAAAAAATCAAGTGGACCACACTGTATAAAGTAGTGGAGGATTGAACGTCTGCCATTGAAACCCTTTTGGCAGTCATGGAAATTTTGGATTCACATGATTCGACCGCCTAAACCCTATCTTTCTCCTCTCCCTCTCGCTCCAAAAGAAAAAAAAAAAACCCTCCCTCTCCCTCTTGCTTCAAAAGAAAATAAAACCCTCCCTCTCCCTCTCGCTCTCGCTTTGTCGTGCTCCCTCGCTGTATCTCTCTCCCTCTCGCTCTCTCGTGCTCCCTCTCTCAATCTCGTTGCCACTCTCCTTATGGATGGAAGGTTTCTTGCTGTCAGGTAAAAACAGAGGGTTTCTTCTCATCTCACTGTCACTCTCCTTGTGGACAGAAGGTTTCTTCCCGTCAGGTAAAAACAAAGGGTTTCTTCCCGTCAACCCCTAGTCGTCTTGGTATCTCTCTCTCTCTCTCTCTCTCTCTCTCTCTCTCTCTCTCTCTCTCTCTCTCTCTCTCTCTCTCTCAAATATTGAATGTCCAAACCCTATTCCGTTTTCTTTTATTTGTTTTCTTTCATCTCTCTATTTTTTTTTTCTTTTTAATGCCCAATTGGTTGATTCAAATATCATAAAATTTCTTGAGATTTTATGCTGAAATTAGACTGATTAATCATGATATTTGGTGCATTTCCATCTAATATCTTTGTGCATTTTCATCTGATATCTCTGTGCATTTCATGAGATTTGTTTTTAATGCTCTTTGGTTTATTCAAAGCCTCATTGAATTTTGAGTTTTGTCTAATATCTTTGTGCATTTCCGTTTTATGCCTTATGTTCTGGTGCTACTTTAATATATTTTTGCTTATTTCTTTGGGTTATTCCCTGTTGTATGTGGAATTGTACTTAAGGCTCCTATTTTTTGTTTTGGGCCTTTGGTTCTCATTGGTTGGGATTGCTCTAACAGTGTGAATTTAAATATGCACATTTCCAATGGATTCACCATTTGATGTAGAAACCCGTACATCAATGCCACAAATGAGGAGTATGAGTTACTTTTTAAACTCTGTATAATTACCATAGGAATGCTAGTGGTAACTGAGTATACACAAGTTGAACTATACACAAGTTGTGGGAAGATGGATGATGCACAGTGCTTTTTTGAAGAAATACAGAGAAGAGAGGTGGCGGGAATCTCATGATTCATGGGTATTGCAAGACAAGGGGCGTTGAAAGTGGCATTCGTTTCTTTCAGGAAATGAGTGAACGAAGTATTGTTTTTTGGAATTCTATGATTGCAGGGTTTGCTCAAGCAGGCTGTATGGTGATGCTATCGAGCTTTTCCGGGAGATGTTGGATGCATGTTTGGAATTTTAAATTCTAATTATATTCTTTGAGAAATTTTACATTGTGGAACAGGAAGGAAGGTTAGGACAACTTGGGGAATGTTTGGAAGCATCATCTTCAAGTTCAAGCACCTCTAGAACTGCTGGAGACTCTAGTTCAATGCTGGAGGTTGCAGAGAAGCAATTGGATGAGAAGGAAATTGGTGAATAACCTTTTGCAGGCAAGTGAATCACTTATTCCACACAAGAAAGTCCTGGGTAGGTAGTTGGACTTCTTCCTCGAAGTCACATGTTTTTTAAATATTTGAAGAATCATGCTTGGACTTTTTGGTAGAATTTTATGAATGGGGAAGAGGTTAGTACGTAGCAAATATTTAATTAGTGGGCCTTTGGAAGAAAAATAAAAATCTTTACTATGGATAAAGAGAAGATTTTCCTAAGTGCCTGTTTGGTGACTTTTGTCTATTGAATGTGGAACCTTGGCCGGATCTTGCGCAATTGTTCATTTGTAACCATTAGAAGTCCTTTAATCCAATGGTCAAGATCATGTGAATGGTGTGTTTTAGCCATTAAGGCTTGTCCATTTGAGTAAGAGATGACATTGGTTCTTTGCTCATATAACTAGCCTTCTATTTACTATGTTTTGCCATTTACTGTGTGCATGCTGGCTGGGTTATTACCTGATTTATTAAAGAATGCTTACCCCATATTGTTCTAGTTTTTGGTTTGTACAATTGGGGCCCATGATTTAGTGACCTAGACTATTGATATATGGCCACACTTTAGATTGGCATGTACCAAAATCTCCAAGATGGAAAGGTCGTGGCCAATAATTACAAAGGGAAGAAAGAAAGTATAACAATGGTTACATTCAACCAAAAATCAATATTCCATTGTATCTTTTTTTTTTTTTTTTTATTCAATTCCATGTAGGTAATAGTATCTGAGGATATTGTATCCTTGATTCAAGTTCTTTTAACTCTCTTTTATAAACTTAAATTGCAGATTGAAAAGCATGGTAAAAGATGTTCCTTGTGCGTCATTGTATTAATAGAGATGACCTGTTCTTTTTCTTTCTCTAACTTTTTGGTCCATGCAAACTTATTTTTTGGTGATCTTTTATGCTCTGGTTGGACCAAACCAGTGAACTTGTCAATCCATTGAATAGTCTTTCTTTGAAGACATATTTTTTTATGCATGTCTACCATATATCTTGGTTGTTATCTTGTTAGAAAAACAAAGTCACTGTTATTGCTAATTTTCTTTAAGTCTTGAAATATTAGAGCGGAGGCACTACTGCATCATATCCGTACTTTCCTAGACATTCTTTTTTTTATTTTTTCTTGGTTGCCATTCTTGCATCATAGACAATTCTAAATTATTTTCTCATTTATTCTTGGACTAAACTCCCTAAGTATTATTGTCTTCTTTCTCAATTTAGTTTTTAACTTTTATAGGCTTTAAGTTTGGTTTTCTTTTGTGCAGCACCTATATATGAAGTTCTGCGTGAGTGTTTTTCTTTTTTTTTTTTTTTTTTTTTTTATAGCTATATCATGTTTTATAATTTAGAGATCTTGACAGTCGTGAAATATTTATGACTGTGAAAAAGCTTTCAAGGTTAGTTCATTTCTACTTAAAACATCGAATAACTAGATAAATCAGCCAGAACGTACAATGATTAGTTGGTAGTTTTTTGGCTTTATCTCGTTAATATTGTATCCATTATATTTTTCTAAAGGCAAATCATCTTTCCAACCTAAGTGGCTGCTGCAGTTGGATATAGACTCATTGACTTGAACCTGATTTTTTCCTTGTTGGCCACCATCATTGCCATTGTCATAACTTTCCGCCAGCTATTTAAGATTGCCTTTGATCTTTTCCCTGTTCTTCTGGGAAAAAAGGGAAAGAAAAGTGAGAAAGGATTAAATCGGTTAGTTGAAATTTGTGAACATTTGAAGAGATTAGTGGAGAAATTAATCCCTTGAGTTCCTGAGAACTATGGGAACTTCTCATACAACACTGAAGCTTGTCTATTAGATAACTTTTAATAATCAATTTCTTGTTCTGGCTAAAGATGCACTTGATTCATCAGTTGATGCTCTCATGCTATTTAGGATAAGAGAACATTGAAGGACCTCTTTTTTTCTTCTCAAAATTAAACTGTATATCTTTTGAATTCTGTAGAACTTTTTTCTTCTCTTGTGGACCATCACTTAAAGTTGAGCTGATTGTTACTTGTTCACATTATGGGCATTTTTTCCCTCGTTGTTTTTTTTTTTTTTTTTTTTTTTTTTTTTTTTTTAAAAAAAAAAAACTTATCCCTTTTTATTTTCATACTACTCATTTTCCATTTTGGGAATTCCTCGTATGGGTGTATGGAAATATGAAAAGGGTGTGGTGGATGTAGATATCAAATTCCGTTTAGGGGTCGTTTGTTTGCAAGGATTTTGGTGGCGAAATTGATTGGAAATCCATTTCACTCCTTTCATTGGCTTGCATTTTGTGCTGTTTTAGATGATGAATTATATGTCTAGATGAAATTTACAATGATCATATATCTAGAAACATCATGATATTTTGACCATCTAATCTCATGTTTGGGATCATGTACCTAGAAATATGTCTAGATTGTCATGTATACAGTGCGCATATAGATGAACATATGGATAAAATACATGCATGCTTGTTGGTGCTTCCTGGTGAAAGGGAGACAGTTGCATTAATGCCTTAGCATGTAAGCATTGGCACATGTATCATTCAATTATATGATAATTAACTGACATTCACCTGCCTCTATTTAGTAGTTGACTACGATTGGACTATTCCAATTATCTTATCACTTTGATGCCTCTGGATAAATTAATCTTTCGATGAGTAGAATGACCTGACTCTAGGACCAAGTCATCTATGTGGTGAGCCCATATAAAGATGGTTGGGATGTCATGTCACACACGGTTTTCATAGTCATGGTTCAATTCAGTCCAGTTCAGTTCAAGTTCAGTTTGCAGTTTGGATTCTTGAGGTGCTTAATGAATCCAATTCACCGAGCTTGGTTCACCATCAGTTTGTTCAGTTTGTAGTATTGATTTACTAAGTTTGTTTACTCTGTTAGTCATTTTGTGAAGTTTGTTGTAGTATTAATTTACTAAACTTGTTCACCATGGGACCCACTTGTACAAATTGAAACCTGAAATTGTTATACCCTGCTTATTAAAATCCTGTTATTGACCAAATGGCTGTTTATGTCCAGATAAATCAGACACCAACTGGCAGTAACTGGAAAAAAGTTTACAGATGCTGGAATTTAGATTCGAATGTTGGGAATTGTGATCAGATTGCTAGATTGTTTTACAGTTCTGGAAAACTATTTTCTTGCAAAGGTATTTATATTGGAAATAGTCTACGACTCCTTACAAATTAAATACAATAGAAAAAATAGCAATTGAAGTAAATTGATATTCAATATCACTTTATGAGGAATCATCACAAACAACCAGTTGCATGTGAAGTTCACATGCAAGCTTGCTCATACGCCAAAGTGTCATGTGTAAGACATCTGAGCGATGCATAAGGTGGGATTCACTATGACAATCACCTACTGCAAAAAATAGGTCAGCTCGCTCATCAGGAAGCCACCCAATATGAAAACAATGAGCGTTTTTAATTGGAACTGTTAACTGTCTGATTCAACGTGCATGTCTGCCCTGCCTGATCAGTGGATTTTTCTGATTTCTATGCCAGGTGGCCTTCATCTTATGCATAACCTGATGTTCATACACATGACGTGAATGGGGTTTCATCTAAAGTTCATATGCAACCGGTTGTAGGTGATCATTCCTACTATTGAATTGAATTGACTGTAATGATGGTTGTCTTTGAATAATCCCAGAAAGTTCGGCGCAAGAACTCACTCAGATGTTTGTCCAAGAGCTGGCTTTGAAGGTAACATTTGTTTAGCTTTTATCAGCAAATCTTTGGCTGACAGTTGTATCATCTCATCTTTTGACACATTGTGGGTCATCTTTCCATGCTCATAATTGTCCTTTGTTTATCTATAGATTTTTGTTGTTGTAAGCATGGGGTCTTGTTCATTTGCATATGTACTTGAGGACTAATGCTTCTTTTTTTTGTTCATTCATTTATTTTTTTAACTTGTCAATGCAGTGAATAACAACAAAAAATGCTCTGAACCATGAGTGGTTTAGTGAGGTCTCTTTGCCCAAATCAAAAGATTTTATGCCGACAGTTCCTGTTCAACATGCCCAAAACAGGTATTTGGATGTACAACATGGATTTTGAACATAAACTGCTTCAAATGATTGATTTCTTGTGCCTCCTTTCTCAATGCAAATATAGAAAATTCAAATTTCAATGATCAAGTAATCACAGGGGATGAAGATATGGCTTTGGAAGTTGGGTCAACACCTCTAAGTCTTCTCTAGGTTAGTTGCTTAAGTTTACTGATATGTTTAGGGGAAAATTGTGTATCAATCAAGTTCCTTTTTTCTTTGATAAATTTTGATGTGTTTCGTGTGAAAATTTCACCTATGTCAATGACTTAAGTTGCTTGCTGAAATTTGTGTTGGTACCAGATGTGATGCACTCTCTACCAAATATTTGTGAGGTGGAATGGCTTGTCAATTGCAAATTGGGAAACATGAACCCACCTATTTAAAAAATATTAGCTGAAGTTGTCTAATACATCCAACTATTTCCAATATTGGGGCCCACATGTTGATTGGACCATGATCCATTTAAAACCGGATTGGTAGTGACCCTGATCCACGAATTTTGTGGGAACGCCGTTTGGAGCATTAATTCAGTTTACATCAGGGGAATTCTATGTTTTCCTTACATTTAATTTTCATCCTTCTTCAATTGATTGGTTCTTTGTTTTTATGTTGTACAATCATCCAGTGAGATAGTCGGGTTCAGAGCAAAGGAGTCCACCTTGCATCCAAATGTTCCTGCTGTAAGATTGTACCCACTTTCAACCCGTAGGGGGAATCCATCCCTCATCTATTCTTACTTGGTCAATAGGCTAGCAATATCTGGCGCTATTTCTTGGTTCAATGCGGTATCACTTTTTACAATCACCTTGCTGTAGAGGATAGGCTTCGTCATTGGAGAGGTGCTGATGCGCCTGGGGCAGCTTCTACTGTTGTCAGGCGCGTCATTCCGGTTTTGATCTTGTGAGAGCTCTAGACGAGCCAAAATGGGGCCAAATTTAATAAGCATCTTATGGAGGAGAATGCTGCGATCACCCGCATCAGGTGGTGGGCGTCTCATCTGCTAGAGGGCAATGTAGAAATTCAATAGAGATTTTATGGGAACAAAGCTGTTGGCATTCCTTCCACCCGCCTCTCATGCGCCTTTCAAGTCATAAAATGGAATAGACCCACCGCAGGATGGGTGAAATTGAATGTTGATGGTTCGATTTGCGAAAATCCTGGTCGTTCAGGGGAAGGGGGTGTCTGTAGAAACGAGGAAGGTAAGTTGTTGTTTGCCTTCACAGCGGGCTACGTGGTGGGTACAAACAACAGGGCGGAAGTTAGAGTAATTTACGATGGTCTTGCTCTCTGTTTGGAGCGTCGTCTGAGACATATTGTCGTCGAATCAGATTCTACGGTGGTGGTAAGCCTCATTTCCTCCCTGTCACCTGTACCCTGGCAAGGTCGACCATGGATCAGCAGAATCAAGAGGTTGGGGCAGAATGGGTCCATTGTGTTTTCGACGATCCCTAGAGAGGGGAATGGTCTGGCGGATGGCATGGCTAGGGAGGGCAGTCAGAAGCAGGTTACAAGGGTTACAAAAGATGCCAAGGATCTCACTCCGCATGTTCGTGGCCTTCTTTTTCTTGACAGAGTTGGCCTTGGCTCTATTATATCTTCCGAGTCATAGTTTCTACTGGCCTTTGCTGGTGGTGCTTGATGCTGTCATGGGTGGAACTTGTGTTTAGGGGGAGGCAGTGTTGGGAGGGGCTCCCTGTCCAGTGAATGCTGGGCTGTCGGGTTTTTTGTAATTAGTATTACACGCTAGGTGTGGCCCGTCGTTTTATTGTCTGGCCACGCCTGAAGGGCTGTACAAAATAGGATCCATGATGAATGCAACTTGTGGCGAGAGTCCACTTTTAAAAAAAAAAAGAAAAAAAAAAAAAAAGGGTTGAACAATTTTAATTGGAGCCCTTGTCTGGGTAACTTCATCCGTGATTAGGCAATCATATAAATAGTTTGGTTCTTCAAAATATGATACTGTATACCATAACTGCAGTAGTTAAATTTAGTTGGACAGTATGTTGTATGTTGTCAATATCAGAGATATGACCTATTTAAATAACTTTTAAGCTAATATTTAAATTTATAAAATTTAAAATTTTCATTTGCCACAAACAAAAATCTTTTATTTTCCTACATCGTTATTGGTCTACGTCATCATTGACATTGTTAGGACTACATTATTAATGCAGTATGTGATGATGTGGCCCAATTACATTGCAATAAACATAGATTTCCTATTTGTGGTAATAAAAAAAAATCCATACACATTTACAAAAGTTTCATTTCGTATTTGGTAAAAAAGTTTAATTAAATTCCACCTCAAATGAATGAGGCACTTGATGGGAGCCTTGCACAAAACCTTAGGATCTAGCTTCACAAAACAGACCAGAATTATGGAATAATAATGCAATGAAATAAACCAAAGCATAAATCACACAACACAAGAGATTTTTATGTGGAAAACCCTCAAAGAGGTAAAAACCATGGGACCACGTCCCGATCAACAATCCACTATGAAGTAGAACGTTACAACCTTCTTCACTCACGCAGGAGTGAATAGACAATAAGAGAAACAAAGAAAACAGAGAGATCTCACCGATTACGAGGACGTGGAAGCGCTGAGATATGATAGATCACCTCTACGAGCATAGCCTCCCTTCCACAAGCTTCCTCTCTCTTTCTCTCTCTCTCTCTCACACCTTTGATAGCCCTAAACCCTTTAGGAAACCCTTGCAAAGCTTTAGGAAACCCTCTTGCATTACCTAAAAAAGCCCTAGGCACCCCTATTTATAGTTTAAGAAACTTCCTTTCGCACCCCTTGCGAAAGGGCCTCAGATTTCCGCAGTCCGCACAAGATCCGGACTCAAATCTGCGTAAGCTCGACTGGTCGAGCCGAGTCCTCGACCGGTCGAGCAGCCCACTCAACCGGTCGAGCACTTCCCTTCACTGGTCGAGCACCTCGAAGAAAAACATTGGATGGTCGTTGGACTTTGAGTCGAGCCCCACTCGACTGGTCGTGCACCAGCCCTCAATCGGTCGAGCCTGGAGAAAAAACTCCATCAAATCTCTCCGTTTTTGACCCAGGAGGGATTCACCATCTTCAATCCAACTAGGTTTCTAAAAACCTTAAACTTGCCCGTGAGTAAAGCCTTGGTCATCATGTCTGACCCATTATCGTTAGTATGGACCTTCTCAAGCTGAACACCTTCTGTTCCAAGTATCCCTGATCCAGTGATGCCGAATCTCTATATGCTTTGACTTGGAATACTAACTTGGATTCTTGCTCAAGTGTATAACACTTTGACTATTGCAATAGACCACGTGCTCCTCCTGCTTTAGGCTAAGTTACTATAGGAACCTTTTCATCCAAAGCATCTTTTTACATGCCTCTATGACTGCAATGTACTTGGCCTCTGTCGTCGACAATGTTACGACTTTTTGTAGCTTGTTCTGCCAAGAAACCGCTTCCCCTGCAAATGTGAACATGAACCCCGATGTAGACTTCCTGGAATCTATGTCACCTGCCATATCTATATCTATGTAGCCCTCTAAAACAGGTTTTCCGTCACCATAACATAGGCTAAACTTGGATGAGCCTCGTAGATACTGCAGTATCCATTTCACCGCTACCCAATGCTCTTTGTCAGGATTGACAAGATACCAGCTGACAACACCAACCGCATATGTTATGTCTGGGCGTGTATACACCATAGCATATATCAAACTTCCTACAATTGACGCGTAGGGTATCTTCTGCATCTCTTCCACTTCTGCCTTCATCTTGGGACACTGTCTGTCGCTCAATCTGAAGTGACCATCTAGTGGAGTACTGACCAGCTTCGCTGCATTCATATTGAACCGCTCTAAGACTTTCTCAATATACCTCTCTTGTAACAGCCAAAGCTTCCTGCTACTTTTGTCACAGGTTATCTCCATTCTTATGATCTGTTTAGCAGGACCCGAGTCTTTCATCGCAAACGACTTAACCAACTCCTGTTTCAGCCTGTCAATCTTCTTGATGTCTTTTCTGATAATGAGCATGTCATCAACATTTAATAGCAGAACTAAGAAATCACCATCTGAGAACTTGCGCTTGAACACACAGTAGTCCGACTCCGTTCTGTCATACCCATGCTTCAACATAAATAAGTCAAACTTCTTGTACCATTATCGTGGAGCTTGTTTCAACTCATACAAGCTCTTCCTCAGTCTACACACCATATGCTCTTTGCCCTTGACTTCGAACTCCTCTGGTTGGTGCATGTAGATCTCCTCTTCCATGTCACCATGGAGAAAGACAGTTTTAACATCTAACTGCTCTATCTCCAGATCCATGTTAGCTGCCAACCCAAGCAACACCCGTATGGATGTCATCTTCACCACTGGTGAGAATATCTCCTCAAAGTCTATGCCTTTCCTCTGACCAAACCCTTTCACCACAAGTCTGGCCTTAAACCTCATCTATGAATTCTTCTGTCAACCTTCTTTCTGAACACCCACTTGTTGCTCAAAGCTTTCTTGCCCTTAGACAATTTCACCATATCATTGGTGTGGTTCTTATGCAAGCTTGTCGGTTAGGGCCTCAGAATAATCTTCTGGTTCTCCCCCATCAGTCAGCATAATGTACTCATGCGGCGAGTACCTCTTGAACGGTTGTTTGTCCCTAGATGACCTCCTCACCTGTGGCTCAACAGGTGAGTCAAGTGGGGGCTGCTCCCCTGGTCCATCTTCTGAAGGAACTCCCTCGTCCTCTGCACCTTACTGTACTCCCCCGTCATCAGGCACCACGGGAGGAATAACCGGATCCATGTCCTTTAGCTTACCTGAACTAGGTCAGTTCTTCTCTGGCTTACCAATGTCTTCTATACACTGATCTTCAAAGAAAACCACATCTCTGCTCCTGACGAGCTTCCTCTCAGTCGGATCCCACAATCTATAACCAAAATTTTCAGCACCGTACCCTAAGAACACACACTGCCTAATCTTCATATCGAGCTTAGACCTCTCATCCTTTGGTACATGAACGGATGCCCTCCATCCAAACACCCTGAGATGATTGTACGATGGATCCTGTCCAGTCCACACCTTCGTAGGCACTTCTCCATTTAATGGGGCTGATGGAGACCTGTTTATCAGATACACTGCTGTATGCATTGCTTCTCCCCAAAACATCTTGGGCAATTTTACATGGGATAATATGCATCTGATTCTCTCTACAATGGTGTGATTCATTCACTCAGCCACACCATTATGTTGGGGGGGTCTTGGGAACCGTCTATTTATCCCGTATACCCAGGGACTTACAATACTCATGAAAGTCGCTAATTTATTCACCACCATTGTCAATGCGGATGCACTTCAATGATCTACCTGTCTCTCTCTCGACCATAGCAAGAAACAATTTAAACACACCAAAGACCTCATCCTTGAAATTCAAAGTATAAACCCAAACCCTCCTAGATACATCATCTATAAAAGTGACAAAATACAATGCCCCACCCAAGGTTTTTGTCCTCATAGAACCACAAACATCAGAATCAACCAAATCTAATGCATGCACTTTATTAACATGAGAAGCAATTTTAATAAATGAAACTCTATGCTGTTTTCCTGATAAACAATCAATATAGGTTTTAAAAGGTGTACTTGTCACATATAGAAGGAGCTGCTTCCTCACTAGTAGTTGAAGCCCTTTTTCACTCATGTGGCCTAGACGCCTGTGCCACATGTCAATAGCTCAATCTTTCGCTGCGTTCAACCCACCCTTGCACATACTGACACTTGCTTTGTAAAGGATACAACACTTCTTTCCTCTGGTTGCGATCAACGAACCCTTGATGAGCTTCCAGCGCCCACCAGCAAACCGGCTTTCATAGCCATCATCATCCAACCTTTCTGTCGACATCAAGTTGAGGCGAAGGTCTGAGATATGCCTCACATCCCTGAGAAACAATGTGCAGCCCACATCGGTCTTCACACAAATATCACCGACCACTACGATCTTAGATACGCTAGAATTTCTCATCTTCACAGTCCCATAGTCACCTGACTTGTAGCTCATGAAGAAGTCCGTGCGTGAAGTCACATGAAAAGAAGTTCCTGAGTCAATCACCCAGTCGGTGTCCTGACTCGTAGCCGTGAGACATATATCGTGATCTGTTGAAAGAATAACTACAACATCACCATCTAAAGCAATCACAGTGGAATCTGATTCATCTTCCTTCTCCTTTCCTTTTCCTTTCTTATCGTTCTTCTAACCATGACACTCATGCTTGTAGTGGTCCTTCTTGCCACAGTTCCAACATTTAACATCCTTTAGGTTACTCGACTTGCCTCTTGATTTATCTTGAGCCTTCCTGCCCTTCATGTTCTTTCCTCTCCCCCGTTCCTATGTCACGAGGGCCTCTTGTTGAGTAGACCCCTGAGACTTTCTCCTTGTCTCCTCATTGAAGAGACAACTAGTAACCTGTTCCATGAAAAACTTTTCGTTTAGCGCGGAGTTACTTAGAGACACCACCAATGTCTCCCAACTGTCAGACAATGAACTAAGCAATAGTAAAGCCTGTAATTCATCATCCAGGACCATCTTCATAGAGAAGAGTTAGTTCACTACATTGCTGACCTCATTCATGTGCTCGGCCATAGAACCACCATCTTTGAACTTGAGATTCACAAGTCGCCTTATTAGAAAAATCTTATTACCAGCTGTCTTCCTCTCATACAGCCCTTCCAGTTTCAGCCATAGGTTAGCAGCTGAGGTCTCCATAGACACATGGTGGAATACGGAATCGTTCAACCATTGTCTAATAAACTCCACCGCCTTCCGGTACATCTTCTTCCAATTATCATTAGACATATCCTTGGATTTTGCTGATATGCCTAAAATTGGAGAATATAAGTGTAACATCCCGAAAAATCGAGGGTCGAGTAGTAACTCAACTCTCGAGTTTCCAGAACATCACTTATGCAACATAGATAATGATGATTGAATGTTGTCTGTATTAGTGCATTGAACATGAGTGAGATTAAGCCAAAATAGAATATCATACTCCAGAGACAGTTAAATTGCAAGCGGAAGACTGTGATAGATATATAAAATATATAAAAATAGTGGCGAGTCTCTAGAGTGTGATAATGTTACCAGGTTAAAGAATTACAAGTACAATTTCAAGTTATACCAAAGGTGTAGTGATATTTAGTCAACATCCCTGTAATCCCGTCGATCAAGACACGGCTCACGTGAAGCCGTCAGCATAGCATACACGAACAAACATCATTGTCATCATAAAGGTCCGGCTCTGCCTCAAGAGTAGCGTCGTCATCTGCAATCAGACAAAGTCTGGTGGGTGTTCGGAACACCGTCCCGTAACATGGGAGTGAGTAGCTAACTCAGTGGAACAATAAAGCATAGGTTAACATGTTATCGACTCAGTCAAGTAGTAATGATAAAGCAGTATAATCAAACACTCCTAACTACTCTTATTAATGCAAGTATGAATGCAGTCATGATGGATGCCCTCACCGACATACTCCCTCATGCGACACCATCTTCGTTCGCGGCATGCTTGCTTTCCTCAGTGCTCCATATCTTCTAGGCACATGCAATGCATGATGAGCATGATTACCAAGTTGTTATTAGTCCATTTCAAACAACAGGATTGGAAAACTAAGGTACCTCCCTTGTATCATTCCCAAACATGATCCATTCTAGGGTCGTCAATCATAGACAATCTCATACGATGGTGTGTTTCTAGGTCGCTGCAAGGGCTGCCAGGGCTGTTACACAGAATCGTTGCACCACTCCCCCATCACCTTATCAATACAGGCCTAGTTTATACTCTGTTACTGGGGGAAGGCACATCGCCTCACCGCAGATTCAGAGTATGCTCGAGGTCACTACAAAGGGTTGTCAGGGCTGTTGTACGGAATCGTTACACCACTCCCCCATCACCTTATCAATGTAGGCCGACAGCACGAATATAGTGTCCCATACCACCATAATCGGCTCACGAGTCTGGTTGCTCACTGGTCACTACAGGGAGGTACGTGGCCCCAGCGTAGGTCGATAGCTCGACTACGTGTCCCATACCACCATGCCTGGCTCATGAGTCTTAGCAGATCGAGGTACCATGGTTAAAAGAGATTTCACTGGTAAGTTTGGTACCCTAAGTTCAAGTAGTAGTGACCAAACATGGTGAACATACATTAGATATATCGGGTTACTTGACGAGCCTGACTAGCTCGAGCGCACAATTAATTGGACGACATGAAGTGCATAAGCACTTCGCGTGGCCTAACCACTGTCGCCAACTGACGTACAACTCGGGTTCGTCAAACACATCTGCGTGGCGACATGAAACTCAACCACTATCTCAAGTCTAGTACCGACTGTCTAGACTATAGACATAGTCCCAAGCTCAATCAAACCTTATTTGTAGCATGTGGAGTAAAGCATGATAAGCAAATTAATTTAAGCATGTTAGTAAGCATGTCATAAAGCATGTTATAAAGCACTACATAAATAGGAATACCAACACATATATTGCACAAGTAATCGGTTTAAGTAAACAACCTCATGGAGGAAATCATACATGTCTCTAAGGTAGTTGAGAATCCCATCTCAACACTCTCCTAAGGCATCAACATCCAAACACTTACTCACACAAGCGTTTCTACAAACACTTAACATACACTATTTCAACATACTTAGTGTATGTTAGTAAACATGTATTAGGGCGAATCCTTTAGCCAAATAAGTATTTTATTCACATATCATATATTCATACCACAAATAATCATGTCCAACACACTTCCAAAATATATACGTATACGGTATTTTCTACAATACACTATTTCTACATACATAGTGTATATTAGCATAACATGTATTAGGGCGAATCTTTTCGCCAAATCAGTATTTTATCCATATAACATATATTCATACAACAACTAATCATGTCAAACACATTTCCAAAATATATACGTATACCGTATTTTCTACGAATACCTAGAGTATGTAAAATTCCATATTCTACGTCTTTAATTGAAACAGAAATCAGAAAGCACTTTGTACATGTGCAATTGCATGCAGATCATGAATCTATCACTATCTGACATTGAAAGCGTTGAAAACCGTAACCTATACACCTAAAGTCCCCTCCTTTTGTCGTAGAATCGTAACGGATCCGATAGGTTTGCTAAGCTTCCGTATTCGGCAGTTTGACAGCCTATAGAACGAAATAGGTTAGCTATTTCATAACCTACAACTATCATAACCCCAAAACAAATTAGGGTTAGGGTTTCTTACCTAGAAACGGAGCCAGAATCGCCGGGAAAGCGATAAGAATGGAGTGGTGAAGCTCGTATAGCGGCAGGGAAGAGTGGCAGGGAGATTCTCCCACTGCTCCCACACTTTCTCTCTCTTTTCTCTCTTCTCTTTCTAGGGTTTCTCTCAAATTCGTATGGCTGCAATGAGAGAGGGTTTAAGGTCCTTATATAGCCTAAAAATTTACCTAAATAGACTCCAGGTCAAAGTATACTTAGGTTATAACCAAAGCAGGTCAGTTTCAGCTCAACGGAGGACTTCTGGCGGGCCTCCTTGAGCCAAAGGTCGGACTTAAGCTCACCGACACCGGATCTACGTGGAGTTAAGTTTTCGTTTCGGTCAGGATTCTAGATCATGCGTGGTGGACCAGTTTCAGTTCAACTGTCAGCGGACCTCGATCGGAGATTCCGAGTACATGTAAATGTGTATGAAACTTCTCCTGATCCGAGGGTGTAATTTGGTCTGATTCTGACGGTCTGGTTGCTTAAAACTGATCCGCAAGCAACACGTGCTAGATCGCTATTCAAGATATTTTATTTTGAATTAATTTTACATTTCTCACACTCTTCACTCCGAGCTCAAGCGAATAGCGCTGGGACACTATCTGGATTTGATTTCCGAGATGGTTGTCAAGCCCAGTAAGGCGGTCCTAATTCCTTAACTTCGTGTTAATCGGACTCCTGACGTGCGGTCCAGATCTGATACGGAGTTTTGAGATGCTCCCGAGAGCAGTCGGGTAATGAGATTGATCCTAGATTTTAGGGTAACCTAGCGTCAATGATTCTACAAGTTTTGGGTCTTGCAGATCGTATTTAAAGTGATTGGTGCTAATTTCACGGGTACTCTAGTTTAACACTGGCTAATTCTCACCTAATTTCTAAAGGATTTAGTCCTAAGTAATTTCTGTCTGAGGTGGTACTTAGTCCTTTGTAGTTTGTATATAAAGTGATCTAAGTTATACTACTTAGCTAGTTTAAGATAGTGTATAGGGTGAAAGTACTTAGAAAAATTGAAAGATCAAGGTAGTGAAGGGTGGGATTTGTGAAGGAAATGGGTTAAGGAGCGATTTTAGACTGTGGGATTCAGTTCTAATAAGTTAATAAGGTGTTAGGAGCGACCCATTACCTAAGGACGTCTAATTTCAGGTTGGGAAAAATTCGGGCTGTTACAATAGGTCCTTGCAATAAAGCAAGTCCTCCATCTTAGCTTTCCATATGGTCTAGTTAGAACCATTGAGGCTGATCATTCTTGATGAGCCACCTTCCATAATTCAAAACCGATCCTACCCGTTCAATGAACTTACCTCTGATACCACTTTGTTGGGGGCCTTACATAAAACCTTAGGATCTAGCCTCCCAAAATAAATCAGATTATGGAATAATAATGCAATGAAATAAATCAAAGCATAAACCACACAACATGAGATTTTTACGTGAAAAACCCTCAAAGAGTTAAAAACCACGAGACCTCATCCAGATCAACAATCCACTATGAAGTAGAATGTTACAATCTTCTTCACTCACATAGGAGTGGATAAATAATAAGAGAAACAAAGAAAATGGAGAGATCTCACCGATTACGAGGACGTGGAAGCACCGATATATGGTAGATCACCTCTACGAGCATAGCCTCCATTCCACAAGCTTCCTCTCTCTCTCTCTCTCTCTCTCTCTCTCACACACACACACCTTTGATAGCCCTAAACTATTTAACAAACCCTTATAAAGCTTTAGGAAACCCTCTTGCATTACCTAGAAAAGCCCTAGGCACCCCTATTTATAGTTTAGGAAACTCCCTTTCGCACCCCTTGCGAAAGGGCCTCGGATTTACACAGTTCGCATAAGATCCGGACTCAAATCTGTGTAAGCTCGACTGGTCGAGCCGAGTCCTCGACCGGTCGAGCGGCCCACTTGACCGGTCGAGCACTTCCCTCGATTGGTCGAGCACCTCGGAGAAAAACATTGGATGGTCGCTGAACTTTGAGTCGAGCCCCACTCGACTGGTTATGCACTAGCCCTCAATCGGTCGAGCGAGGTTCACGACTGGTCGAGCTTGGGGAAAAAAACCCATCAGCACTGTTATGCTTTTACTAATAGAGTGTGATTTAATTAAATGGTGGATTAATGTGAGAGATGGGGCCAAGTTAATTGGACGTGGTTTTCCGCCAAAGCCTTTCGCACCATGTTCTTGGGCTGGGAACTTAGATAGGGCCCACCGAGATGTTTGTGAGAAATCCGCACCATTCATCTATTTTGTGAGCTCATTTTAGGATGTGGGGCCAAAAATGAACCTGATCTAATACTCAAGCGGGCCAAAAACACGAGGTTGAACATCCACAGATGAAATATTCGTGGGGTCACAGAAGTTTTGAATCAGGAATGGCATTATGAACTGTATTGATGGCAAGTAAACATCAATGTCCACCCCAGGAGGCTTTCAACTATAAGAATTTCCTTGCCTTTTCTTTTATTGCGGCTCACTTTAGTCTTAGATCATGATCGCTTTTGGTCTTAAGTCCTAAAATGAGCTCAAAAAATGGATGGATGGGGTGGATTTCTCACCAACATCATGGTGGGCCCACCTAAGTTTCAAGGAAAGGTTTTCACGGGAAATCCGCGTCCAATTTAATTACCTTACCTAACTCAAATATGTTTTGTGTGGCCAACCTCTTACAGATTGAACATCTTCGGGCAGTACCTAATGTTAGGCTTGTTAATTAGAAATTATAAGGTGGACTGTAGAGATCATTTCATCATGCCATCCATTTTCGGCTCTCATTATCCACTGATGGCGATTTTGGGTCACCTGCAATGTACGGTGGATTTCGACTATCAACTTGTGGGAGACCCCGAACATTGATCAATGAAAATCTATTGGTTGAATTTGGACCATTAAACATCTTATAAACCGTTCATCAGATGTCTCTTACTCGTACTGTCAACGGGACATATGGATGATGATCCATGTTCAGAGGGTCCTACGATCGGAAGCGGATTGGCTGGTGTACCACACACCATCTATATAGCTGCTGTATGTACGTGTCGTGCGAAGACGAGCACGGACGCTCCTCGAGCTCCGAGTTGTACGAACGGTTCAAAGGAGATCAAAGTTATATGGCCCCACAGTGATGTATTTGTTGTATCTATACCGTTCATCTATTTTTAAAAATCATTTTAGAGCATTATATAGAAAATGAATCATATCCAAGATCATCTGGACCACACCACAATAGCAGCAGAGGTAATGATTTTCACCGTTAAACAATTCGTAGGGCCCACCATAACGCTTGTTTTCCATCCAATATGTTCATAAGGTCACCAAGACCTGAATGAAGAGGAAAAACGAATTTCAAATTGATTCAAAGCTTCGGTGATCCAAAAAAGGGTTTCAATGGTAGAGGTTCAATCCTCCACTGCTTTTTACAGTGTGGTCCACTTGATGGCTAGATATGTCTTACTTTTCATCTCAAGCCTTAAGACAAGCTCGCCAAATGGATGGACGGTTTGGACATACCTCATGATCAGACCCGCAGAACTTGTTGATGTCAATACAGCGGCTATATAGCTGGTGTGAGATACACCAGCCAATCCTCTTCCCCTACAATCTTTTACACTTCTTAGGTACGTGCAATGCACGTGTACAACACTCGTGTGCATGTGTATGGAATGTTATACTCTATCAAACTACCGAACTTCTACTAAAAATAAAATTAAGGAAAATCAGGAGAGAGTAAAAAACAAAAGGGCACGTGCATGACACGAACTAGGGTTTCGGAAGGAGATGAGTGACCTCGACGCTCGTAAATTGTGAGATGATGCAACCGCAATGCATGGGGAGCTGAAATTCGAGTAGTCCTTGGCCTACAGAAGTTAAATCATAGCCCACAAGCTGGGGCATACTGATCAGTCTAAGAAAGCACTTCAAATGGTAGGACCCGCCATGGATTTTCCATGTACGGTGCTTTTGTGTGTGATTCTA
This sequence comes from Magnolia officinalis, assembly GCA_021015155.1. NCBI lineage: Eukaryota > Viridiplantae > Streptophyta > Magnoliopsida > Magnoliales > Magnoliaceae > Magnolia > Magnolia officinalis. The sequence goes on from JAJHSJ010000017.1 coordinate 8,904,372, forward strand.
ATTGACAAAACATATACTTTCAGTAGAAGCCGTTGAGTAATCTAAAATATCATCTCTTCATAGATAAAAACTATACGATCTTTGATTGAAATTTTACATTTTTAATACGTAATTATGTTTTTGGGTACTCATCCAACGGTTCTGATCATCAAAATACATGGCTGACTATGACTTCAGTAGTCCGCGGACTACAAGACAGGGCCTCGACTTTGGTTATTTTGGGTTTCTGACCGCTTCCTCCGTATAAGGAAAGGCAGACAGAAAAATCGCATTTATTCTGTCGTGTGGACGAAGGTTCGAAACCTCTCCTCGACATTTCTGCTCCAAGCAAAGGCCCCTCTTTCGGAGCGCGGATTACGTACTACCTCCGCCAGTTCCGACCTCGGGACAGGCAGAGGCTCCGAGGGCATCTGAGGGGCCAGTGTGATGTATGAATGTTATCCACACCGTTCATCCATTTTTACATATCATTTTAGATAATGACAACAAAAAATAAGGAATTTCAAAATCCCAAATAGACCACACAGTGGGAACTAAATTCTTACCGTTGAAGACTTCTTAAGTACCACAGAAGTTTCGGATCAAACTATATTTATTTTTTTGCTTCATCCAACTGAATATGACCATATTAACAGGTTGAATGGAAAATAATCGACACAGTGGACCCTAGGAAGGTTTCAATGGTTGCCGTCCTTAGTACAGTTGCTTCCTGTGGTGTGGTCCACTTGAGGCTTAGATCTTCCTTATTTTTGGTTTAAAAATCGAAAATGATATGAAAATATGGATGGACAGTGTGGCTAAGACTCATAAATCATGGTGGTCCGTCGGTAGCCGTCGGAGCTTCTGCCCGTCCCGAGCTCGGAACAGGCGGGGTAGTACCTAATCCACGCCCCCTCTTTCCAAGGTAATACAGCCCCCTTCACTGTTCACGTGGCAAATATAGATAGTAAATCTACACCGTCGAGATAATTTTTCACGAAATCATGGCCATTAATTCAAAATTTGGCCAAAAGATATGGTTTTATAGTTGTTGTTGTTGATGCCCTTAGATTGTACAGATATAAAAAGGAAATTTAGAAAAACTAATGGTTTTGATCATCATTTAGTTCAATTTTTAAAATATTATCCATCTAAAATAGATTAAAGTAATTGGACGGTCATGATTGGAAGTAATCTCTGTCGTGTTGCGGTGAGAGAGGTTCATATCTTATCCTTTCCCAACATAGGACTGTGTTGAGCTGGGCATCGGTCCGGGTTGAACCGAATTGGGCCTAACTCATTAGATCCAAAATTCTAATAGGTTAACCTGAAATTGATCCGATCCGAGACCGAGTCTAGGTCACCTGACTCGGATAGATCCGTTACTTGATTGACTTGACCCGATCCGAGTCCGACTCGGTCAGGGAAATCGAGTTGGATCGAGTTGGACAGTATTCGGATCATTTGATATGGTGTGGTCCACTTCAGTCTTCAATGTATTTTAATTTTTCGTTCAACGCCTAAAATGATATGTCAAAATGAATTAACGGCTTAGATAACATATATACATGAAGGTGGGCCACACGTGACTATAAAAAATGTGTATCACGCTTTCTCTGATGTATTAATGTGTTACGTTGACAGAGACTTCCTTTTCACGCTAAGTACGTTACTTGCTTTATTGAGTTTAGCAAGTTATATGGGTCTGATGGTGGGGTCTGTGTTATATCCAAACTGTCCATTCATTTGGCGAGCTCGTCTTAAGGCTTGAGACTAAAATTAAGACAGATCTAACTATCATGTGGACCACACAAATTGTTTAACGGTGAAAATCATTCTCTGCTGCTATTTGTGATGTGGTATACATGATCGTGGATATTATTCATTTTTTGAACAATGCTCTATAATAGTCTTTAAAAATGTATGAACATTATAGATATAACATATACATCACTGTAGGGCCCATGTAACTTTGATATCCTTTGAACCGTTCGTACAACTCGGAGCTTGAGGAGCGTTAGTGCTTGTCTTGGCATGACACGTAACTATAGCTAGCGTCTACACATAGCTAGCGCCTACAGGCTATAGCTAGCTACATAGCTGTGTGCAGTACACCGGCAAATTTATTTCCTATTGGACATGGCAAGCTCTGTTGGGGCCCACCTTGAATGCGTGTGATTTATCCACACCGTCCTTTTATTTTTGTAGATTATTTTAGTGGTTGAACTCAAAATTGATACATATACAAAGCTCAAGTGGACCATAGCATAGGAAAAAGTAGAAGGATTAATAAAAACTACTCCGGATCGAGTAGGATCGGATCTGTCTGGATCCAATTGGATTGGGTTTCGGGTCGGGTCGGGTCGGATCAGGGCCAATTCAAACCCGACCTGAAAAAACTATCGGATCTGGACGATGAGAATCGATCAGGCCCGATTAGACCGCTGGTTCTGTTCGGAACGGTACTGAATCGGGTCTGGTCGGGTTAGATCCACCGGATCAGGCCCAAATTGCCCACCTCTAACTGTGTGTGAAAAACAAGCAAGTTGCTGCTGCTTGAGATTCTTTTTTTTTTTTTTTTTTTTTTTTTTTTGTAACCCACTCATTTTTGTTATAGATTTTGGCACAGTGGTTGGTGATTTGGGGTGCTGTTATTTTCAATCTGCTTTTCACTTTAGTTTTACTGAGTAAGATTGGTAGTCAAGGGTCCCTTCTTAAAAATAATTAAAAAAAAAACTGTGTGAAAAACGTGTAGACTCGAATGTTAGTTTTGAACAAGTTAAGAAAATGGTGGGACCCTTTAATTATGCTCTTGGAATAGTTTTAAGGGACTCCTGACCGTTCACCGCTGACCCAAGTGCGGATTAAAATATAATAAAAATTGGACGAACAATATATTAGCTTTCTAATTTTATTTTTTTTTTCGCTTCGACTTTGCTTCATTCGCTATGCTACTCTTAACCGTCCATTTCGTAGACATTATTTGGATGGTTGTGATTAATTGATCAGTGATATTTTAGAGGTGCATTTAATAGTCAATGGGACCCACAATTTGGATGGCCTGGATATCTGTAATTACTACCAAATGAGAGGATGAGTCACTACCATTTTTTAACACTAACATATGAATCTTCACTACGAAGAATTAAAAATAGATCATGGGAACTCGGAAGTGGAATGTTTCAAATCTACCCTCCAAAAGCTATGGGAGTGGCTCACATTCATTATGTGGGCCCTACTGTTAAGTGTTTGTGAAACCACTCCGTCCATCATTTGATCCGGCTCATTTTAGGACATTATCCTAAAATTCAGACTAATCCGAGAACCAAGTGGGCCACTCCATAGGGAAAAGTACGGATGGGGATGGCCACCATTGAAACATTCCTGTGCTACGTTGTTGTTTAATACCATCTAAACCGTTCATAAGGTGAGGCCCACTGAGGAGGATGGAAAAACCAAATATCAGCCTGATCCATAGCTTTTTGTGGGCCCCAAGAAGGTTTCAATGGTAGGCCATAGGCGTCCCCATCCCCATTTTTCCGTGTGTCCCACTTGAGTTTTGGACCAGCTCTATTTTTGGGCTCTGCACAAATCAACGGAGTGAATGTCTCACACGCATCAAGGTGGACTCCACAGAACTCTTGGTTGCATGGGCTCCCTAGGAAACGACTGGTCTGGATAGCATTATCACTTGTCAACGGATACAAAATCCCATCCGTAGAATAAGGGGCCCCATATTGAAGATCATAGTGGCAAAATCAGGCCAATCCACTCATCAGGTGGGCCACATCTGTACCTTGAGCAATCCATTTGCCGACCATGAAATTGGTCCGTTGGGTTGGGTCTTGTCTACTGGAGAAATGTTCACATACCAAAAAGGCATTCTAGTGTTTGTAGGTATTTAAGAAAAAAACAAACAATTGAAAATGGTGGTGACTTCATACTCCTCACACATGGGCACTAACGTACAGCCAGCCGGACCAACCAAATTGTGGTTGGGTCCCACCGTGGATAGAGCGAAGTCCATAATCATACTGTTCAACCAATCCTCTCCATCAAATAATCCGCTATCAACTAGACGGTTCAAAACTTACACAATGAGTAGTCCAAATTCAAAGGAAGAAAATTAAATTTTTAGTTTTATATTCTCAAGGCAATTTCTTGACTGTGCTCCATCCCTGATGGACAGGAGATTTGGATGGTCTGGATTGCTGTAGAACTCTGCCATGCGTACGGTTGAAGAATCGCCCTTTTAAAAAAAAAAAATTCAAAACTAAAGTATGAGTCAAGCTCTTAAAAAAAAGGGGAGGTTAGTAGATGAAGGTTCGGTACGAGTAGGGTGGAATTGTTAAGAACGTGACTCTTGATTTGAAGGCCCACCTTGATGATATGTTATATATCTACTCTGTTTATTCGTTTTTCCAGCCCATTTCATGACCATGTTACAAAAGTTAAAAGCACCCAAATAATAGATGGACCACATCACAAGTAACAGTGATGATTGAACACTCACCATTAAAAACTTTCTGAGGCAAACTGTAAGCAGATCCAATATGTTTATTTGCCATCCATCCCGTTGATAAAATCAACCGGAATTGGATAAAGGGAAAATACAAATATTAGCTTGATTAAATGAGCTGGGCGGTGTGGATATGAAATATATTCATCAAGGGCTATATATAAACGGGCCGGGCTCAGACCCGCTGCAGTGTTGGACGGGCCACCAAAATGGGCTTACTGGGCTTGAATGGGCAGTATATTGCTAGATCTGGCCCATTGACATCCATGGTTATGATCAACCCATGAAGCGGACGGTTCAACGACATCATAGTTTTATGAAATGGCTTGTTTTTATCCATTCATATTGAACCAACGGTCCGTTGCATTTAAAGATGGGGTCCATACAAATGGTGGGTCCGGCCTAATTTTGAAGTGGGAATTTAGTAGGGCTTACTCAATAAACTATGCTTTATTGGCGCAAGCCAGGCCCATTTGTAGTGTGTGGCAATGGACCCAGTTTGGGATGGACCAGGCTAGTTGCAGCCCAGCAAGAACCACACCTGAGCCAGGTCTTGGGTGTCGAGCCTGGGCCAGGCCAGGTTTAGGGATGAATGGCCCACTGATAGAAGACCATGATTTAAATAAAATAAATAAATAAATAAATAAATAAAAAGAAGAAGAAGAAGAAGAAGAAGAAGAAGAAGGAATGGGCAACTGAAGGACACTTGTGAAACAGTACATGTGTGGTTTAAGAGCATGGACGATGTTTCAATGATCAAAACCATTTATAGGTAGCCCTGGCCGTGGATGGATGGAGGGTCAAGCTCAGGGTTAAAGCCTTTTAAACCCGGCGATAGTAAAATAGTACATTCAATCAGATTGTTAGGAACCATCATGAACCCTCGTGTGGAATGGTGTCCACTCCTATCACACTTGCCAACATATGCATAACATCCGATCCATGCAAAATGTGGACCACACCATGAAAATTAGATGCTGAAAAAATCAGACCTATCTATTAATCAGGTGGGTCACACCATTTGAGAACAATGGATGGTTTAAACAGAGTTTTTGATCAGCTGATGGTCCGATTAATGCTGGCAATGGGCCGGGCCTGGGCCTACCAAAGTCAAATTTTAGGCCCGATTCGGGTCTAGGTCTCCGACTCAACGTGCATGTGTGGCCTTCTTGATGAGTAGGACGGCTTAGGCGTGGATTCAGTCAGGTTGTGACCGTGGGTCTTACTTTGATGCATGTGTTGTATATCCACCCGGTCTATCTTTTTTTACAGCTCATTTAAGGACTCGGGCCTAAAATCAAAGCAGATCCAAATTTCATATGAACCACAACATAGAAAACAGTGGTGATGGAACGCCTACCTTAAAAACCTCCAAAGGCCCACCATTATGTTTATTTTCCATCCAACCTGTTGATGAAGGGATATACTGCACATACATTTTTTTTTACCTGTGGTGTGGCCCCCTGAAATTTGGATCTGCTTCATTTTTTAACCCACTAGCTAAACTGATCTGCTTCATTTTTTAACCCACTAACTAAGACGGAAAACTGGATGGATGACATGGATATAATGTACGTACATTAAGAAAGACCTTAGAGTCACCGAACTTGACAAGTATCCACAAGCAACAAGAAAGCCCAGTGAGAGGTTTCACTGCCTTAACAATCTATAAAAAGAGTATACCAAGAAAACCTTGAAGCCCCACGCCAAATACATTTATATACTTTATATTTATTTTTCCTTAATTTAGCCTAGTTTTAGCATAGATAGCTATTACATAGCGGCTCCTCCTACAGTACCTTAGGAGTGGGAGTAAATAACCTTATGTTTTAAGATAATGTTTAATTGAGTTCCAATTCAATTGATCATACCAACCCGATTATGTCTTGCTAACCACTCGCCTCGATCATCTGTTCCGATAGACGAATCAGGTATTTATCATTTATTTTGCTTTCATTTATTTTCTCTGTTGATTATTACTTTGCTAATCGTAATGTACCATATATTTTAAATATCAATAAAGTCGACATTGTTTAACTTTATTTTGTTTATTTCTACATTCTTGTTCATTTGAGAGGCATACAAACCTAAATACTGGTGAAAGAAAAAGTCTCTAAAGTCGTAGGCTCACGTCTATTGTTATAAGACAAAAAGAACTCATTCAGAAAGGCTAACCCCTACCTTTCACAAATTGCCTAAACAGAGCGCAAATCGGTGGTTGAGAGGATTACTACATCCCAGTCCAATCTCCAATATATCCATCTCGATGTGGGGTGACACCAACGATTCAATCAAAATCTCTAAGTCAAGCAAACTCTGGCTCGCCCACGCATTTGACGTAGGGATGAACGTGATGAGGTCGAGCACTGTCTTCCTAAAGAGGATAACTGTTCCGAATCCACGGAACTTCTCTGGACTCCTCACAAAGGCTTCTCGAATTCACGAGAAAGAAAGCAAGCAAAATAAAAAATAAATTCTATAAAATTTGAAATTGATTAATGAATGAAATAAACGAGTTCACAACCCTTTAAATAGGGATACCAAGCAATGGGAGAGAAATCAGAAGCAAACCACAACTAAAACTCCTAGAATTCACAACTTATTATAAATAGTAAACTTACTATTTACAGACGGTCGTGATGTATGCTAGTGCGCAAGGTTTTTCGGCCAAAAATAGTAAGTGTCCTATTTGGCTTCACTAAGTTGTTGTCTTAATTATTCTAAGATCTTTTCACATTGGGCGAAACTCTTAAACCCCAACGGATGAAGAGTTATAATCAAACTAAAACTTACTATTTATAATAAAAACGGAAATAAAATAGAGAAACGACTGTCGATGTAGGGGTATTTTGCAAATTTGGCTTGCGCAACCTGACAGAGCAGGGTTGGGCGGCTAAAGTAGCTTGTTCTACCCCAACATCATATATTTATGCCCGATAACTCGTTTCGGATTGTGAGACACGCTCGTTCTAAGGTCCGACGGTCTGGATTACTTCTGTCGTCGACCGGGCCTTTTCTGATCCATCTTGGCCATGACTCACTCTACATCAGTCCCCTCCACTTCAAAAGAATTCGTCATCGAGTTCTCGTCCTGCTCTGGTTCATGATACTCGGTTAGGTCCGCGACGTTGAAAGTTCGTGAGATCGCTATGTCATTTGGAAGATCAACAACATAAGCATTGCCATTGATCTTTTGGATGATTGAGACGAGTCCAATCTGAAAAGGTCGAGCTATATGTCCTAGAGGGGGGGTGAATAGGACTATGCCAAATTAAAAAAATAACAGCGAAATTTAAATAAATTAAATACAGATAGCAATAAACAATCCCACAATGCTGAATTTAAAGACAACCTCAAAAGAACGAGTATTGAGAGGTTGATACAAATGTTGTTCTAAGGACAACCTTACACCATAAAAACCAAGGGTTTATGGCAGGACAACCTTACTAGAACGGTTTGTGTATCAAAAACTCAAACTGTTATATAAGAATAAAGAAATAAATTGCAAGAAGGGAAATCTAAGCTATTACAACATTCCCACGCATCCATATAAGGATTACAACATTCTCCACAAATGTAAAATGGGAAATTATAATCATCCACACGACAAAAAGAATTATAGTGGTTCGCTTGTGTGTACACCAATTGTTTAGAAAAACAGCCACACAACTACACCACTCCTAATATCCTCACATAGTGGATATTAGCGTTCACTATGAAAATAGGTTTTTCCAGGTTCACCTAAAACCCTCACAATTGTGTCTTTCAAGTGGGCTTACACAATTCAAAAACCTCATGCTCTGAGTTTTTGGATCACCTCAGACAAACCAAAACAGAGATTTTTTTGGCACAATCTCAAAAATAAAAATAGAAATTTACAATAATGTAAAATACCTGGATATTCTCTTTTTGATGCCACCCGGAAGAACCAAGTCAGAGTAAAATTTCAACGTAGAAGTTTAATGTCCAAACTCACTTATGAAATGGTTCTAGGTTCTAAATTGATTTTAAATTAAATCAAGTTGGGATAGCTCTATTTGATTTTGATTCCAAGAAAATGGCAATCTCAATCCCTTCTTCGAATATGATTGGAATAAAGAATACAAAATTAAATATAATAAAAATAAATTAAGAGAATATTAAATGAGCACAATATAGCTTAAAAAGAACACTAACTTATCTCTCAGAGTGACGAATTGAATTAGCTTGAATTGAATAAAAAACTCTGAAATTCGTACTCTATTTATAGGTGAAGAAATCGCGATCACGACTGGTCCTGTGGACACTACGACTGGTCATAGGACTAACGAATTTTTAAAATTTTGAGCGCGATCGGATATAGTCGTTCCACGACTAGTCGTATGCCCTTCACGACTGGTCGAGGAACCTCCACAACTGGTCGTGTGGAACTAGATTTAGTTGCTGGACTTTGAGTCGTGACTGCAGGACTGGTCAAGAACGAGTCGAGCACTGTTCACACGACTGGTCGTGGCTTAACAAAAAAATTCTGAAAATTTGCAACAACCTTGGACTAGTTGTGGAATTTGTTGGACTCGTTGAGCTAGTGCTAGGACTAGTCAAACAGAGTCCAAGACTAGTCGAGAAATAGTTTATTCACTTATAAAATGACATAATTAAATTAGGTATTTAAAATGACCTACCTAAGGTCAATTTAAGGTCATTCATACCTTGTTAGTGATGTAAGAACATTGAAACTTCTTTTCCTTTGGTTGCTAGTTGATCTTTGAAGTTCACGAAGCTTATGATCATTACACATGATGAAGCTTGAACTTGAAACCTCTTGAAGCTTCAACTTGAAATATATTCAACCTTGAATTTGTAACTTTAAGAAGCTTGAACTTGAAATATCTTGAATCTTGAGCTTGAGATTTAAAGTATGGGAACTTTGTCTTGACTTGGAGCTTGAACTATGAATCTTGAACACTGAACACACTTGATGGTGTACTCGAACATGACCATGTAAACTTGCATTTCTTGAAGTAAAGATCTTTGTTTTTGAGAGATGCATTATCTTGAATTTGTAGATGCGCTACACATGGCACAAATTCCAAGAGAGGTTTTGTCACAACAAAATTTGACAATTATAGGAGCTAGAAACCTTAGCACTTACAATCTCCCTTTCGTCAAAATTGTGACAAAACATACTCCATACAAACATAAGCATTATACACACAAAGAATCATGCATCAGTTATCAATGTAAACCAGTCAACCTGGTTAAAGAATCATGTACCAGTTATAAAAAAGAAAGCAAGCATTTTGCTATTGCTACTACTCCCCCTTACTCCTATCCATCCCTCCATCCACAATTCACATGCCTTAAAACACAAACACCATATATCAAGCATGTCAAAATTTCCCCCCTTTTGTCACAATATGACAAAGGAAAAAACTAATATGTGGAACAGGATGTAGATAAACAAGGAATAAGATGAGCAAAGAGGAATAAAGGAGCAAGATATGAAAATTTATAAGCAAGTAATGTTCAAGCATCATCAATTAACATCATCCAAGTTGAACCAAAGTCAATCCCACAAATTGAAAGAAAGTAAAGTGTCATAATAATTATTACAATCCATATACGAAAATACTAATCAGATCCTGAAGAGGGAGCAGGAATAGATGGATCAATCTGATGTAAACCCTTATTAATGCGCCTCATATATTTACGCATCTAAGCAAATTGAGAATCCTGGGTTACACGAATCTAAGCCACCTGTTCCTCAAGAGAATGCAACCTCTCAGTGAAATCAGAAGGCTGATAATTAGGGTCAGCCTCAGAATCTGATTTGATCTCATCAAAGATATCATCCATGTTAATGTCATCTACAAGTAAATCGCCTTCTTCTTCATTCACTGCTTCAGCTCCACCAATACTCACATTGACTTGACCAACAGCCAACCTCAAATTCATTTTGTTTATATTTAAGATGGGTTCGACCGGTCGTGCTAAGACCAGTTGGAGAAGAAGCCCTAAATAGAAGAAAAATGGATTTTCCCCTAAATAAAGGTCAAACCCGTGCTATACGACTGGTCGTGCACATGCTCGATCGGTTGTGCCACGACTGGTCGAGTATGTACTCGACTGGTCATGCACAACCAAAAATATGCAATTTTCTTGAAATTTGAAATTCTAATAAATTAAAATAACAAATATATACAATATGATACATAAATGCATGAATAATTAATTCAAATTGTACATACCAAGATCAAATTTCAATTTAGAAAACCTGCTTTTGTTAAGCGGTTTCATGAAAATATCAATAAGTTGAGTCTCAATCGGAATGTATTCTAAAGAAATTGTCTTTTCTTTCACTAATTCACGAATGTAGTGATATCTAATGTCAATGTGCTTGGTTCGTGAATGCTGGATTGGATTTTTAGATATATTAATTGCACTGAAATTATCACAATATAAAACCATAAAATCATGTGCAATTCCGTAATCACTTAACATTCTTTTCATCCATATGAGCTGAGTACATGCATTACCTGCTGCAATGTATTTAGCCTTAGCGGTTGAAAGCGATACAGAACTTTGTTTCTTACTTTGCCAAGAAACTAAACAGTTCCCAACATAGAAACGACCGCCACTGGTTGATTTCCTATCATCTACGTTATCAGCCCAATCAACATCAGTGTAATCCGCTAATTAAACACTAGTATCATGTGGATACCAAAGACCCAGATTAGCTGAACTTGCGACATATCGCATAATCCGTTTAACAACAGTTAAATAGACTCATTAGGGTTAGATTGATATCTAGCGCAAATCCCTACGTTAAATGCAATATCAGGTCGACTCGTAGTTAAATACAACAAACTACACATCATACTGCGATATAATTTAGGATCAACTCTCTTACCTGTAGAGTCCTTTGAGAGTTTTAAGGTCGTACTCATAGGAGTATCAAAATTCTTCCCATTCTCAAATTCAAACTTTTTAACTAAGTTCAGAGCATATTTAGTTTGGGAAATAAAGAAACTATCAGGTTACTGTTTAACTTGCAACCCTAGAAAATAATTCAATTCCTCAACCATGCTCATTTCGAACTTAGATTTCATAAGATCTGCAAATTCAATAGTCATGTTAGCACAGGTAGATACATAAATAATTCATCAACATAAATTTGTACTATTAAAATGTGATTATTATGTTTCTTTACAAACAGAGTTTTATCAATACTTCCCATTATAAAATTATGACTTAGTAAAAACTTAGTCAATTTTCCATACCATGCCCTGGGAGCTTGTTTTAAACCGTAGAGAGCCTTCTTTAAGCAATAGACATGATCAGTATTCTTAGGGTCTTTAAAACCCGTTGGTTGTTCAACATATACTTCTTCATGCAAATCACCATTTAAAAAAGCACTCTTTATATCCATTTGATATTTTTTAAACTTTCTAAAGCATGCAATGGATATAAACAGTCTGATTGATTCAAGACGAGCTACCGGAACAAAGGTTTCATCATAATCGATGCTTTCAATTTGTGTGTACCCTTGTACAACCAGTCTAACCTTGTTTCTGATTATATTACTAACTTCATCAGACTTATTTTTGAAAATTCGATAATATGTTTATCTTTTGGTATAGGAACTAAGTATCAAACATAATTTCTAACAAATTGATTAAGCTCTTCTTGCATCGCAACTATCCAGTTTTCGTCAGTAAGAGCTTCTTTTACGTTAGCCGGTTCTATCTGAGATGTAAAGCATACGTAATTACATATATCTTCAAGTTGTCTACAAGTGCGCACACCAGTGAGAGGGTTTCCAAGAATTTGATTCATTGGATGATCTTTAACAGTTCTCAGTTCAGAGTTATTTTGACTTGATGAAGAATCTGGTTTATCAATTAGAAGTACTTCATCATTATCTGAACTTGAGACTGGTGTATTTAAGTGATCGTCAATAACCACATTAATTGATTCTTGAATTACACCGTCCTCTTATTAAGAACCCGATATGCTCGACTATTTAGAGCATACCCTAAAAATATCCCTTCATCACTTTTTGTGTCAAACTTTTCCAGATTTTCTCGGTCACATAAAATATAGCACTTGCTGCCAAAAACTCGAAAGTATTTAACAGTAGACTTCTTATCAAACCACATTTCATAAGCCATTTTACAATTTGATTTTCTAGTATAGACACGGTTAATTATATAACATGCAGTATTTACGGCTTCGGCCCAAAGATTTTTAGGGAACTTCTACTGTTTAACATTACATTTGCCATTTTTTGAAGCACTCAATTTTTCTTTCTACTATATCATTTTGTTGTGGTGTTTTGGGCACAGAGAATTCATGTGATATTCCCTTATCACTGCAAAACTTCTCAAAACCACTATTCTCAAATTGTGATCCATGATCGCTACGGATTTTAATGACTTGAGTCTCTTTTTCAGTTTGAATACGTCTAAGTATCCTTTTAACTTCATCGAGAGTTTCGGATTTGTCTCTTAAGAAGACTGACCAAGTATATCTGGTAAAGTCATCAACGATTACTAGAATATACTTTTTCCCACCTCGACTCTCCGTTCTAGTTGGTCCAATAAGATTCATATGGAGGAGTTCGAGTGGTTTAGATGTGGCATTAGAGTCCACCTTTTTGTGAGAACTTCTAGTTTGCTTGCCAATCTGGCATTCGCCACATATTTATCTATTTTTTGTATTTTGGGTAGGCCTCTTACTAACTCTCTTTTGCTCAATCTATACAAGTTACGGTAGTATACATGTCCAAGACGTTTATGCCATAATTCGGTCTCATCAGTATAGACCATGTAACATGATAAATTAGATGAGCTAGAATCACTTACAATGTAGCAGTTTTCAGAAGTTCTGTGACCAGTTAATATTACAGAACCATTTTTATTTAAAATTTCACACCCTAGGTTAGAAAATTTTACGCTATAATTTTTATCGCATATTTGAGAAATGCTTAATAAGTTATGTTTTAAACCTTCTACATATAAAACATTCTCAAATAAAGGGAGGTTAGAAAGTTGAACCGTACCTTGGCCAATAATCCTACAGTTGTTGCCATCACCAAATGTGACTGAACCATCAGTCATGTCTTTAAGATTGGTGAACAGACCTTTGTCACCAGTCATGTGCCTGGAGCATCCACTGTCTAGGTACCACTTCGAATGGTTTGAAGCCTTGAAAGCGGTGTGGGTAACCAAGCAAGTAACCTTAGGAACCCATTTCATTACAGTTTTGGGTTTATGAGTATAGTGTATAGTTAGTCTTCTTGTGTTTATAGTTGATATAAGACCGACCCATTAAGTTAGATTTTAAGAGCTCCTTAAGTAAATCAACAAGTTTCTCAGCTAAAGTATTACGATTCTAATTTTTATAGTTGATACGGTTGCTTTTAAGTTTTAAGGATTGAAAGGTTTTAATATTTTTAAGAATTTTTTGATTTAGACTTTTCCCTTTTGAGTTTGAAGACTCTCATTTCACAAACTTAGGAGGAGTATTCTTATGTTTGGGAGAAATATTTTTGTCGTATGCCAAACCGGATAGGACGCCACATTTTCGGGATTTGAATAAAAGTTTTTCTAATTTAGGATCACCTTGGGCATACCTCTAAGTGTCTTTTAAACTCAAAAGTAAAGAGACTTTAAGTTTTAGTTTTTCATTTTCGGATTTAAGATTTTCAATAAGGGTGGTTTTGAAATCTAAATCGCATTTAGTCTTTTCAAAACAATCTAAAATGCGGGATTTTTCTAAAACAAGAGAATCAAAATTTTCTTTAAGTTTCAAAAACTTTTCTTTCTGAAGTTTTAGTTTTACCGTAATTTTACAACTTTCCTTGTATAGGGTATTATAAGCATCTTGAAGATCTTCTTCATTTTCATGATCACTATTCAGATTTTCTTTACTAGTTGAATCATCATGATCTGAAAAAGTGAACTTGGCTAGAGTCATAAGGGCTTTGACATCATTGCCTGACTCAGTTTCAGAATCTTCTGATTCAAAAGAGGCTTCAGACCTAAAAGATTCATCCCAAGTAACCAACATACCTTTCTTTTTACATTTGTCCTTTTTAGGACACTTGTTCGCTAAATGCCCATATTCATGATAGTTGTAACATTAACTATCTTTTAAAGATTTTTAAGTTTTAGATTTAGATCTTTTCTTATTATTAGATTCTTGAAAATCAATCCTTTTTTTACTTTTAAAAATCTTATAAAACTTTTTAGCTAAAAGGGCCATATCATCTTCAGAATTTTCTAAATCAGAATTATTATTTTCATGAGAAATATATTTAGAAGATTTAAGGGTGATGGATTTACCTTTAGGAGCTTTAAAGTTTAACTCATAGGTTTGTAAAGAACCAACTAATTCTTCTACCCTCATATTATCCGTATTACGAAGTTCCTGGATCGCAGTCACCTTTGAATTGAACCGTTCAAGTAGTGAGTGTAGTATCTTTGCACAGACTTTACTTTCTGGGATTTTATCATCGAGACCCCACATAGAATTAATAATGTCATTAAATCTAGTATAAAAGTCCATGAAAGTTTTACTTTCCTCCATACATATTTCCTCAAATTTGGTTGTGAGGATTTGGACTTTAGATTTCTTGACAATTGTTGTTCCCTCGTGTGTCATTTCTAAAATATCTCAAGCTTGTTTTGCAGTATCACAGGATATAATTCTTTTGAATTCATCCGGTGATAGTGCGTAATTTGTTGCATTTAGTGCTTTTGCATTGACACTACTCTCACTTTTCTGAAGAGTGGTCCAAGAAAAATAAGGTGAAATTTTTAATGTTTGAGATCTGTCGGTACCAGTTACTTCAATGGTAGGAGAGGTCCATTTAGTTACTGTAGCTTGCCACACGCTCTCATCCATGGATTTTAGAAAATCCTCATTCTGGCTTTCCATTAGGCATAATTGGAGCCATCAAATGGTGGAGGCCTAGTGACTGAAAGGCTATCAAAATTTGACATCTCAAATAGCTAAGGAAATTAATCCAAAAGAAATAATAATTAAAACAAGCTATTAGGCTCTGATACCACTTGAAAAGGCGGAGCTATATGTCCTAGAGGGGGGTGAATAGGACTATGCCAAATTTAAAAAAATAACAGCGAAATTTAAATAAATTAAATACAGATAGCAATAGACGATCCCACAATGCTGAATTTAAAGGCAACCTCAAAAGAATGAGTATTGAGAGGTTGATACAAATGTTGTTCTAAGGACAACCTTACACCATAAAAACCATACAAATGTTGTCCTACCTTATGGCAGGACAACCTTACTAGAACGGTTTGTGTATCAAAAACTCAAACTGTTATACAGGAATAAAGAAATAAATTGCAAGAAGGGAAATCTAAGCTATTACAACATTCTCACGCATCCACATAAGGATTACAACATTCTCCACAAATGTAAAATGAGAAATTACAATCATCCACACAACAAAAAGAATTATAGTGGTTCGCTTGTGTGTACACCAATTGTTTAGAAAAACAGCCACACAACTACACCACTCCTAATATCCTCACATAGTGGATATTAGCATTCACTATGAAAATAGGTTTTTCCAGGTTCACATAAAACCCTCACAATTGTGTCTTTCAAGTGGGCTTACACAATTCAAAAACCCCATGCTCTGAGTTTTCTGGATCACCTCAGACAAACCAAAACAGAGATTTTTTTGGCACAATCTCAAAAATAAAAGCAGAAATTTACAATAATGTAGAATACCTGGATATTCTCTTTTTGATGCCACCTGGAAGAACCAAGTCAGAGTAAAATTTCAACGTAGAAGTTCAATGTCCAAAGTCACTTACGAAATGGTTCTAGGTTCTAAATTGATTTTAAATTAAATCAAGTTGGGCTAGCTCTATTTGATTTTGATTCCAAGAAAATGACAATCTCAATCCCTTCTTCAAATATGATTGGAATAAAGAATACAAAATCAAATATAATAAAGCTAAATTAAGAGAATATTAAATGAGCACAATATAGCTTAAAAAGAATACTAACTTATCTCTTAGAGTGACGAATTGAATTAGCTTAAATTGAATAAAAAAACTCTTAAATTCGTGCTCTATTTATAGGTGAAGAAATCACAATCATGACTGGTCTTGTATACACTATGACTGGTCGTAGGGCCAGCAAATTTTTGAAATTTTGAGTGCAATCGAATAAAGCAGTTCCACGACTAGTTGTAGGCCCTTCACAACTGGTCGAGGAACCTCTACGACTGGTCATGACCTGTCCACGACTAGTCGTGTGGAACCAAATTTAGTTGCTGGACTTTGAGTCGTGGTGGCAAGACTGGTCGAGAACAAGTCGAGCACTGTTCACACGACCGGTCAAGCAGTCTCCAATACTGGTCGTGGCTTAACAAAAAATTCCAAAAGTTTGCAAAAACCTTTAGGACTGGTGGTGGAATTTCTTAGACTGGTCGAGCCAGTGCTAGGACTAGTCGAACAGAGTCCATGACTAGTCGAAAAACAGTTTATTCACTTATAAAATGACCTAATTGAATTATATATTCAAAATGACCTACCCTAAGGTCAATTTAAGGTCATTCATACCTAATTAGTGATGTAAGAACATTGAAACTTCTTTTCCTTTGGTTGTTAGTTGATCTTTAAAGTTCACGAAGCATATGATCATTACACATGATGAAGCTTGAACTTGAAACCTCTTAAAGCTTCAACTTGAAATATATTCAACCTTGAATTTGTAACTTCAAGAAGCTTGAACTTGAAATATCTTAAATCTTGAGCTTGAGATTCAAAGTATGAGAACTTTGTCTTGACTTGGAGCTTGAACTATGAATCTTGAACACTGAACACACACTTGATGTTGTACTCGAACATGACCATGTAAACTTACATTAAAGATCTTTGTTCTTGAGAGATGCATTGTCTTGAATATGTAGATGCGCTACAAAGACATAAATTCCAAGAGAGGTTTTGGCAAAACAAAATTTGATAATTATAGGAGCTAGAAACCTTATCACTTACACAATCTTCTTATTCTTCAACTTGTTGTATGTCCCGGTCGAAAATCTCTCTTTGCCTAGATGGACCACAACGTGGTCGCACACTTCGAACACTATTTGTCGTCGATGGTTGTCTGCCTGTTCCTTGTATTTATCGTTCGAGGCATGTAACTTGGTCTGCACTTCCACATGAATGCCTATGATCCTATCTGCCATATGTTTTACTGTAATGCTCGTGCCTGGGAGCTTGGGCAGAGGGACTAAGTCAAGTGTGTGGCGAGACACTTGTCCGTAGATAATTTGGAACAGTGATTTCCCTGTCGAGAGGTTCACCATGTTGTTGAATGCAAACTCTGCTTAAGATAAGACCAAATCCCACTGCTTCGGTTTTTCTCCTAAAATACAGCGAAGGAGGTTTCTCAACGTGTTATTCACAACCTCGGTCTGCCTATCAGTCTGTGGCTGGTAGGCGATACTGAATCGAAGTTGTGTATCGAATCGAGTCCACAAAGTTCACCGAAAGTGGCTAATGAACTTCATGTCACGATTAGAAGTAATGGTCTTGGGGACCCCGTGTAGTCGTACGACCTACCTAAAGAATAGTTTCACCACATGTGTTACATCGAGGGCCTTCTTTTAAAGTACGTCATCTTGGAGAAACGATCTACCACCATGAACATCGAATCTAAGCTGCGTTGTATTCGTGGAAGACAAAGCATGAAGTTCATAGATAAATCCTCTCAAGGACCATCAGGCACGGGTAACGGGGTGCAGAGGCCCGTATTCTGAGATTGCCCCTTGGAGGTCAGATAAACATGACAAAGTTGTACGACTTTTCCCACATCATGTAACAATTGCGCCCAGTAATACCGCTTTTCTACAAGAGCTCGTGTCGTGTCTCGCCCAAGGTGTCTATCGAGGCCACCTCCATATAGCTCCTGAATAATCTGCTTTCAGAGAACTTTAGGGGATGCACAATCGATTCTGTTTGAAGAGAAAACCATCCTGTATGTGAAGGTCATTGGGGTGACCTTCTTGGCATTTCACCCAAGAATCTTTGAAGTCCTCATCCTCGACATACAGCTCCTTGAGATAGTCGAAGCTGACCACCTCATTGCTCATCGTAACAAGTAGTGATACACGATGGCTAAGTGCATTAGCCAGCTTGTTCTACTGCCCTGACTTGTGCTTTAAAAACAACGTGAATTCTTGTAAAAATGCAACCTATCTAGCATGTACACGATTTACGTTTGTCTGACTATTAATAAACTTTAATACTTGATGGTCATTGTACAAAACAAACTCTTTTTTAATCAGATAATGTCGCTAATGTCGCAGCGCCTGAACAACTGCGTACAACTCAAGCTCATACGTCGACCACTTCTTTCAAGCTTCGCCAAGCTTCTCGCTTTAGAAGGCTACCGACCTGCCTTCCTGTGATAATACTCCTCCAATTCTGACATATGTAGCATCACACTCAACCTCGAACAACTTATCGAAATTAGGAAGCACCAAACCCGGTGTTGTGGACAAATGATGCTTGATCTCATGAAAGCTCTTATCAGCGTCATCGGTCCACTGAACAGTCCATTTATCATGCAATCTATAATAGGCGTGATTATTATGCTAAAATTTCACACAAATCGATGATAGAAGGTCACCAACTCGTGAAAACTCCTCACCTCATGAATGTTTGTTGGGATTGGCCATTCCTTAATGGCTCGCACCATTTCATCGTCCAAAAGGATGCCCCTGGATGTTATAACAAATCCTATGAACAACAGGTTGTCCATTAAAAAACTACACTTCTTCAAGTTGAGGTACAACTTGCTAATTTGTAGGACTTGCAGCACCTGCCTGAAAGGTTTCCTATGCTTCATCTCATCCTGATTATATATCAGTATGTCATCAAAATATACTACCACAAATCGTCCAGTGAACGGTTTTAGAACTTGATTCATTAAATGCATAAAAGCACTTAGTGTGTTCGATAGGCCGAATGACATGACCAGTTCACTTATACAACCCTTTATTGGCCTTGAATGCCATTTTCTACTCATCACAGAGTCGGATATAAATCTGATGGTACCCGCTCCTTAGGTCTAGTTTAGAGAATACCTTAGCCACTTCTAACATATCAACCATGTCCTCCAACTGTGGTATTGGGAATCGATATTTGATGGTAATTTTGTTGATTGCCCGGTCGTCGACACATATGCACCAACTTCCATTTTTTTTAACTTTAATAATGCTGGTACGACACATGGGCTTATGCTCTCTCTTTCAAGAGACACTTACCGATCAATTCCTCCACTTGCCCCTGAAGTATCCTACACTTGTAAGACCTGTATCCTAGCCCGTACTATTCCGAAGGCTTCCGCGATCCTTCCGGTCGAATTCCGGCAATCCTCGACCCGTTTTCGACGTTTGCGCGCGATCCTAAGCTGAGTCCCGCATACCGAAGTCGTCTCGAATTGAAACCTGTACCTTGGCGATTGCGTAATCGCCGCAATTCTAATGCCGCGACTCGCATACCGAACCGATACCTAGACTGGAAGATGTCAGTCTGCGTTCATTTCGAAGAAACACCATGCATTGTGAATTACGAGAGAATCTCTACGAGATGTCCCATCAATCAATGTCAAGTACACACCTACCCAAGTACAACAACCCATACCCTAACCAATACCTCTCTCTTACACAAGCAAGCCCAAAGTTAACTCTCTCTCCTCTCACCATCCTTCTTTTACACCATTTTCAACTAAAGCCATACCTCCCATCACCTCTCCTTACACCCACCATTCCACCTATCCCTTTCACCATTAACTCTTCATTTCTCTCAAAAACTCTCTCCCACAAGCAACAAAGCTCCACACGTCCAAACATTTCCAAGCTCTCCAAAACATCAAGTGTGGTCCACTTTCCATACTCTCTTATCACCTATCTCAACCGTTGATCCATCATCTACCACCATCAAAAGTCAAGCAAAGGAGCTTAGGAGGCTAAGGAAGCATGGTGAAGGCCTAGAGGTGGGTGATCAACCGTTAAATTTTAATTTTTATAAAGACCCCTTGTAGTGGGGCCCACAATGATGTACGTATTGCAGTGAGGGGCCCAAAGTGGCAGGGTCCCTCTATCTCACCGGTGTTCTCTCGCTCTCTCTCTCTCTTTCTCTTTCTTTGATGTGATTTCTTGTGGCCACCATGGTGTAAGATGATCTTAACCGTTCGATCGCGAGGCCCACCTTGTAAAGGGTCAATTGGACGGCTAAGATGAAGGAAAACACAAATATCCTGTTGATCCAAAGGTGGGCCACATTCTTGTGAGACCCATCTTGTGTGTGGGCCACGAACATGTGGGGCCCACCATGAGGTCTGTGTTTATCCATGCCGTCCAGGGACGTGAGGCAGTGAGGGAGTGGCTAACATGGAGTGCTGTGTACTGACATGGGTGTGTAGTCACAGCAAGTGTGAAGTGACGTGGGTGCACAAAACAAAATGGTGGGCCACTCATGCAGGCCCCACCTTGATGTAAGGCTCTAATCCAAGCCGTCCATTTTATTCCTCAGCTCATTTCTGACATTGAGCCGAAATTTGAGACCAATCTGATTCTCAGGCGGGCCGTACCATAGAAAATAGTGGCATTATCGTTAAAACCCATCTTGATTCTTCTATTCACCAAAAATACATCGCATATTGGTCTCATTTCGTCAATCAGGGGCCGTAGAATCCAATGGCCGGGTTAGATTTTTCAGAAGCAGGCCTCACACGGGAAAAACTGTAGAAATTATTTTTTAAAAATAAAATATATATCAAACAGCAGCAGCGTCTGCTGCTGCTGCTACTGGCGGAGGACGCAGGCAGCGTCCTACAGCTGCTTGGGCGGATGGGCTGGGCCTCACGGCCCCAGCCGTGGGCCCCCACTGTGATGCATTTCGAACATCCACGCCGTTCATTGGGTGGCCCGTTAGGTAAGTGGGCCCCCTTTCAAAAATCAGCCGTATACGGAACTCAGGTGGGCCATACCATCTAAAATCATGTGAAGACATGCCTAAAACATATAAAGTCACTTGGTGGGGCCTACCTGAAATTTGGATACGACTGAAACTTGGTCTGAATGGTCAGCCAGGTGGGACACACATAATGGGTGGACTGGATTTGTGAACCACATTATAGTGGACCCTTAGGTCCACGTGACCTTATAAACAGGTTGAATGGCAAGTAAACATTACAGTGGGCTCCCTGACCGTGGGCCCAGGTCACGTGTGACCTTATAAACAGGTTTGATGGCAACTAAATATCACAGTGGGCCCTGGTCTGCGTGACCTTATAAACAGGTTTGATGGCAAATAAATATCACGGTGGGCACTGGTCTGCGTGACCATATGAACAGGTTTGATGGCAAATGAATATCACGGTGGGCCCTACCCAAGGTCCACGTGACCTTATGAATAGGTTGGATTTCAAATAAATATTATGATGGGTCCTAGGTCCATGTGATCCTATCAACAGGTTGCATGGAAAATATACATTATAGTGGGGCCCACCTAGCTCGACCTCACGGGGAGCTTATCGTCAGCTTAAGCTCAATGTACCTTTTTCCTATATATATATATTATTTATATTAGGTTATGTGTGTGTGTGTGTGTGTGTGTGTGTGTGTGTGTGTGTGTGTGTGTGTGTGTGTGTGTGTGTGTGTGTGTGTGTATTATGGTGGGCCTTAAGAATTTTAATGGTGGATTGGCCCATTTGACACGTGATTAGGCCCACCTTGGTACATATATGAGGCCCATGTGATGGAGCCCACATTGATGTATTTATGGTTGTTGTTGAGGCCCACCTTGCTATACATAAGGCCCATGAGATTAGGCCCATTCGATGTATTGGTGGCCCATGAGTCGAGGCCCAATAGGATGTACATGAGGCCCTTTGTTACGTGATTTCACCATGGTCTATGTGTTGACTCTTATGGTGGGATATGCCTTGGGAGCAATGATAGTTTGATGTCCACATTGTATGGATGATGTTGGTTAAATGGTCCGCATTGTCACTCTCCCTAAGGCCCACTGATAGGCCCATACTTGTAGTGAGTAGGCCATCTAGGCCCATATCCATTATGCACAAGCCCATCACTATATAACATGTTTAGTATAGATACATGATTCATGATCATACGCATCATATGTATGCTAGGTATGAGGAGTGACTGATCATAGCATATGCCTTCAAGCAGACTGTTTACGGGCTCCCTGATAGGCGAAGTTCCTAAATGTGCACGTGCCTCACGCAGGATGGTTGCATGACTGATAGTGTGATACATGCACTTACATTTGTGTGATTGTGATATGCCCTAGCGACATCAGGGCCATAGCCTACACAGACACACCGTGGGTGGCTGATTGGATACCGAAAACCGTGTTCTAAGCAATTGGGGCGCCATAGATGTCCCTGGGTGAAAGTCCCTGAACCCGATGGTACCAAAGGATGACTCCAACGTCGAGACCGAGTGGATATATGAGCGCACCAGAGCCGAATACCATGAGGCCGCGTCTCCCACTGTGTCATGGTCGGTTGGAAAGGGGTGTGGCTTTACTCGCCCGAGAGCAGGGGGCATTACTAGGCTGAGTTTAACCAGCTCGGAAATGGGTTCATTATTGACTTGCCGGATAGATGTTGGCAGACTATTGGCCAGGTGGATAGTGAGGTTTCTTACGCTCACTTGGACTGTGCTGCTAGGAGAGAGACAATACCATTTGGAGTGTACTGAACCCCGGTGATTATCAAGACTGAAAACCGTACTGATTTGATACTCTAGTGAGGAGTTGCATTAGTATGAAGATTGACATGCCTGACTTGCATATTGCATCGCATGGCCTTGGTATGGTTGATAGCATTCATATCTTGAACTACATAGTCTTGGTACGGCTGGTTGCATTTACGTACTCATCAGCATGATTCCGCATTACTCTGGCATTGCATTCTGAGCACGTTCGCACACACTTACACCGCCCTCTAAGCTTTCTATAAGCTTATGCACGATTGATGCGTGTAGGTGACGCAAGGACGCAACCGTTGTCTCGACGCAGTTGGAGCGTGCAGCCGAGCTTTTGGAGTTTTTATCATTTTCAGTATATTGTATTTCCCTTTCATACGCCTTGTACTCAAAAGTTTTTAATCATAGTGGATTTTGTGATGGTGTTCTTGTATTTTTGTTCGTGGGTTATGCTTGTGGGTATGCTCATTATGAATCAAATTGTTTATTAGAAATCCTCCTTGTAGCATCCCAGGATCGGAACCTGGTATATGGGTGCTAGGAGCCGAGAATGGGGTACTACGGAGGCTGTCGGTGCCGGATTCGACGATCGGGAATTTTGTGAGCCTGGTCTCCGAGTTCGGGGTGTGACAGAAGTTGGTATCAAAGCATAACTTGGGACTAATCGAGAACAACATCACATGTTTGCTATGAGTTAGGACGATTAGGTCCCGAGTGTGTAACCTTCCGATTGAGTTCCTTAACGCCTGATTCTCAAGATTGATTGGCGCCTTGTCTT
Organism: Magnolia officinalis; assembly: GCA_021015155.1. NCBI lineage: Eukaryota > Viridiplantae > Streptophyta > Magnoliopsida > Magnoliales > Magnoliaceae > Magnolia > Magnolia officinalis. The sequence continues at coordinate 8,928,417 of JAJHSJ010000017.1, forward strand.
TTTCAAAGAAAGATGAGTTAGTTACTAAAGTTAGAAAGAGTTTCTAAAAAGGGAAATAACTAATCTAGTTTCTAAAAAAAACAAAAGAGGAAAGTTTATAAAAATAAACTAGTTCCTAAAAATAGAAAAATACTAGAATTAGAAAATTTCTAAAAGGAGAAAATAAAACCTAAAATTAGAGTGTTTCTAAAAATAATTAGGAAAGTTCTAAACCTAAAGTTAGAAAGTTAAAAAAAAAAAACTAATCCTAAAATAGAAAGTAATGTTAGTTTCTAAAAGGAAAAACTTTCTAAAATTAAAAGAAAGCCTAGAATTAGAAAATTTCTAAAACTCACACCCTATTTCTAAAAATAGAAAAAGTAGAGGAATTAGAAAGGGATTACCAAATTAGAAGTTTATGTCAGAATCCTACAAAATAGTAAAACAGGTTAGTTTCTAGAAATCAGAAAAAACTAAAAACTAAAGTTAGAAAAAATCCTAATCTTAAACTAATCCTAAGACTAATTAATTTCAGAAAATCGTAGCCGTCAGTCCCCGGCAACGGCGCTAAAAACTTGTTCACTCCCCAAGTATAGGGTTGTGATGTAGTAATAATCTCGGTAAGACCGAGGTCGAATCCACAGGGACTGAAACCTGTACGTGATCTGAAACCAACTAGAACTAGAACTAGACTAAAGATGAAATCTAAATCAATTATAATTTGAGGAATAATGGTGAAATAATTAACAAAACTTAAGAGAATTCAGAGGAAGAAACTAGGGATTCAGAGGATCCACTTATAGAGATCAGGGAGATCTTATGCCTGCTGCAGAAATCATGGAAATTAAACTGAACTGACGTTGATATAGTTTTCAAGAGATGAAAGATATATGAATTAGAATGGATTCCATCACCAAACCATGTCCAGGAGACAAAGTAAACAACAGAATTAAACTAATTACCAACCAATCAACACGCTATGAAAGTTAGGAAAGGTATTGACATCCAACCATGCCCAGGAGACGATGGTGAACAACAGGGCTTCCTGACGTCATAAACATAAAGAGAAAGAAATACTCAAAGCCATCGCAGATCTATTGTAATTTCAGTCACAACACACCATTGAAAACTAAAAGTATTCCTTTACTTAAATAAAAATCAAATTCAGTTAAGGAATTTAATTAGAAGCAATAAATAGAATCCCCCATTCCACTACAAGCTTCACCTCTTAGCCCTAGCTAAGAGGTTTAGCTGACCATGGTTGGGCTAAAAAATAACATAGAAAATAAATAAAGAAAATAAAATAAAATAAACTCTAACTCTTTGTTGCTGACGACCAAGCTCCCTGCTCTGCTGCTGCCCTCCTCTCACCTCTCTCTCTTTCCTCTTTTTATAGAGGCAGCAGTGTTTGTCCAGTGCCAGAGGCTGTGGCTGGAGTTTTACGCATCAAGAGTGCTTACGCAGCAACAAAACGCAAGTGAGTTGCGATTGGATTCAAAACAACGAAACTGATCGTCCCAAAACTCCTTTATGGCTCCATGGTTAGGGTAAAGACCACCCTCTGGTCATATTGGACGATTCGGATCAGAGATCCGATCGTCATCTGGGCTGTACAATGCCCCCACGAAGTCTGGACGCACGTCCGTGCGTAACGCACGCGGAAAGTCCGATTTACGTAACTGGTGTAGTTCCCATTCCCTATCATTTGCTGAATCCATGCCGTCCACTGAATTCCACTCTAAATTTCGGTCAAAATTGCATGGTTTTAGGTCGTCCTTGATGCGGCCCACTTGATTTTTTTGGTATCATCTGCTGATGGAGGCCCTGCGCACAGTCGATTTGCAGAGAGATTTGTGTCTTCAAATGGGCTCGGTTTTGTGTGAAATACATCAGGGTTTGGTCGAACCTGGGCCTTGCTCCTGGTAGTCGGGTTAGATTTTGCACCTGGGGTCGTTTTGATGGCCTACTAGCCATCCCACAGACGGCAGCGTGCGAGAGGAAAAACAGAGATTCCATCTCTGTTTAGGAAGGCTTGCTGGCACGGTCAAACGCCAGCTGACCGCTTGGCATTATTCAATGCACTGCAAGTGCATTTGCTGCAGTGCACGTTCAACACTTGTGTGGGCCCCAAAATGACAATTCTAAATCAATCCACACCGTCCATCTGCCCTACTATCTCACTCGAAGGGTTGGGAACAAACTTGAAACATATCCTGATATTATGTGAGCCCCAATTTAGAGATTCATGGGCTGATTTAGCCTTTGGGCCACTTCCACATGGATCCAAGGGCTCAAATTTGATGTGTACGGTTAATTTAAGGTACTTAGGCCGTGTATGAAATTTCGGGCTGAACAGATAGTGGAAACCTTGTGATCTTGCATTCTAGACCAATTTCGGGCTACTTAAGCTTCGCTTTCTCGATTTTCCTGGATTTCTGGCGTGTACTTCCGTCAATCTTAGTCCCCTGGGGTCCGTCCCATACCTTGGTGCATTCAAAGCGTAAAATCTACGCTTTTAGCGGCCTTTTCAATCTAAGCTCGTAAATGCACCCTGCATCAAACATGTTTAAATCAGGCCATTAAATAGTATTATGTATGTAATTACAGGTTGTAACAGGGGTCTAGTATGCAGTAATTGACCCTCAACACAACCTCCAACCAGCATTTTGCTAGTCCCGAGCAAAATATGCGAAAAATAAGTTTGAGAATTACAGGGCAATTTCTATGCAACCAAGTGGAATCTTGAAAACCGATTCAGATATGAAAAATCTAAGATTCATAAATGTTGGGCATTATTCTCTCCTAGACTCCAGCACACAGTAAACTTCATAATCAAGTTCAAAGTATTCATCCATTAATTAGAAAAAATTTCAAACATTGAGTTCCATGGGTGTATAGTGTAATCTCGGCTTACAACATTAAGATTCAATTCTCCATTTCAGGATATCATTAGTAACCAATAAGAGGATTGAGGTCACCCAAAACTTAAACTAAAATGTGCCTCATGAATCATTCTTTTTTTCTTTCTTTCAGCCTTTGATTTGTTCCATTAAAAGTAACACTAAGAAGAGAATCCAATCCTTACCTATAGGGAGCAAACCTATGGTGAAGACCGTACACTTAAATCTTCTTCACATATTATCCATGGGGAATGAAATCCACACTTATAGGGAACAAACCTATAGTGAAGATTCTTTGCCTAACCTTTTTCAATGGTATCTTTTCTGTTTCATTGATCATGACGGGCAATTGTTCAAGTTGGTTCCTTCTATGCTTACTGATCACCAATTTAACCCTTCACTTTCAAACTGAATTCTTAATGTGTAAACGAGATGTGACATGTGAAATCATGACTCAATCAATGTTTACAACTTCTAATCATGGATTAATAATTCAACCTTAACTGTGAAATGTAACGGACAACTGAATCCAAGAGTAGTAAATCACCAACATTCCATATCATGTAATTCTAAATGAAAGATGGTCGTCAAATCACTTCGAATTCACCAGAAAGTCCAGAAAAATTTTTTTAAAAATTTTTTCACAATTTTTGCTCAAGACTAAGAAAAACACTGATTAGGTAACCTAATCTCCCACCCCCAACCTAAAATCTACATTGTCCTCAATGTAAAAGATATGAGTATGCAATGCACATGAGACAACGACAGTAAAGAAAAAGTGACGGAAAGATAGTACCTGGATAACGAATCGAGAGAGACATTCCAAGTGTAGGCAGCATGGAATCCAATCAGCACGAGAGAGAAAACAAAACAAGAATAATAAAAATAAAATTCTACCTATACCACTTTCGCAGGTGCTCTCGATTGCATTTAGCGTATGCAACAAGCCTTTAAACCCCTAGGTTGCCCCTAGTGGACGAATTGTAGTCTCGTGAGGGTTTGCAGTAATGTTACCCATAAACATTGAACCATCTAGGAAAATGAAATGGAATGAAAAAGATGGGTTGCCTCCCAGGAGCACTAAGTTTACCGTCTATCCTAAAATAACATAAAGCAAACTACCCTATTCCTAAGAAAGCAGGGAAAAACTACTCAGTCATACCGCAAGGTTCCTCTTCTGGCCAGTATCGTGATAAATTTCTCAGTAGGTTTCTTAACAGGATCATCCAAAAGCCCTTTTTGCAATAGGCTTGGATGCCCTGGAGCATGACATTCCAGAGAAACTTATGTACCTCATAAAAAATTTGTCGTTGATTCGCCTGAGGTATCCAGAGTATATACGATTCACCTGCGACAGAAGAAGTTTCGAAGTTAATATCCCATGGTGAATCAGAGACTACAAGTAGATCAAATTGAGAAAAATTTTTAAGAAGTGGTGTAGTCTCAACACATTCCGAAATATTAGACTTCGGTTCAATTTTTAGCTCCTCCTCTCGTAATGGTAGACATTTAGGATCAGGGGAAGAAGGGGCTTCAGAATAAGGGTTCTCTCGATCAGTGATGTCTACCGAGATGTCGTCTTGCAAGGCATCCACTTTATCTTTTAACATGAGATCGTTTGAATCTGCAAAGTGTGCCAAGCAATCCCAAGAGTTGGGAAGTTCAGCTGAGTGTGACTTATTTTCCACATTGGAGCTCGTACCAAGGAATCCATCATCCTTGACAGTGGACGGATGTATGCTCTCTTGTTCCAGTCCAACACAGACAGATTGAAAATCAATAGGGGAAGCATCGATGTTATCACTAGGTTCATTAAAACTATTCAGAAGAGGCATTGAATCATCATAAGTTTATAACTCATATGGTGGCCTTGACTGAGTGGTTTCAACTTTCAGAGTCATATCGAGCTGCTCGTCCATCTCCCGAATCATATCATCATTCAGTTCAGGGGAGTAGTCTAAGCATGCCTCACGAAGGTTAGAAGGTCTAGGTGAAAGTGGTTCATCCTCCACATTTAAATTGGCCATGTCAGATAGGTGGAGTAGAACTTCTTGTGCCTCGTGATCACCTTCCTGGACCATAATTGAAGTTGATTCCAGTGAAACTTGCACTGTGCTCTCATGAATCTCATCCCAATACTTCTCAGCTTCCAATTCAGTGCAGTACACACTTGGGATGTGATCGCTTTCCTCACATTCTATTCCTAAATTTGGTTGAGGTTCGAATAAACTAACCTCTACCTTATCATTGAAGTCCTTTGTATCATGTAAGGAAAGTGTGTCGTCATCACTGTATTTGAAAGACAACCATGTGTCTTCTCCATTCTTTTGAACAGTCATTGAGATCGACTCATCGGGGAATTGAACCGTATGCTCATTAATGGAATCCAACTCCTCATTCCAAATTTCAGATTTTGTCAAAAGTGAGTGAGGATCACTTTCCTCACATTGTATTTCTGGATTGAGCTGTGGCTGGGGTGAACTAGCCTTGTTCCTCTTATTGAAGTGCGATTCAATAGCCTCTAATGATTTCATCATTTTCGCAACATGTTGGTTGAATTGTTCTAGATTAAAACATGAATCCTCTTGGATCGTTTCTGGTTGGATATCGAAGGTATAGATCCAAGAGAATAATCGTTACAACATGTTGTTGGTTCATCTTTCCGACATTGATGGTTCCACTGATTAAAGTCGTACAGATCATGTGTGGGAGAATCTGATGGTTGGTAATACATATTATCACTCATAATATAGTCACGCATTGTTTTCTTTTTCTCAGATGAGTGATAATAATTCTCACTCCCATAGTTATGATAACCCCAACACTCACGTACTGTCTTGTTAATCCGTGGGGTGTAATTATTCTCCTGCATATGATCGCGTAAGGATTTCTTAACCGATGAAGCGTTATACTCTGGTCGGTTCTCGATGATTGTTTCAGGAAAATTCTGAGACATAGGTTGATTTCTATCATCATTATCATCCCAATATAAATTATTCTTCTTAGCATACTGACGTTCCCACTCGCGCATATACATGATGAGTCCCCAACTTTGATTCTAATCCTAAGAAAATAGAAGAAAAGGTCCTACAGCAGTATGGAAAGTAGGTAGAGGAGAAGTTAGAAGGAAGTTACCCAGTTAGAAATTCCTATGTTAAGAGCCTGCAAAAGGAAACAAAAGAGATTAGTTTCTAAAATAGAAAGTCTAAAGTAGAAAATTCCTACAATTGAAATAGAAAGTTAGTTTCTAAAAAGGAAAGTTCCCTAAACCTAGAAGCTGAGTTAGTTTCTAAAAAGAATACCTAGAATAAGAAAGTTTCTAAAAATAAAAGAAAGATGAGTTAGTTACTAAAGTTAGAAAGAGTTTCTAAAAAGGGAAATAACTAATCTAGTTTCTAAAAAAAACAAAAGAGGAAAGTTTATAAAAATAAACTAGTTCCTAAAAATAGAAAAATACTAGAATTAGAAAATTTCTAAAAGGAGAAACTAAAACCAAAAATTAGAGTGTTTCTAAAAATAATTAGGAAAGTTCTAAACCTAAAGTTAGAAAGTTAAAAAAAAAAACTAATCCTAAAATAGAAAGTAATGTTAGTTTCTAAAAGGAAAAATTTTCTAAAATTAAAAGAAAGCCTAGAATTAGAAAATTTCTAAAACTCACACCCTATTTCTAAAAATAGAAAAAGTAGAGGAATTAGAAAGGGATTACCAAATTAGAAGTTTATGTCAGAATCCTACAAAATAGTAAAACAGGTTAGTTTCTAGAAATCAGAAAAAACTAAAAACTAAAGTTAGAAAAAATCCTAATCTTAAACTAATCCTAAGACTAATTAATTTCAGAAAATCGTAGCCGTCAGTCCCCGGCAACGGCGCTAAAAACTTGTTCACTCCCCAAGTATAGGGTTGTGATGTAGTAATAATCTCGGTAAGACCGAGGTCGAATCCACAGGGACTGAAACCTGTACGTGATCTGAAACCAACTAGAACTAGAACTAGACTAAAGATGAAATCTAAATCAATTATAATTTGAGGAATAATGGTGAAATAATTAACTAAACTTAAGAGAATTCAGAGGAAGAAACTAGGGATTCAGAGGATCCACTTATAGAGATCAGGGAGATCTTATGCCTGCTGCAGAAATCATGGAAATTAAACTGAACTGACGTTGATATAGTTTTCAAGAGATGAAAGATATATGAATTAGAATGGATTCCATCACCAAACCATGTCCAGGAGACAAAGTAAACAACAGAATTAAACTAATTACCAACCAATCAACACGCTATGAAAGTTAGGAAAGGTATTGACATCCAACCATGCCCAGGAGACGATGGTGAACAACAGGGCTTCCTGACGTCATAAACATAAAGAGAAAGAAATACTCAAAGCCATCGCAGATCTATTGTAATTTCAGTCACAACACACCATTGAAAACTAAAAGTATTCCTTTACTTAAATAAAAATCAAATTCAGTTAAGGAATTTAATTAGAAGCAATAAATAGAATCCCCCATTCCACTACAAGCTTCACCTCTTAGCCCTAGCTAAGAGGTTTAGCTGACCATGGTTGGGCTAAAAAATAACATAGAAAATAAATAAAGAAAATAAAATAAAATAAACTCTAACTCTTTGTTGCTGACGACCAAGCTCCCTGCTCTGCTGCTGCCCTCCTCTCACCTCTCTCTCTTTCCTCTTTTTATAGAGGCAGCAGTGTTTGTCCAGTGCCAGAGGCTGTGGCTGGAGTTTTACGCATCAAGAGTGCTTACGCAGCAACAAAACGCAAGTGAGTTGCGATTGGATTCAAAACAACGAAACTGATCGTCCCAAAACTCCTTTATGGCTCCATGGTTAGGGTAAAGACCACCCTCTGGTCATATTGGACGATTCGGATCAGAGATCCGATCGTCATCTGGGTCGTACAACGCCCCCACGAAGTCTGGACGCACGTCCGTGCGTAACGCACGCGGAAAGTCCGATTTACGTAACTGGTGTAGTTCCCATTCCCTATCATTTGCTGAATCCATGCCGTCCACTGAATTCCACTCGGAATTTCGGTCAAAATTGCATGGTTTTAGGTCGTCCTTGATGCGGCCCACTTGATTTTTTTGGTATCATCTGCTGATGGAGGCCCTGCGCACAGTCGATTTGCAGAGAGATTTGTGTCTTCAAATGGGCTCGGTTTTGTGTGAAATACATCAGGGTTTGGTCGAACCTGGGCCCTGCTCCTGGTAGTCGGGTTAGATTTTACACCTGGGGTCGTTTTGATGGCCTACCAGCCATCCCACAGACGGCAGCGTGCGAGAGGAAAAACAGAGATTTCGTCTCTGTTTAGGAAGGCTTGCTGGCACGGTCAAACGCCAGCTGACCGCTTGGCATTATTCAATGCACTGCAAGTGCATTTGCTGCAGTGCACGTTCAACACTTGTGTGGGCCCCAAAATGACAATTCTAAATCAATCCACACCGTCCATCTGCCTTACTATCTCACTCAAAGGGTTGGGAACAAACTTGAAACATATCCTGATATTAGGCGGGCCCCAATTTAGAGATTCATGGGCTGATTTAGCCTTTGGGCCACTTTCACATGGATCCAAGGGCTCAAATTTGATGTGTACGGTTAATTTAAGGTACTTAGGCCGTGTATGAAATTTCGGGCTGAACAGATCGTGGAAACCTTGTGATCTTGCATTCTGGACCAATTTCGGGCTACTTAAGCTTCGCTTTCTCGATTTTCCTGGATTTCTGGCGCGTACTTCCGTCAATCTTAGTCCCCTGGGGTCCGTCCCATACCTTGGTGCATTCAAAGCGTAAAATCTACGCTTTTAGCGGCCTTTTCAATCTAAGCTCGTAAATGCACCCTGCATCCAAACATGTTTAAATCAGGCCATTAAATAGTATTATCTATGTAATTACAGGTTGTAACAGGGGTCTAGTATACAGTAATTGACCCTCAACACAGGTGACGTTAGGTCACAGTAGCATTAAACTTGGAGCATGCAGTGGACTTTTGGAGCTTTGATTTTTATGCTTATGTATTTTCCTTTCAGCATGGTATTCAAATGTTTATATTAGTGGATATATGGTGATGTTGTTTTGTGATTTGGTTATGCTCCGTTACAAAAAAAAAAAAAAATCACACTGAAAGTCCTCCTTGTAGGATCCCAGGATCGGAATCTGGCAAATGAGTGCCGAGAACTGAGAATGGGGCAGTACGGAAGCTGTCGGCGTTGGATTCAGCAATTGAGAATTTTGTGAGCCCGTTTTCAGAGTTTGGGGCGTGACATTAGCCACTAATTTAAACCTTTAAATATAGTTATGGTTTACTCCTTAGATATACAGCCACAATTAATACGGATCTAGTTAATGGCTACGAATCTACTAAGCTATATATTTTTGAAAAACAAAAATAAGGAAAGAATCAGCTACAAACTAGATCCGTAGCCATATCCTTGTTAAAAAAAATCAGAAATGATTAAAATGGCTTCTTCATATAGCCTGGGATCTCTGGATTCCCATTACTTTTATCATTTGGATTAGTAGAGCACAAACTTACTTTTTTCTCCATGACTACTCCATTAAATGCCTATCAATCAAATATTCAGACAACCTGATAGAACTAATTTTTAGTTCATGATCCATTTAAAAATGGTACTTATAATTTGGACAGTTTGGTTCAAATTACTAATACGCCGTGAGTGCAATTTCTCAGTAATTTCTAAGTAACTGCACATCACTCATCAGACTACCAAACTATCAAATTATTTCTCAAATAGAAAAGGTCAAGAATTTTTTAAATGTCATAAATGAAATGCACAACGGTTGTGATACTATTAAATCCAACAAGATGTTTGATGTATTGAAGTCACAATAGATTATTGGCCTTTCTACTCCATGAAGAAAGGCAAGCCCTTTTGCTCCACCCAATGTAATCTTCATTCTAGTAGATCAAGGCATTGTAAGGCATACCCCTATGGATCAAGGATAAATGTGCCAAATTAAAGTATAGAATAAATAACAAGAACAATTTACACAAGAGATTAAAAGTAAAGAATATGCAGTCCATGATTTAACCCTTACAAGGATAATTTTGGTCTCACCCAAATCCCTCTGAATTTTCAACAACTTATTAGCCTTTGTAAAGCCCTAAATAAAAAGAAGAAAAAAAAAAGAAGGAAGAAGAAACAAGGCATGGTTAGCTTGTTAATCTTTATTGCAACAACGTAAACTCACATGCATGGGATGTTAACTATGTCAAGTTAGAATGGGCATTTCAGGGGTAATATGAAGACTAGAACTTTACCAGTATTCCAACCAGCACTTCTAACACAAACAATCAGAAATGTGGAAATATAGCAAATACTTGAAATTTCGTTAGAGCATCATTCAGATACTTGTGTTAATGAAGAACATACTTCTTCATGAACAAGGGCCAATCATGTAAACCCAACACCCATTAAAATAGCAGGAGAACCAAGAATATCAACCTCACATCTTGATTCAACTGTTGATGTATCGGTGCTTCTTCCCTGATATTAATTCAATTAGTAAACCAAAAAGTGGAGTAAAAATCAGCGTTTTGGTATAATAGCTCGATAGAGTCTTGCCTTCAATGGTTTTAGTTTAGTATATGAATTTGTTCTCTATTCTCCATCTGATATTAGTGTGACTTCCGTTTCAAATTAATATTGCTTCCGCATTGTGTAGAAGCTATGAGGAAATAGTAGGCATAAGTACCTTTTCCTTTATTAATCATACCCAATAATTAGATAGAAGTATGCATCCAATCACTTGACAACATTGGGCAACTTACCTTCATAATTTCAGGATATGCAATTTGCTTCTCATTTTCTTCAAGATACACATCTTTAGCATTTAAGCTTTTCATATTTACCTCCAGGATGGACCCTGTAACCAATGGTGATAATATCATAGAACACATATGTTGATGTTCAAATCTGGTCGATCCTGTGTCACCTCCAACGAGCCACTGAGTACTTACAATTTAATGGGAAAAGAGAAGACATTAGGGGCACCGGTTAAGGCCGGAGACCCTTCGATGCCTAAGTCAGGCGTATGAACTCACAATAGGCATAGTATAATCGAGATATTTCTCATTTTGCATAATATTTATTTTTTTTGGAGATATAACATTCACCCTTCTTAAGCTTGTTCTTTATCGATTTTTTGTCTTGTTCACACAATCAGACTTCCTCTTCTTATTATTAGTATTGGAATTAGTTTCAATCATATGATCTCTTGATTGTATTTGTAATTGTTCTGTCTTTTTGTCGAGGAATCTATCTTCTTCTTTAATTCGAAGATGTTACATCAATTACTCAAGTAACATATCTTCTCTTTCATGGTTGAACTGATTTCAATAATCTTTCCAAGATAATGACAATTTTGATTTAATTTCATCGACATGAAAATTCTCATCAATTTTCATGTTAGAGGAGACGATTTCATTGAAATAAGTTAAAATTCATGCACTTGTGCAAGTCGGTTTATCGTCAACCAATTTTAACTCATAAGTAATTTTCTACTGTGAATTTCTTATTACTTACCCCCTCATTTAGATACTTAGTTTTCAAGGCATCCTAGGCATCCTTAGTAGTCCATGCTCCAACATAGAAGTAATATAGTGGCTCTGTGATCGTATTAAGAATATGATGATAACACATATAATCATCATCCATCCACTTTTGAATAAGGATGCATTTCTCTTCAATTTCACCCTTAGTCAATCGTTCAGTTGGATTAGGTTGAACAAGAGACATTTCACTTAGTATATAAGTGATCTTGAGCAACTTTAATAGAAACTTAATTTTCTGTACCATCATCAATAATTATTTCCATTAAAGTATCAAGTTTTAGAAGGTAATAATTGATAAGACTGATTGTCACTAAAGTGTTCTTTTTTTTTTTTTTTTTTTTTTTTTTTTCCAATAAAGCAGGCTGCTACCTTTTCATATCATAAGAGGGCTATACAAAGGTACTTCGGCCGGGCCCCACAACAAAAAGGGGAAAGGCCAGCCTATCGTGAGAGAAGAAAAAACAAAATAGAGCAGCCCCGCTCCACACCCAAACACTTTCAAGTCTCTTCCAACAGATTACCCAAGCCCACCCGGTTAAGAAATAAGAGACCTCTTGTAACATGAGGGAGGTTCGAAGCGAAAAGAAAAATGGAATGGGCTTGTCCATCACTACCTCTATGCGCCAGTCATCGGTAACCACGTTCGCTTCTCTTGGGCAGTGAGTGATGGATATCTCAAACCGGGCTATGAGGCTCTTAATCCTAGCCCGCTAATACAACATATTCCATGATGGGGAGGATGAGCCATTGAGCCTATCCACCACTGCCTTGGAATCACTCTCCACTTCCACGTTGGAGAAGTGCCTATCCTCATAAAGAGACATGCCCTCCCAAATCACCCTGATCTCTGCCCTGGAGTTTGTGCCAAAATCGTACCCTAAGGCAAAAGCGAAGAGAAGCGAGCCAGAGCAATCCCTAGTGACGCCACTTCTTCCTGACGGACCCAAGTTTCCCCGGGCTAAGCATCAACATTTAGCTTAATCCAGTCCAACTTTGGCTTTGCCCATTTGACAACCTGAACTATTTTTTTTTGATGATTGCCAGCGAAAATTTGAAGCCCTGTGAGAGCTGCCACTAAGGATCTATTGGCGTATTTGGAGGGGGGAGAGTGGGGCCGACATAGCAGATCCACTGGAGGACACGGGAGATGACTCTAGCATGAGAAGGTGTGATCCCATCAAATCTGGCTTCATTTCTGGATAGTCAAATCTCCCAAAATATAAAAATGGGTAGCAGACCCATTAAAATGTGATTGCAGTCCATCTGCTTAGCCGAAGACCACCATTTAAAGGCCCTGCCGAATGCTGAGTCAGAAGCGAAGGAGTTAACGTGGAATATGGACTGGAAGTGATTCCAAACCACCAACTGAGGCCGCACGACGAGAATACGTGGTCCAAGGATTCTGTGTTAGACGGAGGGCTGCAACACTCACATCTGGAAGCCATATGAATCCCCTTTGCTTAGATCTTATCGTCTACCGGAATAGCCTTTAGAATGATTTTCTAGGTAAGAAGGCCAAGCTTGGGAGGGATTTTTGGGTGCCAGACCCATGAGGCCCACGGTTTAATCATCCCGTGAAGGCGGGAGATCTACCAAGCCGAGTCGATACTAAATTCCCCAGAAGAAGAGTTGATCCAAATCTTTTTGTCCTATGAATTTGACGTACATATACCCTCATCCTAGACGTGGTCCAAAACGATCCAAGGAAGGAGAAGATTGGCCGCATCTGGGTCTCGCCAACCATTCAGACCAATGAAGAAGAATACCTATTGTTGCTACAGCGCAGAAGGGTGAGATTCCATTGACGCAGGGGACCCAGCCCGGTCCAGTCGTCTCCCCAAAAGTCGCACTCACCGCTACCAATAATCCATTGGGAGTTGGCCGCTGCCGTCTCAAAATGCTTTCGAATATGCTTCCACAAAGGAGAGGCCCAAGCAGCATTGTGCCCACTTAAGGAAACATCAGACGGGGATAACTGAGAGGTATTTAATCTTCATGAAGGTAGCCCAACAACTATCTTTGTCTCTGTTCATAATGACCCAGGCCATTTTCATCCTAAAGACATGCATGACATCCCTTAGACTTCTGACGCCTAACACCCCTTCCACTTTTGGGGTAGAAATACGTTTCGAATTGATCCAACGACACTGTTCTCTGTCCCTTTCCCAGCCTAAGAAAAAATCTGTAAAAGATGATTCTAGCTCGCCCAGAAGAGAATGAGGAATGTCTGATGCCGCCAACGTGTGTACCGGAATGTTGCTGAGAACATGGTTGATTAGCGTAACTCTACCGGCTTGAGAGAGGAGTTTTCATTTCTAGCCAACAATCCTCTGGTGCATCCTTTCCAGGATGGGCTGGAAGTAGGCTCTCTTGCTTCTACCTTTGAATATTGGGACACCCAGATAGGTAAATGGGGATTCACTCCTGAAACCCATAATATTCTGAACCGTCCTGACTCTTGCCTCGGACTGATGGGCAGATAAGATGAAAAAGCTTTTCCTGACATTAATACTTTGGCCTAAGGCTTGGTGGTAGTGCTCCAGAAATGTTTTGATCCGAGTCAAGGTGGTGCAGCCCCCATTGGCAAGCAATAGCGTGTCGTCAGCAAATAGTAAGTGGGACACGATGGGGCAGTTCCTATGAGTAATGAATGGTTGACACCTCCCACTTGAGAGCAGATTTTTAAAACCTCCGCTCAGGACTTCTGCTGCCAAAATGAAAAGGGCTGGAGAAAGTGGATTGCCTTGACTAGAGCTGGGCATCGGTCCTAATCAGGTCAGATCCGGGCTAACTCGATCAGATTTGAAATCCCATTGGTCTGATCCCAAACCAATCCATTACCGAGTCTAGGCCACCTGAGTCGGACCGCTCCAAAAATGTGGATTGTCTAATCCAATCCATGCCCGACTTGGTTTTCCAATTGGGCTAGGTTCGGATCGGTCCAGATGTGAGTTATTACATATCACGTGTGCACTATTGGAGTGCCTGCGTATCAAGTGTCATACGGAGCAGGAGTACCATACAAGAAAAGCAAGCTCTGTTTTCAATCATTTTTCCTTCTCTCTCTCTCTCTCTCTCTCCTCCTTTCTAGGGGTCATGCCATTGATCTCTGCAATTGAAGTTTCTTTCATAGCAACAAAAGAAATCCGTGAGTGAAGATGAGATATCCTAAAGATCAGCAATAAAAGAAATCCGTGAGTGAAGATGAGATATCCTAGAGATCAGCAGATTAACATCAGTTGCAGCAAAATGACATATGCAATACCTTAGTTTTGACAGTGTGCTGAACCCACCAAAGAATGGAACCGACATCAACTAGATACATTTTTCTGCAACTGAGAAATCTCCAGGAGAATTGTTGAAGAAGAAGAGGAGAGGAATAAGATTGGGTGGGACAGGGACAGACGGTCGGACGACGAGATTCGGGCAGAGCCGCAGAGGAGAGGAACAAGATTGCAGAAGAAGAGGGGAAGGAGATTGGCAGTGGTGTCCGTTCGGTAGGGTCGGGCAGCGATGCTCTTTCGGTAGGGTAAGAAGAAAATAGGGTAAGAGTAAGTGATTTAGGGTAAAAGAAATATATATTTATAGTACCCGACTACCCTCCTGGTCGGGTCGGGTCTGGTCAGTCCGAGTTTTTGGATCGGGTCTATCCGGATACACCACTATCCGGACTTGACCCAAAAAATGATCGGATCTGTCCATCCAGAATCGATCAGGCCCGATCAGACTGTTGGTTTCGTTCGGAACGGTACCGAGTCGGGTCTGGTCGGGTCAGATCCACCCGATCGGACACCAGTTGCCCACCTCTAGCCTTGACGGAGGCCCCTTATTGAGCGAAAGAAGCCGCAAGATTTGCCGTTGACTAGGATCGAGAACCAAGAGTTCGACCAACACTTCTCGACTACAGAAATCTAGTTTTCGCCAAAACCGAACCGATGAAGGACCACTTTAAGAAAAGCCCAATCCAGCCTGTCATGGGCTTGCTTAATGTCAAGTTTAATGAAGATGTTTCCACCTCTGACCCATCTATAAATGTCCCGAAACAATTCTTGGGCTAGAGTGTAGCTCTCTGCTATGCTTCTCCCTTATACAAACGCACCCTGCTCCACCGAGATTATAATCTTGGGCAATATTTTACTAAGCCTATCTGCTATAGTTGCACAAGCTGCTTGGGCGAAAGTTCGCAAAAGATTCTGGCACTATGGACTTAGGAATCAGACAGATCAATGTAGCTGTGAATGCCCGAGGGAGCGAATCACTGATGAAAAAAGGGCGCACCGCTAGCAGTATATCAGGCCCCACAACGGTCCAACAGCCCTGGAAAAAGGCTCCTGTGAAACCGTCAGGCTCGGGGGCCCCATCCTTAGGGAGGATCATCACAGCTGCTAGGGTCTATTCAAAGGATGGCTCCCCCATGAGCATGGCGTTGTCTTCCTTAGGTATGGAGGGCTGGACGACGTCCAGGAGGTCGTCAGGAAAGGACTGCGGTTATGCTTCAATGAGAGATGAAAAGAATTCAATCGCACCTCTCTTAATTGATTCTTGATCCGCTGCTACTGAACCATCAGCCAGTTTGATCTCGCTGATGCGTGATCTCCGAGCACAATCGGTAGCCGAATTGTGGAAAAGTTTTGTGTTCCTGTCTCCCCCTTGGAGGTAATGATTTCTGGCCTTTTGTTTCCAAAAAATTTCCTCATGTGCTTCTAGGTTAGCCAGCTTAACTTTGGCCCTGTTAACAACTTGTTGGGAATCCAGGTTGTCCACTCACTGAGCGGCCCGCTCCGCTTAGATGAGGTCCTCCTCAGCTTTCTTAATGTTATGGAACATGTTCCCAAAAGTGTCTTTGTTCCCTCTGACCAAGGCCATCTTCACATTTTTCATCTTGCTTTGAAGGGTCTGCAACGGGGTACCCACTAAGTCTGTATTCCACGCCATCTTGACTTGATCAAGAAAGGACTCATGGGACATCCACATGCGCTGAAACCTAAATGGTTTTCGGAAGAAGTGCAGCTGCTATGGGAAAGTTAGGAGGAGAGGCGCATGGTTGGAGTTGAGTCTGGCTAAGTGCCAGACCTGGAAGTTTTGGAGTACAGTTATCCAGGAGTTGTTGCAGCAAATCTTGTCTAACCTGGCCAGCACTCTGGCCTGACCTCTCTAGTTGTTGCACTAGGTAAATTTGTTACTGCAGTAACCTGCGTCTACGAGACTCTCACTATGCCTGTCGAAGGTGGCAATTCCTCTTCTTTCTTTTTGGGCGAGGACTGAGTTGAAGTCGCCCACAACAAATCATGGAACAAAAGAGCCTGAAGATAGAGTGCTAAGCTAGTCTCACAGGGGTCTCTGCAGAATACGAGAGCATTTAACGTAAACAAAAGACGCTATTGCTACAGTAGGATGGCCCGGGAAACCAACAACAATAGATAACATTTGGCTAGTAGCAACAATAAGATTAATGGTTAGGAAAGGAGCATAAAAAGCCTACACTTTACCTCCTTGGGATGCATTGGAGATGGAGTTGTGGAATCCTAACTTGAGGCCGATCTTGACCCGTTTCTCGTCTCTGAGCATCGGCTCCAGAACAGCTACCACTACTGGTTTGAATTGTTTAATTAGGCGTTTGAGAGTCTTGATGGTAGGCAAGTTGCCTACTCCACGAGCATTCCAGACGAGGAGATTATCCATTACTCTCTTGCTTGGCTAACATCACTCTGTGCTTGAGTTCTCTGAGCCTTCCGTTCCAGCTCACTTCAACTCCTCTGAAGCTTGGAATGGTTGGCCTCCCTTTGCGGTAGTAGCAGATATTCTTTCCCGCTTTCCTGTTACCAGTCCCTTTTCTAGCTGCTATGGAGTCTGCCTGCTGAATGTTAGAGATTGGCTCCATCTTGCATGCTCCTGATCTCTTACCTCTGTGTGACCTTGATTTTCACCCTCGGCTAATGGAGAAGCTGAAGAATTGAGAGGCTTTGTCACTGTGGAGATGGGTTCTGGTCAGCAGGGTGAATGACAGAGGTCTGTTGCAGCGAACAGGGGATGGATCCGAATCTTCAGCTTGGAAGTCCTTGTTCTGCAATTCTGTCAGCTGTGAGAGGTGAATTGGGACATTATGGAAGAATGGGGAGAGGTCAACTGAAAGCTGGATGGTATTATCGGGATTCTCTCCGGCAGAAGTTCTCTAATGGAAGGCATTCCAATTAGAGAGGTCTGTTGCTAAAGTGACCATATGCATACTAAACTACTTATTATATTTTGTTGTTTGATGGCCTAGTTGAAGAATTTTAACTCAGAGGTGCGTTGCAATGTCACTTCTTTAAGACAATTTATGCCTCCTAAATGGTGCAAATGAGCTCTTGTGTATTGTTACTGGGATTCAACCAGGCCCAGACTCACAAAATTTGTATATGGTATCAGTACCAGAATATTGTCTATCATTGGTTTGCATTAATACCAATAAGATAGACTATCGTATTTTTAACCTTACTCTGGGCGAAAAGAACTCAATGAAGGAAGAATGACAAGAGAATATTTGTGTCTTCCAAATGGGCTAAGGTTGGGTTTATATAGATTTTAAGTGACCTTCAGTGAGAAGTCACATCATTATAATACATACTTCACTACCAAAAAATTTACCACACTGAAGGTAGTGTATTGCTCACCCTGATGGCTGTTAGCAGTAGGCGTCGCCTCGGTTAATCATAATAAGCTGTCGGCAAAAACAGTAGGTTACTAAACCTTGGTATAAGTGCACTATCAAAAAAAGTAGTTTATAAGGCCTACCACATGATGTGTGTTTTATCTAAGCTGTCCATCCATTATGAAAGCTCAATTTAAGGCATTAGCCAAAAAGGGTGGCAGATTGAAGGTCCATGTGGACTACACTGCAGGAAACAATAGAGATTACTCGTTTACCATTGATACATGGTGTGTTCCACTCAGAGCTTTGATCTACCTCCTTTTTGGTACCGTGGCCTAAAATGAACCATAAAAATAGATGGACGGGGTGGATGATCAACATACATCAAGTTGGGCCTCGTGAGCCCCTAACTGGACTTCCAGTCTCTTGTTAGTAGAGACCGCCGCGAGAAGCCCATTACACCAGCAACATAGCTGTGTTCTAAGCGAAGTTTTTGTGATGATCTAATCTTCTTGGGAGACAGAAGTGTGATAAAAATAGGTCCGGGTATTAAAAAAAGATCGAATATTTCAATAAATTCACTATTTTATTTATGTTGACGTCACCAACTTATGTGGGTCCCATCATGATGTATGAGTTATATCCAAGCCGTCCTTCCACTTGGTGATATGGTTGTAAGTCTTGAGAAGAAAAATAAGATAGATCCAAAAATCTAGTGGACCACATTGTAAAAAGCAGTGGAGGATTGAAGGCATGCCATCGAAACCCTTTCAACGGACGGAGAAAATTTGGATCAATATGATATTTGTTTTTTCTCTTCATTCAGGTCTTTTTGACCTTATCAACAGATTGGATGGGAAGTAAATGTTACGGTGGGCCGCATGAGAGCCGGTTTACCAGTTTAACGGTGAGAATCATTGTACCACTATCGGTGTATGGCTTTAGAAGTTGTGGTATCATAACACAACTTCTTGTTGTTTTGTTATTAATAAAGGTCTTGACTTCACTATTATATCTTTATGTTGGTTCTTCTTACTGCATTTTGTAGTTTATTGTTTGCTTTCTTACTGTTGTTAGGATGTATGCTCACTGTTTGGTAATCTTATTCCATTATAACAAATGTCCTGCATTGAAACTCATGTCAACATCATGGTCTTTGGTCATTGGGCTCGTTGACGGAATGCAAGTTATTCTCTTGGTTTGTCACTCTTGTGCTTGTCTTGTGGCTATTCTCAATGTCCATGATCTCCCAAGTATAATTGCTCATTGAGATCATGGATAAGGCTTAGATGATGGCATTGCTCAGCAATTTGGCTTAGGTACATTTTTGGGTTTCAATTATTGTTCTTTTTTTCACTTGATAGACAGCTTCGATATCGCATCAGTTGGAGTAGGGTCCATTATACTAGATGATTTTAATTTTCATGAATCTGTCCATCTTAACAATTTTGAGTAAATCATACATTGTGACAGGTCAGAATGCAGGTTTTTCTTTGTTTTGCTGACTTGATGAACATAACTGAGGAGTCTTCATTTGGGATTAATTTTTTTTTCTTCCTTTTCATTTTCTGCATTGCAGAAACATATATCAATTATGGAGTGAGTATGCAACATAAGATCACATCATTCATTCCTAATGTTAGATTACAGGTAACTTAACGATGGTTTCTCTCTTATTCATCTGATTTCAACAACATTGTTGCATTAGAACTCAGTGCAGGAATAGGTGGTAACTACCTTATAAAGTCAGTGTTATTTATGGTCTACCATGCACAACAACTTTTTTTTTTTGTTTGAAGAACAACCATCTCTTTCTTCTTACAGTGAAGATCTGTGTCATAGTTAATGTAGTTGCATTTGATTACTCTTTTGATGATGTTCAGGTGAACAACTTGTTTTGATGAATTTGATATTAACGTACATGCTTTGTTTTGTCAAAACAACCAGCTATATGCTCGTAGGCACTTTTTGTTTCCTCTTTGAGTATTGATGAATACAATGAACGTGTGATGGCAATAGTATTCTGTGAAGCACAGGCATGTGTAAATCGTTTTTTTTTTTTTTTTTCCCAACGAAGATAATGCAGTTTTAGAATGATAAAATCCTTTTTTTTTTTTTTTTGTTTTTTTTTGTTTTTTTGTTTTTTTGTTTTGTTTTTTTTTGTTTTTATTTATTTTTCTTTCTTTCTTTCTAGCTCTTTTGATTTCTATTTTCCTTTGTTTTCAACAATAGAATTTTCGTGTACTATTGTCTTGATAGAGCAACTGTGATTTTTTTTAAAATTTATTTATTTGCATTTCAGTTTTAGTAGTTTGGATAAGTATATAGCCTTATTCTAAGAATACAATAATTTCCAGTTATATGTTTGGCATCCTTGCAACTCATTCATTACTTTTTGTGTTTTAGGATGCATTGCTCAAGAAACTTCTTGATGATGACTACTTATCAGAAGAAGGTTAGTATTAGATTGTTACCCTTCCAAATGCTATTTAAAGTGGCCTTTATAAAGCATTTTTAGAAGCTTTGGTTTTAGATTTTTATTATGTCCCTATACATTATATTATATTTTAGGTTTTATATGGTAGTTTGAAATATTGGGTTTTCCAATTTCCTTGGACCAAACTGGAGTTTTCCAATCCTATCTGTCCCAACCTGACCAGAACTTGGGTTGTTTAAGTCGGGTTTGGGTCAACCAAACCCAAGTTGCAGCCCTAAACTCAGACTTCTAATTGCGTCTGAGGTCTTGACTGCTGGTTAATGCATGTTACTTTCTGACTGAGCCTGGCAACTATGAGATTTTGCTACCTTTGGTTCGTATGTCTGTTAATACAATTTGATATTATTATCATTATAATTATGTGTCTATATATTGCAGAATTATATGATCCTCAGGTCCTGAGTTCCTAACTGTGGGTCTTGTAGTCTGATGATCTAGACCTTTGATTTGATGGAGCCTCCTAGGTATAGTCGTATAGACCATGCCTCAGAAATATCTTGACTGGACAGTCCTAACCCTTTGCTCTGTTGTCAGCAAATAGATGGTTAGGGAAACTGTTATAATGATCCAGATTCAACTGAACAAGGCCAAAGATTGGACGGATACAAGGGGGTCCATGTACGATGAGGCCCTTCCATCAATGATCTGGATAGCCAGTTGCCGCGCACTGTAGTGAAGCGCAGAAGGTGAGCCCTCAAGATCTGATGGTCTACACGATAATTGGGACCCTCACAAAGCTGAAGCTTGATGCTCCAATGGCCCGTCTATCTACTACTGGAGCAGATTGAACTATTCACACCTCTGATCCTTCGGTATATAGTGGTCCCGGTAGCGATCTATGGATCAGATCGTCCCAAGGACAAGCTTAACATGGACAGACTATGCTGCACACTATCTCTCTCTGTATACCCTTGATGTTTCTTATGATTTATACGAGAGAGGGCGTATTCCTTTTTATAGGAAAGGAAGGAGATGGGATGAGATCAGAATATCCGGTCTTTTCCCAACTTCCTATCCAAAATCAAATTCAAATATGAATTTGAAATTTCAACTAAAAGGAAAGAACGCAGCGGAAAGAGTTAAACCAAATGGGACCCACCCACTAGTGATTGCTCATGAGTGGGCCCCACCGGCCTTCGACCAACATCTCCCACTCAATCACATTGTGGGATAGGCACATAAATTTGTCCAAATAACTTGCCTTATAACAATCAAATACCAAACATCATGATCAAAAGAATCAGAGGCGTGGGACCAGCTGGATCACCATAATCTTCTCACAGGTGCTTAAGTACTAAGTGATCAGTACTCAATAACTCAAGCTTTGTAATGCCTGTCCTAGTCCGCATGACCACACCGGATAGAGTTAACTCCCGATCTGGAGTACTCGGCCAACATACGCACTTATCCAACTTATCGAGTTATTCTGAAAACTTGATTTTTCACAAACTTCAATTAAAACCAATTCAAAGCAATACTTATTTATATATATGCTTTTTAAGAAAAATACTGTTTGCAAAAGTCTAATAAAAATAACTCGATACTGCCGGCGGATAAGTCTTCGAGTGCGTATTTATAGTTCTAGAAACTTGGTGTAGCTGTCACGGGATCTTCCCCACGCAGATGTATAATTTTGAATTAATCAAGCTGCTTTCATAGCGTAACTGAGTCTGGCCAATCAAGGACCTTTCGTCATTGTACACTAAAGTAGCGACACTCAATCTCATCCTCATATACACAAGAGGAGGGTAGCTAAGGACACAAATAGTCACATACGGGACTGGCTACTCGCGCGTTGCAATGATTAGATCGAATCAAAGCAATCTGTAGGTAATAGGTCTCAGCACGAGGCTACAACCCACGTCGTAAAGTAGACAATACTAGGTGTAAGTCGGGTCTACAGTACGCAGGTTATTCTACATAAGGTACGATTCATCTCATAACCTCATAACCTGGCTTTAATTTCAGGTCATAACATTGATCGCATGTAAAGGAATGGTGCGATTATGTTATTCGAGTTTATCAGTCTCATCTACAATCTTTATACGATTGTAGGCGGATACGACTCACTCATATCCTCATCCTTTATTATGCATAATAAAGGGAAGTTTATACCTCAATGTATAAACATAGTCCCAAATGTACCTCTCTTGTACATTCAAGGTTGGTCAACCCGTGCTAGTGGGTGACCGGCTTGCCGACAAAAATAGAAATCCTACATAATCTCAAGGTAAATGCTGATGATCTTCTTACCTAGTTTATATTAGTGTTCAATACTGAATAAATGGAATGTATTATTCATTAATGAAAGATCAAAGGTACTACAAAACAAGTACATCAATCAAGTTTTCCTCAATCCCATCTGCCTGACGTGAACTTGAAATAGATCTCTAGCTATAGGTTATGTCATGGGATCAGCCATCATCTCCTTGGTAGGAATGTAGTTGAGGGCGACCTTTTTATCTCTCACTTGATCACGAACATAATGATACTTGATCTCAATGTGCTTAGATTTCTGGTGGTGTTTAGGGTCCTTTACCAAGTCAATAGCGGAAGTATTGTTTATCTTCAGCGATATAGGCTGACGAACACTCGGTACAATTCCCAGACTCAATAGAAATCTACGAATCCATATATACTCCTGAACAACAGCACAACATGCAATGTACTCGGCCTCCATAGATAAAAATGCTGTGGATGTCTGTTTCTTACTCGACCATGAGATAACTCCTCCTCCGAGTAAGAAAACATACCCTGAAGTAGACTTTCCCTCGTCGGCGTCATTACCCCAAGCAGCATTCGAATATCTTTTGAACTCGAGGCTTGTGCCTTCATAACACAACATTAGGTCTTTTGTTCCTCTGAGATAGTGGAATATACGTTTGACGGCTTGCCAATGAGACTGTCCTGGGTTACTCTGATAACGGCTGACTATGCCAACTACATAGCTAATATCCGGTCTGGTGCAAAGCATAACATACATTAAGCTTCCTACTGCGCTTGCATAAGGTACTGAGGACATAGCCAATTTCTCAGCTTCAGTCTGGGGACACGATTTCCTGTCTAACTTGGTAGCTTTATCCATAGGGGTTTCAACAGCTTTTGAATTTTTCATCCTAAACCGCTCTAAGATCTTTTGTATATAGGTTGCTTGAGACAAACCTAAAAATTTCTTAGGGCGATCCCTGATGATTTTTACCCTAAGGATAAAGTTGGCTTTACCGAGGTCTTTCATCTCAAAGTTCGAGAATAGCCAATCTTTAGTCAATGTTAACAATTGAATGCCATTACCAGCTAATAGGATATCGTCTACATATAGAGATAGTATCAGAAAAGATCTTCCAGACTGTTTCATGTATACACAATGATCTTCTTCACTCATTGTGAATCCAAAAATGGTGATGGCCAAGTGGAACCTCATGTACCACTGTCTTGAAGATTGCTTCAGCCTATAGATAGATTTCAACAATTTGCAGACTTTCTTTGGATGTTTTTTGTCCATGTAACCCATGGGTTGTTGCATGTATATTTCTTCATCCAAGTCACCATTTAGGAATGCGGTCTTTACATCCATCTGATATAACTCTAAGTCTAAACTTGCGACAATGGACAAGATCATGCGGATTAAGGAGAACTTTGCAACAGCTGAAAAGGTCTCCTCGTAGTCAATGCCTTCTTATTGTGTAAAACCTTTAGCAACTAATCGTGTTTTATACTTGTCCACTGTACCATCTGCCTTTCTTTTGATCTTTAGTACCCATTTGTTACCTATCGCTTTGTGATTGGAAGGCAGATCAACAAGTTCCTAGACTTTATTCTTCTCCATGGAAGCGATCTCTTCGTCCATAGCATTTACCCAATCGACCGAGTTAGAAGATAATAATGCATCCTGATACGAATCAGGTTCATCATCATCAACTGCAACGCAAGAGAATGTTTGCCCTTCAATATCGAAATATCTTTGGAGAATCAATCCTCTTTCGCTTTGATGTAACTCAGGAGCCTGCTGAGATGTCCTCCCACAGTCCTGACGAACTATAGAAGTATCATCGTCTTGTGAAGCAGAATTCCCACTCTCCTGAGATACATCGGGTATTTCAAAAAGTTGGATTGGAACCTTTTGCTTCATTCGGCTTGGGTATCTATCTTCAACGAAGGTCACGTCCCGGGATTCTATCTCAATCCATCGTCCATGGTCCTCAAAAACTAGAACGTATCCCTTTGAATGCATAGGGTACCTTATAAACACGCATTCAATGGTTTTACTATCAAGTTTACCTCTATGCGGAGTAGGCAGCAAAACATATCCCAAAGATCCCCAAGGGCATAGGTTGGTTAGAGAAGGAATCCTCCCAAACCACATCTTATATGGAGTCTTAGGAATGTATTTGGATGAGACTCTATTAAGGACGTAGACGGCTGTTAACAGTGCGTCTCCCCAGAATGTGGTAGAGAGATTGGCTTGTGCCATCATCGATCTAACCATGCCTAATAGTGTCCTATTTCTTCTCTCTGCAACACCATTTTGTTCTAGAGTGTAAGCCATTGTGTACTGCCGAACTATTCCAACGTTTTCACAGTATGATTTAAACGTTTCAGATGTATACTCGCCACCTCTATCAGATCGAAGGATTTTAATCTTTTTCTCAAGCTGATTTTCCACCTCAGCTTTATATTTACGAAAACAATCAAAAGCTTCAGATTTGTGTGAGATGAGATACACATATCCATAGCGCAAGTAATCGTCAATGAAAGTGACAAAGTATTGACATCCGTTCCTGGCATGTACATTAAAGGGTCCATAAATATCTGAATGGATTATCTCTAGTGTGCCCTTTGACCTAACTGCTTTGGGAAATGGTTTCTTCGAAGTCTTCCCGGACACACAATGTTCACAAAATGACAAATCAACTTTGGATAAGGAGTCTAATAGATCAGAACGTACTAGTCTAGTCATACGATCCTTTCCAATGTGACCTAACCTCACGTGCCATTTTTGAGATTCAGATACTACAGTTTCATTCGACATAGCAGACAAAGCAATAGATGCATTATCACATTCTATATCTAGAATAAATAAATCTGAAATTAAATTACCCCATGCAAAAATGAGGTTATTCTGTTTCAAAGAAACTCTTGTCCCGGAAAATCGAATATCAAAACCATCAGTAATAACCTAGAAACAGAAATTAAATTCCGACGCATCCCCGGTGCATATAAAATATCACGGAGTATTATTATTCGCCCTATGCGCATACGTAGATGGGAAACGCCAATCCCTTGTACGTCTTCAACAACGTTATTGCCCATGTACAGCTTGTAATTCCCCTTGGCTACAGGTCAGAATTTCTCGAGTCCTCGACGATTGCTTGTCACGTGCTTCGTTACGCCTGAATCCAAAATCCACTCGCTAGATATGATATCAACGGAAAGGATTTCAGAACAAACGCCTACATACAAAGTATCTAGTGATTGAGAAATTACCGTCTTTTTATGGGCGCACTGTCAAGCATAATGGCCGAAATTTCCACAGACAAAGCAGACTACATTTGTCTTTTTCTACTTCTTTTTTCCATTCCCCTTCTTGATATTTGGAGCAGGTGCTGTGGTCTTCTGTTCTTGGTTATTCTTCTTCGCCTTCTTACAAGCTTTGGACCATTTATTGTTAGCTTTTCGCTTATGGGTCTCTGCTACAAAGGCCCTAGCCGAACTTGGCTGAATTGTATTCATTTCAACCTCACGTACTAAGTGGCCACAAAAGTCTCTGAACGTAGTGATAGAATCAGTATGGTTCAGAATTCTTTTGATTTGGGCCCAAGATTCAGGCAAGGAACGGTACATGGTTATAATCTTCTGATTTTCAGACAATTTACACCCAACATTCCTAAGGGCACCTATCATTTGCTCCATCTTATGGATATGATCCTTGATGGGGCAGCCGACGGGCATCCTATACTCTTGGAATTCCAATTTCATTGCCCGAACTCTTACATCTGACTTTTGCGCATAGGCATCTGTCAGTGCTTCCTAGATTCCCTTAGCGGTTTCATGCACTTCATACGTAGGTATGAGTTCTTTGTGCATGATGCTAAGAAGGACATTACAGGCCGAACGATTTTGTTTTCGCCACTTATTGTAGCGAGTCATCGCAACCCTATGTTCTTGTAAATTTCCATTTTCAGCCAAGATGGGTTCCTCTTGAACTACATCGAGTGTGTGAGATATATCATCCTCGTCCAAAATGCATCACACCGTGTGGGACCAGTCTTCGTAGTTGTTGATGTCGAAATGTTGTCCTTTCAGCTGTTCAGCGATTAACGCTTTGGTGGCCATCTCTACATTGCATGAGTATCACTACTTAGCTAAGATCTAAGGTATTGACACTAATCATCAGCATTTCTACGTGTTATACAAAATTTCATAATATAAAAGTAGTCAACACATCTTAACGAGATCTGAAAGTCCACATACCCGAATGGGCGGTGTAGAATAATCAAGTTCTCAAATTAAGATGAAATTGGTACTTTTATAAAATTATAATTGTATAACATGCAACCTTCCATTATTTGGTTGCATGCATCATTTGGTGGAGGAGATTAAACTCCCATTCAGGTTATGCACAACCTTTAGTTTTAACGTGGATTCTAGCACTAAGTTTTTCTATATGTTCAAATGAAAAATAAGGAGGGCTTAGATCTAAACATATTAAGCCTAATTATTTCACTCATATAAACATCATCATCAGAAGAAAAAAAATGCTAAGATATCAGGAGCGTTTTATCTTCATCTGTGATCATGACCATTAGTGATAGATCCGATCATTACTGTTAATGATCAATGTTGATTATGGATCCTTTCATCAACATTGATCATCATGGTTGATGATTGTTTCGCTCACTAATGATCTCTAGATCAACAGTGAAGATAATGTTATAAAGGAAACAACATTTATATGCATATATATGTACATGTCATAATCAAGAAATACGAGAAATATACATAATTACACATATGTATATGTACATGTATATGAGCAGTATGCCAATCCTAGGGCCCATCATTATATCACAAGCATACATGCATTCATTACACACAGTACTTCACTTGTGCATCATTATGTATTTATAATGTGTATCATCATTACTAGATGAGTGGCCCTTATCCCATGTACATGTGCCACATTACTACAAGCGACATGGAAATAGATTGCGTACTTAGTAAACTCCTTTGAGCCAACCTCAAAAGTATGTGGTTTATCCATGCCATGCATCCGTGTGGCCCACTTGAAAATTATATTTGTTATAAATTCAAGCTCACCAGATAGATGGACGGTTTGGATACAACACATACCTCGCCATCAGATGCACATGAATAGCTGACGTCAATTTAAAAGCTATATAGCCATGCGATGAGAAGACTTCTTTAGCACATGGATACAATACATGAACTGCTGACGCACATGGGTACAACACATGAACTGCTGACGCACATGGGTACAACACATGAACATTTTTATACCATGTTCATACACATATGATGTACATCAGCCAATATGCTTCTCACAGCAGCTATGTAGTTTGTATGATGAACAGTTTGGATATCAGCCAATGTGTACACAACGTAGGAAGCAGCTATGTAGTTTGTATGATGATCAGCCAATATGCTTCTCACAGCCAATCTCTCTAATTCCTACATAGCGGCTGATTGTATGATAGGAATGCCAATCATTCCAATTTATACATAGTGGCTGATTGTATGATAGATCAGCCAATCATTCCAATTTATACATAGGAATGCTTAACATGATAAGCCAATGTGTGCATGGAATGTGGACATCAATACGTTTACAGATTGTGTACATCAGCCAACGTGTACAGGTATACATATCACAGCTATATAACATCAGAATGTAGACATGTGTACAGAATGTAGACTTCAGCCAATGTGTACACACGTGTACACATGTGGACATCAACCAATGTGTACACGTGTACATGTGCATATTAGCCAATCAGCTTCCACTACGTGAAAAATGAAAAAAAGACGGATTTTGAGACGGTCCTGGACCGTCTCTAAAATTGCTTGGTTTAAAGACGCTTTAGAGACGGCCATAAACCGTCTCTAACATTTTAGACGGTCCCTGGCCGTCCTTAATATTGTCTTAAAAATTTTAATGTCCACAAATCGTTTAGGACGGTCGGTGACCGTCTTATATGCGGCTATTTGAGACGGTCATTGGCCGTCTAACTTAGAGACGGTCATTGGCCGTCTTTTACTTCTAAATTAAGACTTTCAAAGACCGTCTCTATTAGAGACGGTCCGTAGCTATCTTATAGCCCTGCAAAGACCGTCTCTAATGGAGACTGTCAATGACTGTCTCTGTTAGAGACGGTCCTTGACAGTCTCTAATAGAGACGGTCCTAAACCGTCTTAGAACCCTGTGAAAGACCGTCTCTATCCTAAACCATCAGTTGGAGAATAAAGGAGCTCAAAAAAATTATGAATTTTGGCAAAAAAATAGTCGAGAAGCTTAGAAAAATAATTAATAATGTTTAAGAAAATTTTAAATTTTGAAAAAAAACCTGTAATTTTAAAAAAATCTAGATTTTGAAAAAAATATTAAGAACTTTGAATAATGTTGATAATTTTGAAGAAAAAAAATTCGATAAAAAAATGATATTTGAAAAGGAAAATTTAAAAAATTAAACAAAATTGTGAAAAAAATTGACAAATTGTAAAAAAATATATTTTTTAAAAAAGAAAACTAAATTTTGTAAAAAAAAATGTTAAATTTATTTATAATAAAAATGATATTTAATTAAAAGAGTAAAAAAATATACATTTTGAAAAAAAATGTTAAATTTATTTGTGAAAAATAAAATTACTAAATTATTAGGCACATCTACTAATTGAACCTTTAATTGTTTTAGGACGATCTAATCAGTTCAAATTGAAGAGTAAATAACTTCAGATGTTTAAATCAAATTTCACTGAAATTGTTGATCAATTGTATGCCCATTATATATCTTTCTCATATGTAGCGTGATTGAGGCAATAACTAGTCAAATTGAGAGTATTGATAGTAAAATAGAGTGAATGAACTAGACATGTAAAATGGGCCAAATATTTTCGTTAAAATTGTGACCCAACTAATTACTAGCCTCGTGAGAACCTAAGAATTGATGTTAGCCCCATCATGATGTGTGTCGAACATCAACACCGTGGATTTGATGTATCCCCTTTAGGTTATGAGATATCTCAAAAATCATTGGTAAACGAAACTCGAGTGGGCCATACCATTTAAAACTATGTGAAAACATCCTAAAAAATATAAAAGCACTTGGTGGAGCCCACATGAGTTTTGGATGCAGTTGAAACTTGGTCTGACCCCTCATCCAAGTGGGATACACATAATGAGTGGGTTAGATATGTGAATCACATTTAGGCACGCCCAATATATGATTATGAATGTTTTAAGGAAACATTTCTCCACTACATTTAAGTTACTCTCGTTACCTTTACCAGAGTAAACTCTGTGCGGTTCACCGTTATTTATTTATTTTATCCACTCCATTCATCCATGCATGTTAACAGATGATTTGAGGTCTAAATAACAAAAAGGAAGCATATCCAAAGCTCAAGTGGACCACACCACAGGAAATAGTGTGATTGAACCTCTACCATTTAAAATTTCTTGGAGGCCATAAAAGTTTTGGATCAAGCTGATGTTTGTGTTTTCTATTCATTTATATATTTTTGATATTATGAACAACCTTTAACTATTTTTGGACATTCTGATCAGTCCGAACATGAAGAGTAAATAACTTTAGATGTTTAAATCAAAATTCACTCAAATTGTTGATCAATCTTGTTTGCCCAATATCTTTGTCATATGTAGTATGATCGAGGCTAGTATGTAGTCAAATTGAGGGTAACGATCAGTAAAATAGAGTGAATGGATGCCCATCATGATGTGTGGTACTCTGCAATAGGTGATCAGTTCCATTTGCATCCTGACACAAAGGAATCCTAGGGCTACAATTTTGAAGATAGTGAAAGTAACATCTTACCTGTTGTAGTAATAAAAACACTATGTATTCTTTTCTTTGACTTTCTGTCCATCAACTTGCTATAAATGTATGAGGGGAAAATGACTTCTATGTTAGTTTTCCACCATTTGAAAAAATGATAGTGACTTATCCTTTTCATTGTGGCACTGATGTTCAGCTATCCAGATCATCCAAATTGTGAGTTCCATTGCAGATGGATTGTATCTCTAAAATAGCACTGATCAATCAATTGTAACCATTCAATTAATGGCTGACAAATGGGTGGTTGGGAGTAAAGTAGCACTATTGTTCTCATGTGGTGTGGACCACCTGAGATTTATATCCCTCTAATTTTTTTGCAAAAAGCTCTAAAATGATCTTTAAAAATGGATGAACGGAATGGATGAAACACGTACATCATGGTAGGGCCCACAGAGCATCGTCGACGGTTTCATCCATGCCATGTTTTTACATATCATTTTATGGCATAAGCTAAAGAATGAGGTATATCCAAATCTCAAGTGGACCACATTACAGGAAACAATGTTAAATGAGCGTCGACCATTAAAAACATTTTGGTAGCCTAAATCTATTGAATCAAGCTGATTTTTGTTTTTTCCCTTCATTTGGTCCTGTATGACCAAATCAATAGATTTGATGTTAAATAAACAGTATAGTGGGCCTTAGGAAGATTTTAATAGTGGATATCCAATCACTATTGTTCTCATGTGGTGTGGACCACTTGACATTTATATCCCTCTAATTTTTTGCAAAAAGCTCTAAAATGATCTTTAAAAATGGATGAACGGAATGGATGAAACACGTACACCATGGTAGGGCCCACAGAGCATCGTCGATGGTTTCATCCATGCCATCCATCTATTTTTATAGATCATTTTATGGTATAAGTCAAAGAATGAGGTATATCCAAATCTCAAGTGGACCACATTACAGGAAACAGTGTTGAATGAGCGTCGACCATTAAAAAAATTTTGGTAGCCTAAATCTATTGGATCAAGCTGATTTTTGTTTTTGTCCCTTCATCTAGTCTTGTATGACCAAATCAACAGATTTGATATCAAATAAATAGTACAGTGGGCCTTAGGAGGATTTTAATAGTGGATATCCAATCATTATTGTTCTCATGTGGTGTGGACCACCTGAGATTTATATCCCTCTAATTTTTTCTAAAAAGCTCTAAAATGATCTTTAAAAATGGATGAACGGAATGGATGAAATACGTACATCATGGTAGGGCCCACAGAGCATCGTCGACGGTTTCATCCATGCCATTCATATGTTTTTACAGATCATTTTACGGTATAAGTCCAAGAATGAGGTATATCCAAATCTCAAGTGGACCACATTACAGGAAACAGTGTTGAATGAGGGTCGACCATTAAAAACATTTTGGGGGCCATAAAAGTTTTGGATGAAGCTGATATTTGTTTTTTCTCTTCATCTAAGTTTGTATAACCTAATCAACAGATTGGATGTCAAATAAACAGTATAGTGGGCCATAGGAGGATTTTAATGATTGATATCCAATAACTATTGTTTTCATGTGGTGTGATCCACATGAGATTTGTATCCCTCTCACTTTTGGGATCAAGCAATAAAATGATCTGTAAAAATGGATGAACGGAATGGATGAAACACATATATTATGGTGGGGCCCACAGTGCTCTACAGTTCTCCTAGTTGTATTAGGAAATTTTAGAGTACAATCCATTGATCTAGACGGTTTACTAGGTCCAACTCATATTTCATAGGCTACATGAATAAATCATATTGATCTAACTAAAAAAAAAAGAAAAGATTTGATCAATGGTCTGAAAATGGACAGTCAAGATCATTTACAAAAAAGTAGGTCCAATCAACAATTTGATTCATCAAATTTTTAGGACCATCATGGATTGCTTATGAGTCTAAAGAATCACTTTTGTTAGCCAATCGAAAGCATCCTATCCATGTCTTGGAAAAAAGATGGTCAGAGAAAAAGTCCAAATTAAGCATAGATTATATCACTCGTTCAGTTTAAATATTTTTCAAGGTACCCCAGAAAATGTGTTCTGAACTTAATAGATGATTGAGATCAACTGATTGGACCACATTATATAAAAGTAGATGGAAGGAATGAATAAATCATGGGAACAGATTGGCTACTCCCCTTGACACCAGCCGTTGGCTGGTGGTCGGTGCTCTATGGGGCCCACCATGATGTATGTGCATCATCCATGCCGTCCATCTATTTTTATATATCATTTTATGATATGATAAAAAAAAATGAATTATATCTCAATCTCAAGTGGACCACATTATAGGAAATAATGTTGAATGAATTTTGACCATTAAAAACGTTTTGGGGGCCATAAAAGTTTTGGATAAAGCTGATATTTATTTTTTCCCTTCATCTGAGTCTTTATGACCAAATCAACAGATTGGATGTCAAATAAACAGTACAGTGGGCCTTAGGAGGATTTTAATTGTGAATATCCATTAATTATTTTTGTCCTGTGGTGTGGCCCACCTAGGATTTATATTGCTATCAATTTTTGGGTCAAGCACTAAAATGATCTTTAAAAATGTATGAATGGAATGGATGAAACATGTACATCATGGTGGGACCCACGGAGCACCAACCCAAATGTCCCAAAATTGGGCGCGGCTCAAAAGAAGCCGCGCCCATTCTCCCTCCCCAAATCGGCCCTCCCTCCCTCTGCCCTCTCTCTATCTCTTCCTCATCCCCTCACCGCGTCCCTCCCTCTGCCCTCTCTCTATCTCTCCCTCTGCCCTCGCCGCCATCCCTCTGCTCTCTCTCTCTCTCTCTCTCTCTCTCTCTCTTCCTGATTGGTGAGGCCAGCAGCCCCTGCCTTTCATCTGGTACGGCTAGCAGCCCCTGCCCTTCATCTGGTGCGGTCAGCAGCCCCTGCCCTTCATCTCTTCACCGGCCAGGTACTCATTTCCCTATTTACGTTTTTAATTTTTAGATCTGTAAATCAGCATACAATGGATGTATACCATGTATACAATGGATGCAGAGATAGACTAGTCTTACCATTCATCATTTGTTGTGCATGTTTAAGGCATGCACAACATGTGTTTGATGAAATCTATTAGGGGGATTGAATGCCTACTGCTGAAAATCTCTTAGGGGCCACGAAAGTTTTGGATCAAGATAATGTTTAAGGTTTCCCTTCATCTAGATCTATCTTACCTTATGAACAGGTAGATGTTAAATAAACATCATGGCAGACCCTTAGAAGGTTTCAACGATGGGGTCTTTATATCCATTGCTTTATGTGTTCTGGTCCACTTAAGCCTTCTATCTTCCTCCTTATTGTCATCATGCTCTAAAATGATTTTTCAATATAGATGGACAGCTTGGATAAAACTCGTATATTACTGTGGACTCCACAGAACCCTGATAGGACCGTCTGTCTCTAGCTTGGTCGTGTTGGGGTAGTACACAATCTGCGCCCAGGTGATGTTGTCTAAGCTACGGAATCTGAGTCCGGCAGGAGCGACTGTAGGCCCATCTTAATGTATATGCATTGCATCAACGTCTTTTTTTTTTTTGACAGCTCATTCTACAGTGTGATTACAAAATGAAGCAAATCCAAATCTCAGGTGGACCACACCACAGGGAACAGTGGTGTTGGCCATTAAAAACTTTCGGTGGGCCGCAAAAGCTTTGGATCAAGATGATATCTGTGTGGTCCCTTCATCCATGTCTTTGTGACCTTATTAACTAGTTGGATGACAAATAAACATTACAGTGGCCTTTAAGAAGTTTTTAATGCGGTCCACCTGAGATTTGGATCTGCTTCATCTAGCAATAGATGTAAAGCAAATACATAACTGTCAATGGGATCCAAGCAAATAGATCGTTGAACTTATCCGACGGCAGCCAATTGCAGCCATTTGCCGACTTATTTCGCCTTGCCACGAATGTCTTGTTGTGTTTGTTGTGTGAGTATGATACCCAACAGAAATACAATGTTAGAATTGATGAAAAAAAAAGAAGGGGGATCCACCAAGCTGATATTTGTGTTTTCCCTATGTCTGTGTGAGCTTATGAACAAGTTGGGTGACAAATAAACATCGCTGTGGGCCCTACGAAAGTCTCAATGGTGGATGTCATAATCCCCACTCTTTCCTTTGTGTGGTCTAGCCGAGCTTTGGATAAAATGAGGATTGCTGGTCTGTAATGTCCACTATAAAATAAGGATTGGGACAGGTATGGGGTGGATTTATTTTGACTGTGGTCAGATTAGGGGTGCCGTGTTTAGTGCTGAAAGGAGATAGATTGTAGAAATGTTGGGAACAAGTAGAGTCTGAATTTGGGGTCAGATTGTAGGTTAGGCTTATAGGTGGGCAATAGGCTGGTTTCAATGGGACTATTTTAGGAGAGATTGTGCCTAAAGAGGGACTGGTTTTACTGGAATTAGATGTTTATATATAGTATTAGGACTGCAGATGAGATTGAAAAGTTTCAGAGTTTAGGATAAGGGCTGCTTATAGGTATGGTGTGGCAACACTTTGATCATCCTTGGAGGGATATAAATGATATATTGTGGCCTTAGTTTTGGGGTGGCAACATATTGATCATCCTTGGGTATAAATGATTAATGGTGGCCGCATGTTTTGGGTAGCAATCCATTGATCGTCCATCTGGAGGGATATGAACAATTAATCGTGACCGTTAACTTTATTTCATAATTTTTTGATTACAAGAATGCCACTAGGGGCTAAAGTTTGTGAAGTAGTGAAAACTGGGTTTAGGATGGACTCTGGGCTAAAAAAAGTCTGGAAAGATGATTGTTGTGGAACTTCTTGGAGGTAATAGAACTTTTAAAGTTTTAGAGTCCATTTGTTTAGAAACCATTTTAGAAACCATCTCGGAGGCAAAGAAAGCAGTTGAGGAAAAAAGTCTACACTTGATTTTTACAAGGCCTATTGTGATAATTATGTGAAATCCACTCCAATCAGATAGCAAATTAAAATTTAGGTATGTCTTAAAACTCAGACTCATCATGATTCAGGTTAACCCTACCAAGGAAAACAGTTTGGAGGGCTATCATTGTCCAATACATTATTTTCAATCACTCGTTTCTCTTGAATCATGGATGGGAGTGATTTTTGGGACCTTGGCCTAGCATGAGGTGACTTTCCTGATGGTCAAGGTGGATTTTACATAAACATGGTAGCTAGTGAGGCTCACCCAAGCGGATGACCCATTTGCTTGCACACCCACGGCCCTTTAAAAAAAATGCAAAGGGAGTGGATTTTTAATTAATCATATGGATTAATTAGGTAGCTTTTTGAAAACCCGTTTGAAAAAGGCAGCGAAATGTAAAATCTACATTAATTAAGTAGAAATGCTCCAGTGCTCTTAGAGATAATTTGTAGTGCTACTAGTTGTTCAATTGAACATCTTGATCGTTAGATCTGAACTGTCCGTTAGAGTCGAAAATAAATTATAGGCTACTTAACAAAATCAGACTGACTGGATGATCCAATCCATCTTTGATTTGACCAAACTTTCTACATCCATCCTTTCCTAAGCCATGGATGGTATGGTTAAGATTGTATGACAAAAGTGATTCTTTATAAACATAGGTAATCCAAGATGGGCCATAAGAAATAGATGGGTAAAATTGTTGATTGGACTATGTAACGGTCTAGACCATCCATATTAAAGACTACTGATGAAATACTTATGTTTTAGATTGATGTTATGTTTGCAATGTAGGCACAAAAAAACTTCATTACAGCAAGTATTGTTTATTGCATTTTCCTGCTCTTGTTTTCTAAATAACTTCTGAATTATTACTTCTTTCTTTTTGTGAATTGAAACTTCATATTTTCATTTAGTGCAAGAATGGTAAGACTGCTTTTCATATTTCAGTCTACATATGCGAGTCAATACTTAAAAACTCATAACTTGATGTAGCCTATAACCTATAACATATAACCTAAAACCTACGCCTAATCATGTGCATATATTTACGGATATATATAGATCTTTATTTTTTTGTGATTGGTGACCACGTGTGGCATGTTTTGACAGTTTATGAAAAGCCTATTTTCTTATTGTATCTCACTTTTTATATGCTGCATGCACGTGATATTAGATATGGATTTGACGCCCCCGAGCAAGAATTGGATGACAAAAGATATATTGAGTGATGAATACATTAAAGGCGTTGAATCATTTATTATATTTGCAAAAAGGAATTTGGGAGGTATTGATTGGTATAGTTGTCCTTGTGCTAGATGTCGTAATGTGCGTGTGAAGAAAATACTAAGTACAGTTTCTGAGCATTTGATTATGAATGGTGTAGATCAGACATACACAACTTGGTTTTTTCATGGAGAACAACTTCCCAATATGGGTGTCAATGCTAAGGCTCCTAGTACATCTGCCACTGATTGTAATGAAGAGTTGTTGCCTAGAATGATTGATTTGGTTAATGATGCTTTTGGTCGTGTTCAACCTGATGACTTAGATGCATGTATGAATGAGGTCGATGAGGAGCATGGTAGTCAGCCTCAAGATGACATAGACAATGATACTCAGTACAATAAATTAAGGGAGGATGCGGTACAACCCCTATATCCATCGTGTAAACGTGAGTAAACAAAGTTGTCAGTGACAGTTGAGTTGATGAGCATGAAGGCTAAATATCAGTGGTCAGATAATAGCTTTACGACTTTGTTGCAACTGCTCAAGAAGATTTTGCCAAGCGAGAACTCTTTGCCGGATAGTACCTATAATGCAAAGAGATTGATTAGTTCGTTGGGTATGAACTATGAGGTGATACATGCATGCCGTAATGATTGTATTCTGTACTGGAAGGAGCATGCTAATAAGGAAAGTTGTCCTACATGTAAAACAAGCAGATGGAAAGTGAATAGTGTTGTAAGATCAAGAGTCTCACATGTACCATGGAAGGTGCTAAGATACTTCCCATTAACACCAAGGTCACAAAGACTTTATAGTGTATCATGGATTGCAGAGAATATGTTGTGGCATTCAAAGGGGGCTAAAAATGACTCGTACATGCGTCATCCTGTGGATTCTTCTATGTGGAAGTTTGTAGATAGAAAATTTAGTGATTTTGCTCCGGATCCACGTAACGTTCGGTTGGGACTTGCAACAGACGGATTCAATCCCTTTGGGCATATGAGCATCTCATATAGTTGCTGGCCTGTTATGATTGTTCCATACAATCTTCCACCTCATTTATGCATGTGGAAGGAATTTATTATGTTAACACTTTTAATTCCCAAAAAAAATGGTCCAGGGCATGACATCGACGTATATTTATAACCATTAATTGAAGAATTAAATGAATTGTGGAAAGGGTCGATAACATATGACTCGTTCGGGAAGAACAGGTTTACAATGAAGGCGATTTTATTATGGGCAATACATGATTTTCCAGCTTATGGACATCTTTCTGGGTGTAGGACAGGAGGAAAGTATGCATGTCCTGTTTGTAGTGAGGAGACTGACTCTGTTTGGCTAAAACATGGAAAGAAGTTTTCTTATATGGGGCACAGAAGATTCCTCCTAAGAGCTCATATCTTTAGGAGCCAAAGATCTCGATTCAATGGGAATGATGAAAATCAGCAGGCTCCAAAGCGTTTGTCTGGAGAATAGGTATTGGTTAAAATGAATAATATACAAACCAAGTTCGGAAAGCATATAGGAAATAAGAGGAAGAAGACCACGGATGAGGAGTCTAACCTTACTGCTTGGTTGAAGAGATCAATCTTCTTTACATTGCCGTATTGGGAGCATATGCCCATTCGTCATAATTTGGATGTGATGCATGTCGAGAAAAATGTTACTGAGAACCTTATTGCAACAATCATGGACATGAAGGACAAGTCTAAGGATGGTTTACAAGCCCGTCAGGATCTTATGGCTATGAAGATAAGCTCGAAATATTGGCCAAAGGAAAAAAATGGTAAGTTGTTATTGCCTAAGGCTCCTTTCACATTATCCAGATCTAAAAGAGAACTGATTTGTCGAACCTTGAGTGATTTGAAAGTTCCGAGAGGGTATAGTGCAAACTGAAAACATCATATCAGTATGGATGACTATCACCTCAAGGGCCTTAAGTCACATGATTATCACATTCTAATACAGCAGTTACTACCCGTATTATTGATGTATTCATTCAAGAAAGAAAAGTCATTGCGCGCCGCCATTATACAATTGTCAAGATTCTTTAACGTCATATGTTCTAAAGAAATTCATCGTATGGAGCTTCAAGAAATGACAAATAAAATAGTGGAAACATTATGTGTTTTCGAAAAGTATTTTCCACCATCGTTTTTCGTTTCTATGACACACCTTGTTGTGCACTTGGCGGAGGAGGCACAAGTTTGCGGACCTGTCAGATATCGATGGATGTATCCTTTTGAGAGGTAACTTTAACTGTTTTAATTTATTAACTTTTTCAAAATAACTTATATATTTTCATCAATACCTGATTTTAATATTTAACAGGATGATGAGAACATATAAGAAGTATGTGATGAATCAAGCTTACCTAGAGGGCTGTATTGCGGAACGCTACATTATAGAGGAATCTATGATGTACTGCATGGAATACTATCCTAATAATACAATAGGAGGTCATAAGCAAGGACTAAAAATATTTAATGATGATGAAAATGCTGGTGATTCCCAGAATGATAAGAAAGGAAAAGTTTATAATCTTACTACAGTGCAATATCAACAAGCACGCAGATGGGTTTTGCAACATCATGTTGAAAATCATTAATGGAAGGAGTAAGTTAATGAAGTATATTATTCTTTTTTATATTTTTAAATAGCTTATGATAATAAACATTGGCATATATATAAAAATAATTGCTATGATTTGGAATTTATAGGAAGTACCAAACATACATCCAGGGCCAAACACATACGGGACAAAATCGAAAGGGTAATCTGTCAGCAGGAAAACCAATGGAGTACATTCCTTGGTTAAGACATCAACTACATAATCAAGAAATGTCTCAATTTAAGAGAATTTCCGAAGGTCCTGACTTCAAATGCATATCATATAATACTTACTCAATAAATGGATATGTTTTTAGCACTGCGAATTCTGAAATGAACAAAACAACATAGAATAGTGGAGTCTCAATGAAAGCGCTAACTAGCTTCAGGGCAAGCGTCAGGGATAAGAATCCTATAGAAGAAGAAGTCACTTATTATGGCATCATTAGATAAATTCTTGAATTGAACTACTTCGACTTCAGAGTAGCACTCTTCTACTGTGATTGGGTGCATATTGAAGATAAATTGAATGGATGTTTCATAGATCCCGAAACAAAATTGATATTTGTCAATCTAGGAAGGTTTAGACGGAACTTAAAGGAAGACGATGAGCCATTTATTCTTGCATCTCAGGCAGCTCAGGTCTTCTACTGTAAGGATCCAACTAGAGATGACTGGCATGTTGTATTGGACGCTCCTAAGAGATTCACGAAAGATGCATATGCATTTGAAGATCCACTTAAGTTTGAGGCCAGAAGGAATGTAGGTTCTTCAGCACTTTCATTAATCGATGATTTAAATGAAGAAGAAGATGTACAGGAAAAATCATGGGTAGAGAGTGAGCCGAGTACCTCACGTCATAAGAAACGAAAAGAAACTAATAAGATTCAAATCAGTTTGAAAGTGAGTTGAATTCTATTTAGTAATGATTGTTACAATTTTTTAGCTATCAAAATATTAATAGAATGCCAATTACATAATAATGAGATATTGTTTTGTTTTATAAAATTGCAGGAATTATGTCGGATTTTGGTGGTGCATCAGCTTCAGCCCAAGGAAGCAATACAAGGAAGAGAGTTGAATTAAATAAATATAAACAATTAGTCGGAGAAACATCAGCGCCTTTTAACACATTTTTAGGGCAACTTGGCAGGACACACTGTCCAATTTCATTTGCTGATTGGCGCAAAGTGCCTGGTGCAATTAAAGATAATATCTGGTCTATGGTTTTGGTGAGCATGTTTGTTCTTGATTTTATTTCTAATTCTTACTCAATAAGATTGTTTGATTATTAATTTAATGAAATAGGCCACGTACGACATCGATGATGAGTTAAAAGAATATGCATTTTCGAAAGTATGCAAAGCTTGGAAGGTATGGAAATACAATCTGCGAAAGGAATATGATAAATTTAATAATGATGTAGAAAGAAGAAGAAATTGTCCCATTGGTGTGAAGCAAGAGGATTGGGACATTTTCATTAATCTACAATCCACAGAATTATTAATCAATCTTCGTAAGAAGGGAAAGACTTCTAGAGCACAGGTGAAATGCCCTCACACGACTGGAAGACGAGGTGCTGCTAGGACATTAGAGAAAATGGTAATTTGTACTATATTTTTTGACAATTTAATTGATGAATATAAATTCTTATTAACTAATTTGCTTATATAATTACAGCGAAAAGAAAATCCAAATACTATCATCACCAGGACCGACTTGTTTGTTGCCACTCATAGCAGACCTGATGGGTCTTATCCAACACAAACACATCTTGAAATAGCGGTGAGAATAATTTTTCAGTTTTTAATCATTTTTTTAATTTAAGTACAATGAAGGATTTATTGTAACAATTATCTTCTAATAGGAAAGAATATTATCGATAGCTGGCAGTGATCCTTCCAGTAAGCACAAGGATTTAGACCATGACCCAATTTCACAGGTTTTCCATCAATTCTACTCACTTTACATACATTGTCGTTGGTGTTTTTTTTTTTAAAATAATAATATACACACATTACTAAACTTAAAAATTATTGTTTAGGTTTGTGGTCGTGATAGCAGAGGCCGGGTTAGGGGCATGGGTTTGGGTATTTCTAAGACTACTATGAAGGTTGCCACCCCCTACATCATAGAAGCTCGGTCGGAGAGGAATGCACGTATGTCCATTGAGGCTAAATTTGAAGCATCAATGACTCAAATGCAAAAATTTCGTACGATTGTTGAGCAACAATTTGCTGAACTTAGGCAACAAATTGCTCATCAAAGCCAACAACTTCATCGCTCTCCTGATACAGCTGCATCTCATGTACTGCATTTGCCACGATCAAATGATATAATTATTATTTTTAAAGATAAAAGTAGCATTATTATTTACATGGAACCATTATTTTATTTATAGGCCCACCATTGACCTGGTGAACCCTCAAGTATTCGAGAAGACTCTGCAACAACTCCATCGATGGAACAAATTTACCAATTGAGAGATATCCGTGGTTGGACAGTTGCTAGTGGGCGGATGGTGTCAGATACTACAGGCATCCCTCCAGAATGCATCAGAGTTGTAATAGATGATATCAATGTTCGCACAACAGAATTGTTTAATGATGACAGGACATTTGAAGATATTCAATTGGGTGAAATTGTTGTTTGGCCCAAATTCCTGATGAGAATTTGAATATTCAGTAGTTTCGTTCAACTTTTTGAACTCTAGGACATTTTGTATGACGAAAACTTGATTATTCACTGAAATCCTTTTTTGATCAAGTTGCCTATTTTATTTATTTAATCTTCAGCATCCTTTTGATTAATTATGGCTTGTTGTCATTTGTTTTTTATTAACCAAGTTACTAAAGGATTTCAATTTCAAATGTAAGTGAAGTATTGACAGAACATTGTCTCTTGTTGCAGTACGAGATGTAACAAGAATATACATTGATTGTGTATTAGCTCTTTTTTTTTTTTTTTTTAAATGCACTAACCAGAAACGATTTGAGACGACTTGTTTAATGATACTTTGTTAAATATGAAATTTATGACCTTTAGTAACTTGGTTAATTAAAAAGAACTACGTAGTGGCTTGATCCCAATCTGACTTTTTGGGTACGTAGGCAGCCGTTCATAATGTACTAAAATATCGGTGCAGCCACAAATCTTTTTTCTCCTTTGAATTCTAACACTGTATCAGTTGCATTTTTCTCTGTCATACAGGTTGTGGCTATCAAAGATATAATATCACCTCCTTATAGGGAAACATTCAATGATGTGTACAGGTAAATTCATTTTTTCTTATTCCTTATATTGTTTCTCAGTTATATTTGTATTGGTTTCAGAGTTCAGGTCCAGTTATATTTCTGTTGGTTTCAAAGTACAGGTAGTGATAGAAATTGTTGGTCAATTGTGGCTTGCAGACAAAAGGATGAGTAACCAACAATACAAATATGGGAGGCCTTCCTCAGGTATCCCGATGCTTTTAGATATATTTATGTTGTTTTTAAATGTATTTGCTCGAAAATAATGGAGCAAGCCCGGATGTGCGTTGGAGCTATCCGGATGAGTGGGGGTCCCTGGAAGGTGGGAACCGCTGACCATGATGAAGCTGTCCATTTTCAATGGACAACATTGGAAGGGCCTGGCCATTTGGACAGGCCGTGTTAATGTATTTGCTCGAAAATAATAGAGCAAGCCCGGATGTGCGTCGGAGCTATCCGGATGAGCGGGGGTCCCTGGAAGGTGGGAACCGCTGACCATGATAAAGCTGTCCATTTCCTATGGACAGCATTGGAAGGGCCTGGCCATTTGGACAGGCCGTGTTAATATCTGTATTTGCGTGTTTATATCAGTATTTGCAGGGACCACACCCTTAACCTATAACCTAAACCTATTCTCACATCCCAAAACCTATAACTACAACCTAAACCTTAACCTATAACCTAAACTCAATTCCCTAAACTTTAACCTACAACCTAACCTATTCTCAAATCCCTAAACCTACACCTACACCTAATCCTAATCTCAACTCTCTAACCTAAAGCTAAACTCAAAAACCCAAACATAAACCCGATCCCCAACCCGAACCCGATTTCCTAAACCTAAACCTTTACCTATTCTCAATTCCCTAAACCTATAGCTTATAACCTAAATCTTAATCAAAACCTTAACCTAAACCCAAACCTAAACCTATAACCTTAACCTAAACCAAAACCTATGACCTAAAACCCAAACATAAACCCGATCCCGAACCCGAACCCGATTTCCTAAACCTAAGCCTTTACCTATTCTCAATTCCCTAAACCTATAGTTTATAACCTAAACCTTAACCAAAACCTTAACCTAAACCCAAACCTAAACCTATAACCTTAACCTAAACCAAAGCCTATGACCTAAAACCCAAACATAAACCCGATCCCGAACCCGAACCTGATTTCCTAAACCTAAACCTTTACCTATTCCCAATTCCCTAAACCTATAGCTTATAACCTAAACCTTAACCTAAACCCAAACCTAAACCTATAACCTTAACCAAAACCAAAACCTATGACCTAAAACCCAAACATAAACCCGATCCCGAACTCGAACCCGATTTCCTAAACCTAAACCTTAACCTATTCTCAA
Organism: Magnolia officinalis; assembly: GCA_021015155.1. Lineage (NCBI taxonomy): Eukaryota > Viridiplantae > Streptophyta > Magnoliopsida > Magnoliales > Magnoliaceae > Magnolia > Magnolia officinalis. The sequence goes on from JAJHSJ010000017.1 coordinate 8,972,478, forward strand.
TTCCCTAAACCTAAACCTAAACCTTAACCTTAACCTATTCTCAAATCCCTAAACCTACACCTACACCTAATCCTAATCTCAACTCCCTAACCTAAACCTAAACCCTAACTTGAAAACCCAAACCTAAACCCGATCCCGAACCCGAACCCGATTTCCTAAACCAAAACCTTTACCTATTCTCATTTCCCTAAACATAAACCTCAACCAAAACCTTAACCTAAACCTAAACCTAAACCTACTCCCATAACCTTAACCTAAACCAAAACCTATGACCTAAAACCTTAACCAATAATCTATAACCTAAACTTATAACCTTAACCTAAACCTTAACCTATAACCTGAAACCTAAAACCTAAATGTATTCTCAAATCCCCAAACCTAAACCTACACCTAATCCTAATCTCAACTCCCTAACCTAAACTTTAACCTAAACTTAAAAACCCAAACACAAACCCGATCTCGAACCCAAACCTGATTTCCTAAACCTAAACCTTTACCTATTCTCAATTCCCTAAACCTATAGCTTATAACCTAAACCTTAACCAAAACCTTAACCTAAACCCAAACCTAAACCTATAACCTTAACCTAAACCAAAACCTATGACCTAAAACCCAAACATAAACCCGATCCCGAACCCGAACCCGATTTCCTAAACCTAAACCTTTACCTATTCTCAATTCCCTAAACCTATAGCTTATAACCTAAACCTTAACCAAAACCTTAACCTAAACCCAAACCTAAACCTATAACCTTAACCTAAACCAAAACTTATGACCTAAAACCCAAACATAAACCCGATCCCGAACCCGAACCCGATTTCCTAAACCTAAACCTTTACCTATTCTCAATTCCCTAAACCTATAGCTTATAACCTAAACCTTAACCAAAACCTTAACCTAAACCCAAACCTAAACCTATAACCTTAACCTAAACTAAAACCTATGACCTAAAACCCAAACATAAACCCGATCCCGAACCCGAACCTGATTTCCTAAACCTAAACCTTAACCTATTCGCAATTCCCTAAACCTAAACCTAAACCTTAACCTTAACCTATTCTCAAATCCCTAAACCTACACCTACACCTAATCCTAATCTTAACTCCCTAACCTAAACCTAAACCCTAACTTGAAAACCCAAACCTAAACCCGATCCCAAACCCGAACCCGATTTCCTAAACCTAAACCTTTGCCTATTCTCATTTCCCTAAACCTAAACCTCAACCAAAACCTTAACCTAAACCTAAACCTAAACCTAAACCTACACCCATAACCTTAACCTAAACCAAAACCTATGACCTAAAACCTTAACCTATAATCTATAACCTAAACTTATAACCTTAACCTAAACCTTAACCTATAACCTGAAACCTAAAACCTAAATGTATTCTCAAATCCCCAAACCTAAACCTACACCTAATCCTAATCTCAACTCCCTAACCTAAACTTAAACCTAAACTTAAAAACCCAAACATAAACCCGATCCCGAACCCAAACCTGATTTCCTAAACCTAAACCTTTACCTATTCTCAATTCCCTAAACCTATAGCTTATAACCTAAACCTTAACCAAAACCTTAACCTAAACCCAAACCTAAACCTATAACCTTAACCTAAACCAAAACCTATGACCTAAAACCCAAACATAAACCCGATCTCGAACCCGAACCCGATTTCCTAAACCTAAACCTTAACCTATTCTCAATTCCCTAAACCTAAACCTAAACCTTAACCTTAACCTATTCTCAAATCCCTAAACCTACACCTACACCTAATCCTAATCTCAACTCCCTAACCTAAACCTAAACCCTAACTTGAAAACCCAAACCTAAACCTGATCCCGAACCCGAACTCGATTTCCTAAACCTAAACCTTTACCTATTCTCATTTCCTTAAAGCTAAACCTTAACCTAAACCTCAACCAAAACCTTAACCTAAACCTAAACCTACACCTATAACCTTAACCTAAACCAAAACATATGACCTAAAACCTATAACCTATAACCTAAACTTATAACCTATAACCTAAACCTTAACCTAAACCTTAACCTATAACCTGAAACCTAAAACTAAATGTATTCTCAAATCCCTAAACCTAAACCTACACCTAATCCTAGTCTCAACTCCCTAACCTAAACCTAAACTCTAAACCCTAACTTGAAAACCCAAACATAAACCCGATCCCAAACCCGAACCCGATTTCCTAAACCTAAACCTAAACCTAAACCTATAACCTAAACCTAAACCTAAACCTAAAACCTAAATGTATTCTCAAATTCCCAAACCTAAACCTACATCTAATCCTAATCTCATCTCCTTAACCCAAACATAAACCTAAACTTGAAAATGCAAACCGAAACCCGATCCCGAACCCGAACCCGATTCCTAAACCTAAATCTTAACCTATTCTCAATTCCCTAAACCTTAACCTAAACTTAAACCTAAAACCTAAATGTATTCTCAAATCCCTAAACCTAAACCTACACCTAATCCTAATCTCAACTTCCTAACCTAAACCTAAACCTAAACTTAAAAACCCAAACATAAACCCGATCCCAAACCCGAACCCGATTTCCTAAACCTAAACCTTAACCTATTCTCAATTCCCTAAACCTAAACCCAAACCTAAACCAATACCTAAACCTAAACCTAAAACCTAAATGTATTCTCAAATCCCCAAACCTAAACCTACATCTAATCCTAATCTCAACTCCCTAACCTAAACATAAACTTAAACTTGAAAATGCAAACCGAAACCTGATCCCGAACCCAAAGCCGATTTCCTAAACCTAAACCTTAACCTTAACCTATTCTCAATTCCCTAAACCTATAACTTATAACCTAAACCTAAACCTTAACCCAAACTTAAACCTAAAACCTAAATGTATTCTCAAATTCCTAAACCTAAACCTACACCTAATCCTAATCCCAACTCCCTAACCTAAACCTAAACCTAAACTTAAAAACCCAAACCTAAACCCGATCCCAAACCCGAACCCGATTTCCTAAACCTAAACCTTTACCTATTCTCAATTCCCTAAACCTATAGCTTATAACCTAACCCTAAACCTAAACCTAAACCTAAACCAAATCCTTAACCTTAACCTAAACCAAAACCTATGGCCTAAAACCTTAACCTATAACCTATAACCTAAACTTATAACATATAACCTAACCTTAACCTATAACCTATAACCTAAACCTAAACCTAAAACTAAATGTATTCTCAAATCCCTAAACCTAAACCTACACCTAATCCTAATCTCAACTCCCTAACCTAAACCTAAACCTAAACTTGAAAACCCTAACCTAAACCCGATCCCGAGCCCGAACCCGATTTCCTAAACCTAAACCTTAACCTATTCTCAATTCCCTAAACCTATAGCTTATAACCTAAACATAAACCTAAACCTAAACCTAAACCTAAACCTTAACCTAAACCTAAACCGATAACCTATAACCTAAACCTAAATCAATAATCTAAATGTATTCTCAAATCCCTAAACCTAAACCTACACCTAATCCTAATCTCAACTCCCTAACCTAAACCTCAAGACCTGATCCCAAACCTGAACCCGATTTTCTAAACCTAAACCTTAACCTATTCTCAATTCCCTAAACCTTAATTATAACCTAACCTAAACCTAAACCTAAACCTATAACCTGTACTTTTAACCTAAACCTATAACCTAAACCTAAGCCTAAAAACTAAACCTAAAACCGATCGCCCTAATAGGATTGAGATGGCTCTGATGGATGTACACAAACAAGCCACCGAAACCTACAAAGTGGAGATAAGAAGAAACATCTCCAATTGCTTATTATCATTTTACCTGACATGAGTTGTTCATATGGTGAGTACAAACAAGACCCTAAATCCTAGAGAGATGGAATGAATCAACTAAAGCATTTTATTTTCTGATTTTGTAGGAAAGATTAAACGTGTTTGCGAAACGGAGTTGGGCATACTGTCGCAGTGTTGCCAACCGAGACAGTCATCCAGAGTCAATAAACAGTATCTCGAAAATGTTGCCTTAAAACTTTATGTCAAGGTTTGTGATTCTTTGAAGTGGTTGAACTTTGAATGTCTGATGTGTTTTTTCTTTTGCCTCTTTTAAAGTTGTTCTCGGCACAGTCGCATCGGCAGGAGCTGATAAGAGATCTTTTTCAAGTTGTGAAGGATCCTCAGAGAGGTTCTATGAACAAAGGGATGATCCGATAAGTCTTTTTCTCCTTTGTTTTTGTATGATCTTTTGCAGGGTTGGTGTGAGCGTATTTATGCATGAATGAATGTAATGTGGATAAGATTGTTTATGTTTGGATGGATTTATGTAGTTTGGGTTTAGATGGATGTGAATGTGATGAAATATATTATATAACAGGTGTATATAAGAGTACGATGTTGTAACAGGTGTATATTAGGAAGAACATGATATTGTAACAGGTGTATATTGTTTGTGTTTGGATAGATGTAGTTTATGTTTGGATGAATGTAGTTTTTGTTTGGATAAATTTACATAGTTTGGGTTTAGATGGATGTGAATGTGAATATGATGAAATATATTATATAACAGGTGTATATCAGGAAGAATATGATGGTTTAACAGGTGTATATCAGGAAGAATATCATATAAACAAGTGTATATACAAATATGAAACGGTTGAAGACCGTCCTTTTAAAGGACGGCTCACGACCGTCCTTTCCAGGTTTATAAGAGATGGTCCATAACCGTCCTTTCCAGGTTCATAAGAGACGGTCCATGACCGTCCTTTTCTGGGTTATAAGAGACGGTCTATAACCGTCCTTATTATTGACGGTCATGGGCCGTCCTTTTTACGGACGGTCACCAACTGTCCTTTTCAGGTTCAGAATGGGTAAATGTGGGCGACCATTAGAGACGGTTTATGGCCGTCCTTTTTTAGAGACGGTCCATGACCGTCCTTATTGAGAGACGGTTTATGGCCGTCCTTTAAAAAATACGACACGTCAAAATTTGACGGTCGTTGCGACGGTCCAGGACCGTCCTTTTTGGGCTTTTGAGACGGTTTTCAACTGTCCTTTTTTCGTTGTTTTGGCGTAGTGTTCCTACGTGTACAGTAGTAATATATATGTGGTGTATTACAATAAGACATCCATATTGCTGGTAGTTTGAATATTGCATATTAGCGATAGAGAGTGTGACATCTCAATATAGATATGGAGAGAGGCGTCACCTGCAGCTATATTTCAGGTGGTGGAACGCTCACCTGCGAACCAGTTCGAACATTCTACATACGAACTTTTGTTTTTTTTTTTTTATAACAACACATATCAGATGAGTCTTGAAAATCTGAACGGTCCACATGAAGCAGAACCTCATGAAATCCCTTGATACCAATTTTTACTTTGAACCAAAACTTTGGTGGGCCATAAAAATTCAAACAGTTTCTTCCCTTGATTTGAATTTCTCTTTGCAATGGCCCACTAGAATCTTAGATCAGCGTGAAAATTCACCTCCTTAGGTTTCATGGGATTCCTCATCTTATGGATCGTTCGGATTCGACACTCATGACACGTGTGCAAAGGTGCATAGGTGAGCATGCCTCTTTTTAAGTGGTGTATTTGAATACAACAACTATTGGTGGATATTTTCTGAGATGAACACGCATCAATTTCAATACAATAACAATTGGTGTACATAAGGTGTATGAAATCATGATCATCTGGGTCCATCATAACATATATGCAAAATATAATCCACCAAATACATGGAATTCAATCCAAAAAGAAAAGATTGGCCACTTACCTTTTTTTTTTTTTTTTTTAGATGAATATAATCGGAGATCCGCCGTTAAATAGCTCTGATACCACTTTAGTGAAGCGCGGAAGGTGAGCCCTCAAGATCTGACGGTCTACACGATAATTGGGACCCTCACAAAGCTGAAGCTTGATGCTCCAATGGCCCGTCTATCTACTACTGGAGCAGATTGAACTATTCACACCTCTGATCCTTTGGTATATAGTGGTACCGGATAGCGATCTATGGATCAGATCGTCCCAGGGACAAGCTTAACATGGACAGACTATGCTGCACACTATCTCTCTCTGTATACCCTCGATGTTTCTTATGATTTATACGAGAGAGGGCGTATTCCTTTTTATAGGAAAGGAAGGAGATGGGATGAGACCAGAATATCCGGTCTTTTCCCAACCTCCTATCCAAAATCAAATTCAAATATGAATTTGAAATTTCAACTGAAAGGAAAGAACGCAGCGGAAAGAGTCAAACAAAATGGAACCCACCCACTAGTGATTGGTCACGAGTGGGCCCCATTGGCCTTCGACCAACACGCACCACTTCTAGGAAATCAGGATTTGAGGATAATACATATTCTGAACCAACTAACATATAATTCCTCAAACACATGTATTTACATTGTCATTTCTCTCTTTGGATTCTTCAGGCATTGGAGCGGATGGGTCTTGTGGATGAAGTTGTCAATGATCCAGAGTATGTTGCTGTCTTTGTGATTATGATATCCACGTTGCTTTTGTTTTCATGACTAATCAAAACATGTTTACCACAATGTTTTAAAAAAAAAAAGAAAAAAAAAGAAAAAGAAAATCATGTCTAGCACGCATCGTTGGGAATTTTCAAAATGTCTCTCTTCATTTGGTCTTTATTTCAGCTTCACGATGGCTAATGACCTTTACTTGTTTCTCGCTGTGCAACTACAAGTTCGAGTTCCGTACTCGTGATGATAGACCAAGCCTGCCCATAATAAGTTTCAGTTTTTTTTTTTTTTTTTTTTTTTTTTTTTTTTTTTTTTTTTTTTTTTTTTTTTTTTTTTTTTTTTTAAAAAAATTAATTTTAACAATACTTCTTCCAGAAGATTGAGATTGTTTATTGCTTACCCCAGTGGTAGGGTCTGAGCCTATTCCTCAATGGTTGGCAGCCTCTATTTCAACATTGAGCTCTCAGGTTCAAGCTCAAGTTACCCATTAAAAAAAAGATTGTTTATTGCCTACATTTATTTCAGTTCGAGAAGATACTACAAGTTCAAGTTCCTGCTCCTAAAGGTGTATTTACATGTTTGTGTACACATACATGTATGCATAGTGTTACTCACAAGTAATCCACACGTACAGATTGTGTATGTCTCATGACGTATGATCCACTCATTGGTTTGTTGTGTAGGCTCATTTAGTTCGTTTTTGCAATTTGTCTAATTCATGGACCATACTCAGCAAGTTTGATTGAGCAGTTCAATGTTTTAATATGTCGTATTCCGCATAATTAATCAACTGATTCACAATCAGGGCTGCAACTTGGGTTCAGAACAATTGGAATTTGACCGATCCAACCTAAGTTTGGGTTGCTTCAGTCCTCGGGTCAGGTTAGGGTTGGAAAAATGCAATCCGATTGAAATCAAGTTGGGCTTGGGCTGACCAAATTCAAGTCGGATTAAGTCAGGTCGGGAATAATCACATGTTTTTGGGTTGGGTCGGGTTAGTTTTGGGTTGAATATAGAGGATTGGGTTGGAATGTGGGTTGGGTCGGTTACATCGCATCAAACTGCAACTTAGTTTTCTTAGTTGATTCATGGTTCCATCATGTTCCTAGTGAATTGGGTAACTATCATGGTTTTATGACTCGGACGAGTCTGATACGACTCTTCTTCTTCTTCTTATTTATTTATTAATATAATTGCATATTTTCTCTCGTATTTACAGGTAAAATTTCCTCTTTTGATGGCCAAAAAATTGGGCAGCAACCATGGCATCGACAGCCATATCCGCCGCTATCAATGGCCACCTACATGTTTGAAGAAATGCTTCAACCAAGAATCTTCTGCAAAACTGTCAATCGTTGCTGATTACTGTAGCAATCTATTTCTGTCATTCCATTGCACGATATTGATGATGCATGTGAGTGGCAATGGTAATGCTAGTGATGATATGGAGAGAGAAAAAGAGAAGGGCGTGTTGCGAGATGTCTTAAATCTGAGTCCTTTCGCAACTGGGATGCGGAAAGGAGTTTCGCGGATTTTGTGTCGCAAATCCTTTCGCAACTGGGTGCGGAAAGGAGTTTCGCGGATTTTGTGACGCAAGTCCTTTCACAACTGGGATACGAAAGGGAAGTTGCTAAAACTATAAATTGGGGTCCCTAGGGCTATTCTAACATTATTCCAAGACTTCCTAAAGGTATTCTAAAGGATTCTAGGGTTATCAAAGGGTGTAGCAAGGGTGAGATTTGAGGTTATTCGAATCAGGTAAGTCCTTTCTCTTTGTAATTGATGCTTTCATAGTGGTGATCTGTCGCTTTGTGCCATAGTTTTTTCCCGTAAGGGTTTTCCACATTAAATCTGTGTGTCCTCTTTTCTTGTGTGTGTGCTTGGTGCCATTGGATTGCTATCCTAGATCTAGATTTGTGTGATTCCGCAGGCCAAAAATCCCCAACAAGTGGTATCAGAGCTAAAGTTGGGGCACAGATCTGAATCTGAGGGATTAGTAATAATGGCAAGCACCAGGTATGAGTTTGAGAAGTACTCAGGGAAAATAATTTTGAGTTATGGAAGGTTAAGATGATTAGCCTATTAACCAAGCAAGGTGAGGATGGTGCTCTTGAGGAGCGAAAATTTACTATGACTGATGATGAATGGAATACTCTTGATAAGAAAGCCTTATCATCGATCCGTTTATGTCTCATGGATGAGGTTCTCTACAACGTCATGAGGGAGAAAACTGCGGCTAAGTTATGGGCGAAGTTAGAGGATGTCTATGCGAAGAAATCCTCGGAAAATCGCCTACACTTAAAGCGGCAGTGGTATAACTTCAAGATGGCAGAAGGTGGAGACCTGAAGGCTCACATCAGCAACTTTAATAAATTGGTTTGCAAATTACTGGATATGGAGGAAGTGATGAAAGATGAAGAACAAGCATGTATGTTGCTGAATTCTCTCCCGTCATCCTATGAGTCATTCAAGGACACTATGTGCAGCATGAATAAAACTCTGAGTGTTGACACTGTTATCTCAGCCCTTCAAGGGAAGGCTATGAGACAGCTAGACAGCAACATGGGAACATCTTCTGATGCACTGTTTACAGTGGGTAGGAATTTTGAACAAGGTACAGGTTCTTCAGGTTCTAGATCTAAATCCAAGGGCAAGGGCAAATGATAGGTAAAGTGCTGGAATTGTGGGAAGGAAGGACATGTGAAGAGGGATTGTGAAAATCCTAAATCTAAGAGGGAAGATTCTGAGGCTTCATGCAGGGAGGCTAACACTGCCATGTCAAATGAATCGAGTGGATGTGATGGTGATGTTTTGTCTGTGTCTTCGCTCAGACGGTCATACGATGATCGTAAGGACGAGTGGATGCTAGACACAGGGGCATCTTTTCACATGACTCCTCATCGGAGTTGGTTCACCAGCTACAGGGAGTGTGATGGTGGACAGGTGTTTATGGGCAATGACTTTACCTGTAATGTTGTGGCTGTTGGTACGGTGAACATCAGGATGTTTGATGGGGTGGAGCGTACCTTGACAGATGTGAGGCACGTTCCTGATTTGAAGTAGAATCTGATTTCTCTTGGTGTACTTGAGGCAAAAGGATGCAAGTACACATGTATTGATGGTGCTCTTAAAGTATCTAAGGGGGCACGGGTAATCATGAAAGCGCAACGACTCGATCATGTTTATAGGTTGATCGGGAGCAGTTCAAAAGGTGGAGCTACAGTGGATGTAGCGGATTCCACCTCTGCACGTGTGTAGCATGATGGCCATGACCACATGAGCGGGCAGGGTAGGAAGGCTGAGACGTGCGGACAGGGATACAGAACAGGTGGAGCAGCCACTTGTGTGAAGAATCATACAGCATGATCGCAGGATATCGAAGTGGTACATGGATGACTCGAATATCACAGAGGATTCATCTTCTATTCTGATGGCTCTAGGTGAGCCTGGTGCTGAGAAGTGGAATGTGACTATGGGCGATGTGATAGATTCGTTGTACCAGACCGACATATGGGAGCGGGTGAAGCTTCCAGTGGGCCGGTGAGCGGTTGGATGCAGGTGGACCTTCAGGAGGATACAGTATAGATACAGGGCGAGGTTGGTAGCGAGGAGTTATTCTCGGAGAGAAGAGATCGGCTTCTCAGAGATATTCGCGCCGACGGTATAGCAGGTATCTATCAGATCCGTGATTGGCACTGGTTGGCCAATGTGATCTTGAGCTATGATGTGATGCAGAAATAAGAGAAGATGTCAAGAAGCTACACGGTTGAAGATTGAAGACATGGTGGAGATTGTTGCGAGATGTCTTAAATCTGAGTCCTTTCGCAACTGGGTGCAGAAAGGAGCTTCGCGGATTTCGTGTCATAAATCCTTTCGCAACTGGGATGCGGAAAGGAGTTTCGCGGATTTTGTGACGCAAGTCCTTTCGCAACTGGGATACGAAAGGGAAGTGGCCAAAACTATAAATTGGGGTCCCTAGGGCTATTCTAACATTATTCCAAGACTTCCTAAAGGTATTCTAAAGGTTTCTAGGGTTATTAAAGGGTGTAACAAGGGTGAGATTCAAGGTTATTCGAATCGGGTAAGTCCTTTCTCTTTGTAATTGATGCTTTTATAGTGGTGATCTGTCACTTTGTGCCGTGGTTTTTTCCCGTAAGGGTTTTCCACATTAAATCTGTATGTCCTCTTTTCTTGTGTGTGTACTTGGTGTCATTAGATTGCTATCCTAGATCTAGATTTGTGTGATTCCGCAGGCCAAAAATCCCCGACAGGGCGAATGCGAGAACAACAAGCCGAGCGAGCTCCCCATGATGACTCTGATGCAGAACACGACAATGACGAAGATTTCGAGAAGCTCGCCAGGAAACTCAGCTACACCTCCATCTGTTCTATAGAGGCTGATTTTGAAGTCGACGAAGATGACAAGAATATCGACCTCGGTCCTCAGTTCTCTCAAAGAACAGCTCGAGAAGGACAAGGTCTACCTCACAAATCCACCACATTGCTTTTCATCCTTTTTCTTTTTGGTTTTGAAAATAGATTAGTACATTTATGTACTGGTTTTATGAGGAAAAGGGTTGTTTTTTTTTTTTTTTTTTTTTTTTTTTTTTTTTTTTTTTTTTTTTTTTTTGTAAAATAGAGGCTCCCTGTCTTCTTACACAAATGCCCTGTTTATGCGAGCAACCTAAGATGGGAGAGGAAGACTGCGAGTAACCCTGGACGCAGGTGGCTCTGCGAAAACCCCGTCGACCTACCACTGCTTTTTTCCATCTTCGCTGCAAATCTCACATTTGACACCACAAAAGAAGATCTGCTTCGCATATTCAGCCGATTTGAAAACTGACTGATGTTTTCATTCCCTGGAATCGACTCCTTAACAAACCTAGAGGATTTGCTTTCATTTGCTTCATCTACGAACAAGATGCCTTCAATGCCATTCAATGCTTGAATGGAAGAAGAATCGATGAAAGAGTGGTCTCCATTACTTGGGCTAAGAGCTAGAAGGACGAGCTGAAATCAGAGCATCCACCACCAAAAGAACGACAGCCTCAACAGAAAAGCAGGAACTCCTATCTAGACATAGCCTCCCGCCCTCATCGGCCAAATAAAGGTGAGACTGCTGGTCATACCCAAACCATCAGAGAAAATTCAAAATGCCCAGATCTGTTCACAATTGAAACGGATAACAGAGAGGTACAGAGAATGAAGGAGGCCTTGCACACCACCCTAATTGCTACGGCTAAAAATGATTCGGTCTCGATCCTCCACCTGATAGACATCTTCCGACAGTCGCCCCTCTCCAAGATGCAGGTGGACTTTACTAGAACATCCCCCATCCACTTCCTCCTTAAATTCCAATCAAGGGTGGAAATGGTAACCTTCGCAGCTGACCACGCTCTCCACCGGAGAATGGGTTTATCGGAAGTGAAAACCTGGTCATCGGGAGCAACGACCCTAAATCATAGTCTATGGATCCGTTTATTCGGCATTCCCTCACATGCCTGGTTCCCCGCTATGATAGAAGATCTTACCAAATCCTTCGGTAAGGTGGAAGAGATTGATAGTGTAACTTATCTGGGAGTGTTCCAAGCCTTTGCTCGGGTTAGGATCAAGCTTTCCCCTGACCTTAACATCCATAGACCCTGAACGTTAATGGTAAGAGGAAGAGCCTTCCCCATTATCGGCATTCTGGAAGATGTATCACCCAGAGATTCACGTTCTCGTGCACCCCAGCCCACTCCCACTAAGGCTGAGTCGACCAAAGCGTGGGTGATGAAAACCTTTCCTACTACTATTCACCCAGCCCCTCCTATCCCATCACCTGTTTGTGAAAATTCCCCTTCCCACCACACTGCCTCATTTTCACCGGATAACCCATCATGTGTTTGCATTAGGTCCCCTACCACCCTCCCCCATCTGGACAAACCATCCTGCGACTCCCTCCCTCCCCCTGACCAGCCTCAATTCATTGGTCCTCCTCAAACCTCCCCTCCTAGCATTCAGCCCCTACTTTTACTTCCACCCGACCTATCTTAACTTCACGTCCTATACTCTTCTGGAGTAGTATTTCCCTTGGACCCTACGCCATCAGCAGATCGCCATGATCAGATTCCTATTCCCCCTGTCACTTGATTACCCTATCCCGTCTTAGATTATTACGGAGACCCCTCACAGTCCAGGCAGCTTGGCGAACCTTGAGGAAGTGAATTCGTCGACCCAGGATCATCAGGCCTTACCATTAATGGTGCGTCATGATCCTCCTGACCCTCAGTCTCCTAGAAGAGATATCTACTTCAGCTTCTTCCCACAGCATTATCAAAGGAAAATCAGACCTAGATCCGTTGGTTGTTCGCCCCTTAAATAGCCACTTGATTCAGGAGACAGGCAGAAAGTTCATGGGCAGAAAGACAGCTCTACCTGGAGAAAAAGGAGCAGATGGAAAGCTATAGGTTCTCAAGAATTGGCAGAAGGAAATCAAGTACAGATTGCAGTTGATTTATCCCAATATTTTGATCAAGATCCCCAGACTATCAGATCCCCGAACAACCAAACAATCATCGCAGATACAAATCAATCAGACAGATCGGATGGAAGCCAAAATTCTCCAGCGCCGGATCAGCATCCTATTAGTAAGAATATCTCGAGAGTAGCAAACAAGGGTTCTCACTACTCTATTCCTGATGGAAATTAGTACAGCAGGCTTCGCAGACTGAAGCGATGAGCAGTGAACTCTAGATGTGTGACGGATGGATAACCCCCTTATTTGGAATGCCCGTGGTGTGGGCAATGCGCCTACGATTGCGTCCCTCAAAAAATTGGTCAGAAAATACAATCCTTGCCTAGTTGTCATTTTGGAACCCATGCTGAGGGAGGAGAGAAGGGTGGCCATCGGTCTAAAACTTAGCTTCCACTCATCCCTCTCGAATGGCGATTCGGGGGGTAAAATCTGGGTTTTTTTATCATCACCAATTACAGGTATGCATGATATCTTCTTCTAATCAAATGTTGTCTCTGAGATAGTCTTTGCAGCCCCCAAATGACCCGATCTTCCTATCCATCGTTTATGCTCAATGCTACAAAAATTCAAAGATGATCCCTGTGGGCTGACATGGCAGCCCTCAGCAGATATCCTCGGGCCTTGGGCAATTGGAGGAGACTTCAACGCCATTGCTGAGATAGAGGAAAGGTTGGGAGCTCACGACCCAGACAAAACTAGCATGGTAGAGTTCGCCGAAGCCATTCAAGACGCTGGCCTTCTTGACGCAGGCTTTGTGGGGAACCGTTTCACCTGGTGTAACAACCGAACTGGATTGGCTCGGGTGTGGGAGAGATTGGACAAGATTCTCATAAATGACAGATGGGTTGCTTCCTTCCCACTTTTTAAAGTAGAGCATTTACCTCGTATCAGGTCAGACCATGCCCCCCTTCGGCTTTCATTTCCAACCCAGCAGCAGCCTAGATGCTGACCTTTTAAATTCCTCCGAATGTGGGCTCTACAAGATTCTTTCCATCAGCTAATTAGGAAGGCGTGGGAAGGGGAATGCGCCACGCAACAGTTGCTGAAAGTGTGGAATAAAGAAGTATGTGGTAACATCTTCCAGCAAATTAGCAGGGCTGAAGAAGATCTAGAAATCCTCGATTGTAGAATGCAAAACAACCCAGACGAGGGCCTCCTTCATGAAAGTTTGGCAGTCAGACAGAGGTTAGATCTATTGGAGCGTATGGAAGAAATTTTTCAGAAACAAAAATCCAGGAACTCCTGGTTAGACGAAGGAGACAGAAATATCAGATATTTCCATACTCTGGCTATAGAAAAAATCAGAAAAGTCACTATATCATCTATTAAAACTGAATCAGGAAACGCCATTTCCGACCAAGAGCATCTGAAAGTAGTTGCAGAAGAATATTTTAAAGCACTCTACCAATCTCGGTCAACCCAAGGGCAAGCAGAATTTGTTCGGAAACATTCCGCAACGCCTGAACCAACAGGACAATGAGATCTTCTCTTCTCTCGCCCTCACCAGCTGAAGTCTTCGCAGCAGTCACTTCTATTCTGAAAGATGGGGCCCTAGGCCCAGACGGGTTCTCTGCCGCTTCTTCTCTGAATGTTGGCAGATCGTGGAGGGAGACATCCACAAGGCAGCGGTTTAGTTCTTTGCTGGGGGAACCCTTCCGAGAGCGTTTACTGCCACACATATCTGTCTTATTCCAAAATCCTCAGCCCCTGAAAAATTTTCAGACTTCCGCCCTATTAGTCTATGTAACGTTATTTACAAAATCCTAGCTAAAATTCTGGCCACTAGACTGGGCAATATCCTGCCTAAACTGATTTCTTATGAGTAAGGTGTTGTTGTGAAGGGCAGATCCATCTCCGAAAATATTGCTTTCGCTCAAGAAGCAATGCGAGAAATTAACAGGAAAATTAGGGGATGAAACATCATTCTTAAGATAGATCTGATGAAAGCCTATGACAGGGTAAATTGGGAGTTCTTAAAACTAGTCCTCAACAAGCTTGGTTTCAATGACAGGTGGATCTCTCTAATGGAAGAATGTTGGGGAAATAATTGGTTTTCTGTCCTTGTCAATTGTGAACAGCAGGGTTCTTCAAGTCGTCGCGTGGCTTGAGACAGGGAGACCCTCTCTCACCAGCCTTGTTCATCCTGGCAATGGAAGCTTTCTCTATCTCACTTTCTCATCAGATGATTTCAGGTGGTTGTCAGCCCTTTAAGTTTCAACGAGGGGCCCCTCTCATATCTCACCTTTTGTATGCAGATGATATCCTTGTCTTTCTCAATGGTAGCTGGACGTCGTTGATCGTAGCAAACAACTTCCTCGAATCCTTTCAGCTTGCTTCAGGACAGAAGATTAATAAGCACAAAAGCTGCTTCATTTGCTCCAAAAACATGCAGCCAGGAAGAATCAGGAACATTGAGAGCCTTCTGGGTTTTGCCAAAGCCAGACAAAACCTCACTTATCTTGGTGCGCTTCTCAAGAGCGGCAGACTAAAAATTTCTGATTTTCAGTTTCTGATGGACAAAGTAAATAGGAAGATTTCCGGCTGGCAAAGTAGACAGCTAACACAGGCAGACAGAAGGATTCTCATCAGACATGTCTTATGCAATCTCCCGATTCACATCATGGCTTTGATGCTCATCCCAGGTCAAATCATTAATACGTTAGAGCGTAGCTTTGCCCGATTCTTTTGGGGTTGGACTGAAGGTAAAAACAAACTTCAATGGATTGCTTGGAAGAAGATTGCCCGACCGATTGAAGGAGGCTTGGGCATTAGAAGATTGGAGGTAATGGCGGCCCTCCACTTGAAACTTTCCTAGGTAGCCAAATTCAGTATCAACGTCAGCCCCTGGGCTTCTCTCATGAGGGCCAAATATCACAGAGATCTTGAA
Organism: Magnolia officinalis; assembly: GCA_021015155.1. Classification (NCBI taxonomy): domain Eukaryota; kingdom Viridiplantae; phylum Streptophyta; class Magnoliopsida; order Magnoliales; family Magnoliaceae; genus Magnolia; species Magnolia officinalis. The sequence continues at coordinate 8,988,376 of JAJHSJ010000017.1, forward strand.
AGCGTCAATCCACTCCCGTCACTGACCCAGGCCTCTCCCATCTGGAGAAGTATCAGAGCTTGTCTCCCCTTCTGTTAGAAAATGTCCAGTGGCAGGTAGGGAGGGGGGAGATAAACTTTGGACTGCCAACTGGTCCGGTTTGGGCCCAATTCAGCAATTAATCGAGAGACCGATCCCTGAGACCCTGAAAGACTTGCAGGTAAGAGATTTCCTGGGCTTTGCTGGCCCTCTTCCTCCATCTACAGTGTTCCCTTTCCTCCCTCAAGAGGACATCGATGCCATCTTTCAGGGAGGTTCGCTATGTTCGACATTAATGATGCTTGTATTTGGCCACCGACTCGTCTGGTGCCTTCACTGTGAAGTCGGCATGGAATGTAAACAGATTTATCTCCTCGCCGGTAAGGTGGGCGACCTGGGCTGGAGTAAGAATCTTCCTCCAAAACTCTCTATCTTTATCTGGAGATTGATCCAAGGGGCAACCCC
>JAJHSJ010000017.1:8988958-9039736 GCA_021015155.1 Magnolia officinalis
AACATTTCCAGAATTCCTCTCTGAACAAGTTCATGCTTTGAACACCTTTCAGAAACCTGGGAATGATCCTTACTCGAACACATACCACCCCAGGGTGGGCTAGACATCCAAATTTTTCTTGGGCAAGGGGACCACAACAAGGAGGACCATTGAAATCCTCCTATGCCCCTCAGCAGTTTCCACAATATCAACAACTGCCTGCACAATCAAGGAAACCATCTCTTGAGGATACTCCATCTTTTTTATGCAAGTTCTCTCCAATTCCAAAAAGACACCCAACAAACCTTACTAGCCAACCAGCAAAGCTTACATGCAAATGCGCAATCCATTGCCAAGCTGGAAGTACAAATGGGTCAACTAGCTGCCACATTGAGAGAGAGAGAAAGGTAAGTTCCCTGGCCAACCTGTGGCTAATCCAAAGGACAGTATGAGTTGGCTCTAATTCCAATCAAGGGCAATATCACGAGCAGCCAAATCAATCACTTACCCTTAGGTCAGGCAAACAGATTGACAACAGAATAGAGATGCCCTAGGATGAATCAAATTCTAAAAGAAGATCAAGATACAGAGAGTCACACCAATGCATCCAAAGTCCAAAAACTCTCTGACTCTCCAAGAACCACGGATGTGCCACCTTACTGCCCAAAGCACCATTTCCTCAACGTCTGGCACCAATGAAGAAAAGAAACAACTTTGATGAAATCCTGGACGTGTTTAAAAAAAGTGCAAGTCAACATCCCGTTGCTTGACGCTATCAGCAAGTCCCTGCTTATGCTAGTTTCTTAAAGATTTATGCACTCAAAAGCGTAAGCAGAATGTTCATAAGAAAGTCTTCCTTGCAGAGCAGCTCAGCTCCATGATTCAACATAACACCCCTCCTAAATTTAGGGATCCAGGAGCTCCCACCATTTCTTGCGGCATAGGAGATCATAAAATCGGGAAGGCATTACTTGATTTAGGGGCGAGCGTCAATTTGTTACCATATTCGGTTTATGAGCAGCTAGGACTTGGTGAGTTGAAACCGACTAAAATAACATTACAACTAGCTGATAGATCTGTCAAGGTGCCCCGGGTGTTATTGAAGATGTACTAATCCAGGTTGATAAATTTTATTTTCCAGTGATTTCATAGTTATAAATACTCCCTGTTCAGAATCCTCATAGTCAGATCCCAGTCATTTTGGGTCGTCCATTTTTGGCCACATCTAATGCTATTATAAATTGCAGGAATGGAGTTATGAAGTTGTCATTTGGTAACATGAATATTAAACTCAATGTTTTTAATGCAGGACAACAACCCGCGGATTTGGACGACATATTTGAAGTGGACATGATCGAGAGTCTAGTGCAGGACTCCTTCCGTAAATCTTTTGAAGATCCACTTGAGACCTGCTTAGCACAACATAGCATGGATTTTGACATAGATAGTCCCATCCACGAAGTCAATGCAATGCTCGACTCTACTCCTATATTGGAGACTGAAAAATGGAGAGCGAAAGTGGAACCTCTTCATCCCTCTGAGACTCTTCCTGACAGCACAGTTCTAACTCTGAGAAGGCAAAAGAGAACAGGTTGCTTAATGTTCTTCGAACATATAAGGCAGCAATTGAACGGAAGATAGCAGAAATACAAGGAGTGTGCCCCACTGTATGTAAGGATCATGCTGTGGAATGTCACGTAAAATACAAAGGAAGCATGATCCTAACATGGAAGAAGTTGTTCGAGCAGAAGTCCTTAAATTGTTTGATGATAGTGTCAATTACCTCATTTCAGATAGCACAGTTTATGGGAACTCGCATCACTTGTCTGGGATTGGTTAACCACAGTGTTGAGGTAAGTTCTTGGGCGACCCTGGTCTTAAAGATTAATGAATTCATGGTCCGTTTTTGTCTGGCTGAAGACGTTAAACTTAGCGCTCCTGGGAGGCAACCCAACATTTCATTCTATTTCTTTTTTGTTAGTTAGTTCAATGTTTGTGGGTAACATTACTGCAAACCCTCACGAGACTACAACTCGTCCACTAGGGGTAACCTAGGGGTTTAAAAGGCTTGTTGCATATGCTAAATGCAATCGAGAGCACCTGCGAAAGTGGTATAGGTAGGGTTTTTCTTTTTGTGATTTTTTTTATTTTACTGATTTCTCTCTGTGCTGACCTACTTTTACGTTGATATTTTTGGAAAAGTCTCTTGATTCTTCATCCAGGTACTATCTTTCCCTCACTCCTCTTTCCTTTTTTGTCTCATCTACATCGCATGCTTATTTCTTTTACATTGAGGACAATGTAGATTTTAGGTTGGGGGTGGGAGATTAGGTTACCTAATCAGTATTTTCTTGGTCTTGAGCAAAATTGTGAAAATTTTTAAAATTTTTCTGGAATTTCTTTTGAATTCAAAGTGATTTTGAAGGATAGTTGTGATTTTGAAATTACAAGATTCAGAATGTGAGAAATTTATGACTCTTGGATTCGGTTGTCTGGCAGATTTCACACTTAAGTTTGAATTGTTAATCCACGATTAGAAGTTGTAAACATTGATTGAGCCATGATTTCACATATCAGATCTCGTTTACACATTAAGTTTTAGTTCGATATTAATTGATAACATGGTAATCACTAAGCATGAAAGGAACCAGCCTGAAAAACAAAATTTTTAGCATCAGTCTATAAAGAAGAATTGAAAGAATAAGTCGCATAATCGTCATCATAGGTTTGCTCCCTATAGATGAAGATTCGATTCCTCATAGTTGACATGAGAAAAGATTTAGGCGACAAGTTTTCACCATAGGTTTGCTCCCTATAGGTGTAGATTTGATTCTCCTCCTTGGCGTACTATTCATAAAGAAAATAAAAAAAATGGTAGAATGAAAGGTTAATCTGTAAGGCAAGTGTTGGTTTCCAGTTTTGGGTGACATGAGCTCCGTTGTTAATTACCAATGATATCATGAAATTGACAATTGAATCTCTTAATGGTTGAAAGCTGAGATGACACTATACACTCATGAAACTCAATGTTTTAGAATTATTCTAATTCATGGTTTAATAGTTTGAACTTGTTTATGAAATTTACAGTGAACTTGATTCCAGGAGAAAATTCCACTCACCATGCATGAATCGTAGAATGATCACATCTCGACTATCTGTTCACAAGTCACTTGAATTTACAGGAATTGTCTTTTATTTCCGAAATTATTTTTCGCATGTTTTGCTCGGGACTAGCAAAATGCTGGTTGGGGGTTGTGATCAGGTCGAATATACATATCAGACCCCAGTAATTGCCTAAATTTACATACCTGATAAGGCTTAATGAGTGTATTAATTGTGTATCTGTCACAGGATGAAATCAGGAGTGATAATTGAAATTGATGTTAAGCATGGATTTCATGATCCAAAGTCTCCAGAACACGGGATGGACTCCAGAGAACCAATAATGAAGATTTTACAAACGCCTGGGATCTGAGGAAAGCAAGCCAAAGGGGCCCGAATTGGTGCAAATGCAAGATCACATGTTTCCGCCATCCATCCGTTCAAATCGAAACTTCATACATGTGATGGGGGCCGTAAATCAACCGTACATATTAAATTTCAGCCCTTGAAGATCTCGGGAAGTGGTCCAACGGACAAATCAGCCCATTAATCTCGATTCTGGGCCCACCTGATATTCGGAACTACTGCCTCAAACTTGAATTTGGCGGTTGATATTATATGAAGAAAAGGATGGACGGTGCAGATTTCTCATAAACATCATAGTGGGCCCCCCATGTGTGAGCATGTGCACCATGCACTCAAAACGGCAGCCGTGCACCGGACGGCTGAGACGGTCAGCGCGTGCGCTGACCGACTCCTCTCTCAAAATCAAAAACCGGAAATCCGGTCAAGCGTCTTTCGCTGTCCGATCTGCGATCGGTTGTGGGTCCACACCATCCATCAATCAGATGATCCGGATCGTCCATCAGGTCCAAGTGAAGCTATTACATTGCCTAGGTGGCAGAATTGCAAACGGTCATCCGGAGTAAAATCTAGCCGTTCAAATGTCGGTTGGACGGTGGAACAAGAAAACCGTGTGGGCCTCATCAACATAAGGCGGAAGTTCATTTCCCAACCGGAATTTTCTCCTCCATGCAATGGACGGAGTGGATTATTGGAAAAGTTATCGAAGTGGGCCCCACCAGAACGGACAGCGTTCGCGTCCCTGTTTACGCGGCAGCGAACGAACGGACGCTGTCCGTTTTTGCGAAGCATTGTGGGCCCCACCCATGGCCTGTACGGCCGATCCAAACCGTTCATCTTGAAGAGGGCCGCGAGCACTACAAACCCATGCTGATATTCCATTCCCATGCGTACACACGTGCATGATACAGAGGCCACAAAAGGGCTGACCCTGCAACGTTCAAAACTGATCTCTTCATGTTTTCTTTCTCTGGGCCGCGTTAATGGACGTTCAAAACCACCCATTCTTGACTGAAATTTCATCCTGAATCCAATGGACGGGGTGGATTTTCCAGAAAATACTTCGGTGGGGCCCACCGATCATGGCTGCGAAATTTCATTCCATGTCCTGCTACAAACTCTGCCACTGATCCAGCTTTCCAGCAACTATAAAAAGGAGTCTTGGACATGGGAAAAGCATTGAGAAACAGGGAGGAGTTCCAGATCTACAGCAAGGAGAGAAGAAGAGAAGAGAAGAAAGAAAGAAGAGAGAGAAATTGGTTTGATTTTTCTTTTATGACTTTTTATTTTTATTTATCCATCTGTTTAATGGATTTTATGGGTAACTAATCTCTCAGCCAGGGCTGAGATGAAACCCCTAATTTGAACACCCTTTGTTCTATGTTGATTTTACTTACTTTAATTAGATTGATTTGTTTCTTTCCCCTAGTGTGCTTGATTGTTTTAAATTCTATACTTCTCCATCTATGAACTTTGATTAGAGTCTATGGATGGATGTGGTTGGATGCTTATTGTAGGTGCTTGTATCTGATCATGAACAGGTTCCTGTAGAGGAAGAAACAGGGTGCTTTAATGAACTGCATATTCCATATGCCCGATTAAGGATATGGGATATGTTCTTCATAGCATTGCTTAAAGGAATTAGACAATCTGTATGCCCGATTAAGGACACAGATTGTGCTTTCTCTAGATAGGTTAGATCAATCTAATTTAAGGTGAATTAACAGACGAAACAAAGGTTAGGATAATTAGGGTGGATTCAAAAGTCCTAGTGCTCTTCCTCTGATTGAATTTTCTTCCTTATTCTCAATAGTTATTTCCATAAATTTGTGTTAGTATTTGATCCATTATTTTGTTGAATTAGTTAAGAAGAATCGTGAATTTGACTTGTGACGACCAGTCCTCGTGGGATTCGACCTCGATCTTACCGAGTTTATTACTACATCACAACCCTATACTTGGGGAGTGAACAGGTTGTGTTTATCCACGCCGTCCAGGGACGTGAGGCAGTGAGGGAGTGGCTAACATGGAGTGCTGTGTACTGACATGGGTGTGTGGTCACAGCAAGTGTGAAGTGACGTGGGTGTACAAAACAAAATGGTGGGCCACTCATGCAGGCCCCACCTTGATGTAAGGCTTTAATCCAAGCCGTCTATTTTATTCCTCAGCTCATTTCTAACGTTGAACCAAAATTTGAGACCAATCTGATTCTCGAGCGGGCCGTACCATAGAAAATAGCGGCATTACTGTTAAAACCCATCTTGATCCTTCTATTCACCAAAAATACGGCGCATATTGGTCTAATTTCGCTAATCAGGGGCCGTAGAATCCAATGGTTGGGTTATATTTTTCAGAAGCGGGCCCACATGGGAAAAACTGCGGAAATTGGTTTTTTTTTTTTTTTTTTTTAAATATAGCAAACAGCAGCAGCAGCGCTGCGTCTGTGCTGCTACTCTACTGGCGGAGGACGCAGGCAGCGTCTTGCAGCTGCCTGGGCGGACGGGCTGGGCCTCACGGCCCCAGCCATGGGCCCCCACTGTGATGCGTTTCGAACATCCACGCCGTTCATTGGGTGGCCCATTAGGGAAGTGGGCCCCCTTTCAAAAATCAACCATATACGGAACTCAGGTGGGCCATACCATCTAAAATCATGTGAAGACATGCTTAAAACATATAAAGTCACTTGGTGGGCCTACCTGAAATTTGAATACGGCTGAAACTTGGTCTGAACGGTCAGCCAGGTGGGACACACATAATGGGTGGACTGGATTTGTGAACCACATTACAGTGGACCCCCAGGTCCACGTGACCTTATAAACAGGTTGAATGGCAAGTAACATTACAGTGGGCTCCCTGACCGTGGGCCCAGGTCACGTGTGACCTTATAAACAGGTTTGATGGCAACTAAATATCACAGTGGGCCTGGTCTGCGTGACCTTATAAACAGGTTTGATGGCAAATAAATATCACGGTGGGCCCTGGTCTGCGTGACCTATGAACAGGTTTGATGGCAAATGAATATCACGGTGGGCCTTACCCAAGGTCCACGTGACCTTATGAATAAGTTGGATTTCAAATAAATATTATGATGGGCCCTTGGTCCATGTGATCCTATCAACAGGTTGCATGGAAAATATACATTATAGTGGGGCCCCACCCAGTTTGACCTCACGGGGAGCTTATCGTTAGCTTAAGCTCAGTGTACCTTTTCCCTATATATATTATTTATATTAGGTTGTGTGTGTGTGTGTGTGTGTGTGTGTGTGTGTATATATATATATATTATGGTGGGCCTTAAGAATTTTAATGGTGGATTGGCCCATTTGACACATGTGATTAGGCCCACCTTGGTACAAATATGAGACACATGTGATGGAGCCCACATTGATGTATTTATGGCCGTTGTCGAGGCCCACCTTGATATATACAGAAGGGCCATGAGATTAGGCCCATTCGATGTATTGGAGGCCTATCAGTTGAGGCCCAATAGGATGTACATGAGGCCCTTTGTTACGTGATTTCACCGTGGTTTATGTGTTGACTCTTATGGTGGGATATGCCTTGGGAGCAATGATGGTTTGATGTTCACATTGTATGGATGATGTTGGTTAAATGGTCCGCATTGTTACTCTCCCTAAGGCCCACTGATAGGCCCATACTTGTAGTGAGTAGGCCATCTAGGCCCATATCCGTTATGCACAAGCCCATCACTATATAACATGTTTAGTATAGATACATGATTCATGATCATACGCATCATATGTATGCTTGGTATGAGGAGTGACTGATCATAGCATATGCCTTCAGGCAGACTGTTTAGGGGCTCCCTGATAGGCGGAGTTCCTACATGAGCGTGTGCCTCACGCAGGATGGTTGCATGACTGATAGTGTGATACATGCACTTGCATTTGTGTGATTGTGATATGCCCTAGCGACATCAGGGCCATAGCCTCTACAGACACACCGTGGGTGGCTGATTGGATACCAAAAACCGTGTTCTAGGCAATTGGGGCGCCATAGATGTCCCTGGGTGAAAGTCCCTGAACCCGATGGTATCAAAGGATGACTCCAACGTCGAGACCGATTGGATATATGAGCGCACGAGGGCCAAATACCATGTGGCCGCGTCTCCCCTGTGTCGTGGTCGATTGGAAAGGGGTGTGGCCTTACTCGCCCGAGAGTAGGGGGCATTACTAGGCTGAGTTTAAACCAGCTTAGAAATGGGTTCACTATCGACTTGCCGGATAGATGTTGGCAGACTATTGGCCAGGAGGATAGTGAGGTTTCTTATGCTCACTTGGACTGTGCTGCTAGGAGAGAGACAATGTCATTTGGAGTGTACTGAACCCCGATGATTATCCAGACTGAAAACTGTACTGATTTGATGCTTTAGTGAGGAGTTGCATTGGTATGAGGATTGGCATGCCTGACTTACATATTGCATTGCTTGGCCTTGTATAGCTGATATCATTCATATCTTGTACTGCATAGCCTTGGTTCGGCTGGTTGCATTTACGTACTCATCAGCATGATTTCGCATTATTCTGACATTGCATTCTGAGCACGTTCGCACACACTTACACCACCCTCTAAGCTTTCTATAAGCTTATGCATGATTGATGCGTGCAGGTGACGCCAGGACGCAGCCGTTGTCTTGCCGCAGTTGGAGTGTGCAGCCGAGCTTTTGGAGTTTTTATCATTTTCAGTATATTGTATTTCTCTTTCATACGCCTTGTACTCAAAAGTTTTTGATCATAGTAGATTTTGTGATGGTGTTCTTGTGGTTTTGTTCATGGGTTATGCTTGTAGTTATGCTCATTATGAATCAAATTGGTTATTAGAAATCCTCCTTGTAGCATCCCAGGATCGGAACCTGGTATATGGGTGCCGGGAGCCGAGAATGGGGTACTACGGAGGCTGTCGGCGCCGGATTCGGCGATCGAGAATTTTGTGAACCTGGTCTCCGAGTTCGGGGCGTGATAACACTCCTTCGGACTCATCCAATAATGAGGGTGGTTGGGTAGGCTAGTCTCAGGGATGAGGTTTATGTGATGTTTGATGTCTCTCGTTGGGGGGTATTCCATCAGGTAAATCTTCAGGCCAGATTTATTTGAATTCGTTTAGTAATAGTCTTAAACTTGGGGGAATGTTCGAGGGTTCCAATTCCTCACCCTTCACCACTATGGCGTATACCTCACCGGTTTCCTTAGATTCCACCATGAATCCTGTATGGTCAAGAGAAAACTCCCCTCTACTTTAAAGGCTTTAGGGTGGTTCTCTCGTGTCATAGGAGCAAGGATTATTTTTTGACTATCCTTGACGAATATGTAAACATTATCTCGTCATCGATGGGTTGCATCATGGTCTCACTGCCAAGGTTGACCGAGTAACATATGGCATGCTTCCATGTCGACCATGTAACAAACTATTTGATCCTTATAATTTTTGCCAATTGAAAACGAGATAGTGCATTGTTTGCTTACGTCTCATTTACCTTTTTTATCTAGCCAATTAAGTATGGGGAAAGATATTTTGTTGTTTGTAGCTGCAACTTGTCCACCATAACTCTTGAGACGATGTTATCGCTACTACCACTATCTATGATATCATCACAAACCTTTCCGTTGATAGTGCACCGCGTACGGAATATATTGTGTTGTTATGGATGTAATTCCTTCCGTGGGGTATACAGTAATTGCCTTACAACTAGAGTTTTTCCATGATCCTCGCCCATCAATTCATCACCATCTGTTTTTTTCTCAGTGGCTTGTTCATGTTCATTAAAGTCAGGGTCTTCTTCTGCGGCCTCGCATTCAGTGCCCCCTTCGTTTATGATCAAGTGTGATACGGGACGTTAATGACGGGTGTTTGATAAGTGGCTTGGTTGGCCACAGCTGTAATAATTGTTTGACCTTGGTCGAACATAATGATTTAGAATTCTACTCGGGCTCACTATTGTGGGTGCTACACATTGAGGCCTAGATGAGCCGCTCCCCATATCACGGTTTACGGTTGTAGGAGGTCAATGACATTCTCTTACCGGTTCTTTTTCTTATGCTAGCACTGAATCCTGTGCGGGACCCGTTATGGGGGGTCGAGTTAAAGGATAAGGCCGATTCGAAACTCTTGCAAGCTGCGTTTCTGCCATACCTGCCAACTGAACTGCTTCATCCACGGTCCCGACTGGGTGCATCTGAATTCGATCCTGAATTGTCAATTGTAACCATCTTATAAATCATGTCATCTTCTGTGACTCAAATTCTAAAAGATTATTTCATGTTGTCAACCGCTGGAATTCTTTAATGTAATCAGTGATGGTTCGATTTCCTTGTCAGAAATTCTGGTATTGTCGGAATTATATCTGGTCATAATCACTTGGGAGAAATTGTGATCGAAGAAGACGTCTCCTCCGTGGCCATTATAAGATGGGCACCTTTTTCTAGCGGGTTCGTGAGATTTGTAATTGCTCACACTATTTAGAGCACAGATTTAATTTAAACTACCAATTTTAATTTAAACGCTATTTTACCTTTTTATGATTTGACATATCCATATAATCAAAATATCTCTCTACTTTCAGTTAGCCAATCGAGGAAATCTTCTATGCGTAATAATCATTAAAACTAAGAAGTTTAGCCTTACTTCGATAGTCTTTTTTAACACGATCTAGATGATCACCTTTATGGATTAGCTGTCGGGCAAAACCTTCATTAAGGTCCTCATCGCTAGAACTTAAATAATTTGGTGTAGCTCGACGGTTTGCCACTGGTTGTGCTCTATGGAAATTGTGGTTGTACCGTACAACAACAATGGGTGGTGGAGTAAGCATAGGCGACGGAGTACCACCTAGGGCTCAGGGGGGTAGTAGCACATCCGCAAGATGGTTGAAGGTTGCTTGCAGCCCTTGCATGGTCAACTAACTCTTCTAGTGGAAAGCTTTCATTCTTTCCGTCACAAATCCCCGGATCACCGTCCACAGGATTTTGGCTCATACCTTCGTTATTTGCCATCGGCCCAAGGGGAATCCTTATGCTGATACCAATTGATGCAGAGATGAACGTGATGAGGTTGAGCACTGTCTTCCTCAAGAGGTTAACTATTTCGAATCCATGAAACTTCTCTGGACTCCGCACAGAGGCTTCTCGAATCCACGAGAAAGAAAGCAAGCAAAATAGTAAACAAATTCTATAAAATCTGAAATTAATTAATGAATGAAATAAATGAGTTTGCAACCCTTTAAATAAGGATACCAAGCAATGAGAGAGAAATCAGAAGCAAACTACAACTAAAACTCCTAGAATTCATAACTTACTATAAATAGTAAACTTACTATTTATAGATGGTAGTGATGTCTACTAGTGCGCAAGGTTTTCGGCCAAAAATAGTAAGTGTCCTATTTGGATTCACCAAGCTATTCTCCTAATTTTTCTAAGATCTTTTCACATTGGGCGCAACTCTTAAAGCCCAACGAATGAAGAGTTATAATCAAACTAAACTTACTATTTATAGTAAAAACGGAATTAAAATAGGGAAACGACCATCGATCTAGAGGTATTTCGCAAATTTGGCTTGCATAACCCAACATAGCAGGGTTAGGTGGCTAAAGTAGCTCGTTCTACCCCAAAATCATATATTTTATGCCTGATAACTCATTCCGGATTGTGAGATACGTCCGATCTAAGGTCTGACAGTCCGGATCACTTCTGTCATCGACAGGCCTTTTTTGATCCATCTTGTCCATGAAACAGTTCGTGACCTGCTCTACATCAGCATCTTACCCTCACATGAACAGCCAATGTAGGCCATCGCTTACACGGTGGCCTAGTTTGATTGAATTAGCAGCAACACTCTTTTGGAACGCCTAATGGAGCCGGTAGTCGATGTTGAAGTAGGATCTCATCCTAGCACTTCTCTAGCGATTTTATTGCATTCTTCGAATAATTCGTAGAGTGTATGCAATAGGTCGCTTGAGTCTTTAAGTCACAATTTGAAGTAAATGAGAAAACAATTCAAATTCTTATGAGACTCGAGGAGATTGATAAGTGTTTTCTCATACTTCGCCCTGGTGGGGAAGAATGACTCGCTGAGCTTGTAACCAGAGCCAGCGAAGTTAAGGCGCGAGGTCAGCCTTCACCGCCTCCATCGGCGACAAGGAATAACAGAGATGGACGGGCTTATATCCAGCCGGAACACCTCGACCAATAGAATTATTAAACGCTTGGGAATCAATATTCAGTAAGACCAAGCCCTTAGGGCTACCCATTCGTTAATATATAACCATGTGGCCAACCCACTAAAGGTGCAATCCCTCAACGGATCTATCGGCCATAGTGAAGTCCTAAGGGCTGAGCACCATGGAGGGCAACTTCAGGTATTCTCGGTCCCTTATCAAGGGTATTAGAGGACACAGGTGCCCAGGGCCAACCCACGGCCACGTCCCAGTACCATAACAACAATCATAGGACTGAAGTGCTTGAGAGGTAACCTCTAGTTGCACCTGCATTTTACCAAGGGTAGTACATGACATAGGCACTTGGGGCAACCATTGGCTGCATCTTTGATCCCTGATGACCACCAAAGGGTAGAGGCGCATAAGGGGCAATGACGGTCACACCTCTCCCAATGGTCGTACCCTATGTGTGGCACAACCAATTCATAAACAACCGCCAAGACATCTTGGCCATGTGAATCTGTTAGGCCAACAACGGCTGCTCGACCAAAATGATATCATATAACTCATCCAAGAGTACAGTGCCCAATTGAATGGCCGATGATTGCCTCGGCCAACCTAAAGAAAATCATATCTGGAGTGGGTAGACTGAAATTATGAGTTCCTTAAAAGCTTTAGATTCTCTGAGTTCACCTTATTCTCAGGAGATAACGAAACTTTTACAATTAAACGCATCGGACGCTTTACCATGCAATGCGGTGAAGCGTCTTACAATGATTCCCTAAAGCTCTGGTTATTTGGAAACTCTTTAATAGGAGTTGCCTTGCCTTCACATGATACATAAACCTCCCAGTAATTTGGTGCAGAACTAGGCTAAAATGGAAAAGTAGTTTCATACGTAGTTTCATTGTATTAAGCTGAAAGCTTCCATGACTGACCTTTCCAAGCTAAGTAAATTGCCAGAGAAAATGGCCAAACAATTTATAACCTAATTTAAGGTTGTTAGAAAATTGTTGCCTAGTCATCCTACCTTTGTTAGGGTTCGCGCGGCTAGACCTAGAAGGTATGTGTTTTGAGCTTCATAAGAACTTTAAAGGCTCATACTTAATGACTCATTTGACTTTTTAACAAGGACCCTAGGTATGAACGGATCTCCGGGAGGAGCAAAAGCAGAAGAATACATCCAAATGCACATTTTGTCGTAACCCAATTTATGAGATGTCATGGCAGCCATGGTGCCCACGCGACTAGACGAGGATTATAACACCTTTTACGAGGCAGTCTTAGCTGAAATAATTGTTACACGATCATGTGAATGCTCTGCTAACAAAAACTCCCTGGGGTCAGCATTTTCAGAAGTTGGTACCATTTATTGATCTAGACCATTGGTCTTTTACTTTCCATCTTGGATGGACAACTTAATGACCCATAAAGATCACACAGATTAGAAGATCTTGGTCACTGATCTTGGGATTTTCTGATCGAATGTGGATAGTTATTGTATTTCTTAATATATATTCAGTGGGCCACAATCAAAATTTTAAGATGGTAATATGTTGGAGAATTTCTTATATGGTCCCATCTTGATAAATAAATTTGACAACTTGTTAAGTTTAGAAAAAAATGAGCATAAAGAAACGGAGCCCGCCCTCATCCTGTTTGTGCCCTTTTCTCTCATGGTCTGGAATGTATATCTGAAATCCATCCTATCCATCAGGTGTGGCCCACCATGTATGGCCTTCAGCCCAAAAATTAGGTTAGATGGGAGAGCTGGTGGGCCATGACATAGGAAAGTATGTCTTGTATACTATAATTCCTCTTCAATACTCCCATCAATGGTGATGGGCCCAGTTTAAGTTGGCCCATTTGATTAGTGGGCCATTAAGTAAAGCACCATGCGGCTTATTTACCTTTTAGTTCACCACCATTTTCAAGTACAACCAAATTCATTGTAGAGTGGAGTTTATCTCTATAATCAAATAGACCAAGCTATCCCAGCCATCCTATTAATAGATAATGAACGAACCGTTGAAAGTAGAATAGCTAGTGTTCCAAATCCCAAGTGCAAAATCAAATGGTCCACACCTAGATCCACAGCTCAAGTGGTAGACTGAGTGAAAGATACCTCGTTTCAACACTAAGGTCTTGGTATCGATTCCTAGTGGGGGTGGCTAACAATATTGAAGTGTGAACTGACAATGGGTGTACTAACAAGCTAACAAAAAATAAAATAAAATCAGATGGTCCCACTCCATCCATAATTCGTCTTGGATGGTCAGATTGATTTCCGTACAAATATGCCACGTGTGCGGATGGAGCATAGATCACATCTCAAACTGAGTAGGACATTCCTATCCAAATATTGATGATATTTTTTTTTTCATGGCTTGTATTGCCGGAGCATGGGCCTCTTGAATTTGGCTGATTTTTTTCCTTTTGAAAAAAAGAGTCTAGTTGATGGTCACCAATTAGATGGTCATGATTACTCTATCAGTGTGCTTTTAATTCGAGATCAAGACTATGAAATATACCCAAACTACCCACACGTGTTTCAAACGCGTGATAGATGGTAGAATATAATGAGTATATATCTTCGACCGTACATTCTTCTCCCCGTGAGTTCAGTAGAAAGTAGGAACATAGAGATCATAATTGCAACCGCACGCGTGGAAGGTGCGACAGGGCAAGCTGTTGATATTCTGCGTATGTTTACTCTCCGAGTCCGTGTCCGAACTTAGAGAGTAGGGGGCTTCTTTTATGGGAAGATCCGAGGCCTTTCAGTTCCGAGGTCCGACGCCATCTTAATCCGATCGGATGCATAAGAGATAATCTGGAATGACGAAAATGACTGAAGGAAGAAATGATTCTCGGTTCGGCCCCCAGTTGTGCCCCTGCTTCGAGGTTGTCAATTCGGAATAATCTGAGGCCAGAACAGTCAGTGTGAAGCTCAAACCGAAACTTACTGTTCGACCAGAGACAGATCGTTCGACCACCCACATCTGCATGTCACCTGTTACGGGGAAACTCAATGAGTTAGGCCTGCTACCCGCCTCGGAGCTCAGAGGGGAAAGCTCAAAGTCCAGGTCTGAGGCTCAGAAGTCGGGGATTCTTCAGTGTGAGATCCTAAGCTAAGGCTGAGGTCGGACGTGGACATTCCATGCGCTAAACTTAGAAACGACCTTAAGTAGATACTACCGAATATCTCACCCGCAGATACGCCCCTCTCAGGCACGATACGCTACACAATCCTTAGATTACAGACAATATCTCCACGATCACAGTATCCCACTAATTGAGTGAATCGTGCCGAGATTAACGAACTCAGATCGTTCGATAGGCAGGTATAAATACAAGGGGATCTCATTGCTACAGGTAGGCAACATCTCACACCCTCTCCCTACAATCAATATAGACCTAGATTCCCTTGACCTGACTTAGGCATCGGAGGGTCCTCCAGCTTAGCCAGAGTCTCCTTTGCTCACTCTTTGTGCAGGACAAGGGTTTGTCGAAGGTTAGACGCATTAAGTAGAGGGTGGTCCAGATTTTGACCTCAACACATATATCACGGTGGGCCCCACAATCAGGGATCCATTGAGGTATCTAGGGAAGCCACGTCCTATGTGTCATCGAGTTACCCCGCGCGTGGATGAATTGTCCACTAATGATCTCACATATTGGAAGATCTTAGCCGTAAGGCCCATATCCTAGTCCGTACTGTTCCGTAGACTCCCGCAATCCTCCCGGTCGAATTTCGGCAACTTGTGATCTGTAATCGACGTTTACGCATGACCCTAAGTCGTATTCTATAGATCTTAGTCGGCTTAATCCGAGACTTGTACCATTGCGACCGCACCGTCGCCGTGGTTCCAACACAACATCTTACGCACCGATTCGATACATAGGTCAGGAAATGTAGGCCTGCGTTCAGTTTGAGGAAAAACACCGCGCGTTTGCAATCCCAAGAGGATCTCTACATCATGTCACATCAATCAATCAATCACCTCATGTCAAGTACAAGAGCAACCCCAAAGTCAACTCTCTCCCTCTCTCTCTCTTACACACCCATACATGTTAAGTACAACTATCACCTCACATCCATCACTCACACCCATCACCTTTCTTACAACCACCCCTTCTCTCTCTCTCTCTCTCAACACACTTTTCAAGTAACACCAAAGTGGTGGACGTCCAAGCATTTCCAAGAGAGAAAGTGAGATGTGTGTGGCCCACTTCCCATCCCAAAATCCTTCATCCTAGCCATTCATTTCTCATCATCTTCCATCAAAGTGAGACAAAAGGAGCTCAACGTTCCATCGAACCAAGAAGATCGAACGACAGGTGTTTCTATAGGCCTAGATTTCATTCTTTTGATGATGGGTCAAGTGGGGCCTACCGATTGATGGTATGGATCTCACTTGGGACCTTAGATATGACAGATGGCCCACAATGATTCTCATGATCATTCCATGATGGGGCCATTCTCCATGGACCCCATCATGATGTTTACTTTCTAAGTTTGAAAGAGGTCATCCAGACCTTTCATTTCGGTGGAGAAGGAATCTCCACCGTTGATTTCGATTTTGGTGGGCCCACATGTATTGGGACCCACTTAATATATGATTAAATGCATGAAAGGGATGGCCCATAGTGTCTGGGTCCCTCCATCCCATGTGTCTCCTTCTCTCTCTCTCTCTCCCTCTCTCTTTCATTTTTTGTGTGATGATGTGGCCGTGCGGCCCACCCAGATGTACCCCACCTTGATGTATGTCTTATCCACACCATCTAGCCATTTGGTGGCCCACCTAGGTATCACCCACCCCTCCTTAGCATGTCAGTAGGTGGGACCCACCTTATATATGTGTATGCAAACCGTCCAGCGTCCAGGGACGCTGGACGTGGCCGAGCAGTGAAGTATGAACTGACAGCATGGTGCATTGACGTGCAAACTACAAAAATGTTAGCTTGATTCAATAGGTTTTGGGTGGGCCGCTCATGTAGGCCCCACCTCGATGTATGAATGTAATCCACACCGTCCATCTTATTTCCTAACTCATTTTAGGTGTTGAGCCAAAAAATGAAGTCTATCCGACCTTTTGGCGGGCCATAGCATAGAAAACAATGATTTTTACTGTTCAAATCAATTAGGGGCCACTTTAATTTTTCTATCCACCAAAACACATCGAATATTAGGCTCATTTAGATTGTCTTGAGCCATAGAACCCAATGGTTGGGTTGGATTTTCTGGATGCGGGCCCTACCTACGAAAAACCCCGAGAAAACCAAAAAAAAAATACTTATGCAGCAGGCGCTGCTGCTGCTGCAACGTCCTGCTACGTAGGCGAGATGGGCAGGAACCATGGGCCCCACTATGATGTGTGCTACACATCAACACCGTGCATTTGATGGGTCCCCTTCATATATGGGGTGCCCCCAAATATCAGCCGTATATAGCACTCAAGTGGCCCGCACGGCAGGAAACAGTGGTGTTGAACGTCTACTATTGAAACCCTTTTTGGGTTGCAAAAGTTTTGAATCATTATGAAATTTGTTTTTCCTCTTCAATCCAGGTCTGTATGACCTTATCAACAGATTGGATGGTAGATAAACGTTATGGTGGGCCCCACGTGGGACCCACTGAAGTATGTATTGTATTTCACACCGTCCACACCACTGGACGGTGGGACCCACCTAATGATTTATGTATCCACACCGTCCACTGTTTGGATGGTGGGGCCCTCCATGATGCATGTGTTGTATCCATACGTCCAACCATTTTGAAAGCCCATCTTATGGCTTGAGGCTGAAAGGAGACAAATCTATTTATCTAGTGGGCCACTGATAACAATGGTGGTTTGAACGTCTACCATTGAAACTCCTCTGGCCCAGAGGTTTTGAATAAACATAAATTGTATTTATTTATTCTTATTAGGTCTGTGTGACCTTATCGACTATTGGATGGAAAAATAAACGTTTTTGTGGGCCTTGAGGATTTTAATGGTGGAAATCATTGTCACCACTATTATCTGGAGTGCGGTCCAGATGATCTTTCGATACGATTCATTCCTTGTGAAATGCTTTAGAATGATCTCTACATGGGTTTGCAATGTATATTAAGGCCCATTGATTCGGCCCATTTGATAAGGCCCGATGTGATATACAAGGCCTGTTGTTGAGGCCCACCTTGATGTGTATAAGGCCGTTGTTGAGGCCCACCTTAAGGTATATAAGGCCATGTGATGAGACCCATCTTGATGTATTTGTAGCCCGTCCATTAAGGCCCACCTTGATATATATGAGGCCCATGTTATGCGGCCCATTTGATGTATTGGAGGCCCATGGGTCGAGGCCCAATGTGATGTACATAAGGCCCATTGCAATGTGTGATTTTACCATG
Source organism: Magnolia officinalis (assembly GCA_021015155.1). NCBI lineage: Eukaryota > Viridiplantae > Streptophyta > Magnoliopsida > Magnoliales > Magnoliaceae > Magnolia > Magnolia officinalis. The sequence continues at coordinate 9,006,967 of JAJHSJ010000017.1, forward strand.
GTTTATATAATGATGTTTATGGCGGGCTATGCCTTGGGAGCAATGATGGTTTGACGCCTACATTGTAAGTACAATGTTGTTTAAATGTCCGCATTGTATCTCTCCTTAAGGCCCATTGATAGGCCCCTACTTGTTGTGTTTAGGCCGTCTAGGCCCATCTTCGTTGTGAGGTTAGTTCATCACTTTATAACAGGCTTAGTATAATTCCATGACTCATGCCATATGAGACCGATTCTGATTTGTCGAGGCCGATTGTATAGGCCGATTCAGATTGTTGAGGCCGAGTATCGTGGCCGATTTCGATTTGTCGAGGCCGATTGTATAGGCCGATTCTGATTGATGAGGCCGAGTATCAAGGCCGATTCTGAATTGTGAAGGCCGATTCCGATTTGTCGAGGCCAATTATATAGGCTGATTCCATTTGTCGAAGCCGAGTATCGAGGCCGATTCCAATTTGTCAAGGCCGATTGTATTGGCCGATTCTGATTGTCGAGGCTGAATATCAAGGCCGATTCCGATTTGTCGAGGCCAATTGTATAGGCCGATTCTGATTGTCAAGGCCGAGTATCGAGGCCGATTCCGAGTGTCGATTCCGATTGTTGAGGCCGACTTCGATTATCGAGGCCAATTTCGATTGCCAAGACCGATTGTCGAGACTTATATGATGTACATGCGACCTGTAGTTGAGGCCCATTGTTATGTATTAGGCCCATGATGCAGGGCCCGTTTAATGTATTTAAGACCCATGTGTAGGGCCCACATGTCATGTATTTGAAGTCCATGGGTAAGGCCCATTGTGACGTATTCGTGGCCTATGGGCAAGGCCCATTGTGATATGTATTAGGCCCATGAAGAGGGCCCACCTATTGCGTATATGTGGCCCTTGAGTAAGGCCCATTGTGTTGTATATTAGGCCTTTGCGGGAGGTCATGGGCCCATTGTATGTTTGGCTCTATGTGGGCCATTCCTTGGGGGCAATGTTGGTTAAATGTACACATTGTCAAGGCCGATTGTTGATGCCGGTTATTGATACCGATTATAAGTATGTGACAGCATAGCATCATGATACATGCCCATACGCATCATCTGCATGTTTATTGTGAGATGTGATTGACCCTTGCATATGCCTTAGTATGGATGGTTTATGAGACTTCCTGATGGTGGAGTTATCCCACATGAGCATACGGTATGTGCAGGATTGATGCATGATTAGACTACATGACTCATGCATCTCACATTATGTGGTTGTGATTACTGTACGCCCTAGCGACATCCGGGCTTGACCTCCATAGGCATGTCGTGGATGGCCAGATAGGACACCGGAAATATTTAGTTCGAACATCTGCGCACTTTGGATGTCCGTGGGTGAAAGTATCTAAACCTCCGAGGTCAGGAGACGCCCCAACGTATAGACCGAGTGGATACATGAGCGCCCGAGTACCGAATACCAGTAGGCTGCGTCTCCCACTGTGTTTTTTCGGTTGGGAGGGGGTGTGACCTTATCCGCCCGAGTGAGGGGGCTATAAGTTAGGCTAAGTTTGACCAGCTCGTAAATGAGTCTGCTATCGATGAGCCGGGTAGGTATTGGCAGACTACTGGTCAGGCGGATAGTGTGGTCTCTTCCTCTCGCTGGGCTGTGCGGCTAGGGAGGTGGTAGTCAGTGTGGAGTGTACTAGACCCCGGTGATGATCCTAGAGAGGAACTGTACTTATATGTGGACTTGATATGAGGACTGACATGATATTATGACACCCCATCACTGTTGCACATGTGGGTGGGCACACGTGGGCAGACGCTGATGTGAGAGGGGTTGAGGCCTGGGTGAGCTACCAGTGGTTGACAGGTTACTGTGCTAGCAGGCTACTGTGCAGGAGTTGCGTACTCAGAAATTGACTCATTCATTCATTCATCCACTATCCACTCGGGCTAGTGGTGCGTAACTATTTGTTACGTGTACCTTCGTAATGGCCAGGATTTCAGTTGGGACGTGCGACTAACCTGAGATCAGGAGTTTACCATATTGTGTTTGACTATCCAAATTTAGGTATGAGACTGATTTGGATAGAATTCCCTTGTGATGAACCCCATAGCCTACGATACTATGTACTATTATACCGACTTCACTCCAGCTTGGTCATTTCATTCGCATCGCATATTGCATTTCATCCACGGCATATGACATTTTGGATTGCTACGTTCCTGCACTTATATGGTTTAGACGGACTTGACAGGATCTGCATGTTGCATTGCATCCGCAGTATATGATATTTAGCTCATTATGATCTACATTGCGTACTCTGACATTATATGACTCATGGACTTACCAGTATATTTCCGTTTACTCTGATATCGCACGATTGATGATCTTTCAGTATTCTACTTATTCCGATGATGTATGATTTATGGGCTTTATTGTATACTTGACACTTACCTTTCACACACTTTCACCACCCTCTAAGCTTTCTATAAGCTTATGCACGATAGATGTATGCAGGTGACGTTAGGTCACAGTAGCATTAAACTTGGAGCATGCAGTGGACTTTTGGAGCTTTGATTTTGATGCTTATGTATTTTCCTTTCAGCATTGTATTCAAATGTTTATATTAGTGGATATGTGGTGATGTTGTTTTGTGATTTGGTTATGCTCCGTTACAAAAAAAAAAAAAAATCACACTGAAAATCCTCCTTGTAAGATCCCAGGATCGGAATCTGGCACATGAGTGCTGAGAGCCGAGAATGGGGCACTACGGAAGCTGTCGGCGCCGGATTCAGCAATCAAGAATTTTGTGAGCCCGTTTTCAGAGTTTGGGGCGTGACATTAGCCACTGATTTAAACCTTTAAATATAGCTATGGTTTACTCCTTAGATATACAGCCACAACTAATACGGATCTAGTTAATGGCTACGAATCTACTACTTAGCTATATATTTTTGAAAAACAAAAATAAGGAAAGAATCAGCTACAAACTAGATCTGTAGCCATATATCCTTTTTTAAAAAATCAGAAATGATTAAAATGGCTTCTTCATATAGCCTGGGATCTTTGGATTCCCATTAATTTTATCATTTCGATTAGTAGGGCACAAACTTACTTTTATCTCCATGATTACTCCAATAAGTGTCTATCGATCAAATATTCAGACAACCTGATAGAACTAACTTTTAGTTCATGATCCATTTAAAAATGGTACTTATAATTTGGACAGTTTAGTTCAAATTACTAATACGCTGTGAGTGCAATTTCTCAGTAATTTCTAAGTAACTGTACATCACTCATCAGACTACCAAACTATCAAATTATTTCTCAAATAGAAAAGGTCAAGAATTTTTAAAATGTCATAAATGAAATGCACAACGGTTGTGATACTATTAAATCCAACAAGATGTTTGATGTATTGAAGTCACAATAGATTATTGGCCTTTCTACTCCATGAAGAAAGGCAAGCCCTTTTGCTCCACCCAATGCAATCTTCATTCTAGTAGATCAAGGCATTGTAAGGCATACCCCTATGGATCAAGGATAAATGTGCCAAATTAAAGTATAGAATAAATAACAAGAACAATTTACACAAGAGATTAAAAGTAAAGAATATGCAGTCCATGATTTAACCCTTACAAGGATAATTTTGGTCTCACCCAAATCCCTTTGAATTTTCAACAACTTATTAGCCTCTGTAAAGCCCTAAATAAAAAGAAGAAAAAAAAGAAAAAAGGAAGAAGAAACAAGGCATGGTTAGCTTGTTAATCTTTATTGCAACAAAGTAAACTCACATTCATGGGATGTTAACTATGTCAAGTTAGAATGGGCATTTCAGGGGTAATATGAAGACTAGAACTTTACCAGTATTCCAACCAGCACTTCTAACACAAACAATCAGAAATGTGGAAATATAGCAAATACTTGAAATTTCGTTAGAGCATCATTCAGATACTTGTGTTAATGAAGAACTCACTTCTTCATGAACAAGGGCCAATCATGTAAACCCAACACCCATTAAAATAGCAGGAGAACCAAGAATATCAACCTCATATCTTGATTCAACTGTTGATGTATCAGTGCTTCTTCCCTGATATTAATTCAATTGGTAAACCAAAAAGTGGAGTAAAAATCAGCTTCTTGGTATAATAGCTCGATAGAGTCTTGCCTTCAATGGTTTTAGTTTAGTATATGAATTTGTTCTCTATTCTCCATCTGATATTAGTGTGACTTCCGTTTCAAATTAATATTGCTTCCGCATTGTGTAGAAGCTATGAGGAAATAGTAGGCATAAGTACCTTTTCCTTTATTAATCATACCCAATAATTAGATAGAAGTATGCATCCAATCACTTGACAACATTGGGCAACTTACCTTCATAATTTCAGGATATGCAATTTGCTTCTCATTTTCTTCAAGATACACATCTTTAGCATTTAACCTTTTCATATTTACCTCCAGGATGGACCCTGTAACCAATGGTGATAATATCACAGAACACATATGTTGATGATCAAATCTGGTCGATCCTGTGTCACCTCCAACGAGCCACTGAGTACTTACAATTTAATGGGAAAAGAGAAGACATTAGGGGCACCGGTTAAGGCCGGAGACCCTTCGATGCCTAAGTCAGGCGTATGAACTCACAATAGGCATAGTATAATCGAGATATTTCTCATTTTGCATAATCTTTATTTTTTTTGGAGATAAAACATTCACCCTTCTTAAGCTTGTTCTTTATCGATTTTTTGTCTTGTTCACACAATCAGACTTCCTCTTCTTATTATTAGTATTGGAATTAGTTTCAATCATATGATCTCTTGATTGTATTTGTAATTGTTCTGTCTTTTTTTCGAGGAATCTATCTTCTTCTTTAATTCGAAGATGTTACATCAATTACTCAAGTAACATATCTTCTCTTTCATGGTTGAACTGATTTCAATAATCTTTCCAAGATAATGACAATTTTGATTTAATTTCATCGACATGAAAATTCTCATCAATTTTCATGTTAGAGGACACGATTTCATTGAAATAAGTTAAAATTCATGCACTTGTGCAAGTCGGTTTATCGTAAACCAATTTTAACTCATAAGTAATTTTCTACTGTGAATTTCTTATTACTTACCCCCTCATTTAGATACTTAGTTTTCAAGGCATCCTAGGCATCCTTAGTAGTCCATGCTCCAACATATAAGTAATATAGTGGCTCTGTGATCGTATTAAGAATATGATGATAACACATATAATCATCATCCATCCACTTTTGAATAAGGATGCATTTCTCTTCAATTTCACCCTTAGTCAATCGTTCAGTTGGATTAGGTTGAACAAGAGACATTTCACTTAGTATATAAGTGATCTTGAGCAGCTTTAATAGAAACTTAATTTTCTGTACCATCATCAATAATTATTTCCATTAAAGTATCAAGTTTTAGAAGGTAATGATTGATAAGACTGATTGTCACTACAGTGTTCTTTTTTTTTTTTCTTTTTTTTTTTTTTCCAATAAAGTAGGCTGCTACCTTTTCATATCATAAGAGGGCTATACAAAGGTACTTCGGCCGGGCCCCACAACAAAAAGGGGAAAGGCCAGCCTATCGTGAGAGAAGAAAAAACAAAATAGAGCAGCCCCGCTCCACACCCAAACACTTTCAAGTCTCTTTCCGCAGATTACCCAAGCCCACCCGGTTAAGAAATAAGAGACCTCTTGTAACATGAGGGAGGTTCGAAGCGAAAAGAAAAATGGAATGGGCTTCTCCATCACTACCTCTATGCGCCAGGTCATCGGCAACCACGTTCGCTTCTCTTGGGCAGTGAGTGATGGATATCTCAAACCGGGCTATGAGGCCCTTAATCCTAGCCCACCAATACAACATATTCCATGATGGGGAGGATGAGCCATCGAGCATATCCACCACTGCCTTGGAATCACTCTCCACTTCCACGTTGGAGAAGTGCCTATCCTCATAAAGAGACATGCCCTCCCAAATCACCCTGATCTCTGCCCTGGAGTTTGTGCCAAAACTGTACCCTAAGGCGAAAGCGAAGAGAAGCGAGCCAGAGCAATCCCTAGTGACGCCACTTCCTCCTGACGAACCCGAGTTTCCCCGGGCCAAGCATCAACATTTAGCTTAATCCAGTCCAACTTTGGCTTTGCCCATTTGACAACTTGAACTATTCTTTTTTGATGATTGCCAGCGAAAATTTGAAGCCCTGCGAGAGCTGCCACTAAGGATCTATTGGCGTATTTGGAGGGGGGAGAGTGGGGCCGACATAGCAGATCCACTAGAGGACACGGGAGATGACTCTAGCATGAGAAGGTGTGATCCCATCAAATCTGGCTTCATTTCTGGACAGTCAAATCTCCCAGAATATAAAAATGGGTAGCAGACCCATTAAAATGTGATTGCAGTCCATCTGCTTAGCCGAAGACCACCATTTAAAGGCCCTGCCGAATGCTGAGTCAGAAGCGAAGGAGTTAACGTGGAATATGGACTGGAAGTGATTCCAAACCACCAACTGAGGCCGCCTGAGGAGAATACATGGTCCAAGGATTCTGTGTTAGACGGAGGGCTGCAACACTCACATCTGGAAGCCATATGAATCCCCTTTGCTTGGATCTTATCGTCGACCGAAATAGCCTTTAGAATGATTTTCTAGGTAAGAAGGCCAAGCTTGGGAGGGATTTTTGGGTGCCAGACCCATGAGGCCCACGGTTTAATCACCCCGTGAAGGCGGGAGATCTACCAAGCCGAGTCGATACTAAATTCCCCAGAAGAAGAGTTGATCCAAATCTTTTTGTCCTATGAATTTGACGTACATATACCCTCATCCTAGACGTGGTCCAAAACGATCTAAGGAAGGAGAAGATTGGCCGCATCTGGGTCTCGCCAACCATTCAGACCAATGAAGAAGAATACCTATTGTTGCTACAGCGCAGAAGGGTGAGATTCCATTGACGCAGGGGACCCAGCCCGGTCCAGTCGTCTCCCCAAAAGTCGCACTCACCGCTACCAATAATCCATTGGGAGTTGGCCGCAGCCGTCTCAAAATGCTTTCGAATATGCTTCCACAAAGGAGAGGCCCAAGCAGCATTGTTCCCACTTAAGGAAACATCAGACGGGGATAGCTGAGAGGTATTTAATCTTCATGAAGGTAGCCCAACAGCTATCTTTGTCTCTGTTCATAATGACCCAGGCCATTTTCATCCTAAAGACATGCATGACGTCCCTTAGACTTCTGACGCCTAACACCCCTTCCACTTTTGGGGTAGAAATACGTTTCGAATTGATCCAACGACACTGTTCTCTGTCCCTTTCCCAGCCCCAGAAAAAATCTGTAAAAGAAGATTCTAGCTCGCCCAGAAGAGAATGAGGAATGTCTGATGCCGCCAACGTGTGTACCGGAATGTTGTTGAGAACATGGTTGATTAGCGTAACTCTACCGGCTTGAGAGAGGAGTTTTCATTTCTAGCCAACAATCCTCTGGTGCATCCTTTCCAGGATGGGCTGGAAGTAGGCTCTCTTGCTTCTACCTTTGAATATTGGGACACCCAGATCGGTAAATGGGGATTCACTCCTGAAACCCATAATATTCTGAACCGTCCTGACTCTTGCCTCGGACTGATGGGCAGATAAGATGAAAAAGCTTTTCCTGACATTAATACTTTGGCCCAAGGCTTGGTGGTAGTGCTCCAGAAATGTTTTGATCCGAGTCAAGGTGGTGCAGCCCCCATTGGCAAGCAATAGCGTGTCGTCAGCAAATAGTAAGTGGGACACGATGGGGCAGTTCCTATGAGTAATGAATGGTTGACACCTCCCACTTGAGAGCAGATTTTAAAAACCTCCGCTCAGGACTTCTGCTGCCAAAATGAAAAGGGCTGGAGAAAGTGGATTGCCTTGACTAGAGCTGGGCATCGGTCCTGATCGGGTCAGATCCGGGCTAACTCGATCAGATCTGAAATCCCATTGGTCTGATCCCGAACCAATCCATTACCGAGTCTGGGCCACCTGAGTCGGACCGCTCCAAAAATGTGGATTGTCTAATCCGATCCATGCCCGACTTGGTTTTCCAATTGGGCTAGGTTCGGATCGGTCCAGATGTGAGTTATTACATATCACGTGTGCACTATTGGAGTGCCTGCGTATCAAGTGTCATACGGAGCAGGAGTACCATACAAGAAAAGCAAGCTCTGTTTTCAATCATTTTTCCTTCTCTCTCTCTCTCTCTCTCTCTCTCTCTCTCTCCTCCTTTCTAGGGGTCATGCCATTGATCTCTGCAATTGAAGTTTCTTTCATAGCAACAAAAGAAATTCGTGAGTGAAGATGAGATATCCTAGAGATCAGCAACAAAAGAAATCCGTGAGTGAAGATGAGATATCCTAGAGATCAGCAGATTAACATCAGTTGCAGAAAAATGACATATGTAATACCTTAGTTTTGACAGTGTGCTGAACCCACCAAAGATAGGAACCGACATCAACTAGATACATTTTTCTGCAACTGAGAAATCTCTAGGAGAATCTGTTGAAGAAGAAGAGGAGAGGAATAAGATTGGGCGGGACAGGGATAGACGGCCGGACGACGAGATTCGGGCAGAGCCGCAAAGGAGAGGAAGAAGATTGCAGAAGAAGAGGGAAGGAGATTGGCAGTGGTGTCCGTTCGGTAGGGTCGGGCGACGATGCTCTTTCGGTAGGGTAAGAAGAAAATAGGGTAAGAGTAAGAGATTTAGGGTAAAAGAAATATATATTTATAGTACCCGACTACCCTCCTGGTCGGGTCGGGTCTGGTCAGTCCGGGTTTTTGGATCGGGTCTGTCCGGATACACCACTATCCAGACCTGACCCGAAAAATGATCGGATCTGTCCATCCAGAATCGATCAGGCCCGATCAGACTGTTGGTTTCGTTCGGAACGGTACCGAGTCGGGTTTGGTCGGGTCAGATCCACCCGATCGGACACCAGTTGCCCACCTCTAGCCTTGACGGAGGCCCCTTATTGAGCGAAAGAAGCCGCAAGATTTGCCGTTGACTAGGATCGAGAACCAAGAGTTCGACCAACACTTCTCGACTACAGAAATCTAGTTTTCGCCAAAACCGAACCGATGAAGGACCGCTTTAAGAAAAGCCCAATCCAGCTTGTCATGGGCTTGCTTAATGTCAAGTTTAATGAAGATGTTTCCACCTCTGACCCGTCTATAAATGTCCCGAAACAATTCTTGGGCTAGAGCGTAGCTCTCTGCTATGCTTCTCCCTTATACAAACGCACCCTGCTCCACCGAGATTATAATCTTGGGCAATATTTTACTAAGCTTATCAGCTATAGTTACACAAGCTGCTTGGGCGAAAGTCCGCAAAAGATTCTGGCACTATGGACTTAGGAATCAGACAGATCAATGTAGCTGTGAATGCCCGAGGGAACGAATCACCGATGAAAAAAGGGCGCACCGCTAGCAGTATATTAGGCCCCACAACGGTCCAACAGCCCTGGAAAAAGGCTCCTGTGAAATCGTCAGGCTCGGGGGCCCCATCCTTAGGGAGGATCATCACAACTGCTAGGGTCTATTCAAAGGATGGCTCCCCCATGAGCATGGCGTTGTCTTCCTTAGGTATGGAGGGCTGGACGACGTCCAGGAGGTCGTCAGGAAAGGACTGCGGTTATGCTTCAATGAGAGATGAAAAGAATTCAATCGCACCTCTCTTAATTGATTCTTGATCCGCTGCTACTGAACCATCAGCCAGTTTGATCTCGCTGATGCGTGATCTCCGAGCGCGATCGGTAGCCGAATTGTGGAAAAATTTTGTGTTCCTGTCTCCCTCTTGGAGGTAATGATTTCTGGACTTTTGTTTCCAAAAAATTTCCTCATGTGCTTCTAGGTTAGCTAGCTTAACTTTGGCCCTGTTAACAACTTGTTGGGAATCCAGGTTGTCCACTCACTGAGCGGCCCGCTCCGCTTAGATGAGGTCCTCCTCAGCTTTCTTAATGTTATGGAACATGTTCCCAAAAGTGTCTTTGTTCCCTCTGACCAAGGCCATCTTCACATTTTTCATCTTGCTTTGAAGGGTCTGCAACGAGGTGCCCACTAAGTCTGTATTCCACACCATCTTGACTTGATCAAGAAAGGACTCATGGGACATCCACATGCGCTGAAACCTGAATGGTTTTCGGAAGAAGCGCAGCTGCTATGGGAAAGTTAGGAGGAGAGGCGCATGGTTGGAGTTGAGTCTGGCTAAGTGCCAGACCTGGAAGTTTTGGAGTACAGTTATCCAGGAGTTGTTGCAGCAAATCTTGTCTAACCTGGCCAGCACTCTGGCCTGACCTCTCTGGTTGTTGCACCAGGTAAATTTGTTACTGCAGTAACCTGCGTCTACGAGACTCTCACTATGCCTGTCGAAGGTGGCAATTCCTCTTCTTTCTTCTTGGGTGAGGACTGAGTTGAAGTCGCCCACAACAAATCATGGAACAAAAGAGCCTGAAGATAGAGTGCTAAGCTAGTCTCACAGGGGTCTCTGCAGAATACGAGAGCATCTAACGTAAACAAAAGACGCTATTGCTACAGTAGGATGGCCCGGGAAACCAACAACGATAGATAACATTTGGCTAGTAGCAACAATAAGATTAATGGTTAGGAAAGGAGCATAAAAAGCCTACACTTTACCTCCTTGGGATGCATTGGAGATGGAGTTGTGGAATCCTAACTTGAGGCCGATCTTGACCCGTTTCTCGTCTCTGAGCATCGGCTCCAGAACAGCTACCACTACCGGTTTGAATTGTTTAATTAGGCGTTTGAGAGTCTTGATGGTAGGCAAGTTGCCTACTCCACGAGCATTCCAGACGAGGAGATTATCCATTACTCTCTTGCTTGGCTAACATCACTCTGTGCTTGAGTTCTCTGAGCCTTCCGTTCCAGCTCACTTCAACTCCTCTGAAGCTTGGAATGGTTGGCCTCCCTTTGCGGTAGTAGCAGATATTCTTTCCCGCTTTCCTGTTACCAGTCCCTTTTCTAGCTGCTATGGAGTCTGCCTGCTGAATGTTAGAGATTGGCTCCATCTTGCATGCTCCTGATCTCTTACCTCTGTGTGACCTTGATTTTCACCCTCGGCTAATGGAGAAGCTGAAGAATTGAGAGGCTTTGTCACTGTGGAGATGGGTTCTGGCCAGCAGGGTGAATGACAGAGGTCTGTTGCAGCGAACAGGGGATGGATCCGAATCTTCAGCTTGGAAGTCCTTGTTCTAAAATTCTGTCAGCTGTGAGAGGTGAATTGGGACATTATGGAAGAACGGGGAGAGGTCAACTGAAAGCTGGATGGTATTATCGGGATTCTCTCCGGCAGAAGTTCTCTAATGGAAGGCATTCCAATTAGAGAGGTCTGTTGCTAAAGTGACCATATGCATACTAAACTACTTATTATATTTTGTTGTTTGATGGCCTAGTTGAAGAATTTTAACTCAGAGGCGCGTTACAATGTCACTTCTTTAAGACAATTTATGCCTCCTAAATGGTGCAAATGAGCTCTTGTGTATTGTTACTGGGATTCAACCAGGCCCAGACTCACAAAATTTGTATATGGTATCAATACCAGAATATTGTCTATCATTGGTTTGCATTAATACCAATAAGATAGACTATCGTATTTTTAACCTTACTCTGGGCAAAAAGAACTCAATGAAGGAAGAATGACAAGAGAATATTTGTGTCTTCCAAATGGGCTAAGGTTGGGTTTATATAGATTTTAAGTGACCTTCAGTGAGAAGTCACATCATTATAATACATACTTCACTACCAAAAAATTTACCACACTGAAGGTCGTGTATTGCTCACCCTGATGGCTGTTAGCAGTAGGCGTCGCCTCGGCTAATCATAATAAGCTGTCGGCAAAAACAGTAGGTTACTAAACCTTGGTATAAGTGCACTATCAAAAAAAGTATTTTATAAGGCCTACCACATGATGTGTGTTTTATCTAAGCTGTCCATCCATTATGAAAGCTCAATTTAAGGCATTAGCCAAAAAGGGTGGCAGATTGAAGGTCCATGTGGACTACACTGCAGGAAACAATAGAGATTAATCGTCTACCATTGATACATGGTGTGTTCCACTCAGAGCTTTGATCTACCTCCTTTTTGGTATCGTGCCCTAAAATGAACCATAAAAATAGATGGACGGGGTGGATGATCAACATACATCAAGGTGGGCCTCGTGAGCCCCTAACTGGACTTCCAGTCTCTTGTTAGTAGAGACCGCCGCGAGAAGCCCATTACACCAGCAACATAGCTGTGTTCTAAGCGAGGTTTTTGTGATGATCTAATCTTCTTGGGAGACAGAAGTGTGATAAAAATAGGTCCGGGTATTAAAAAAAGATCGAATATTTCAATAAATTCACTATTTTATTTATGTTGACATCACCAACTTATGTGGGTCCCATCATGATGTATGAGTTATATCCAAGCCGTCCTTCCACTTGGTGATATGGTTGTAAGTCTTGAGAAGAAAAATAAGATAGATCCAAAAATCTAATGGACCACATTGTAAAAAGTAGTGGAGGATTGAAGGCCTGCCATCGAAACCCTTTCAAACGGACGGAGAAAATTTGGATCAATATGATATTTGTTTTTTCTCTTCATTCAGGTCTTTTTGACCTTATCAACAGATTGGATGGGAAGTAAATGTTACGGTGGGGCCGCATGAGAGCCGGTTTACCAGTTTAACGGTGAGAATCATTGTACCACTATCGGTGTACATGGCTTTAGAAGTTGTGGTATCATAACACAACTTCTTGTTGTTTTGTTATTAATAAAGGTCTTGACTTCACTATTATATCTTTATGTTGGTTCTTCTTACTGCATTTTGTAGTTTATTGTTTGCTTTCTTACTGTTGTTAGGATGTATGCTCACTGTTTGGTAATCTTATTCCATTATAACAAATGTCCTGCATTGAAACTCATGTCAACATCATGGTCTTTGGTCATTGGGCTCGTTGACCGAATGCAAGTTATTCTCTTGGTTTGTCACTCTTGTGCTTGTCTTGTGGCTATTCTCAATGTCCATGATCTCCCAAGTATAATTGCTCATTGAGATCATGGATAAGGCTTAGATGATGGCATTGCTCAGCAATTTGGCTTAGGTACATTTTTGGGTTTCAATTATTGTTCTTTTTTTCACTTGATAGACAGCTTCGATATCGCATCAGTTGGAGTAGGGTCCATTATACTAGATGATTTTAATTTTCATGAATCTGTCCATCTTAACAATTTTGAGTAAATCATACATTGTGACAGGTCAGAATGCAGGTTTTTCTTTGTTTTGCTGACTTGATGAACATAACTGAGGAGTCTTCATTTGGGATTAATTTTTTTTTCTTCCTTTTCATTTTCTGCATTGCAGAAACATATATCAATTATGGAGTGAGTATGCAACATAAGATCACATCATTCATTCCTAATGTTAGATTACAGGTAACTTAACGATGGTTTCTCTCTTATTCATCTGATTTCAACAACATTGTTGCATTAGAACTCAGTGCAGGAATAGGTGGTAACTACCTTATAAAGTCAGTGTTATTTATGGTCTACCATACACAACAACTTTTTTTTTTTTTTTGTTTGAAGAACAACCATCTCTTTCTTCTTACAGTGAAGATCTGTGTCATAGTTAATGTAGTTGCATTTGATTACTCTTTTGATGATGTTCAGGTGAACAACTTGTTTTGATGAATTTGATATTAACGTACATGCCTTGTTTTGTCAAAACAACCAGCTATATGCTCGTAGGCACTTTTTGTTTCCTCTTTGAGTATTGATGAATACAATGAACGTGTGATGGCAATAGTATGCTGTGAAGCACAGGCATGTGTAAATCCTTTTTTTTTTTTTCCCAACGAAGATAATGCAGTTTTAGAATGATAAAATCGTTTTTATTTTTTGTTTTTTTTGTTTTTTTGTTTTTTAATTTTGTTTTTATTTATTTTTCTTTCTTTCTTTCTAGCTCTTTTGATTTCTATTTTCCTTTGTTTTCAACAATAGAATTTTCGTGTACTATTGTCTTGATAGAGCAACTGTGATTTTTTTTTAAATTTATTTATTTGCATTTCAGTTTTAGTAGTTTGGATAAGTATATAGCCTTATTCTAAGAATACAATAATTTCCAGTTATATGTTTGGCATCCTTGCAACTCATTCATTACTTTTTGTGTTTTAGGATGCATTGCTCAAGAAACTTCTTGGTGATGACTACTTATCAGAAGAAGGTTAGTATTAGATTGTTACCCTTCCAAATGCTATTTAAAGTGGCCTTTATAAAGCATTTTTAGAAGCTTTGGTTTTAGATTTTTATTATGTCCCTATACATTATATTATATTTTAGGTTTTATATGGTAGTTTGAAATATTGGGTTTTCCAATTTCCTTGGACCAAACTGGAGTTTTCCAATCCTATCTGTCCCAACCTGACCTGAACTTGGGTTGTTTAAGTCGGGTTTGGGTCAACCAAACCCAAGTTGCAGCCCTAAACTCAGACTTCTAATTGCGTCTGAGGTCTTGACTGCTGGTTAATGCATGTTACTTTCTGACTGAGCCTGGCAACTATGAGATTTTGCTACCTTTGGTTCATATGTCTGTTAATACAATTTGATATTATTATCATTATAATTATGTGTCTATATATTGCAGAATTATATGATCCTCAGGTCCTGAGTTCCTAACTGTGGGTCTTGTAGTCTGATGATCTAGACCTTTGATTTGATGGAGCCTCCTAGGTATGGTCGTATAGACCATGCCTCAGAAATATCTCGACTGGACAGTCCTAACCCTTTGCTCTGTTGTCAGCAAATAGATGGTTAGGGAAACTGTTATAATGACCCAGATTCAACTGAACAAGGCCAAAGATTGGACGGATACAAGGGGGTCCATGTACGATGAGGCCCTTCCATCAATGATCTGGATAGCCAGTTGCTGCGCACTGTAGTGAAGCGCGGAAGGTGAGCCCTCAAGATCTGACGGTCTACACGATAATTGGGACCCTCACAAAGCTGAAGCTTGATGCTCCAATGGCCCGTCTATCTACTACTGGAGAAGATTGAACTATTCACACCTCCGATCCTTCGGTATATAGTGGTCCCGGATAGCGATCTATGGATCAGATCGTCCCAAGGACAAGCTTAAAATGGACAGGCTATGCTGCACACTATCTCTCTGTATACCTTTGATGTTTCTTATGATTTATACGAGAGAGGGCGTATTCCTTTTTATAGGAAAGGAAGGAGATGGGATGAGATCAGAATATCCGGTCTTTTCCCAACTTCCTATCTAAAATCAAATTCAAATATGAATTTGAAATTTCAACTGAAAGGAAAGAACGCAACGGAAAGAGTCAAACCAAATGGGACCCACCCACTAGTGATTGCTCACGAGTGGGCCCCACCGGCCTTCGACCAACATCTCCCACTCAATCACATTGTGGGATAGGCACATAAATTTGTCCAAATAACTTGCCTTATAACAATCAAATACTAAACATCACGATCAAAAGAATCAGAGGCGTGGGACCAGCTGGATCACCATAATCTTCTCACAGGTGCTTAAGTACTAAGTGATCAATACTCAATAACCCAAGCTTTGTAATGCCTGTCCTAGTCTGCATGACCACACCGGATAGAGTTAACTCCCGATCTGGAGTACTCGGCCAACATACGCACTTATCCAACTTATCGAGTTATTCTGAAAACTTGATTTTTCACAAACTTCGATTAAAACCAATTCAAAGCAATACTTATTTATATATATGCTTTTTAAGAAAAATACTGTTTGCAAAAGTCTAATAAAAATAACTCGATACTGCCGGCGGATAAGTCTTCGAGTGCGTATTTATAGTTCTAGAAACTTGGTGTAGCTGTCACGGGATCTTTCCCACGCAGATGTGTAATTTGGAATTAATTAAGCCGCTTTCATAGCGTAACTGAGTCTGGCCAATCAAGGACCTTTCGTCATTGTACACTAAAGTAGCGACACTCAATCTCATCCTCATATACAGAAGAGGAGGGTAGCTAAGGACACAAATAGTCACATACGGGACTGGCTACTCACACGTTGCAATGATTAGATCGAATCAAAGCAATCTGTAGGAAATAGGTCCCAACACGAGGCTACAACACACGTCGTAAAGTAGACAATACTAGGTGTAAGTTGGGTCTACAGTACGCAGGTTATTCTACGTAAGGTACGACTCATCTCATAACCTCATAACCTGGCTTTAATTTCAGGCCATAACATTGATCGCATGTAAAGGAATGGTGCGATTATGTTATTCGACTTTATCAGTCTCATCTACAATCTTTATAAGATTGTAGGCGGATACGACTCACTCATATCCTCATCCTTTATTATGCATAATAAAGGGAAGTTTATACCTCAATGTATAAACATAGTCCCAAATGTACCTCTCTTATACATTCAAGGTTGGTCAACCCGTGCGAGTGGGTGACCGGCCTGCCGACAAAAATAGAAATCCTACATGATCTCAAGGTAAATGCTGATGATCTTCTTACCTAGTTTATATTAGTGTTCAATACTGAATAAATGGAATGTATTATTCATTAATGAAAGATCAAAGGTACTACAAAACAAGTACATCAATCAAGTTTTCCTCAATCCCATCTGCCTGACGTGAACCTGAAATAGATCTCTAGCTATAGGTTTTGTCATGGGATCAGCCATCATCTCCTTGGTAGGAATGTAATTGAGGGCGACCTTTTTATCTCTCACTTGATCATGAACATAATGATACTTGATCTCAATGTGCTTAGATTTCTGGTGGTGTTTAGGGTCCTTTGCCAAGTCAATAGCGGAAGTATTGTCTATCTTCAGCGATATAGGCTGACGAACACTCGGTACAATTCCCAGACTCAATAGAAATCTACGAATCCATATATACTCCTGAACAGCAGCACAACATGCAATGTACTCGGCCTCCATAGATGATAGAGATGTGGATGTCTGTTTCTTACTCGACCATGAGATAGCTCCTCCTCCGAGTAAGAAAACATACCCTGAAGTAGACTTTCCCTCGTCGGCATCATTACCCCAAGCAGCATTCGAATATCCTTTGAGCTCGAGGCTTGTGCCTTCATAACACAACATTAGGTCTTTTGTTCCTCTGAGATAGCGGAATATACGTTTGACGGCTTGCCAATGAGATTGTCCTGGGTTACTCTGATAACGGCTGACTATGCCAACTGCATAGCTAATATCCGGTCTGGTGCAAAGCATAACATACATTAAGCTTCCTACTGCGCTTGCATAAGGTACCGAGGACAGCCAATTTCTCAGCTTTAGTCTGGAGACACGATTTCCTGTCTAACTTGGTAGCTTTATCCATAGGGGTTTTAACAACTTTTGAATTTTTCATCCTAAACCGCTCTAAGATCTTTTGTATATAGGTTGCTTGAGACAAACCTAAAAATTTCTTAGGGCGATCCCTGATGATTTTTACCCCAAGGATAAAGTTGACTTTACCAAGGTCTTTCATCTCAAAGTTCGAGAATAGCCAATCTTTAGTCAATGTCAATAATTGAATGTCATTACCAGCTAATAGGATATCATCTACATATAGAGATAGTATCAGAAAAGATCTTCCAGACCGTTTCATGTATACACAATGATCTTCTTCACTCATTGTGAATCCAAAAATGGTGATGGCCAAGTGGAACCTCATGTACCACTGTCTTGAAGATTGCTTCAGCCCATAGATAGATTTCAACAATTTGCAAACTTTCTTTGGATGTTTTTTGTCCATGTAACCCATGGGTTGTTGCATGTATATTTCTTCATCCAAGTCACCATTTAAGAATGCGGTCTTTACATCTATCTGATATAACTCTAAGTCTAAACTTGCGACAATGGATAAGATCATGCGGATTGAGGAGAACTTTGCAACAGCTGAAAAGGTCTCCTCGTAGTCAATGCCTTCTTGTTGTGTAAAACCTTTAGCAACTAATCATGCTTTATACTTGTCCACTGTACCATCTGCCTTTCTTTTGATCTTTAGTACCCATTTGTTACCTATCGCTTTGCGATTGGAAGGCAGATCAACAAGTTTCCAGACTTTATTCTTCTCCATGGAAGCGATCTCTTCGTCCATAGCATTTACCCAATCGACCGAGTTAGAAGATAATAATGCATCCTGATACGAATCAGGTTCATCATCATCAACTGCAATGCAAGAGAATGTTTGCCCTTCAATATCGAAATATCTTCGGAGAATCAATCCTCTTTCGCTTCGACGTAACTCAGGAGCCTGCTGAGATGTCCTCCCACTGTCCTGACGAACTATAGGAGTATCATCGTCTTGTGAAGCAGAATTTTCACTCTCCTGAGATACATCGGGTATTTCAAAAAGTTGGATTGGAACCTTTTGCTTCATTCGGCTTGGGTATCTATCTTCAACGAAGGTCACGTCCCGGGATTCTATCTCAATCCATCGTCCATGGTCCTCATAAACTAGAACGTATCCCTTTGAATGCATAGGGTACCTTATAAACACGCATTCAATGGTTTTACTATCAAGTTTACCTCTATGCGGAGTAGGCAGCAAAACATATCCCAAAGATCCCCAAGGGCGTAGGTTGGTTAGAGAAGGAATCCTCCCAGACCACATCTCATATGGAGTCTTAGGAATGTATTTGGATGAGACTCTATTAAGGACGTAGATGGCTGTTAACAGTGCGTCTCCCCAGAATGTGGTAGAGAGATTGGCTTGTGCCATCATCGATCTAACCATGTCCAATAGTGTCCTATTCATTCTCTCTGCAACACCATTTGTAAGCCATTATGTACTGCCGAACTATTCCAACGTTTTCATAGTATGATTTAAACGTTTCAGATGTATACTCGCCACCTTTATTAGATCGAAGGATTTTAATCTTTTTCTTAAGCTGATTTTCCACCTCAGCTTTATATTTAAGAAAACAATCAAAAGCCTCAGATTTGTGTGAGATGAGATACACATATCCATAGCGCGAGTAATCGTCGATGAAAGTGACAAAGTATTGACATCCGTTCCTAGCATGTACATTAAAGGGTCCATAGATATCTGAATGGATTATCTCTAGTGTGCCCTTTGACCTAGCTGCTTTGGAAAATGGTTTCTTCGAAGTCTTCCCGGACACACAATGTTCACAAAATGACAAATCAACTTTGGATAAGGAGTCTAACAGATCAGAACGTACTAGTCTAGTCATACGATCCTTTCCAATGTGACCTAACCTCA
The DNA here is from genome assembly GCA_021015155.1 of Magnolia officinalis. Taxonomy (NCBI): domain Eukaryota; kingdom Viridiplantae; phylum Streptophyta; class Magnoliopsida; order Magnoliales; family Magnoliaceae; genus Magnolia; species Magnolia officinalis. Next base: position 9,026,202 of record JAJHSJ010000017.1, read on the forward strand.
CGTGCCATTTTGAGATTCAGATACTACAGTTTCATTCGACATAGCAGACAAAGCAATAGATGCATTATCACATTCTATGTCTAGAATAAATAAATCTGAAATTAAATTACCCCATGCAAAAATGAGGTTATTCTGTCTCAAAGAAACTCTTGTCCCGGAAAATCGAATATCAAAACCATCAGCTAATAACCTAGAAATAGAAATTAAATTCCAACGCATCCCCGGTGCATATAAAATATCACGGAGTATTATTGTTCGCCCTATGCGCGTACGTAGATGGAAAACGCCAATCCCTTGTACGTCTTCAACAACGTTATTGCCCATGTACAGCTTGTAACTCCCCTTGGCTACAGGCTAGAATTTCTCGAGTCCTCGACGACTGCTTGTCACTTGCTTCGTTACGCCTGAATCCAAAATTCACTCGTTAGATATGATATCAACGAAAAGGATTTCAGAATAAACGCCTATATATAAAGTATCTAGTGACTGAGAAATTACCGTTTTTTTATGGGCGCACTGTCGAGCATAATGGCCGAAATTTCCACAGACAAAGCAGACTACATTTATCTTTTTCTACTTCTTTTTTCCGTTCCCCTTCTTGATATTTGGAGCAGGTGCTGTGGTCTTCTGTTCTTGGTTATTCTTCTTCGCCTTCTTTCGAGCTTTGGACCGTTTATTGTTAGCTTTTCGCTTATGGGTCTCTGCTACAAATGCCCTGACCGAACTTGGTTGAATTGCATTCATTTCAACCTCACGTACCAAGTGGCCACAAAAGTCTCTGAACGTAGTGATAGAATCAGTATGGTTCAGAATTCTTTTGATTTGGGCCCAGGATTCAGGCAAGGAACGGTGCATGGTTATAATCTTCTGATTTTCAGACAATTTACACCCAACATTCCTAAGGGCACCTATCATTTGCTCCATCTTACGGATATGATCTTTGATGGGGCAGCCGACGGGCATCCTATACTCCTGGAATTCCAATTCCATTGCCCTAACTCTTGCATCTGACTTTTGCGCATAGGCATCTGTCAGTGCTTCCTAGATTCCCTTAGCGGTTTCATGCACTTCATACGTAGGTATGAGTTCTTTGTGCATGGTGCTAAGAAGGACATTATGAGCCTAACGATTTTGTTTTCGCCACTTATTGTAGCGAGTCATCGCAACCCTATGTTCTTGTAAATTTCCATTTTCAGCCAAGATGGGTTCCTCTTGAACTACATCGAGTGTGTGAGATATATCATCCTCGTCCAAAAGGCATCACACCATGCGGGACCAATCTTCGTAGTTGTTGCCGTCGAAATGTTGTCCTTTCAGCTGTTCAGCGATTAACGCTTTGGTGGCCATCTCTACATTGCATGAGTATCACTACTTAGCTAAGATCTAAGGTATTGACACTAATCATCAGCATTTCTACGTGTTATACAAAATTTCATAATATAAAAGTAGTCAACACATCTTAACGAGATCTGAAAGCCCACATACCCGAATGGGCGGTGTAGAATAATCAAGTTCTCAAATTAAGATGAAATTGATACTTTTATAAAATTATAATTATATAACATGCAACCTTCCATTATTTGGTTGCATGCATCATTTGGTGGAGGAGATTAAACTCCCACTCAGGTTATGCACAACCTTTAGTTTTAACGTGGATTCTAGCACTAAGTTTTTCTATATGTTCAAATGAAAAATAAGGAGGGCTTAGATCTAAACATATCAAGCCTAATTATTTCACTCATATAAACATCATCATCAGAAGAAAAAAATGCTAAGATATCAGGAGCGTTTTATCTTCATCTATGATCATGACCATTAGTGATAGATCCGATCATTACCGTTAATGATCAATGTTGATGATGGATCCTTTCATCAACATTGATCATCATGGTTGATGATCGTTTCGCTCACTAATGATCTTTAGATCAACAGTGAAGATAATGTTATAAAGGAAACAACATTTATATGCATATATATGTACATGTCATAATCAAGAAATACGAGAAATATACATAATTACACATATGTATATGTACATGTATATGAGCAGTATGCCAATCCTAGGGCCCATCATTATATCACAAGCATACATGCATTCATTACACACAGTACTTCACTTGTGCATCATTATGTATTTATAATGTGTATCATCATTACTAGATGAGCGGCCCTTATCCCATGTACATGTGCCACATTGCTACAGGCGACATGGAAATTAGATTGCGTACTTAGTAAACTCCTTTGAGCCAACCTCAAAAGTATGTGGTTTATCCATGCCATGCATCCGTGTGGCCCACTTGAAAATTATATTTGTTATAAATTCAAGCTCACCAGATAGATGGACGGTTTGGATACAACACATACCTCGCCATCAGATGCACATGAATAGCTGACGTCAATTTAAAAGCTATATAGCCATGCGATGAGAAGACTTCTTTAGCACATGGATACAATACATGAACTGCTGACGCACATGGGTACAACACATGAATTGCTGACGCACATGGGTACAACACATGAACATTTTTATACCATGTTCATACACATATGATGTACATCAGCCAATATGCTTATCACAACAGCTATGTAGTTTGTATGATGAACAGTTTGGATATCAGCCAATGTGTACACAACGTAGGAAGCAGCTATGTAGTTTGTATGATGATCAGCCAATATGCTTCTCACAGCCAATCTCTCTAATTCCTACATAGCGGCTGATTGTATGATAGGAATGCCAATCATTCCAATTTATACATAGCGGCTGATTGTATGATAGATCAGCCAATCATTCCAATTTATACATAGGAATGCTTAACATGATCAGCCAATGTGTGCATGGAATGTGGACATCAATACGTTTACAGATTGTGTACATCAGCCAACGTGTACAGGTTATATACATATCACAGCTATATAACATCAGAATGTAGACATGTGTACAGAATGTAGACTTCAGCCAATGTGTACACACGTGTACACATGTGGACATCAACCAATGTGTACACGTGTACATGTGCATATTAGCCAATCAGCTTCCACTACGTGAAAAATGAAAAAAAAAGACGGATTTTGAGACGGTCCTGGACCGTCTCTAAAATTGCTTGGTTTAAAGACGCTTTAGAGACGGCCATAAACCGTCTCTAACATTTTAGACGGTCCCTGGCCGTCCTTAATATTGTCTTAAAAATTTTAATGTCCACAAATCGTTTAGGACGGTCGGTGACCGTCTTATATGCGGCTATTTGAGACGGTCATTGGCCGTCTAACTTAGAGACGGTCATTGGCCGTCTTTTACTTCTAAATTAAGACTTTCAAAGACCGTCTCTATTAGAGACGGTCCGTAGCTATCTTATAGCCCTGCTAAAGACCGTCTCTAATGGAGACTGTCAATGACTGTCTCTGTTAGAGACGGTCCTTGACAGTCTCTAATAGAGACGGTCCTAAACCGTCTTAGAACCCTGTGAAAGACCGTCTCTATCCTAAACCATCAGTTGGAGAATAAAGGAGCTCAAAAAAATTATGAATTTTGGCAAAAAAATAGTCGAGAAGCTTAGAAAAATAATTAATAATGTTTAAGAAAATTTTAAATTTTGAAAAAAAACCTGTAATTTTAAAAAATCTAGATTTGAAAAAATATTAAGAACTTTGAATAATGTTGATAATTTTGAAGAAAAAAAATTCGATAAAAAAATGATATTTGAAAAGGAAAATTTAAAAAATTAAACAAAATTGTGAAAAAAATTGACAAATTGTAAAAAAATATATTTTTTAAAAAAGAAAAAATTTTGTAAAAAAAAATGTTAAATTTATTTATAATAAAAATGATATTTAATTAAAAGAGTAAAAAAATATACATTTTGAAAAAAAAATGTTAAATTTTATTTGTGAAAAATAAAATTACTAAATTATTAGGCACATCTACTAATTGAACCTTTAATTGTTTTAGGACGATCTAATCAGTTCAAATTGAAGAGTAAATAACTTCAGATGTTTAAATCAAATTTCACTGAAATTGTTGATCAATTGTATGCCCATTATATATCTTTCTCATATGTAGCGTGATTGAGGCAATAACTAGTCAAATTGAGAGTATTGATAGTAAAATAGAGTGAATGAACTAGACATGTAAATGGGCCAAATATTTTCGTTAAAATTGTGACCCAACTAATTACTAGCCTCGTGAGAACCTAAGAATTGATGTTAGCCCCATCATAATGTGTGTCGAACATCAACACCGTGGATTTGATGTATCCCCTTTAGGTTATGAGATATCTCAAAAATCATTGGTAAACGAAACTCGAGTGGGCCATACCATTTAAAACTATGTGAAAACATCCTAAAAAATATAAAAGCACTTGGTGGAGCCCACATGAGTTTTGGATGCAGTTGAAACTTGGTCTGACCCCTCATCCAAGTGGGATACACATAATGAGTGGGTTAGATATGTGAATCACATTTAGGCACGCCCAATATATGATTATGAATGTTTTAAGGAAACATTTCTCCACTACATTTAAGTTACTCTCGTTACCTTTACTAGAGTAAACTCTGTGCGGTTCACCATTATTTATTTATTTTATCCACTCCATTCATCATGCATGTTGTAACAGATGATTTGAGGTCTAAATAACAAAAAGGAAGCATATCCAAAGCTCAAGTGGACCACACACAGGAAATAGTGTGATTGAACCTCTACCATTTAAAATTTCTTGGAGGCCATAAAAGTTTTGGATCAAGCTGATGTTTGTGTTTTCTATTCATTTATATATTTTTGATATGAACAACCTTTAAATTTTTGGACATTCTGATCAGTCCGAACATGAAGAGTAAATAACTTTAGATGTTTAAATCAAAATTCACTCAAATTGTTGATCAATCTTGTTTGCCAATATCTTTGTCATATGTAGTATGATCGAGGCTAGTATTAGTCAAATTGAGGGTAACGATCAGTAAAATAGAGTGAATGGATGCCCATCATGATGTGTGGTACTCTGCAATAGGTGATCAGTTCCATTTGCATCCTGACACAAAGGAATCCTAGGGCTACAATTTTGAAGATAGTGAAAGTAACATCTTACCTGTTGTAGTAATAAAAACACTATGTATTCTTTTCTTTGACTTTCTGTCCATCAACTTGCTATAAATGAATGAGGGGAAAATGACTTCTATGTTAGTTTTCCACCATTTGAAAAAATGATAGTGACTTATCCTTTTCATTGTGGCACTGATGTTCAGCTATCCAGATCATCCAAATTGTGAGTTCCATTGCAGATGGATTGTATCTCTAAAATAGCACTGATCAATCAATTGTAACCATTCAATTAATGGCTGACAAATGGGTGGTTGGGAGTAAAGTAGCACTATTGTTCTCATGTGGTGTGGACCACCTGAGATTTATATCCCTCTAATTTTTTGCAAAAAGCTCTAAAATGATCTTTAAAAATGGATGAACGGAATGGATGAAACACGTACATCATGGTAGGGCCCACAGAGCATCGTCGACGGTTCATCCAGTTTCGCATGTTTTTACATATATTTTATGGCATAAGCTAAAGAATGAGGTATATCCAAATCTCAAGTGGACCACATTACAGGAAACATGTTAAATGAGCGTCGACCATTAAAAACATTTTGGTAGCCTAAATCTATTGAATCAAGCTGATTTTTGTTTTTTCCCTTCATTTGGTCCTGTATGACCAAATCAATAGATTTGATGTAAATAAACAGTATAGTGGGCCTTAGGAAGATTTTAATAGTGGATATCCAATCACTATTGTTCTCATGTGGTGTGGACCACTTGACATTTATATCCCTCTAATTTTTTTGCAAAAAGCTCTAAAATGATCTTTAAAAATGGATGAACGGAATGGATGAAACACGTACACCATGGTAGGGCCCACAGAGCATCGTCGATGGTTTCATCCATGCCATCCATCTATTTTTATAGATCATTTTATGGTATAAGTCAAAGAATGAGGTATATCCAAATCTCAAGTGGACCACATTACAGGAAACAGTGTTGAATGAGCGTCGACCATTAAAAAAATTTTGGTAGCCTAAATCTATTGGATCAAGCTGATTTTTTGTTTTTGTCCCTTCATCTAGTCTTGTATGACCAAATCAACAGATTTGATATCAAATAAATAGTACAGTGGGCCTTAGGAGGATTTTAATAGTGGATATCCAATCATTATTGTTCTCATGTGGTGTGGACCACCTGAGATTTATATCCCTCTAATTTTTTCTAAAAAGCTCTAAAATGATCTTTAAAAATGGATGAACGGAATGGATGAAATACGTACATCATGGTAGGGCCCACAGAGCATCGTCGACGGTTTCATCCATGCCATTCATATGTTTTTACAGATCATTTTACGGTATAAGTCCAAGAATGAGGTATATCCAAATCTCAAGTGGACCACATTACAGGAAACAGTGTTGAATGAGGGTCGACCATTAAAAACATTTTGGGGCCATAAAAGTTTGGATGAAGCTGATATTTGTTTTTTCTCTTCATCTAAGTTTGTATAACCTAATCAACAGATTGGATGTCAAATAAACAGTATAGTGGGCCATAGGAGGATTTTAATGATTGATATCCAATAACTATTGTTTTCATGTGGTGTGATCCACATGAGATTTGTATCCCTCTCACTTTTGGGATCAAGCAATAAAATGATCTGTAAAAATGGATGAACGGAATGGATGAAACACATACATTATGGTGGGGCCCACAGTGCTCTACAGTTCTCCTAGTTGTATTAGGAAATTTTAGAGTACAATCCATTGATCTAGACGGTTTACTAGGTCCAACTCATATTTCATAGGCTACCATGAATAAATCATATTGATCTAACTAAAAAAAAAAAGAAAAGATTTGATCAATGGTCTGAAAATGGACAGTCAAGATCATTTACAAAAAAGTAGGTCCAATCAACAATTTGATTCATCAAATTTTTAGGACCATCATGGATTGCTTATGAGTCTAAAGAATCACTTTTGTTAGCCAATCGAAAGCATCCTATCCATGTCTTGGAAAAAAGATGGTCAGAGAAAAAGTCCAAATTAAGCATAGATTATATCACTCGTTCAGTTTAAATATTTTTCAAGGTAGCCCAGAAAATGTGTTCTGACTTAATAGATGATTGAGATCAATGATTGGACCACATTATATAAAAGTAGATGGAAGGAATGAATAAATCATGGGAACAGATTGGCTACTCCCCTTGACACCAGCCGTTGGCTGGTGGTCGGTGCTCTGTGGGGCCCACCATGATGTATGTGTATCATCCATGCCGTCCATCTTTTTATATATCATTTTATGATATGATAAAAAAAAATGAATTATATCTCAATCTCAAGTGGACCACATTATAGGAAATAATGTTGAATGAATTTTGACCATTAAAAACGTTTTGGGGGCCATAAAAGTTTTGGATCAAGCTGATATTTTTTTTCCCTTCATCTGAGTCTTTATGACCAAATCAACAGATTGGATGTCAAATAAACAGTACAGTGGGCCTTAGGAGGATTTTAATTGTGAATATCCATTAATTATTTTTGTCCTGTGGTGTGGCCCACCTAGGATTTATATTGCTATCAATTTTTGGGTCAAGCACTAAAATGATCTTTAAAAATGTATGAACGGAATGGATGAAACATGTACATCATGGTGGGACCCACGGAGCACCAACCCAAATGTCCCAAAATTGGGCGCGCGCTCAAAAGAAGCCGCGCCCATTCTCCCTCCCCAAATCGGCCCTCCCTCCCTCTGCCCTCTCTCTATCTCTTCCTCATCCCCTCGCCGCGTGCCCTCCCTCTGCCCTCTCTCTATCTCTCCCTCTGCCCTCACCGCCATCCCCTCTGCTCTCTCTCTCTCTCTCTCTCTCTCTCTCTCCTCTCTTCTCTTTTTTGCTGGCCAGCAGCCCCTGCCTTTCATCTGGTACGGCTAGCAGCCCCTGCCCTTCATCTGGTCGGTGCAGCCAGCCCCTGCCCTTCATCTCTTCACCGGCCAGGTACTCATTTCCCTATTTACGTTTTTAATTTTTAGATCTGTAAATCCGCATACAATGGATGTATACCATGTATACAATGGATGCAGAGATAGACTAGTCTTACCATTCATCATTTGTTGTGCATGTTTAAGGCATGCACAACATGTGTTTGATGAAATCTATTAGGGGGATTGAATGCCTACTGCTGAAAATCTCTTAGGGGCCACGAAAGTTTTGGATCAAGATAATGTTTAAGGTTTCCCTTCATCTAGATCTATCTTACCTTATGAACGGTAGATGTTAAATAAACATCATGGCAGACCCTTAGAAGGTTTCAACGATGGGGTCTTTATATCCATTGCTTTATGTGTTCTGGTCCACTTAAGCCTTCTATCTTCTCCTTATTGTCATCATGCTCTAAAATGATTTTTCAATATAGATGGACAGCTTGGATAAAACTCGTATATTACTGTGGACTCCACAGAACCCTGACAGGACCGTCTGTCTCTAGCTTGGTCGTGTTGGGGTAGTACACAATCTGCGCCCAGGTGATGTTGTCTAAGCTACGGAATCTGAGTCCGGCAGGAGCGACTGTAGGCCCATCTTAATGTATATGCATTACATCAACGTCTTTTTTTTTTTGACAGCTCATTCTACAGTGTGATTACAAAATGAAGCAAATCCAAATCTCAGGTGGACCACACCACAGGGAACAGTGGTGTTGGCCATTAAAAACTTTCGGTGGGCCGCAAAAGCTTTGGATCAAGATGATATCTGTGTGGTCCCTTCATCCATGTCTTTGTGACCTTATCAACTAGTTGGATGACAAATAAACATTACAGTGGCCTTTAAGAAGTTTTTAATGCGGTCCACCTGAGATTTGGATCTGCTTCATCTAGCAATAGATGTAAAGAAAATACATAACTGTCAATGGGATCCAAGCAAATAGATCGTTGAACTTATCCGACGGCATCCAATTGCAGCCATTTGCCGACTTATTTCGCCTTGCCGCGAATGTCTTGTTGTGTTTGTTGTGTGAGTATGATACCCAACAGAAATACAATGTTAGAATTGATGAAAAAAAAAAAGAAGGGGGATCCACCAAGCTGATATTTGTGTTTTCCCTATGTCTGTGTGAGCTTATGAACAAGTTGGGTGACAAATAAACATCGCTGTGGGCCCTATGAAAGTCTCAATGGTGGATGTCATAATCCCCCACTCTTTCCTTTGTGTGGTCCACCGAGCTTTGGATAAAATGAGGATTGCTGGTCTGTAATGTCCACTATAAAATGAGGATTGGGACAGGTATGGGGTGGATTTATTTTGACTGTGGTCAGATTAGGGGTGCTGTGTTTAGTGCTGAAAGGAGATAGATTGTAGAAATGTTGGGAACAATTAGAGGCTGAATTTGGGGTCAGATTGTAGGTTAGGCTTATAGGTGGGCAATAGGCTTGGTTTCAATGGGACTATTTAGGAGAGATTGTGCCTAAAGAGGGACTGGTTTTACTGGAATTAGATGTTTATATATAGTATTAGGACTGCAGATGAGATTGAAAAGTTTCAGAGTTTAGGATAAGGGCTGCTTATAGGTATGGTGTGGCAACACTTTGATCATCCTTGGAGGGATATAAATGATATATTGTGGCCTTAGTTTGGGGGGTGGCAACATATTGATCATCCTTGGGTATAAATGATCAATGGTGGCCGCATGTTTTGGGTAGCAATCCATTGATCGTCCATCTGGAGGGATATGAACAATTAATCGTGACCGTTAACTTTATTTCATAATTTTTTGATTACAAGAATGCCACTAGGGGCTGAAGTTTGTGAAGTAGTGAAACTGGGTTTAGGATGGACTCTGGGCTAAAAAAAGTCTGGAAAGATGATTGTTGTGGAAACTTCTTGGAGGTAATAGAACTTTTAAAGTTTTAGAGTCCATTTGTTTAGAAACCATTTTAGAAACCATCTCGGAGGCAAAGAAAGCAGTTGAGGAAAAAAGTCTACACTTGATTTTTACAAGGCCTATTGTGATAATTATGTGAAATCCACTCCAATCAGATAGCAAATTAAAATTTAGGTATGTCTAAAACTCAGACTCATCATGATTCAGGTTAACCCTACCAAGGAAAACAGTTTGGAGGGCTATCATTGTCCAATACATTATTTTCAATCACTCGTTTCTCTTGAATCATGGATGGGAGTGATGATTTTGGGACCTTGGCCTAGCATGAGGTGACTTTCCTGATGGTCAAGGTGGATTTTACATAAACATGGTAGCTAGTGAGGCTCACCCAAGCGGATGACCCATTTGCTTGCACACCCACGGCCCTTTAAAAAAAAATGCAAAGGGAGTGGATTTTTTATTAATCATGGATTAATTAGGTAGCTTTTTGAAAACCCGTTTGAAAAAGGCAGCGAAATGTAAAATCTACATTAATTAAGTAGAAATGCTCCAGTGCTCTTAGAGATAATTTGTAGTGCTACTAGTTGTTCAATTGAACATCTTGATCGTTAGATCTGAACTGTCGTTAGAGTCAAAAATAAATTATAGGCTACTTAACAAAATCAGACTGACTGGATGATCCAATCCATCTTGATTTGACCAAACTTTCTACATCCATCCTTTCCTAAGCCATGGATGGTATGGTTAAGATTGTATGACAAAAGTGATTCTTTATAAACATAAGTAATCCAAGATGGGCCATAAGAAATAGATGGGTAAAAATTGTTGATTGGACTATTGTAACGGTCTAGACCATCCATATTAAAGACTACTGATGAAATACTTATGTTTTAGATTGATGTTATGTTTGCAATGTAGGCACAAAAAAACTTCATTACAGCAAGTATGTTTATTGCATTTTCCGGCTCTGTTTCTAAATAACTTCTGAATTATTACTTCTTTCTTTTTGTGAATTGAAACTTCATATTTTCATTAGTGCCAGAATGGTAAGACTGCTTTTCATATTTCAGTCTACATATGCGAGTCAATACTTAAAAACTCATAACTTGATGTAGCCTATAACCTATAACAATAACCTAAAACCTACGCCTAATCATGTGCATATATTTACGGATATATATAGATCTTTATTTTTTTTGTGATTGGTGACCACGTGTGGCATGTTTTGACAGTTTATGAAAAGCCTATTTTCTTATTGTTTCTCACTTTTTATATGCTGCATGCACGTGATATTAGATATGGATTTGACGCCCCCGAAGCAAGAATTGGATGAAAAAGATATATTGAGTGATGAATACATAAAGGCGTTGAATCATTTATATATTGCAAAAAGGAATTTGGGAGGTATTGATTGGTATAGTTGTCCTTGTGTAGATGTCGTAATGTGGGTGTGAAGAAAATACTAAGTACAGTTTCTGAGCATTTGATTATGAATGGTTGTAGATCAGACTACACAAGGGTTTTTTCATGGAGAACAACTTCCCAATATGGGTGTCAATGCTAAGGCTCCTAGTACATCTGCCACTGATTGTAATGAAGAGTTGTTGCCTAGAATGATTGATTTGGTTAATGATGCTTTTGGTCGTCGTGTTCAAACCTGATGACTTAGATGCATGTATGAATGAGGTCGATGAGGAGCATGGTAGTCAGCCTCAAGATGACATAGACAATGATACTCAGTACAATAAATTAAGGGAGGATGCGGGTACAACCCCTATATCCATCGTGTAAACGTGAGTAAACAAAGTTGTCAGTGACAGTTGAGTTGATGAGCATGAAGGCTAAATATCAGTGGTCAGATAATAGCTTTACGACTTTGTTGCAACTGCTCAAGAAGATTTTGCCAAGCGAGAACTCTTTGCGGATAGACCTATAATGCAAAGAGATTGATTAGTTCGTTGGGTATGAACTATGAGGTGATACATGCATGCCGTAATGATTGTATTCTGTACTGGAAGGAGCATGCTAATAAGGAAAGTTGTCCTACATGTAAAAAAAGCAGATGGAAAGTGAATAGTGTTGTAAGATCAAGAGTCTCACATGTACCATGGAAGGTGCTAAGATACTTCCCATTAACACCAAGGTCACAAAGACTTTATAGCGTATCATGGATTGCAGAGAATATGTTGTGGCATTCAAAGGGGGCTAAAAATGACTCGTACATGCGTCATCCTGTGGATTCTTCTATGTGGAAGTTTGTAGATAGAAAATTTAGTGATTTTGCTCCGGATCCACGTAACGTTCGGTTGGGACTTGCAACAGACGGATTCAATCCCTTTGGGATATGAGCATCTCATATAGTTGCTGGCCTGTTATGATTGTTCCATACAATCTTCCACCTCATTTATGCATGTGGAAGGAATTTATTATGTAACACTTTTAATTCCCAAAAAAAAATGGTCCAGGGCATGACATCGACGTATATTTTAACCATTAATTGAAGAATTAAATGAATTGTGGAAAGGGTCGAAACATATGACTCGTTGGAAGAACACAGGTTAAATGAAGGCGATTTTATATGGGCAATACATGATTTCCAGCTTATGGACATCTTCTGGGTGTAGGACAGGAGGAGAAAGTATGCATGTCCTGTTTGTAGTGAGGAGACTGACTCTGTTTGGCTAAAACATGGAAAGAAGTTTTCTTATATGGGGCACAGAAGATTCCTCCTAAGAGCTCATATCTTTAGGAGCCAAAGATCTCGATTCAATGGGATGATGAAAATCAGCAGGCTCCAAAAGCGTTTGTCTGGAGAAAGGTATTGGTTTAAAATGAATAATATACAAACCAAGTTCGGAAAGCATATAGGAAATAAGGGAAGAAGACCACGGATGAGGGAGTCTACACCTTACTGCTTGGTTGAAGAGATCAATCTTCTTACATTGCCGTATTGGGAGCATATGCCCATTCGTCATAATTTTGGATGTGATGCATGTCGAGAAAAAATGTTACTGGAAACCTTATTGCAACAATCATGGACATGAAGGACAGTCTAAGGATGGTTTACAAGCCCGTCAGGATCTTATGGCTATGAAGATAAGCTCGAAATATTGGCCAAAGGAAAAAAATGGTAAGTTGTTATGCCTAAGGCTCCTTTCACATTATCCAGATCTAAAAGAGAACTGATTTGTCGAACTTGAGTGATTTGAAAGTTTCGAGAGGGTATAGTGCAAACTGAAAACATCATATCAGTATGGATGACTATCACTCAAGGGCCTTAAGTCACATGATTATCACATTTTAATATCAGCTAGTTACTACCCGTTATTATTGAGTCATTCATTCAAGAAAGAAAAGTCATTGCCGCCCGCCATTATACAATTGTCAAGATTCTTTAACGTCATATGTTCTAAAGAAATTCATCGTATGGAGCTTCAAGAAATGACAAATAAAATAGTGGAAACATTATGTGTTTTTCGAAAAGTATTTTCCACCATCGTTTTTTCGTTTCTATGACACACCTTGTTGTGCACTTGGCGGAGGAGGCACAAGTTTGCGGACCTTGTCAGATATCGATGGATGTATCCTTTGAGAGGTAACTTTAACTGTTTTAATTTATTAACTTTTTCAAAATAACT
>JAJHSJ010000017.1:9039836-9092818 GCA_021015155.1 Magnolia officinalis
TCATGTTAAAAGATAAAGTGGATGCCTTGCAAGACGACATCTCGGTAGACATCACTGATCGAGAGAACCCTTATTCTGAAGCCCCTTCTTCCCCATGATCCTAAATGTCTACCATTACGAGAGGAGGAGCTAAAAATTGAACCGAAGTCTAATATTTCGGAATGTGTTGAGACTACACCACTTCTTAAAATTTTTCTCAATTTGATCTACTTGTAGTCTCTGATTCACCATGGGATATTAACTTCGAAACTTCTTCTGTCGCAGGTGAATCGTATATACTCTGGATACCTCAGGCGAATCAACGACAAATTTTTTATGAGGTACATAAGTTTCTCTGGAATGTCATGCTCCAGGGCATCCAAGCCTATTGCAAAAAGGGCTTTTGGATGATCCTGTTAAGAAACCTACTGAGAAATTTATCACGATATGGCCAGAAGAGGAACCTTGCGGTATGACTGAGTAGTTTTTTTCCCTGCTTTCTTAGGAATAGGGTAGTTTGCTTTATGTTATTTTAGGATAGACGGAAACTTAGTGCTCCTGGGAGGCAACCCATCTTTTTCATTCCATTTCATTTTCCTAGATGGTTCAATGTTTATGGGTAACATTACTGCAAACCCTCACGAGACTACAATTCGTCCACTAGGGGCAACCTAGGGGTTTAAAGGCTTGTTGCATACGCTAATGCAATCGAGAGCACCTGCGAAAGTGGTATAGGTAGAATTTTATTTTTATTATTCTTGTTTTGTTTTCTCTCTCGTGCTGATTGGATTCCATGCTGCCTACACTTGGAATGTCTCTCTCGATTCGTTATCCAGGTACTATCTTCCCGTCACTTTTTCTTTACTGTCGTTGTCTCATGTGCATTGCATACTCATATCTTTTACATTGAGGACAATGTAGATTTTAGGTTGGGGGTGGGAGATTAGGTTACCTAATCAGTGTTTTTCTTAGTCTTGAGCAAAAATTGTGAAAAAATTTTTAAAAAAATTTTTCTGGACTTTCTGGTGAATTCGAAGTGATTTGACGACCATCTTTCATTTAGAATTACATGATATGGAATGTTGGTGATTTACTACTCTTGGATTCAGTTGTCCGTTACATTTCACAGTTAAGGTTGAATTATTAATCCATGATTAGAAGTTGTAAACATTGATTGAGTCATGATTTCACATGTCACATCTCGTTTACACATTAAGAATTCAGTTTGAAAGTGAAGGGTTAAATTGGTGATCAGTAAGCATAGAAGGAACCAACTTGAACAATTGCCCGTCATGATCAATGAAACAGAAAAGATACCATTGAAAAAGGTTAGGCAAAGAATCTTCACTATAGGTTTGTTCCCTATAAGTGTGGATTTCATTCCCCATGGATAATATGTGAAGAAGATTTAAGTGTACGGTCTTCACCATAGGTTGCTCCCTATAGGTAAGGATTGGATTCCTTCTTAGTGTTACTTTTAATGGAACAAATCAAAGGCTGAAAGAAAGAAAAAAAGAATGATTCATGAGGCACATTTTAGTTTAAGTTTTGGGTGACCTCAATCCTCTTATTGGTTACTAATGATATCCTGAAATGGAGAATTGAATCTTAATGTTGTAAGCCGAGATTACACTATACACCCATGGAACTCAATGTTTGAAATTTTTTCTAATTAATGGATGAATACTTTGAACTTGATTATGAAGTTTACTGTGTGCTGGAGTCTAGGAGAGAATAATGCCCAACATTTATGAATCTTAGATTTTTCATATCTGAATCGGTTTTCAAGATTCCACTTGGTTGCATAGAAATTGCCCTGTAATTCTCAAACTTATTTTCGCATATTTTGCTCGGGACTAGCAAAATGCTGGTTGGAGGTTGTGTGAGGGTCAATTACTGCATACTAGACCCCTGTTACAACCTGTAATTACATACATAATACTATTTAATGGCCTGATTTAAACATGTTTGATGCAGGGTGCATTTACGAGCTTAGATTGAAAAGGCCGCTAAAAGCGTAGATTTTACGCTTTGAATGCACCAAGGTATGGTACGGACCCCAGGGGACTAAGATTGACGGAAGTACACGCCAGAATCCAGGAAAATCGAGAAAGCGAAGCTTAAGTAACCCGAAATTGGTCCAGAATGCAAGATCACAAGGTTTCCACTATATCTGTTCAGCCCGAAATTTCATACACGGCCTAAGTACCTTAAATTAACCGTACACATCAAATTTGAGCCCTTGGATCCATGTGGAAGTGGCCCAAAGGCTAAATCAGCCCATGAATCTCTAAATTGGGGCTCACATAATATCAGGATATGTTTCAAGTTTGTTCCCAACCCTTCGAGTGAGATAGAGGGGTGGGCAGATGGACGGTGTGGATTGATTTAGAATTGTCATTTGGGGCCCACACAAGTGTTGAACGTGCACTGCAGCAAATGCACTTGCAGTGCATTGAATAATGCCAAGCGGTCAGCTGGCGTTTGACCGTGCCAGCAAGCCTTCCTAAACAGAGATGGAATCTCTGTTTTTCCTCTCGCACGCTGCCGTCTGTGGGATGGCTAGTAGGCCATCAAAACGACCCCAAGTGCAAAATCTAACCCGACTACCAGGAGCAAGGCCCAGGTTCGACCAAACCCTGATGTATTTCACACAAAACCGAGCCCATTTGAAGACACAAATCTCTCTGCAAATCGACTGTGCGCAGGGCCTCCATCAGTAGATGATACCAAAAAAATCAAGTGGGCCGCATCAAGGACGACCTAAAACCATGCAATTTTGACCGAAATTTAGAGTGGAATTCAGTGGACGGCATGGATTCAGCAAATGATAGGGAATGGGAACTACACCAGTTACGCAAATCGGACTTTCCGCGTGCGTTACGCACGGACGTGCGTCCAGACTTCGTGGGGGCATTGTACAGCCCAGATGACGATCGGATCTCTGATCCGAATCGTCCAATATGACCAGAGGGTGGTCTTTACCCTAACCATGGAGCCATAAAGGAGTTTTTGGGACGATCAGTTTCGTTGTTTTGAATCCAATCGCAACTCACTTGCGTTTTGTTGCTGCGTAAGCACTCTTGATGCGTAAAAACCAGCCACAACAGCCTCTGGCACTGGACAAACACTGCTGCCTCTATAAAAAGAGGAAAGAGAGAGAGGTGAGAGGAGGGCAGCAGCAGAGCAGGGAGCTTGGTCGTCAGCAACAAAGAGTTAGAGTTTATTTTATTTATTTTCTTTATTTATTTTCTATGTTATTTTTTAGCCCAACCATGGTCAGCTAAACCTCTTAGCTAGGGCTAAGAGGTGAAGCTTGTAGTGGAATGGGGGATTCTATTTATTGCTTCTAATTAAATTCCTTAACTGAATTTGATTTTTATTTAAGTAAAGGAATACTTTTAGTTTTCAATGGTGTGTTGTGACTGAAATTACAATAGATCTGCGATGCTTTGAGTATTTCTTTCTCTTTATGTTTATGACGTCAGGAAGCCCTGTTGTTCACCATCGTCTCCTGGGCATGGTTGGATGTCAATACCTTTCCTAACTTTCATAGCGTGTTGATTGGTTGGTAATTAGTTTAATTCTGTTTGTTTACTTTGTCTCCTGGACATGGTTTGGTGATGGAATCCATTCTAATTCATATATCTTTCATCTCTTGAAAACTATATCAACGTCAGTTCAGTTTAATTTCCATGATTTCTGCAGCAGGCATAAGATCTCCCTGATCTCTATAAGTGGATCCTCTGAATCCCTAGTTTTCTTCCTTGAATTCTCTTAAGTTTAGTTAGTTATTATTTCACCATTATTCCTCAAATTATAATTGATTTAGATTTCATCTTTAGTCTAGTTCTAGTTCTAGTTGGTTTCAGATCACGTACAGGTTTCAGTCCCTGTGGATTCGACCTCGGTCTTACCGAGATTATTACTACATCACAACCCTATACTTGGGGAGTGAACAAGTTTTTAGCGCCGTTGCCGGGGACTGACGGCTACGATTTTCTGAAATTAATTAGTCTTAGGATTAGTTTAAGATTAGGATTTTTTCTAACTTTAGTTTTTAGTTTTTTCTGATTTCTAGAAACTAACCTGTTTTACTATTTTGTAGGATTCTGACATAAACTTCTAATTTGGTAATCCCTTTCTAATTCCTCTACTTTTTCTATTTTTAGAAATAGGGTGTGAGTTTTAGAAATTTTCTAATTCTAGGCTTTCTTTTAATTTTAGAAAGTTTTTCCTTTTAGAAACTAACATTACTTTCTATTTTAGGATTAGTTTTTTTTTTTAACTTTCTAACTTTAGGTTTAGAACTTTCCTAATTATTTTTAGAAACACTCTAATTTTAGGTTTTATTTTCTCCTTTTAGAAATTTTCTAATTCTAGTATTTTTCTATTTTTAGGAACTAGTTTTATTTTTATAAACTTTCCTCTTTTGTTTTTTTTAGAAACTAGATTAGTTATTTCCCTTTTTAGAAACTCTTTCTAACTTTAGTAACTAACTCATCTTTCTTTGAAAAAGACAAGGCGCCAATCAATCTTGAGAATCAGGCGTTAAGGAACTCAATCGGAAGGTTACACACTCGGGACCTAATCGTCCTAACTCATAGCAAACATGTGATGTTGTTCTCGATTAGTCCCAAGTTATGCTTTGATACCAACTTCTGTCACACCCCGAACTCGGAGACCAGGCTCACAAAATTCCCGATCATCGAATCCGGCACCGACAGCCTCCGTAGTACCCCATTCTCGGCTCCTAGCACCCATATACCAGGTTCCGATCCTGGGATGCTACAAGGAGGATTTCTAATAAACAATTTGATTCATAATGAGCATACCCACAAGCATAACCCACGAACAAAAATACAAGAACACCATCACAAAATCCACTATGATTAAAAACTCTTTGAGTACAAGGCGTATGAAAGGGAAATACAATATACTGAAAATGATAAAAACTCCAAAAGCTCGGCTGCACGCTCCAACTGCGTCGAGACAACGGTTGCGTCCTTGCGTCACCTACACGCATCAATCGTGCATAAGCTTATAGAAAGCTTAGAGGGCGGTGTAAGTGTGTGCGAACGTGCTCAGAATGCAATGCCAGAGTAATGCGGAATCATGCTGATGAGTACGTAAATGCAACCAGCCGTACCAAGACTATGTAGTTCAAGATATGAATGCTATCAACCATACCAAGGCCATGCGATGCAATATGCAAGTCAGGCATGTCAATCTTCATACTAATGCAACTCCTCACTAGAGTATCAAATCAGTACGGTTTTCAGTCTTGATAATCACCGGGGTTCAGTACACTCCAAATGGTATTGTCTCTCTCCTAGCAGCACAGTCCAAGTGAGCGTAAGAAACCTCACTATCCACCTGGCCAATAGTCTGCCAACATCTATCCGGCAAGTCAATAATGAACCCATTTCCGAGCTGGTTAAACTCAGCCTAGTAATGCCCCCTGCTCTCGGGCGAGTAAAGCCACACCCCTTTCCAACCGACCATGACACAGTGGGAGACGCGGCCTCATGTATTCGGCTCTGGTCGCTCGCTCATATATCCACTCGGTCTCGACGTTGGAGTCATCCTTTGGTACCATCGGGTTCAGGGACTTTCACCCAGGGCATCTCTATGGCGCCCCAATTGCTTAGAACACGGTTTTCGGTATCCAATCAGCCACCCACGGTGTGTCTGTGTAGGCTATGGCCCTGATGTCGCTAGGGCATATCACAATCACACAAATGTAAGTGCATGTATCACACTATCAGTCATGCAACCATCCTGCGTGAGGCACGTGCACATTTAGGAACTTCGCCTATCAGGGAGCCCGTAAACAGTCTGCTTGAAGGCATATGCTATGATCAGTCACTCCTCATACCTAGCATACATATGATGCGTATGATCATGAATCATGTATCTATACTAAACATGTTATATAGTGATGGGCTTGTGCATAATGGATATGGGCCTAGATGGCCTACTCACTACAAGTATGGGCCTATCAGTGGGCCTTAGGGAGAGTGACAATGCGGACCATTTAACCAACATCATCCATACAATGTGGACATCAAACTATCATTGCTCCCAAGGCATATCCCACCATAAGAGTCAACACATAGACCATGGTGAAATCACGTAACAAAGGGCCTCATGTACATCCTATTGGGCCTCGACTCATGGGCCACCAATACATCGAATGGGCCTAATCTCATGGGCCTTATGTATAGCAAGGTGGGCCTCAACAACAACCATAAATACATCAATGTGGGCTCCATCACATGGGCCTCATATATGTACCAAGGTGGGCCTAATCACGTGTCAAATGGGCCAATCCACCATTAAAATTCTTAAGGCCCACCATAATACACACACACACACACACACACACACACACACACACACACACACACACACACACACACACACACACACACACACATAACCTAATATAAATAATATATATATATAGGAAAAAGGTACATTGAGCTTAAGCTGACGATAAGCTCCCCGTGAGGTCGAGCTAGGTGGGCCCCACTATAATGTATATTTTCCATGCAACCTGTTGATAGGATCACATGGACCTAGGACCCATCATAATATTTATTTGAAATCCAACCTATTCATAAGGTCACGTGGACCTTGGGTAGGGCCCACCGTGATATTCATTTGCCATCAAACCTGTTCATATGGTCACGCAGACCAGTGCCCACCGTGATATTTATTTGCCATCAAACCTGTTTATAAGGTCACGCAGACCAGGGCCCACTATGATATTTAGTTGCCATCAAACCTGTTTATAAGGTCACACGTGACCTGGGCCCACGGTCAGGGAGCCCACTGTAATGTTTACTTGCCATTCAACCTGTTTATAAGGTCACGTGGACCTAAGGGTCCACTATAATGTGGTTCACAAATCCAGTCCACCCATTATGTGTGTCCCACCTGGCTGACCATTCAGACCAAGTTTCAGTCGTATCCAAATTTCAGGTAGGCCCCACCAAGTGACTTTATATGTTTTAGGCATGTCTTCACATGATTTTAGATGGTATGGCCCACCTGAGTTCCGTATTCGGCTGATTTTTGAAAGGGGGCCCACTTACCTAACGGGCCACCCAATGAACGGCGTGGATGTTCGAAATGCATCACAGTGGGGGCCCACGGCTGGGGCCGTGAGGCCCAGCCCATCCGCCCAAGCAGCTGTAGGACGCTGCCTGCGTCCTCCGCCAGTAGCAGCAGCAGCAGACGCTGCTGCTGTTTGATATATATTTTATTTTTAAAAAATAATTTCTACAGTTTTTCCCGTGTGAGGCCTGCTTCTGAAAAATCTAACCCGGCCATTGGATTCTACGGCCCCTGATTGACGAAATGAGACCAATATGCGATGTATTTTTGGTGAATAGAAGAATCAAGATGGGTTTTAACGATAATGCCACTATTTTCTATGGTACGGCCCGCCTGAGAATCAGATTGGTCTCAAATTTCGGCTCAATGTCAGAAATGAGCTGAGGAATAAAATGGACGGCTTGGATTAGAGCCTTACATCAAGGTGGGGCCTGCATGAGTGGCCCACCATTTTGTTTTGTGCACCCACGTCACTTCACACTTGCTATGACTACACACCCATGTCAGTACACAGCACTCCATGTTAGCCACTCCCTCACTGCCTCACGTCCCTGGACGGCATGGATAAACACAGACCTCATGGTGGGCCCCACATGTTCGTGGCCCACACACAAGATGGTTCTCACAAGAATGTGGCCCACCTTTGGATCAACAGGATATTTGTGTTTTCCTTCATCTTAGCCGTCCAATTGACCCTTTACAAGGTGGGCCTCGCGATCGAACGGTTAAGATCATCTTACACCATGGTGGCCACAAGAAATCACATCAAAGAAAGAGAAAGAGAGAGAGAGAGCGAGAGAACACCGGTGAGATAGAGGGACCCTGCCACTTTGGGCCCCTCACTGCAATACGTACATCATTGTGGGCCCCACTACAAGGGGTCTTTATAAAATTAAAATTTAACGGTTGATCACCCACCTCTAGGCCTTCACCATGCTTCCTTAGCCTCCTAAGCTCCTTTGCTTGACTTTTGATGGTGGTAGATGATGGATCAACGGTTGAGATAGGTGATAAGAGAGTATGGAAAGTGGACCACACTTGATGTTTTGGAGAGCTTGGAAATGTTTGGACGTGTGGAGCTTTGTTGCTTGTGGGAGAGAGTTTTTGAGAGAAATGAAGAGTTAATGGTGAAAGGGATAGGTGGAATGGTGGGTGTAAGGAGAGGTGATGGGAGGTATGGCTTTAGTTGAAAATGGTGTAAAAGAAGGATGGTGAGAGGAGAGAGAGTTAACTTTGGGCTTGCTTGTGTAAGAGAGAGGTATTGGTTAGGGTATGGGTTGTTGTGCTTGGGTAGGTGTGTACTTGACATTGATTGATGGGACATCTCGTAGAGATTCTCTCGTAATTCACAATGCATGGTGTTTCTTCGAAATGAACGCAGACTGACATCTTCCAGTCTAGGTATCGGTTCGGTATGCGAGTCGCGGCATTAGAATTGCGGCGATTACGCAATCGCCAAGGTACAGGTTTCAATTCGAGACGACTTCGGTATGCGGGACTCAGCTTAGGATCGCGCGCAAACGTCAAAAACGGGTCGAGGATTGCCGGAATTCGACCGGAAGGATCGCGGAAGCCTTCGGAATAGTACGGGCTAGGATACAGGTCTTACAAGTGTAGGATACTTCAGGGGCAAGTGGAGGAATTGATCGGTAAGTGTCTCTTGAAAGAGAGAGCATAAGCCCATGTGTCGTACCAGCATTATTAAAGTTAAAAAAAATGGAAGTTGGTGCATATGTGTCGACGACCGGGCAATCAACAAAATTACCATCAAATATCGATTCCCAATACCACAGTTGGAGGACATGGTTGATATGTTAGAAGTGGCTAAGGTATTCTCTAAACTAGACCTAAGGAGCGGGTACCATCAGATTTATATCCGACTCTGTGATGAGTAGAAAATGGCATTCAAGGCCAATAAAGGGTTGTATAAGTGAACTGGTCATGTCATTCGGCCTATCGAACACACTAAGTGCTTTTATGCATTTAATGAATCAAGTTCTAAAACCGTTCACTGGACGATTTGTGGTAGTATATTTTGATGACATACTGATATATAATCAGGATGAGATGAAGCATAGGAAACCTTTCAGGCAGGTGCTGCAAGTCCTACAAATTAGCAAGTTGTACCTCAACTTGAAGAAGTGTAGTTTTTTAATGGACAACCTGTTGTTCATAGGATTTGTTATAACATCCAGGGGCATCCTTTTGGACGATGAAATGGTGCGAGCCATTAAGGAATGGCCAATCCCAACAAACATTCATGAGGTGAGGAGTTTTCACGAGTTGGTGACCTTCTATCATCGATTTGTGTGAAATTTTAGCATAATAATCACGCCTATTATAGATTGCATGATAAATGGACTGTTCAGTGGACCGATGACGTTGATAAGAGCTTTCATGAGATCAAGCATCATTTGTCCACAACACCGGGTTTGGTGCTTCCTAATTTCGATAAGTTGTTCGAGGTTGAGTGTGATGCTACATATGTCAGAATTGGAGGAGTATTATCACAGGAAGGCAGGTCGGTAGCCTTCTAAAGCGAGAAGCTTGGCGAAGCTTGAAAGAAGTGGTCGACGTATGAGCTTGAGTTGTACGCAGTTGTTCAGGCGCTGCGACATTAGCGACATTATCTGATTAAAAAAGAGTTTGTTTTGTACAATGACCATCAAGTATTAAAGTTTATTAATAGTCAGACAAACGTAAATCGTGTACATGCTAGATAGGTTGCATTTTTACAAGAATTCACGTTGTTTTTAAAGCACAAGTCAGGGCAGTAGAACAAGCTGGCTAATGCACTTAGCCATCGTGTATCACTACTTGTTACGATGAGCAATGAGGTGGTCAGCTTCGACTATCTCAAGGAGCTGTATGTCGAGGATGAGGACTTCAAAGATTCTTGGGTGAAATGCCAAGAAGGTCACCCCAATGACCTTCACATACAGGATGGTTTTCTCTTCAAACAGAATCGATTGTGCATCCCCTAAAGTTCTCTGAAAGCAGATTATTCAGGAGCTATATGGAGGTGGCCTCGATAGACACCTTGGGCGAGACACGACACGAGCTCTTGTAGAAAAGCGGTATTACTGGGCGCAATTGTTACATGATGTGGGAAAAGTCGTACAACTTTGTCATGTTTATCTGACCTCCAAGGGGCAATCTCAGAATACGGGCCTCTGCACCCCGTTACCCGTGCCTGATGGTCCTTGAGAGGATTTATCTATGAACTTCATGCTTTGTCTTCCACGAATACAACGCAGCTTAGATTCGATGTTCATGGTGGTAGATCGTTTCTCCAAGATGACGTACTTTAAAAGAAGGCCCTCGATGTAACACATGTGGTGAAACTATTCTTTAGGTAGGTCGTACGACTACACGGGGTCCCCAAGACCATTACTTCTAATCGTGACATGAAGTTCATTAGCCACTTTCGGTGAACTTTGTGGACTCGATTCGATACACAACTTCGATTCAGTATCGCCTACCAGCCACAGACTGATAGGCAGACCGAGGTTGTGAATAACACGTTGAGAAACCTCCTTCGCTGTATTTTAGGAGAAAAACCGAAGCAGTGGGATTTGGTCTTATCTTAAGCAGAGTTTGCATTCAACAACATGGTGAACCTCTCGACAGGGAAATCACTGTTCCAAATTATCTACGGACAAGTGTCTCGCCACACACTTGACTTAGTCCCTCTGCCCAAGCTCCCAGGCACGAGCATTACAGTAAAACATATGGCAGATAGGATCATAGGCATTCATGTGGAAGTGCAGACCAAGTTACATGCCTCGAACGATAAATACAAGGAACAGGCAGACAACCATCGACGACAAATAGTGTTCGAAGTGTGCGACCACGTTGTGGTCCATCTAGGCAAAGAGAGATTTTCGACCGGGACATACAACAAGTTGAAGAATAAGAAGATTGTGTAAGTGATAAGGTTTCTAGCTCCTATAATTATCAAATTTTGTTTTGCCAAAACCTCTCTTGGAATTTATGTCTTTGTAGCGCATCTACATATTCAAGACAATGCATCTCTCAAGAACAAAGATCTTTAATGTAAGTTTACATGGTCATGTTCGAGTACAACATCAAGTGTGTGTTCAGTGTTCAAGATTCATAGTTCAAGCTCCAAGTCAAGACAAAGTTCTCATACTTTGAATCTCAAGCTCAAGATTTAAGATATTTCAAGTTCAAGCTTCTTGAAGTTACAAATTCAAGGTTGAATATATTTCAAGTTGAAGCTTTAAGAGGTTTCAAGTTCAAGCTTCATCATGTGTAATGATCATATGCTTCGTGAACTTTAAAGATCAACTAACAACCAAAGGAAAAGAAGTTTCAATGTTCTTACATCACTAATTAGGTATGAATGACCTTAAATTGACCTTAGGGTAGGTCATTTTGAATATATAATTCAATTAGGTCATTTTATAAGTGAATAAACTGTTTTTCGACTAGTCATGGACTCTGTTCGACTAGTCCTAGCACTGGCTCGACCAGTCTAAGAAATTCCACCACCAGTCCTAAAGGTTTTTGCAAACTTTTGGAATTTTTTGTTAAGCCACGACCAGTATTGGAGACTGCTTGACCGGTCGTGTGAACAGTGCTCGACTTGTTCTCGACCAGTCTTGCCACCACGACTCAAAGTCCAGCAACTAAATTTGGTTCCACACGACTAGTCGTGGACAGGTCATGACCAGTCGTAGAGGTTCCTCGACCAGTTGTGAAGGGCCTACAACTAGTCGTGGAACTGCTTTATTCGATTGCACTCAAAATTTCAAAAATTTGCTGGCCCTACGACCAGTCATAGTGTATACAAGACCAGTCATGATTGTGATTTCTTCACCTATAAATAGAGCACGAATTTAAGAGTTTTTTTATTCAATTTAAGCTAATTCAATTCGTCACTCTAAGAGATAAGTTAGTATTCTTTTTAAGCTATATTGTGCTCATTTAATATTCTCTTAATTTAGCTTTATTATATTTGATTTTGTATTCTTTATTCCAATCATATTTGAAGAAGGGATTGAGATTGTCATTTTCTTGGAATCAAAATCAAATAGAGCTAGCCCAACTTGATTTAATTTAAAATCAATTTAGAACCTAGAACCATTTCGTAAGTGACTTTGGACATTGAACTTCTACGTTGAAATTTTACTCTGACTTGGTTCTTCCAGGTGGCATCAAAAAGAGAATATCCAGGTATTCTACATTATTGTAAATTTCTGCTTTTATTTTTGAGATTGTGCCAAAAAAATCTCTGTTTTGGTTTGTCTGAGGTGATCCAGAAAACTCAGAGCATGGGGTTTTTGAATTGTGTAAGCCCACTTGAAAGACACAATTGTGAGGGTTTTATGTGAACCTGGAAAAACCTATTTTCATAGTGAATGCTAATATCCACTATGTGAGGATATTAGGAGTGGTGTAGTTGTGTGGCTGTTTTTCTAAACAATTGGTGTACACACAAGCGAACCACTATAATTCTTTTTGTTGTGTGGATGATTGTAATTTCTCATTTTACATTTGTGGAGAATGTTGTAATCCTTATGTGGATGCGTGAGAATGTTGTAATAGCTTAGATTTCCCTTCTTGCAATTTATTTCTTTATTCCTGTATAACAGTTTGAGTTTTTGATACACAAACCGTTCTAGTAAGGTTGTCCTGCCATAAGGTAGGACAACATTTGTATGGTTTTTATGGTGTAAGGTTGTCCTTAGAACAACATTTGTATCAACCTCTCAATACTCATTCTTTTGAGGTTGCCTTTAAATTCAGCATTGTGGGATCGTCTATTGCTATCTGTATTTAATTTATTTAAATTTCGCTGTTATTTTTTTAAATTTGGCATAGTCCTATTCACCCCCCTCTAGGACATATAGCTCCGCCTTTTCAAGTGGTATCAGAGCCTAATAGCTTGTTTTAATTATTATTTCTTTTGGATTAATTTCCTTAGCTATTTGAGATGTCAAATTTTGATAGCCTTTCAGTCACTAGGCCTCCACCATTTGATGGCTCCAATTATGCCTAATGGAAAGCCAGAATGAGGATTTTCTAAAATCCATGGATGAGAGCGTGTGGCAAGCTACAGTAACTAAATGGACCTCTCCTACCATTGAAGTAACTGGTACCGACAGATCTCAAACATTAAAAATTTCACCTTATTTTTCTTGGACCACTCTTCAGAAAAGTGAGAGTAGTGTCAATGCAA
The DNA here is from genome assembly GCA_021015155.1 of Magnolia officinalis. Lineage (NCBI taxonomy): Eukaryota > Viridiplantae > Streptophyta > Magnoliopsida > Magnoliales > Magnoliaceae > Magnolia > Magnolia officinalis. The sequence continues at coordinate 9,053,143 of JAJHSJ010000017.1, forward strand.
AAGCACTAAATGCAATAAATTACGCACTATCACCGGATGAATTCAAAAGAATTATATCCTGTGATACTGCAAAACAAGCTTGAGATATTTTAGAAATGACACACGAGGGAACAACAATTGTCAAGAAATCTAAAGTCCAAATCCTCACAACCAAATTTGAGGAAATATGTATGGAGGAAAGTAAAACTTTCATGGACTTTTATACTAGATTTAATGACATTATTAATTCTATGTGGGGTCTCAATGATAAAATCCCAGAAAGTAATAAAGTCTGTGCAAAGATACTACACTCACTACTTGAATGGTTCAATTCAAAGGTGACTGCGATCCAGGAACTTCGTAATACGGATAATATGAGGGTAGAAGAATTAGTTGGTTCTTTACAAACCTATGAGTTAAACTTTAAAGCTCCTAAAGGTAAATCCATCACCCTTAAATCTTCTAAATGTATTTCTCATGAAAATAATAATTCTGATTTAGAAAATTCTGAAGATGATATGGCCCTTTTAGCTAAAAAGTTTTATAAGATTTTTAAAAGTAAAAAAAGGATTGATTTTCAAGAATCTAATAATAAGAAATTAAAGATTTAAATCTAAAACTTAAAAATCTTTAAAAGATAGTTAATGTTACAACTATCATGAATATGGGCATTTAGTGAACAAGTGTCCTAAAAAGGACAAATGTAAAAAGAAAGGTATGTTGGTTACTTGGGATGAATCTTTTGGGTCTGAAGCCTCTTTTGAATCAGAAGATTCTGAAACCGAGTCAGGCAATGATGTCAAAGCCCTTATGACTCTAGCCAAGTTCACTTTTTCAGATCATGATGATTCAACTAGTAAAGAAAATCTGAATAGGGATCATGAAAATGAAGAAGATCTTCAAGATGCTTATAATACCCTATACAAGGAAAGTTGTAAAATTACGGTAAAACTAAAACTTCAGAAAGAAAAGTTTTTGAAACTTAAAGAAAATTTTGATTCTCTTGTTTTAGAAAAATCCCGCATTTTAGATTGTTTTGAAAAGACTAAATGCGATTTAGATTTCAAAACCACCCTTATTGAAAATCTTAAATCCGAAAATGAAAAACTAAAACTTAAAGTCTCTTTACTTTTGAGTTTAAAAGACACTTAGAGGTATGCCCAAGGTGATCCTAAATTAGAAAAACTTTTATTCAAATCCCGAAAATGTGGCGTCCTATCCGGTTTGGCATACGACAAAAATATTTCTCCCAAACATAAGAATACTCCTCCTAAGTTTGTGAAATGAGAGTCTTCAAACTCAAAAGGGAAAAGTCTAAATCAAAAAATTCTTAAAAATATTAAAACCTTTCAATCCTTAAAACTTAAAAGCAACCGTATCAACTATAAAAATTAGAATCGTAATACTTTAGCTGAGAAACTTGTTGATTTACTTAAGGAGCTCTTAAAATCTAACTTAATGGGTCGGTCTTATATCAACTATAAACACAAGAAGACTAACTATACACTATACTCATAAACCCAAAACTGTAATGAAATGGGTTCCTAAGGTTACTTGCTTGGTTACCCACACCGCTTTCAAGGCTTCAAACCATTCGAAGTGGTACCTAGACAGTGGATGCTCCAGGCACATGACTGGTGACAAAGGTCTGTTCACCAATCTTAAAGACATGACTGATGGTTCAGTCACATTTGGTGATGGCAACAACTGTAGGATTATTGGCCAAGGTACGGTTCAACTTTCTAACCTCCCTTTATTTGAGAATGTTTTATATGTAGAAGGTTTAAAACATAACTTATTAAGCATTTCTCAAATATGCGATAAAAATTATAGCGTAAAATTTTCTAACCTAGGGTGTGAAATTTTAAATAAAAATGGTTCTGTAATATTAACTGGTCACAGAACTTCTGAAAACTGCTACATTGTAAGTGATTCTAGCTCATCTAATTTATCATGTTACATGGTCTATACTGATGAGACCGAATTATGGCATAAACGTCTTGGACATGTATACTACCGTAACTTGTATAGATTGAGCAAAAGAGAGTTAGTAAGAGGCCTACCCAAAATACAAAAAATAGATAAATATGTGGCGAATGCCAGATTGGCAAGCAAACTAGAAGTTCTCACAAAAAGGTGGACTCTAATGCCACATCTAAACCACTCGAACTCCTCCATATGAATCTTATTGGACCAACTAGAACGGAGAGTCGAGGTGGGAAAAAGTATATTCTAGTAATCGTTGATGACTTTACCAGATATACTTGGTCAGTCTTCTTAAGAGACAAATCCGAAACTCTCGATGAAGTTAAAAGGATACTTAGACGTATTCAAACTGAAAAAGAGACTCAAGTCATTAAAATCCGTAGCGATCATGGATCACAATTTGAGAATAGTGGTTTTGAGAAGTTTTGCAGTGATAAGGGAATATCACATGAATTCTCTGTGCCCAAAACACCACAACAAAATGATATAGTAGAAAGAAAAAATTGAGTGCTTCAAAAAATGGCAAATGTAATGTTAAACAGTAGAAGTTCCCTAAAAATCTTTGGGCCGAAGCCGTAAATACTGCATGTTATATAATTAACCGTGTCTATACTAGAAAATCAAATTGTAAAATGGCTTATGAAATGTGGTTTGATAAGAAGTCTACTGTTAAATACTTTCGAGTTTTTGGCAGCAAGTGCTATATTTTATGTGACCGAGAAAATCTGGAAAAGTTTGACACAAAAAGTGATGAAGGGATATTTTTAGGGTATGCTCTAAATAGTCGAGCATATCGGGTTCTTAATAAGAGGACGGTGTAATTCAAGAATCAATTAATGTGGTTATTGACGATCACTTAAATACACCAGTCTCAAGTTCAGATAATGATGAAGTACTTCTAATTGATAAACCAGATTCTTCATCAAGTCAAAATAACTCTGAACTGAGAACTGTTAAAGATCATCCAATGAATCAAATTCTTGGAAACCCTCTCACTGGTGTGCGCACTTGTAGACAACTTGAAGATATATGTAATTACGTATGCTTTACATCTCAGATAGAACCGGCTAACGTAAAAGAAGCTCTTACTGACGAAAACTGGATAGTTGCGATGCAAGAAGAGCTTAATCAATTTGTTAGAAATTATGTTTGATACTTAGTTCCTATACCAAAAGATAAACATATTATCGAATTTTCAAAATAATTCTGATGAAGTTAGTAATATAATCAGAAACAAGGTTAGACTGGTTGTACAAGGGTACACACAAATTGAAAGCATCGATTATGATGAAACCTTTGTTCCGGTAGCTCGTCTTGAATCAATCAGACTGTTTATATCCATTGCATGCTTTAGAAAGTTTAAAAAATATCAAATGGATATAAAGAGTGCTTTTTTAAATGGTGATTTGCATGAAGAAGTATATGTTGAACAACCAACGGGTTTTAAAGACCCTAAGAATACTGATCATGTCTATTGCTTAAAGAAGGCTCTCTACGGTTTAAAACAAGCTCCCAGGGCATGGTATGGAAAATTGACTAAGTTTTTACTAAGTCATAATTTTATAATGGGAAGTATTGATAAAACTCTGTTTGTAAAGAAACATAATAATCACATTTTAATAGTACAAATTTATGTTGATGAATTATTTATGTATCTACCTGTGCTAACATGACTATTGAATTTGCAGATCTTATGAAATCTAAGTTCGAAATGAGCATGGTTGAGGAATTGAATTATTTTCTAGGGTTGCAAGTTAAACAGTAACCTGATAGTTTCTTTATTTCCCAAACTAAATATGCTCTGAACTTAGTTAAAAAGTTTGAATTTGAGAATGGGAAGAATTTTGATACTCCTATGAGTACGACCTTAAAACTCTCAAAGGACTCTACAGGTAAGAGAGTTGATCCTAAATTATATCGCAGTATGATGTGTAGTTTGTTGTATTTAACTACGAGTCGACCTGATATTGCATTTAACGTAGGGATTTGCGCTAGATATCAATCTAACCCTAATGAGTCTATTTAACTGTTGTTAAACGGATTATGCGATATGTCGCAAGTTCAGCTAATCTGGGTCTTTGGTATCCACATGATACTAGTGTTTAATTAGCGGATTACACTGATGTTGATTGGGCTGATAACGTAGATGATAGGAAATCAACCAGTGGCGGTCGTTTCTATGTTGGGAACTGTTTAGTTTCTTGGCAAAGTAAGAAACAAAGTTCTGTATCGCTTTCAACCGCTAAGGCTAAATACATTGCAGCAGGTAATGCATGTACTCAGCTCATATGGATGAAAAGAATGTTAAGTGATTACGGAATTGCACATGATTTTATGGTTTTATATTGTGATAATTTCAGTGCAATTAATATATCTAAAAATCCAATCCAGCATTCACGAACCAAGCACATTGACATTAGATATCACTACATTCGTGAATTAGTGAAAGAAAAGACAATTTCTTTAGAATACATTCCGATTGAGACTCAACTTATTGATATTTTCATGAAACCGCTTAACAAAAGCAGGTTTTCTAAATTGAAATTTGATCTTGGTATGTACAATTTGAATTAATTATTCATGCATTTATGTATCATATTGTATATATTTGTTATTTTAATTTATTAGAATTTCAAATTTCAAGAAAATTGCATATTTTTGGTTGTGCATGACCAGTCGAGTACATACTCGACCAGTCGTGGCACAACCGATCGAGCATGTGCACGACCAGTCGTATAGCACGGGTTTGACCTTTATTTAGGGGAAAATCCATTTTTCTTCTATTTAGGGCTTCTTCTCCAACTGGTCTTAGCACGACCGGTCGAACCCATCTTAAATATAAACAAAATGAATTTGAGGTTGGCTGTTGGTCAAGTCAATGTGAGTATTGGTGGAGCTGAAGCAGTGAATGAAGAAGAAGGCGATTTACTTGTAGATGACATTAACATGGATGATATCTTTGATGAGATCAAATCAGATTCTGAGGCTGACCCTAATTATCAGCCTTCTGATTTCACTGAGAGGTTGCATTCTCTTGAGGAACAGGTGGCTTAGATTCGTGTAACCCAGGATTCTCAATTTGCTTAGATGCGTAAATATATGAGGCGCATTAATAAGGGTTTACATCAGATTGATCCATCTATTCCTGCTCCCTCTTCAGGATCTGATTAGTATTTTCGTATATGGATTGTAATAATTATTATGACACTTTACTTTCTTTCAATTTGTGGGATTGACTTTGGTTCAACTTGGATGATGTTAATTGATGATGCTTGAACATTACTTGCTTATAAATTTTCATATCTTGCTCCTTTATTCCTCTTTGCTCATCTTATTCCTTGTTTATCTACATCCTGTTCCACATATTAGTTTTTTCCTTTGTCATATTGTGACAAAAGGGGGGAAAATTTTGACATGCTTGATATATGGTGTTTGTGTTTTAAGGCATGTGAATTGTGGATGGAGGGATGGATAGGAGTAAGGGGGAGTAGTAGCAATAGCAAAATGCTTGCTTTCTTTTTTATAACTGGTACATGATTCTTTAACCAGGTTGACTGGTTTACATTGATAACTGATGCATGATTCTTTGTGTGTATAATGCTTATGTTTGTATGGAGTATGTTTTGTCACAATTTTGACGAAAAGGGAGATTGTAAGTGCTAAGGTTTCTAGCTCCTATAATTGTCAAATTTTGTTGTGACAAAACCTCTCTTGGAATTTGTGCCATGTGTAGCGCATCTACAAATTCAAGATAATGCATCTCTCAAAAACAAAGATCTTTACTTCAAGAAATGCAAGTTTACATGGTCATGTTCGAGTACACCATCAAGTGTGTTCAGTGTTCAAGATTCATAGTTCAAGCTCCAAGTCAAGACAAAGTTCCCATACTTTAAATCTCAAGCTCAAGATTCAAGATATTTCAAGTTCAAGCTTCTTAAAGTTACAAATTCAAGGTTGAATATATTTCAAGTTGAAGCTTCAAGAGGTTTCAAGTTCAAGCTTCATCATGTGTAATGATCATAAGCTTCGTGAACTTCAAAGATCAACTAGCAACCAAAGGAAAAGAAGTTTCAATGTTCTTACATCACTAACAAGGTATGAATGACCTTAAATTGACCTTAAGGTAGGTCATTTTAAATACCTAATTTAATTATGTCATTTTATAAGTGAATAAACTATTTCTCGACTAGTCTTGGACTCTGTTTGACTAGTCCTAGCACTAGCTCAACGAGTCCAACAAATTCCACAACTAGTCCAAGGTTGTTGCAAATTTTCAGAATTTTTTTGTTAAGCCACGACCAGTCGTGTGAACAGTGCTCGACTCGTTCTTGACCAGTCCTGCAGTCACGACTCAAAGTCCAGCAACTAAATCTAGTTCCACACGACCAGTTGTGGAGGTTCCTCGACCAGTCGTGAAGGGCATACGACTAGTCGTGGAACGACTATATCCGATCGCGCTCAAAATTTTAAAAATTCGTTAGTCCTATGACCAGTCGTAGTGTCCACAGGACCAGTCGTGATCGCGATTTCTTCACCTATAAATAGAGTACGAATTTCAGAGTTTTTTATTCAATTCAAGCTAATTCAATTCGTCACTCTGAGAGATAAGTTAGTGTTCTTTTTAAGCTATATTGTGCTCATTTAATATTCTCTTAATTTATTTTTATTATATTTAATTTTGTATTCTTTATTCCAATCATATTCGAAGAAGGGATTGAGATTGCCATTTTCTTGGAATCAAAATCAAATAGAGCTATCCCAACTTGATTTAATTTAAAATCAATTTAGAACCTAGAACCATTTCATAAGTGAGTTTGGACATTAAACTTCTACGTTGAAATTTTACTCTGACTTGGTTCTTCCGGGTGGCATCAAAAAGAGAATATCCAGGTATTTTACATTATTGTAAATTTCTATTTTTATTTTTGAGATTGTGCCAAAAAAATCTCTGTTTTGGTTTGTCTGAGGTGATCCAAAAAACTCAGAGCATGAGGTTTTTGAATTGTGTAAGCCCACTTGAAAGACACAATTGTGAGGGTTTTAGGTGAACCTGGAAAAACCTATTTTCATAGTGAACGCTAATATCCACTATGTGAGGATATTAGGAGTGGTGTAGTTGTGTGGCTGTTTTTCTAAACAATTGGTGTACACACAAGCGAACCACTATAATTCTTTTTGTCGTGTGGATGATTGTAATTTCCCATTTTACATTTGTGAAGAATGTTGTAATCCTTATATGGATGCGTGGGAATGTTGTAATAGCTTAGATTTCCCTTCTTGCAATTTATTTCTTTATTCCTGTATAACAGTTTGAGTTTTTGATACACAAACCGTTCTAGTAAGGTTGTCCTGCCATAAACCCTTGGTTTTTATGGTGTAAGGTTGTCCTTAGAACAACATTTGTATCAACCTCTCAATACTCGTTCTTTTGAGGTTGTCTTTAAATTCAGCATTGTGGGATTGTCTATTGCTATCTGTATTTAATTTATTTAAATTTCGCTGTTATTTTTTTTAATTTGGCATAGTCCTATTCACCCCCCCCCCCCCCCCCCTCTAGGACATATAGCTCGACCTTTTCAGATTGGACCCGTCTCAATCATCCAAAAGATCAATGGCAACGCTTATGTTGTTGATCTTCCAAATGACATAGCGATCTCACGAACTTTCAACGTCGCGGACCTAACCGAGTATCATGAACCAGAGCAGGACGAGAACTCAATGACGAATTCTTTTGAAGTGGAGGGGACTGATGTAGAGTGAGTCATGGCCAAGATGGATCAGAAAAGGCCCGGTCGACGACAGAAGTAATCCAGACCGTCGGACCTTAGAACGAGCGTGTCTCACAATCCGAAACGAGTTATCGGGCATAAAATATATGATGTTGGGGTAGAACAAGCTACTTTAGCCGCCCAACCCTGCTCTGTCAGGTTGCGCAAGCCAAATTTGCAAAATACCCCTACATCGACAGTCGTTTCTCTATTTTATTTCCGTTTTTATTATAAATAGTAAGTTTTAGTTTGATTATAACTCTTCATCCGTTGGGGTTTAAGAGTTTCGCCCAATGTGAAAAGATCTTAGAATAATTAAGACAACAACTTAGTGAAGCCAAATAGGACACTTACTATTTTTGGCCGAAAAACTTGCGCACTAGCATACATCACGACCGTCTGTAAATAGTAAGTTTACTATTTATAATAAGTTGTGAATTCTAGGAGTTTTAGTTGTGGTTTGCTTCTGATTTCTCTCCCATTGCTTGGTATCCCTATTTAAAGGGTTGTGAACTCGTTTATTTCATTCATTAATCAATTTCAAATTTTATAGAATTTATTTTTTATTTTGCTTGCTTTCTTTCTCGTGAATTCGAGAAGCCTTTGTGAGGAGTCCAGAGAAGTTCCGTGGATTGGAACAGTTATCCTCTTTAGGAAGACAGTGCTCGACCTCATCACGTTCATCCCTACGTCAAATGCGTGGGCGAGCCAGAGTTTGCTTGACTTAGAGATTTTGATTGAATCGTTGGTGTCACCCCACATCGAGATGGATATATTGGAGATTGGACTGGGATGTAGTAATCCTCTCAACCACCGATTTGCGCTCTGTTTAGGCAATTTGTGAAAGGTAGGGGTTAGCCTTTCTGAATGAGTTCTTTTTGCCTTATAACAATAGACGTGAGCCTACGACTTTAGAGACTTTTTCTTTCACCAGTATTTAGGTTTGTATGCCTCTCAAATGAACAAGAATGTAGAAATAAACAAAATAAAGTTAAACAATGTCGACTTTATTGATATTTAAAATATATGGTACATTACGATTAGCAAAGTAATAATCAACAGAGAAAATAAATGAAAGCAAAATAAATGATAAATACCCGATTCGTCTATCGGAACAGATGATCGAGGCGAGTGGCAAGACATAATCGGGTTGGTATGATCAATTGAATTGGAACTCTATTAAACATTATCTTAAAACATAAGGTTATTTACTCCCACTCCTAAGGTACTGTAGGAGCCGCTATGTAATAGCTATCTATGCTAAAGCTAGGATAAATTAAGGAAAGATAAATATAAAGTATATAAATGTATTTGGCGTGGGGCTTCAAGGTTTTCTTGGTATACTCTTTTTATAGCTTGTTAAGGCAGTGAAACCTCTCACTGGGCTTTCTTGTTGCTTGTGGATACTTGTCAAGTTCGGTGACTCTAAGGTCTTTCTTAATGTACGTACATTATATCCATGTCATCCATCCAGTTTTCCGTCATAGTTATTGGGTTAAAAAATGAAGCAGATCAGTTTAGCTAGTGGGTTAAAAAATGAAGCAGATCCAAATTTCTGGGGGCCACACCACAGGTAAAAAAAATGTATGTGCAGTATATCCCTTCATCCACGTTTGTTTGACGTCATCAACAGGTTGGATGGAAAATAAACATAATGGTGGGCCCTAGGAGGTTTTTAATGGTAGGCGTTCCATCACCACTGTTTTCTATGCTGTGGTTCATATGAAATTTGGATCTGCTTTGATTTTAGGCCCGAAGTCCTTAAATGAGCTGTAAAAACAGATGGACGGGGTGGATATACAGCACATGCATCAAAGTAAGACCCAAGGTCACAACCTGACTGAATCCACGCCCAAGCTGTCCTACTCATCAAGAAGGCCACACATGCACGTTGAGTCGGAGACCTAGATCCGAATCGGGGCCTAAAATTTGACTTTGGTAGGCCCAGGCCCGGCCCATTGCCAGAATTAATCGGACCATCAGCTGATCAACAACTCTGTTTAAACCATCCATTGTTCTCAAATGGTGTGACCCACCTAATTAATAGATATGCCTGATTTTTTCAGCATCTAATTTTCATGGTGTGGTCCACATTTTGCATGGATCGGATGTTATGCATATGTTGGTAAGTGTGATAGGAGTGGACACCATTCCACACGAGGGTTCATGATCGTTCCTAACAATTTGATTGAATGTACTATTTTACTATCGCCGGGTTTAAAAGGCTTTAACCCTGAGCTTGACCCTCCATCCATCCACGGCCAGGGCTACCTATAAATGGTTTTGATCATTGAAGCATGGTCCATGCTCTTAAACCACACATGTACAGTTTCACAAGTGTCCTTCAGTTGCCCATTCCTTCTTCTTCTTCTTCTTCTTTTTTTTCTTTAATCATGGTCTTCTATCAGTGGGCCATTCATCCCTAGCCCTGGCCTGGCCCAGGCTCGACACCGAAGACCTGGCTCAGGTCTGGTTCTTGCTGGGCTGCAACTAGCCTGGTCCAGCCCAAACTGGGTCCATTGCCACACACTACAAATGGGCCTGGCTTGCGCCAATAAAGCATAGTTTATTGAGTAAACCCTACTAAATTCCCACTTCAAAATTAGGCCGGACCCACCATTTGTATGGACCCCATCTTTAAATGCAACGGACCGTTGGTTCAATATGAATGGATAAAAACAAGCCATTTCATAAAACTGTGATGTTGTGGTCTGACGTGGTCGTTGAACCGTCCGCTTCATGGGTTGATCATAACCATGGATGTCAATGGGCCAGATCTAGCAATATACTGCCCATTCAAGCCCCGTAAGCCCATTTTGGTGGCCCGTCCAACACTGCAGTGGGTCCGAGCCCGGCCCGTTTATATATATCCCGTTCCGGGTTTTCGAGAAATGATCGCATGCAACGATTGTGCTTTAACTTAAGATACAAAATCTTTTATTTTCTGTAGACATGTCAATCCAAGCCGTCCAAAAAGGTGGGCCGCATCGTAAAGATCACTAGGGGAGAAAATCAGGTTTTTTTTTTTTTAAATCACGTAGCTACAATGTTGAAATTAATGGAAAGCCAACGGTCTGATTGGATGAGTTGATTATTCCAATTTTCTCTCCACGTGATCTACATGGTATGGCCCCCCTTTTCCACGGCTTGGATGTTCCACTGTAGAGACAAATAGTAGAAAATAGAAACGTCGTATGTGAACATTTCTCCAGTTGACACGACCTAATCCAACGGACCAATGTCATGGTCGGCAAATGGATTGCTCAAGGTACAGATGTGGCCCACCTGATGAGTGGATTGGCCTGATTTTGCGACTATGATCTTCAAGATGGGACCCACTTATTCTACGGATGGGATTTTGTATCCGTTGACAAGTGTTAATGCTATCAGATGGGACCCACCAGTTTTTTCCTAGGGAGCCCATGCAACCAAGAGTTCTTTGGGGTCCACCTTAATGCGTGTGAGACATTCACTCCGTTGATTTGTGCAGGCTCATGATACAACATGAGCCCAAAAATAGAGCTGGTCCAAAACTCAAGTGAGACACAAGGAAAAATGGGGATGGGACGCCTACGGCATACCATTGTAGCCTTCTTGGGGCCCACAAAAAGCTTTGGATCAGGCTGATATTTGGTTTTTCCATCCTCCTCGGTGGGACTCACCTTATGAACGGTTTAGATGGTATTAAACAACACCGTAGCCGAGGAAGGTTTCAATGGTGGCCGTCCCCATCCGCTCTTTTCCCTATGGAGCGGCCCACTTGGTTTTTGGATTAGTTTGAATTTTAGGATAATGTCCCAAAATGAGCCGGATTAAATGATGGACGGAGTGGATTTCACAAAAACTTAACAGTAGGGCCCACATAATGAATGTGTGCCATTCCTGAGGGTAGAATCGTCATTTGAAACATTCCACTTCCAAGTTCCCATGATCTATTTTTAATTCTTCATGGTGAAGATTCCTATGTTAGTTTTGCATAGTTTAAAAAATGGTAGTGACTCATCCTCCTCTCATTTGGTACTAATGTACAGCTATCCAGACCATCCAAATTGTGGGTCCCATTGTGTATTAAATGCACCTCTAAAATATCACTGATCAATTAATCACAACCATCCAAATAATGTCTACGAAATGAACGGTTAAGAGTAGCATAGTGAATGATGCAAAGTCGCAGCGAAAAAAAAATCAGAAAGCTAATAAATATTGTCCATCCAATTTTTATTATATAGTAATCCGTAGTAGGGTCAGCGGTGGACGGTCAGGAGTCCCTTAAAACTATTCCAAGAGCATAATTAAGGGGTCCCACCATTTTTTTAACTTGTTCAAAACTAACATTCGGGTCTACACATTTTTCACACAGTCCTATGTTGGGAAAGGATAAGATATGAACCTCTCTCATCGCAACACGACATAGATAACTTCCAATCATGACCGTCCAATTACTTTGATCCATTTTAGATGGTTCGTATTTTAAAAATCAAACTAAATGATGATCAAAACCATTAGTTTCTCTAAATTGCCATATTCCAACCGTACAATCTGAGGGCACCAACAATAACAACTATAAAACCATATTTTTTTGGCCGATTTTTGAATTAATGGCGATAGATTTCGTGGAAAATCACATCGACGGTGTAGATTTACTATCTACATTGCCACTTGGACAGTGCAAGGGGGTTTGTATTACCTTGGAAAGAGGGACCTTTGCTTGGAGCGGAAATGCCGAGGAGAGGTTTCGAACCTTCGTCCACACGACAGAATAAATGCGCTTCTTCTATCTGCCTTTCCTTATACGGAGGAAGCGGTGAGAAACCCAAAATAACCAGAGTCGAGGCCCTGTCCTGTAGTCGGCGGACTACTGAAGTCATAGTCCTCCATGTATTTTGATGATCAGAACCGTTGGATAGTATAAGAGATAGTATAATTTTTATCTATAAAGAGATGATATTTTAGATTACTCAACGGCTTCTATTGAAAGTATATGTTTTTTTCAACTAGAATCACACACAAAAGCACCGTACATGGAAAATCCAAGGTGGGTCCCACCATTTGAAGTGCTTTCTTAGGCTGATCAGCATGGCCCAGCTTGTCAGCTATGATTTCACTTCTGTAGTCCGAGGACTACTCGAATTTCAGCTCCCCATGCATTGCAGTTGCGTCATCTTACAATTTACGAGCGTCGAGGTCGCTCCTCCTTCCGAAACCCTAGTTCGTGTCATGCACGTGCCTTTTTTTTCCCCTGATTTTCCTAACTTCTAGTAGAAATTCGGTAGTTTGATAGAGTATAACATTCCATACACATGCACACGAGCGCTGCACGTAGCTAAGAACTGTAAACATGGATCATAATCCATATGTCCCATTGACAGTACGAGTAGGAGATATCTGATGAACGGTTTATAAGATGTTCAACGGTCCAAATTCAACCAACAGATTTTCATTGATCAATGTTCAGGATCTCCCACACGTTGATAGTCTAAATCCACCGAACATTGCACGTGACCCAAAATCGGCATCAGTGGATAACGAGAGCCGAAAATGGATGGCATGATGAAATGATCTCTACGGTCCACCCTATAATTTCTAATTAACAAGCCTAACATTAGTTACTGCCCGAAGATGTGCATACTGTAGGAGTTGGGCCACACAAAACATATTTTGAGTTGAGTAAGGTAATCAACTTGGACGCCCACGGAAGCCTTTTACGTAGCGTTTGTGAGAAGTCCACCCCACCCATCCATTTTGTGAGCTCATTTTAAGACTTTGAAGGAAAGTGAAAATGATATGAAGTATTTTGTGAGCTCATTTCAGGACTTCAACCAAAATTGATAATGATCCAGTACTAAAGTAGAGGAAAATGTGAGCAAGGAAATTTCTGCATATATATGAAAGTTTTCTGGGTGGGCATTGATGTTTACATACCATCATTGCCGTTTATTTCCTGATTCAAAACTTTTATGGCCCCACAAATATTTCAACTATGGATGTTCAACCTCACATTTTTAGCCCACTTGAGTATTCGATTAGGCCCATTTTTGGCCCTATATTCTAAAATGAGCTCACAAAATAGATGGGCAGGGTGGATTTCTCACAAGCATCATGGTGGGCCCCACCTAAGTTCACAATGCAAGAACTTGGTCCGAAAGGCTTACGCAGGAAATCCGTGTCCAATTAACTTGGCCCCACCGTTCAATTAAATCACATTCTATTGGTAAAAGCATAGCAGTGCCTCATTCATTTGAGGTGGAATTTGATTAAACTTTTTTACTGGAATAGGAAATTAAACTTTTGTAAATTTGTGTATGGATTTTTTTTTATTACCACAAACAGGAAATTTATGTTTATTGCAATGTAATTGGGTACGGCATTAATGATGTAGTACTAACAATGTCAATGATGATGCGAACCAAAACGATGTAGGAAAATAAAAAATTTAGGTTTGTCAAAATTTTAAATTTTATAAATTTAAATTTATGCTTAAAAGTTATTTAAATAGGTCACATATATGATATTGACAACACACAATCTAACCGGTCCAACGAAATTTAACTCATGCAGGTATGATAGACAATATCATATCCTGAAATCCAAACTATTTATATGATAAGCCTAATCATGAATGAAGTTATCCAAAGAAGGGCTCTAATTAAAATAGTTCAACCCTTTGAATATGGACCCTTGCTATTGTTTTGCAGGCCATTGATTGAAAGTCTAGGTTGTTTTAATTCGGATAATTCTCAACACAACCATTATCTACTGAGTATCTCATCAGATCAACGGTTTGGATCATCGAAAGATGCACCGATCTAACGGTTTGGATTGGGATGATTTCTTGCTTATCAATTTTCATCATGGGGCAACTATGTTAGAACTGTGGGATGTCATACATAGACCTTAGTGGGCCCCACACCCCAACTACTCGTAGGTTAAACCTTCACCTTCTCTATATAAATGTTAAAAGAATCTATTGGAAACCTAAACCAATCCATTGGATGCGTTGGTTTTGATTTGCTTTGACATAACAACCCTCATTAAAAAAAAAAATTAAAAAAAAAAAAATTGATGTGGTCCAATGAATCAACACACGAGAATAAACAAAACAAAGTAAACTCTACTGATTCTAACTTAAGACCAACTCCATGACGGATTAGAACTTTGATTTTGTTTTACTTAGTCTTCAAAGCTTTGATACTCTGGCTGAGTGTGATGGTTGATACTCCCATATACTAAACAGTTACGGAGGTTGTGTAAAGAAAGATTAAACTTGGCCGTCCAGATTGTGGGTACCAACTTAGATGGCTGATGAACTGAAATTTAAACTGATTTGATATCTAATGAGGCTGATTAGTGGGCATATAATGGCCAGTCAACAAACAGATGCTGACAATAAGTGGTTAGGATCGTTCAGTCAATCATACATTTGGATAATGGCCCATCCACGGTGGAAACCACCATTTTAACTGTTTAGTTTGAATTAATACATAACAATTGTATAAATTCTGGGTGCATGTGTATCAACCATCACACTCTGCCGGAGTATAAAAAACTACTCTTTCCAAGTATGTTTTCTTAATTGTTGCATGCCATAAACGATACCTTTGGAGTAGGATAGTCTTAAAACTGTCTGCATCAGCCGTACCGTAAGATGAAATCACCTTGTATAACACTTGATTTAGACAATATTATTTATTTATTTTGCAACGTTGGTATTGGTGGGGCCCACATTTCCAATATAACCCATCACCGAATTCCCTCCTGTCAGATGATCGTAGCCATTGGGCAAAAAATGGACAAATTATAACCAATGGTCCACAATTAACGAGGGGCCGAGGACGTTGCGAGGATCACCCAGTGGAGGAGATGAATACCATATCTGTCATCCACGACCTGGCCATCATATGAACGGTTTGGATCTCAAAGGATGGGCCCCACATGTACATATAGTTGGGTTGACCAATTACAGTCCTGCTCGTAATCTCATCCGGATATTTAGTCTAATTGATTGATCCAGACCCTTTACTACGTCCAACATGCAATTCAGGGGAGAAGAAGCAAAACGCACACCGATTGGATCATCCGATCCGTCTGCAAGTGGGCCTTATCTTTTATAGCCATTCATTTTTCAAGCATGGAATGGATGTCTAGGATGGTCTGATGGAAGCGATTATTTGGAACCACCAGTCACCCACAATAAGCCCCACAAGTTCACATTATTGATGTTACCCATACTTCTGTAAATTATCTTGACCGTCCATTTTTTAGGCCACTGATTGGATAGTTAGAATAGTTTGGTAGGCGTGATTTTTACATTATAGCACATTAACTGGCTGGATGGTTAGGATTCATAGTTAGACCTGTGACTGAATTATTTGGATTTAGACACTTATACGCCGCGTGCATAGAATCTGTCCGCATGTGCATGGATCTTTGTACTCTGCCAGACTAGCAAATAAGTCCCATGCAAGGCGTTATGGAAAGTATATAGAATCTCACTGTAGACGAACTATGGTGAGTTATTTGTAGAGCTGTACGCGAACCCAGTTAGCTCGCTCCACTCAACTCGAAAAAGCTCGATTTGACTCGTTTGAATTGAGTTCCAGCCAACTCGAGCTGATTTTTTTAGCTCGAAAAATTTCAAGTCAAGTTTGATCTTGCCTGAGCTCAACTCAACTTGGATCAAACCTCAACTCCAATCGAACTCAGATCGAACAAGTTTGATGACTCTTTATATTGATATTGCTCAGCAAGTGACGCAGGGGAGGACGTGAGGTCGAGCACCGTCTTCCTCAAGAGGATAAATATTCCGAATCCACGGAACTTCTCTGGACTCCTCACAGAGACTTCTCGAATCCACGAGAAAAGAGAGCAGAAAATAGAAATAAATTCTAAATAAATTCGAAATAGATTAATTAATTCATAAAAACGAGTTCACAACCCTTTAATAAGGGTACCAAGCAATGGGAAAGAAATCAGAATCCAACTACAACTAGGACTCCTAGAATTCGCGACTTACTATAAATAGTAAACTTACTATTTATAGACGGTCGTGATGTCTACTAGTGCGCAAGGTTTTCGGCCAAAAATAGTAAGTGTCCTATTTGGCTTCACCAACCCGTTCTCCTAATTATTCTAAGCTCTTTTCACGTTGGGCGCAACTCCTAAAGCCCGACGGATGAAGAGTTATAAGCAAACTAAAACTTACTATTTATAGTAAAAACGAAATTGAAACAGGGAAACGACCGTGAAATCAGGGGTTTCTCGCAATTTCGAGCGTCGCAACCCGGCGTAGCGGGGTTGGTTGGCTAAAGTAGCTCGTTCTACCCCAAAATCATATTTTTCGTCCGCTAACTCATCCCGGATTGCGAGATACGCCTGATTTAAGGTCTGATGGTCCAGATCACTTCTGTCGCCGACCGGGCCTTTTCTGATCCATCTTTGCCATGTAATTGTCCGCGACCCGCTCTACATCAGTCTCCTCCACTTCAAAAGAACTCGTCCTCGAGTTATCATTATGCGCTGGTTCATGATACTCAGTCAGGTCCGCAACATTGAAAGTTCGTGAGATCGCCATATCATCTGGAAGATCAACAACATAAGCGTTGTCATTGATCTTTCGGATGATTGGTACCGGTCCAATCTTTTTATTCTTCAACTTGTTGTACGTTCCGGTCGGAAATCTTTCTTTGCGCAGATGGACCATTACTTGGTCGCCCACCTCGAACACTTTCTGTCGCCGATGCTTGTCCGCTTGCTCCTTGTACTTTTCGTTCGAGGCATGTAGCTTGTTCTGTACCTCCGCATGAATGCCCATGATTTTGTCTGCCATATGTTCTGCTGCAATACTCATGCCTGGGAGCTTGGGCAGAGGGACCAAGTCTAGTGTATGGCGAGGTACTCGTCCGTAAATAACCTGGAACGGGGATTTTCCTGTCGAGCGATTCACCATGTTGTTGAATGCAAACTCCGCTTGAGACAAGGCCAAATCCTATTGCTTTGGTTTTTCTCCTGAAATACATCGAAGGAGGTTTCCCAATATGCGATTCACAACCTCAGTTTGACCGTCAGTCTGTGGGTGGTACGCGCTACTGAACTGAAGGCGTGTATCGAATCGAGTCCACAAAGTCCGCCAAAAGTGGCTTATGAACTTCGTGTCATGGTCAGAAGTAATAGTCTTGGGAACCCCGTGTAGCCGCACAATTTCTCTGAAGAATAAATTCGCCACGTGTGTTGCATCGAGAGTCTTCTTACATGGAATAAAGTGCGTCATCTTGGAAAAACGATCTACTACCACGAACACCGAATCCATGCCGCGTTGTGTTCGTGGGAGACCAAGCACAAAGTCCATAGATAAATCCTCCCAAGGGCCGTCAGGCACGGGTAACGGGGTGTAGAGGCCCGTATTATGAGATTGCCCCTTGGAAGTCTGACAAATATAACAGCGTTGGACTGTCTTTCCCACATCACGTACCAATTGCGGCCAGTAATACCGTTCTTCCACAAGAGCTCGCGTCTTGTCTCGCCCAAGGTGTCCACTGAGGCCACCTCCATGTAGCTCTTGGATTATCTGTTCCCTTAGCGAACTCTTTGGGATACATAGTCGATTTCCCTTAAAAAGGAACCCGTCTTGTATATGTAAGTCACCGGGGTGACCTTCCTGACATCTAACCCATGCGTCCTTGAAGTCGTCGTCGTCGGCATATATGTCTTTGAGGCGATCGAACCCGACAACTTCATGCTCATAGTGACTAACAAAGTTGCACGGCGACTCAGCGCATCGGCTACTTTGTTCTGTTGCCCTGACTTATGCTTTAGCACGAATGTGAATTCCTGCAAAAATGAGATCCATCTAGCATGCACACGGTTAATGTTAGCTTGACTATTAATAAACTTGAGGGCTTGATGGTCCGTGTAAAGTATGAATTCTCTTTGAATCAAATAATGTCGCCAGTGTCGCAGTACCTGGACCACCGCGTACAACTCGATCTCATATGTAGACCACTTCTTGCGTGCATCACTAAGTTTCTCACTGTAGAAGGCTACCGGCCTACCTTCTTGAGACAAAACTCCCCCAATCCCGACATATGAGGCATCACATTCGACTTCAAACAGTTTGTCGAAGTTGGAAAGTACAAGAACCGGGGTCGTGGATAATCTGCGCTTGATTTCGGCAAAGCTCCTGTCAGCTTCGTCAGTCCACTGAAACTGCCCTTTCTTCATGCAATCTGTGATCGGTGAGACAATGCTACTGAAATTTTTCACGAACCGACGATAGAATGTCGCTAGTCCATGGAAACTTCGTACTTCGTGAATATTTTTGGGAACCGGCCATTCTCTGATTGTCTTCACCTTTTCCTCATCCACTCGAATGCTCGTGGACGTAACCACAAAACCCAGAAACAATAGGCTATCAATCATGAAGCTACACTTTTTTAAATTGAGGTACAATTTATTTTCAGTGAGCACTTGAAGGACTTTCTTGAGGTGCTCCATATGGGTGGTTTCGTCTTGACTGTATATCAAAATATCATCAAAATAAACCACAACGAACCGCCCAATGAAAGGTTTCAGAACTTGGTTCATCAACCTCATGAATGTGTTAGGCGCATTAGAAAGACCGAAAGGCATGACCATCCATTCGTACAATCCTTCCTTGGTCTTGAAGGCTGTTTTCCACTCATCACCCGGCCGTATTCGAATCTGATGGTAGCCGCTCCTTAAGTCCAATTTAGAGAATATTTTTGCGCCCTCTAGCATATCCAACATATCATCCAATCGTGGTATAGGAAACCTGTATTTTATGGTGATTTTGTTGATGGCCCGGCTGTCGACACACATGCGCCAACTCCCATCTTTCTTTGGAGTTAGCAGAGCTGGTACAGCACATGGGCTCATGCTTTCTCGAATAAGACCCTTACGGATCAGTTCCTCCACTTGTCCCTGCAGAATCTCGCACTCATTCGGGCTCATTCGATAATGAGGACGATTAGGTAAACTGGACCCAGGGATAAGGTCGATATGGTGTTGGATATCTCGCATAGGGGGTAACCCATCGGGAAGGTCCTCGGGCCAGATTTCTTGGAATTCATGCAACAAGGACCTTAGTCTTTCAGGGATGATGGTAGGCTCGAGTTCTACCCCTTTTACAATTAATGCATAAGTCTGTCCTGTTTCTTTGGATTCTTCCACGAAGTCCCGAATGGTTAAGAGAAAATGACCATCCACTTTAGAAGTTTCAGGTGGTCCTTCTGGATCCATAGGGGCCAATATGGTCTTTCGGCCGTCCTTGACGAAGATATATATGTTATCTCGCCCTTTATGAGTGGCGTCACGGTCAGATTGCCAGGGTCGACCGAGTAGTATGTGACATGCTTCCATGTCAACCACATCGCATACTACTTCATCCTTATAATGTTTGCCAATTGAAAAGGATATGGTGCACCGTTCAGTTACCTTTGTTTCGCTGACCTTCTTGATCCAACCGATTGTATATGGAGAGGGATGACGCTCTGTTTTCAATTGCAATTTTTCCACCATGCCCCTGGAGACAATGTTCTCGCTGCTTCCACTGTCAATGATCACATCACAAACCTTTCGATTCACCGTACACCTAGTGCGGAAGATGTTATGCCGCTGTGGATGCACTTCTTTTCTTGGCGCATATAATAGTCGCCTCACGACGAGCGACTCGCCGTGATCTTGCTGAACCCAATCTGAATCATCTACCTCGTCCTCGGCGGTATGCTCCTGTTCTTCAATATCTGGATCTTCATAAGCGTTATCAGCACTACCATCATTAATGGCAAGGTTTGCCACTTTTCGCTGGGGACAAGTATTTGACAGGTGGTCGGACTGGCCACAACGATAGCAGTTGTTGGGTAAGGGTTCGGGATTGTACTTGTGCCAGCAGCAGTCGATACGCCCCTTTGGGGTCTAGCTTGCCCGCTTCCCTGATCTCGGTTCTCAGACATAGGAGGTTGAGTGCATGCTCCTACGGGCTCCTTCCCCTTAGGCTGTGGAGCTCCCTGGGGTGGACCTGCCGCAATGATCCTCGCAGTAGGATAGGCCCGTGTGTTAGGACGTTCAAGTTGCGCTTCTGCCCGAGTAGCCAACTTGATCGCATCATTCATCGTCCAGACGGACTGCATCTGGACCCGATCCTGGATCGCCATACGCAATCCACCGTTGAATCGGGAGACTTGCTGCGATTCAGTCTCGACCAAATCGTTGCGCGCCGCCAGGCGGTAAAATTCTTCTGCGTACTCTCTCACCGACCGACTACCCTGTCGACAATTTTGGTATTGTTGGAATAATACCTGATCGTAATCGCTAGGGAGGAATCGGGCACGTAGTAGCTGCTTCATTCGTTGCCATGTGCGGATTGGTGCTTTCATCTGCCTGGTTCGTGCGAGTTGCAGTTGTTCCCACCAAGCTGAAGCTCCTCCTTTCAACTTGTAGGCCACAAGCTTGACCTTCTTTGTTTCAGGGATGTCCATATAGTCAAAAAATCGCTCAACTTCAGAAAGCCAATCGAGAAAATCCTCAATGTGTAGCTGGCCATTGAAGTTAGGAATATCAACCCGTATCTTGAAGTCTCGATCTACCCGATCGCCGCCTTGCCTGGGGTGTTGGAAGATCACGTCATCGATCTCCTCTTCACTGGAGCCCCCGTCCTCAGGGACGGCCCTTGGATGCACTGCTGGGATTATCCTGCGATCAGGGCGATTACGGGTTTCAGCAATTGGTGGTGGAGGATTACCACCAGGAACACGGAGTTGCCCTAGGGTTTCTGCCAAGAGATTCGCTATGCGGTCCATGGAAGCCTGCAGCCCTTGCATGGCTTGTCGATTCTCTTGCTGCGCTGCTTGAAAGTTGCCGCCGTTAAAGGAAAATTTCCTGGAGCACCGCCTATGGGATTGTTGCCCGACCCGTCGTTAGAAGCCATCGACCCGAGGAGAAACCTCGCTTTGATACCAAACTGACGCAGGGGAGGACGTGAGGTCGAGCACCGTCTTCCTCAAGAGGATAAATATTCCGAATCCACGGAACTTCTCTGGACTCCTCACAGAGACTTCTCGAATCCACGAGAAAAGAGAGCAGAAAATAGAAATAAATTCTAAATAAATTCGAAATAGATTAATTAATTCATAAAAACGAGTTCACAACCCTTTAAATAAGGGTACTAAGCAATGGGAAAGAAATCAGAATCAAACTACAACTAGGACTCCTAGAATTCGCGACTTACTATAAATAGTAAACTTACTATTTATAGACGGTCGTGATGTCTACTAGTGCGCAAGGTTTTCGGCCAAAAATAGTAAGTGTCCTATTTGGCTTCACCAACCCGTTCTCCTAATTATTCTAAGCTCTTTTCACGTTGGGCGCAACTCCTAAAGCCCGACGGATGAAGAGTTATAAGCAAACTAAAACTTACTATTTATAGTAAAAACGAAAGTGAAACAGGGAAACGACCGTGAAATCAGGGGTTTCTCGCAATTCCGAGCGTCGCAACCCGGCATAGCGGGGTTGGTTGGCTAAAGTAGCTCGTTCTACCCCAAAATCACATATTTTTCGTCCGCTAACTCATCCCGGATTGCGAGATACGCCTGATTTAAGGTCTGATGGTCCAGATCACTTCTGTCGCCGACCGGGCCTTTTCTGATCCATCTTTGCCATGTAATTGTCCGCGACCCGCTCTACATCAGCAAGTGTCTGATGTAATGACTCAACTGAAGTGTTGGTTGGTGGTGAGGAAGGTATGGACATGAAACAAATACCCTTGCATATTGATTTTTATATTGCTAGCTAAGTGTTTGATGAAATACATGTAAACCGATGTTGTTGTTTTACATTCTGTGAGAAATTGAAGGTGTAGTACTCTACGTGTTTGAGAAAATGCTGTAAAGGCTCAAACTACCTTAAGTTGCTAACCAAACCGAGCCGAGGTGGCCAATCAAGCTCGAAGACCAAGCCAAGCTTAGTTCGGGCTAGGGTCAACTAGTGGCAAGCTGAGTGGAGCGGTGCCAAGCTTGACTTGGTTCGACCTAGTACACCTCTAGTTATTTGATACGCTTGCAGAGTACAAAATCCATGCACATGCACTTAGAAAATATACACGTGCCATACATCTAAAACGACTCATGCTATTCAAATTGTGGGACCCATGTAGGTTGGTATACACTAAAAGTACAATTATTTGGATGATCCTAGCCTCTCTGATAAAGAGACATTGGTGTATTGTAATTGGATCATTTATTAGATGTCCTTCACGCGCCAATTAGGACTTCTGACCCATCTAAGTGGGGCCCATGATTTTGACGGTTTAATTTGAGTACAGGCGTGACAGGTGTGTTGGATGAACTATCATACGCTGCATATGATCAAACTTTCAGGCTGACAACAGGATGTACTCAAATTATAGTAGCTCATCCTATTTAAAATGGTGGTGGCTCTTTAACTGTGCGTATGACATAGTTGTACACGTGTGCAGACTCTGCAAGTTATTGAAATAATTTTGGTTGGATTTTACTGTCCCAAAATTACACTTAGATGATGATAGCAACAGTCTGATCTTGGAATTTGGACCACTGACTATTTCATTTTGGTTAGATTTAGGGGGCGTTTGGATCATAAATTACTTAATATGAGCAACTTATGCTTCAAGTAAATTATCTTGGTTTTCTACTAATTAAGTTGAAGTGATTAGAGGTTTGAGTCCTTAATTAATTACCTCGGTGGTAGACTCTGAGGAGTTTCAACACGAGGTCTTGGGTTCGATACCCATACTTGGTGAAATCCTGCTACGTATGGGGTGTGTGCCGAGTGCGTCTGTAAAAAATTAATAAATAAATAAATAAGTTGAAGTGCTTAGGTATAACTTACTTATAATTGATAATAAACCAAACTTTTTTTTAATCTCAAATAAGTTATCTACTGAGGCAAGCAGAAAAAATAATTTATTTGGTGGTATCCAAATGGGCCCTTGCTGCTGGAAAATACACTTCAGTGATTTTGGAATTTGGATCACTCGTTGTTGCAGAAAAAACACTGGCATGCAGGCAAAGCAAAGCTATGGACAAAAAAAAATAATAATAATAAAAAATAAAAAAAGCAGCAAAACACAAGAGCCAAATATAAAAACAAAAGATGTAAGACATGAAGCTCATTTGGGAGCTTATAAATAGAAGTAAACGGGAAATATATTTGGAGGTAAATGAATGGGAAGTAAATGGCTTACATAGTTGTGTAGGAATTAAAATGCGTCTGAATTTTTTAATATACTCACAGGATTATATGTGATATCCCAAATCAACTTTAATATCCTAACATATTTTACGTATGCAATATTTAATAGAATGATTGTAACAAGCCCATTGAAATATATTCTTTAGCCAAAATGAGGAAATTTCAAGCCTTGGGTAGACCAAAAATGAGAGGATCACAAACAAGCAACTTGCAAATTTTTTAACCATCTATTTAGATTGCCATCCTTTAGAAGGTTTGGATCATTCTTTTGGTGTAATTTTAGTAATGTAACCGATATTTGGATTATTTTGGAGGATCATTAGTGTGACACGTGTATGGTGGGCATGTGCATGGAGGCACATTTGTTTGCACCTGCGACTCTCCAAGGGAGCTCCAAAAGGCATTTCACCCCTATTTAGTTCCAAATCCTCTTTGGCAGAGAGGATTTCATTTACATTCATATTTACTCCCATTTCTTTGGCAAATCATTGTCTATTAACCTCTAGAAGGGCCATCGAGGTGAATTCTCAAATTAGAATCATTGGTTGTAGGAGATTAAACAAAGTCCCTCCCATTGGCTTAGCATTTCATAAGAAGATCATTGCCAACAATTGATTCAATGAAGCAAAAGAAGATCGACTTCAAATATTGGGAGAGCACAAGAGAAACCGATTCAAGCATTGAAGAAGTATCTTAAAGAAAACACATCAACGAGGCTCATCCAAACGTGTAAGGTTTAATTTAAGTACAAAGAGTTTGCAACCTAAATTTAATTATGTTCTTGTGTAGGACCGTCTCCAACGAGAGTATACGTAAGTTCTTATGTAGGACCACATAGGTTCTTGATTAGCCTATAAAAAATTAAGTCTCCAAGAAAGTCACCGACATAGGTGCATTCATGTAGGTTATTGGTTAGCCTACAAAAAATCTTTATAATCTTTGAGAGAGCCACCAACACAGGTAAAAACATGTTCCACTAATACGGTATGTGTAGGTTTTTGTGTAGGATTGCCACCGACACAAGTGTGTACATGGTCCGTCGACACGGATGTGTAAGTTTAAGTTTTTGTGTAGGGCTGTAAAGGTTTGTAAGAACCTATTGAAAACTGTTGTGATAATGACATCCAATACACTCGAGTTTAAGTGTGTCTGCGAGAGTAGAGTAGGTACTTAACTGAACCACTAAAAACCTGATATTTGTGATTGCTTATGTGAATGAATTTCCATTCTTGCTTATGATTGGATGTTTTTAATTCATATGATGCATGATTAGAGTGTATGCTAGGCACTTAATTTATAGCACACATAATTAGTATTTTTATATCTCACTTGATAAACTAGTCGCATATATAGTTGAATTTATTATAGTCTATGCTCTTAAGCCTACATAACTTAATTGTTTTAAATTGACAAATATTTTAAGTAGTCCTATTCACTCCCCCCTCCCGCAAGAACTTAGCAAGTGTCCTTGTGATCAATGAACAACTAGTCAAATGTTAGTATTCAAGCAAACACAGGTAGTGGATAGCTAAAATTCATTGGCTCTTAGATACCAATTATCTTTGCAATCAATAACTAATTACTTGGACATTAAGATTTGGCCAAAGATCATTAGAGAAAAGTATATTTTCACTTTTGCATATTTCAATCACTAAAGGAAAGCCATTTTCGTCCATTTACTAGAAATCTACAAAAAGAATATTTTATCATCATTTTACCCATAGTCTTCATCATAATTATCAAGCCAACCACCTTAACCAACTAACGAAAGATATCATATGTCCCAAGAGCTTTTAAGAGCCGATCATAATAAGTCATGTCATCGTATTTTGTCCCTTACCCACTAATTGCCAAAATATCACCACTTTTAGATATAAGTACCCCTCACCTTTCTCATCTACAACGCATTGTTCCCACATCGAACCTTAAAAACTAAGTGAGGATGTTTAACAATAAAGTTCTCTCATCTCTTTAAGACTACCCTCTCATAAGTATTAGATGCGAAACTTTAAAGACTACATGAGGACATCTTATAGATTAACGTAAACTACGTATCTCTCTCTTAGACTACTTTCTCAAGCTCCATAGAAAAGGTTCAAGAATATGTCTTAGATCGAAAAACTCCAGTCATCTTTTTTAACTGAGTATTAGTGTTCTTCCTTCATGCTCATATCTCTAAATCAGGGTCTACTATCTTGTAACAAAAAATCTCACAACATCAAAGGTCTAAAAGCTTCAATTATTTCATCCGTTAAATGCGTGTCAAGGTTCTTTCTTCTCCACTTATGCCTATAAGCCATCGTTTAATTTGAGCGGTTCATTTACCGCCTTTCGTTACATTATTTTTTGTTTATTGCATTTTTATATTTTGTTCGTTCTAAAATACAAAGATATATTGTAGAAAATTTAAAATAATTGTAAGTGCTATATTTTATATCCCTGTTTGTTGTCAAATTTGTGATGCCTAAATCACTATCCTGCATAAGTGAAGCTCTCTCAAAGATCAACATTCAAGAGCAAGCTAAACTCACAACAAGCTAAGCTCACAACAACAAGTAAAGCTCACAAGTACAAAGATCAAACTTGAATGCAAGAACTACTTACAAGACATGACTCAAGCTGCAAGATTTCAAGAAGAGTACAAGGATGTTCAAGACTCTTTCAAGATTGAGCTACATCAAGACTTCAAGGCTCATACTTCAAGGTCACTAGTTCCTAATGTTTCAATGTCCTTACTTCATGGTTGAGGTTTGACTGACCTTAGGTTGACCTTAGAAGTAGGTCACTTTGGATACATAAATCGAATGTTTATTTTACATAAGTTTGGTCTGTTCTTCGACTAGTCCTAGAGTTGCTTCGACCAGTCTAAGAAATTCCTCGATCAGTCGTAAGTTTGTTACAAAAATCGGATAATTTCTGTTAGGCTTCGACTAGTCCAGGGATCCCTTCGACCAGTCGAAGGAACAGTGTCGACTGGTTGTTCGACCGGTCGTAAATCTTCGACACAAAGTCCAGCGATAATTCACAAGATCTTCGACCAGTCGAAGGAGACCTTCGACCAGTCGAAGGTGACCTACGACCAGTCGAAGGAGACCTTCGACCAGTCGTAGAACGGTCAAAGCTTATCGCGCCCGATTTTTTTCAAATCTGTTATTTCTTCGACTAGTCGAAGAGCTCCTTAGACCAGTCGAAGATGCGATCTGCTCACTTATAAATAGAGCACGAATTTCAGAAGAAATCATTGAATTAATTAATCCATTCAAGCCAATCTTCGTCGAACTTCTGAGGGATAATTCTGTGCTCCTTTTAAGCTAAGTGTGCTTATTTAATATTCTCTTTCCTTAGCTTTATTTAATTGATTTTGTTTTCTGCTATTCCAATCTAATTTGATAAGAGGAATTATTATTCCCTTTCTTTGGAATCAAAATCAATTAAGGCAAAGCCCTACTTGGTTTAATTTAAAATCTATTAGAATTAGAACCATAGTAATTGAGTACCGGACATTGAACTTGGACATTCAATCATCTACTCTGATTTGGTTCTACTGGGCTGCTACAACGAAAGAGATAATCAGGTATTTTACGTTTAATTGTAAATTTCTTTTTGTTTTGGTTTCTTTCAAGATTTGCCAGAAAAATCTTGGTGTATTGGTTATCTGATGAGAGCCAGGAAAACTCAGAAAGGGGTTTTTTTTTTTGTAAGCCTACAAACAAAGATACAATTGTAAAGGTTTTTGGTGAACCTGGGAAAACCTATTTTGTTAGTGAACGCTAATATCCCCTATGTGAGGATATTAGGAGTGGAGTAGCTTTTTGTGTGGCTTTTGTTTAACAGTTGGTGAACAAACAGGCGAACCACTATAATCCCCTGTGTTGTGGTTGAATGATTTAAACTTCTAATCTTTAATTATTCTTTTGTGGGATGTATGTATGGTGGTGAATGTTGTAATCATTTAATTCAAGCATTGTGAGAATTTTGTAATAGTTTAGAATTTATTTTCTGCTATTCCTTTATCAGCTTGATATTCAATTTATTTTAAAAGTTGTTCCAGCAAAGTTGTCCTGCCATTTTTATGGTGTATGGCTGTCCCTAGAACAATACATTTGTGATTACAATTTATTTCAATTCAGTTTGTATTAATTTCTTTATTCCTCTTTGGTTTGAGATTTGATACAAAGATCTTTCTAGAAATAAGGTTGTCCTACCATAAACTCTGGTTTATGGTGAAAGGTTGTCCTTAGAACAACATTTGTATCAACCTCTCAAGATATAATTTTGAGGTTGTCTCACTTTCCTGCATTGTGATTTACTTTGGCTATCATATTAATTTTAAATTCCGCTGTTATAAGTTTTATTTGGCATTGTCCTATTCACCCCCCCTCTAGGACATATACCTAGGCCTTTTCAATAATAAACCAGAAATAACAAGAGAAGAATTTGAAAAACTGATGCACGTTACTTTCAAATTCTTCTCTTGTTATTTCCCAATACGGGCGCAATGCGTGCGCGCGTGCGAGGTTGCTCACACGACATACCCTTATTTTCCAATACAAAAGATAAGTGAGGGTTTTATTATAAATACTCAATTTTTCTAACAACTATCCACTGTGAGGCGAAACTAAACACAAATAAGGCAAGTTGGTTAACAAATATAAAAATTAGTTTTTTTTATAAAATTTTAAAATCTAATTTAAAAAATCTTTTTAATTCAACACATTTTCCTTCAAAAATACTCTAAGTATAGATTTTCTTTATTTCTTAATTTAATTCATTTAATTATTTTAAGTAATAATTTAAAAATAAAATTCAAATAATTTTAAATTTTGGTTAAGAAGAAATAATATATTTGTATGGTAAGGAATGGTGCCCCACACTTTCCTTCCTTGTAATCTCGTAACCAAGTCCTTATTTAGAATCTATTGAAGCAAATTGTGCCTCACCTTTCTTATATGGTGTCCAGCCTATCATAGATTTCATTTCATGAGTTTGATGAAACGTTTTTCATTTCCTCATGTGCATATCTGATTTCATTGCACCCGGCTCGTCTATTCCAAAGGGCCTAGGATGAATTTTTTTCGTTTCAAAGGCCACCATTTGAAGGGTTAGGATTGCTCCATTGAATTGATTTTTGGACTTAGTCTATGTTAGAATATTTGGTTGAATTAAATAGACTATTAGAATCGAGAACCAAAAAAGAAAATAAGATTTAAGAAAGAGGACTTATTGAATTGAGTCGAGGCGTGACTGAGTTACTCAGCTTGAAATCGAATTTGCTTCCCTTGGATATCGTCCCAAGTGCAACAGGTTTCCAGAGCAATTGACCTCCAGGATACAACGACTATGACCCGGTCCCAGTGGTGCACTCACTGTACAAGGGCTCAAACCACTTGCAGTTTAACCCGAAAGTGTTGAGTTGACTTAACGACGAACTCAGCAATCAAAATGCTTAAAACAGAATATCAGAGAGTGTTTTATAAGAGAGAAGGATTTTCGTATTTGCAAACATAAATCGGAAGTCTTTATATAGACTCCGAAATGGTGCATAAGCACCCTTTACAAAGGGTTAGATCCATTGTGTTTAAACCCAATAGGTACGACCAATAGGAACGGATACATCTCTCTGGTTTAAAATGAAAAGGTGCAAGTGCGAGTACACTCTTGCAAATAAAGTCCCGCGAGTACCCATACACACACACACACACACCCACGTGAGTACACTCACACCACACCTGCACCCGCACCCACGCCCACGCCCACACCCAACCCGTCCCGTCCCGTCGCATCGCGCATACGCACACGAACGCAGACACAGACATGGACTCTGACTCGGACTCGGTTCGGCTCAACGCGTGCGCGTGTGTGGTCAATAACATATATTAGAGCTATTGGCATAGCCCCCCACAAGAACAAATTCATGTGCCCCTTGAATGGGGCTTAAGCCCAAGGCAAAAAGCTTATCTTATATACAAGAGGATTTACTTTGTCAAATCCGATGTGGGATAAAACCCACAATCCAAAAACACCAAAATTTTTCAAATGTGAAGGAAAACCAAAAATTTGAGAAATTAAATTTTTAATAGTTACTTTGAAACAAAATACAACAATTCCCACATGTTTCAAAATAAAAACTCTTTCGGGTTAAAGCGTAATAGTTGTGCAATAATACCAGTGTTACTATAGACTTGAACCGACATTAGAGTAAGTAAGACAGGTCTACAGGAATTATGTGACACCATAGTCTTGAACATGAATCCTTTTAATGTAAATCATAAGTACATGCCACTCACACAA
This sequence comes from Magnolia officinalis, assembly GCA_021015155.1. Classification (NCBI taxonomy): domain Eukaryota; kingdom Viridiplantae; phylum Streptophyta; class Magnoliopsida; order Magnoliales; family Magnoliaceae; genus Magnolia; species Magnolia officinalis. The sequence continues at coordinate 9,083,409 of JAJHSJ010000017.1, forward strand.
CCCTTCATCTGCAAGTGATTTTACGGTTCAATGCGTTTCGGCCATACACTATTACTTGGATTTCATGAGTGCTCTAGAGAATTCGCCTAGATTCTCATACGAAATGGCCTCCACCTCCACACCTATATAGGTGAATTCCATCAAGTATATGCAACAACTGTATACACCACCAAATATATGACTATGGATCCATTAATAGTTCTAAAAACTCATCATTCTACGTTGCTGCTCACACTGTACACCATAAAAGGGGCTCATATAATTCAGTGCAATTGTCTACCTCGTGTATCTATCTCATGGGAACTCCACTTGTATAGGTTGGGTTGCCGACACTGACATCTCATATATTAGGCTCAGCTTCATTCTCTTCGATGTATAATTGTCTAACCTTTTAGATAATCCTTTGGTCAAAGGATCTGTCAGATTCTTTTCTGACCTCACAAAGTCAATAGATATGACTCCATCACATAACATGTGTTTCAATATGTCGTATCTGAGTTTAATATGTCTGCTCTTTCCATTATATATTTTACTCTTTGCTTTTGCTATAATTGCTTAACAGTCACAATGAATAGACACGGTCGATACAGGCTTTAACCACAATGGTATATCAGATAAGAGATTTCTAAGTCACTCGACTTCTGATCCAGCCTTTTCTAAGGCAATAAACTCGGATTCCATAATCGACCGAGCAATACATGCCTGCTTGGTAGACTTCCAAGAGACTGCTCCTCCAACCAAAGTGAAGACATATCCACTAGTGGATTTTGTTTCATCTGAATCACTAATCCAGTTAGCATTACTGTATCCTTTTAATACAGTAGGAAAATCATTATAATGTAAACCATAGGCCATACTGCCTTGTAGGTATCTCAAAATTCTAGACAAGGCATTCCAATGCTCTTTTCCATGGTTATATGTATATCTACTTAACTTTCCTACTGTAAAAGTTATGTCTGGTCTAATGCAGTTTGTTAGATACATGAGGCTACCAATTATTCAGGAATACTATAATTGAAACACATTATTTTATGTATTATTCATGAGAGTCACACTATAATCATAAGGAGTACTGACAGGTAAATAATTAAAATGATTAAACTTTCTCAATATCTTCTCAACATAATGAGATTGTGGTAATATAATAACATCATTTTTCTTGGTTACTTCAATACCCAATATTACACTAGCCTCTCCTAAGTCTTTCATATCAAACTTAGATGACAAGAATTTCTTAGTTGTATTAACTAATTTAATATTAGTTCTAAAAATAAGCATGTCATCAACATAAAGGCATATAATAACATAATCATTTCAAATTTTTTTACTATATAACATCTATCTACATAATTTATATGACAACCATCTGATTTTAAAACACCATCAAATTTTCATGTCATTGTTTAGAAGTCTGTTTTAAACCATATAATGATTTAATTAGTCTACATACTTTATTTTCTTTACATGATATCTTATAACCCTTAGATTGCTCCATATATATTTCTTCTTCTAAGTCTCCATTTAGGAAAGTTGTCTTAACGTCTATTTGGTATACCACCAGTTTATATATGGATGTTATCGCTATTAAGAACCTGATAGTTGTAATTCTAATATAAGGGGAATATGTATCAAAGTAATATATTCATTCCTTTTGTTTAAAGCCTTTCGCTACCAACCTAGTCTTAAACTTGTCAATAGTTCCATCTGATTTTAGTTTATTTCTAAACACCCATTTACAGCCTATTAGTTTGTTTCCAAGTGGTAGATTTACAAGTTTCTAAGTGTTATTAGATATTAGATATTCTAATTCATCATTTATTGCTTTCTTTCAAAAGGTTGCATCTGGAGAGTTAATTGCTTCTGTATAAGTTGTACGATCATCTTCTACTAAGAAGGTGAAAAATCATCTCCTGGGTTAGTTTCTCTTCTAACCCCTAGTACTTTTTCTTTATTATATCTCTTCTACTACCTGCTCGCAAGCACTTTTACTAGTAGATGTGATATCTGATTCATTAACGTCTTCTATTTCTATATATTTAGATTTCATAGGGAATACATTCTTAAAGAATTCTGCATCCCTAGTTTCTATAATTGTATTAGGATATAGAATATTATCCTTAGTTTTTAAAACTAGAAACCTGTAGGCTGCACTATTTTGTGCGTTATCTATAAATACATAGTCGGTCGTTTTAGGACCTAACTTTCTTTTCTTAGTTTCAGGTAATCCTACTTTAGCAAGTCACCTCCACACTTTAATATATTTATAACTAGGAACATTATTCTTCCAAAGTTCATAAGGTGTTTGTTCAGAAGATTTAGAAGGAATCCTATTTAGGATATAACAAGCAGATATAATTGTTTCTCCCCACATATTTGAGGGTAAGCCTGAACTATTTAAAATAGCATTCATCATCTCTGTTAGAGTTCTATTCTTACGTTCTGCTATTCCATTTTGTTCTGGTATATAAGGAACTGTAGTTTTGTGAACTATTCCACTCTTTTCACATAATTCTCTAAATTGAGAATATTCATATTCACCGTATGTATCTGGTCTAAGTCTTTTAATTGTTATATTTAACTGATTTTCAACTTCAATTTTGTATTTAGAAAAAGCATCTAAAGCTTCATCTTTGTTTCTTAACAGATAAACTCTAGTGAACCTAAAGTAGTCATCTACAAAAGTTATGTAATATCTTTTTCTACCTCTAGACATGTGATTTCTAAAATCACCTAAGCCATTGTGTATCAATTCTAGTAGAACATATGATATTTCTATTCGTTTAAAGGGTTTTCTAATGAATTTTGATTCTACATATATTTCACATTTATTGAATTCTTCATTAGATATATTAAGTAATAAACCTAATCTTTTCATTCTCTTCAAAGATACTACATTCACATAATTTAATCTACTATGCCATAGATAATAGGGTTCAACGATATAAATAGAACTGGATGTCTTCTTCTTATTATCATTAGATACATTTACAATGAATAAACCATCGCTACAGTATCCCTTACCAACAAAAGTTTCATTCTTAATCATTACAAGTTTATCTGAATCAAATACTAACTTAACACCAGCCTTGTTGAGGAGCGAACCAGAGATCAAGTTTCTTCTAATGTCAGGCACATATAGGACATCATTCAACATCAGAGTTTTTCCAGAAGTGAGTTTCATAAGTACTTTCTCTTTCCCTACAACTAGAGACGTTCTAGCATAACCCATGAACACCTGTTCATCATCCCCTGATACTTTGTACGAGGTAAACATGCTACGATCTTTGCATACGTGTCTAGTTGCACCAGTGTTTAGTACCCACTCCAAGTTGTTTACAAGAAAGACTTCTGACACCACAGCTACTACCATGTCAGACTCATTACCTATTTTTATAAGATTAGCCTGCGGCTTATCTTTATTTTTCTTAAGCGGGCAGGTTTTAATGTGATGCTCAGGCTTTACACAGTTGTAGCAATTTCCATTTTTCTTGAATTGATTGTTCACATTTTTCTTTTTGAGCCTGCATTCATTCGTATAATGTCTAGATTTGCCACAGTTATGACATTTGTCATTTTTCTTATTGTTTTCCCAACTAAATTCTACAAGATTCGTTTTTGAATCTATCTCATTTCCATTTTCTTTTTGGTCCCTGATTCTATTGGTCTCCTCTATTCGTATGTGTACGATAGTAGTTTCCAAAGAAACTCCGTTCTTTTTATGTTTCATTCTATTCTTATATTCTTTTCAGGAGGGCGGTAACTTTTCTATTAGTGTTCTTGACAGAAATATTTCATCTAACTTAATTCCTTCTATCGATAGTTCATGGACTAAATTCTGAAAATTATGAATCTGATTTGTGACAGGTCTATATCGTCTGTCATTTTATAATGAAGGAAATTAGCAATTGCATGTTTCTTAGTGATGGGTTATTTTGACCCATCTTCGACTGATCGAGAGCCCTGCTCGACTGGTCGAAGGCTGATGGTCGACCGGTCGAAGGATCGAGTCGAAACTTCGACTTAAAGTCCAGCGAGTAATTTTGCTATTTTTTACTGTAGCTACGACTGGTCGAAGGAACCTTCGACTGGTCGAAGGGGGCCTACGACTGGTCGAAGGGATGTCTTGACTAGTCGAAGGTTACGCAGTTTGTTCCGCGATTTTGCGCGAAACTGCGGATTTGAGTCCTTTCGCAACTGGGATGCGGAAAGGAGTTTCCCAAAACTATAAAAGGGGTTGCCTAGGGTTTTTCTAGGTATCACAAAATAGCAAGAGGGTTTCCTAAAGCTTTACAAGGTATTTGCTAAAGGGTTTAGGACTATCAAAGGTGAGAGAGAGGGAGAAAGAGAGAGAGGAAGCTTATAGAAGGGAGGTTCTCTACTTTGCAATCTACATCTCAGCGCTTCTATGTCCTCGTAATCGGTTAGATCTCTCCGTTTTCTCTATTTCTCTTATTGTTTATCCACTCCTGCGTGAGTGAAGTAGATTGTAACGTTCTACTTCATAGTGGATTGTTGATCTGGACGAGGTCCCGTGGTTTTTACCTCTTTGAGGGTTTTCCACGTAAAAATCTCTTGTGTGGTGTGTGATTGATGCTTTGATTTATTTCATTGCTTTATTATCCATAATTCTGGTTTGTTTCGGGAGGCTAGATCCTAAGGTTTGTGCAAGGCATCCCAACAAAGTGGTATCAGAGCTAAGTTCATTGAACGGGTAGGATCGGTTTTGAATTATGGAAGGTGGCTCAAGGATGATCAGCCTCAATGGTTCTAACTGGACCATATGGAAGGCTAAGATGGAGGACTTGCTTTATTGCAAGGACCTATATTCTCCAATCTCAGGCATATCAGCAAAATCCAAAGATATGACTGATGATGATTGGAAGAAGATGGACGGAAAGGCGGTGGGGTTTATTAGACAATGGTTGGATGACTCTGTGTTCCACCATGTGTCTACAGAAACCTCAGCCGAAAGCCTATGGCTAAAATTACAAGGGTTGTATGAGAGGAAGACAGCCGGTAATAAGATATTTCTGATAAGGCGACTTGTGAATCTCAAGTTCAAGGATGGTGGTTCGGTGGCCGAGCACATGAATGAGGTCAGCAATATAGTGAACCAACTCACCTCTATGAAGATGGTCCTGGATGATGAATTGCAGGCTTTACTATTGCTTAGTTCATTGCCTGACAGTTGGGAGACATTGGTGGTGTCTCTAAGTAACTCCGCGCCAGACGGAAAGATATCCATGGAACAGGTAACTAGCTGTCTCTTTAATGAAGAGACAAGGAGGAAGTCTCAGGGGTCTACTCAGCAAGAGGCTCTTGTGACGCAGGAACGGGGGAGAGGAAAGAACAGGAAGGGCGGGAAGGCCCGAGATAAATCAAGAGGCAAGTCGAGCAACAGAAAAGATGTTGAATGCTGGAATTGTGGCAAGAAGGGCCACTATAAGCATGAATGTCGTAAGAACGACAAGAAAGGAAAAGGGAAGGAAGATGAATCAGATTCCACTGCGGTCGCTTCAGATGGCGACGTTGTTATTATTCTTTCAGCAGATCATGATGTGTGTCTCACAGATACGAGTCAGGACACCGATTGGGTGATTGACTCGGGAGCTTCTTTTCATGCGACTCCGCACAGGGACTTCTTCACAAGCTACAAGTCAGGCGACTTAGGGACCGTGAGGATGGGAAATTCTGGCGTATCAAAATCGTGGGAGTTGGTGATATTTGTGTGAAAACTGATGTGGGCTGCACATTGGTTCTCAGGGATGTGAGGCATATCCCAGACCTTCGCCTCAACTTGATGTCGACGGGAAGGTTGGATGATGATGGCTATGAAAGCCGGTTCGCTGGTGGGCGCTGGAAGCTCATCAAGGGTTCGTTGATCGCAGCCAGAGGAAAGAAGTGTTGCACCCTGTACAAGGCAAGTGTCAGTGTATGCAAGGGTGGGTTGAACGCAGCGGAAGATTCAGCTATTGACATGTGGCACAGGCGTCTAGGCCACATGAGTGAAAAAGGGCTTCAGGTACTAGCAAAGAAGCAGCTCCTTCCAGACGTGACAGGTATGCCTCTTAAAACCTGTCTTGATTGTTTATCAGGGAAACAGCATAGAGTTTCATTCGTTAAAACTGCTTCTCATGTTAATAAAGTGCATGCATTAGATTTGGTTTATTCTGATGTTTGTGGTCCTATGAGGACAAAAACCTTGGGTGGGGCATTGTATTTTGTTACTTTTATAGATGATGCATCTAGGAGGGTTTGGGTTTATGCTTTGAAATCCAAGGACGAGGTCTTTGGTGTGTTTAAATTGTTTCATGCTATGGTCGAGAGAGAGACAGGTAGACCATTGAAGTGCATCCGCACTGACAATGGTGGTGAATACATTGGCGACTTTCACGAGTACTGCAAGTCCCAGGGTATACGGCATGAACAGACGGTTCCCAAGACCCCCCAGCATAATGGTGTAGCTGAGCGAATGAATCGCACCATTGTTGAGAGAATCAGATGCATGTTATCCCATGCGAAGTTGCCCAAGACGTTCTGGGGAGAAGCAATGCGCACGGCGGTGTATTTGATAAACAGGTCTCCATCAGCCCCGTTGAATGGAGAAGTGCCTGAGAAGGTGTGGACTGGACATGATCCATCGTACAGTCATCTCAGGGTGTTTGGATGCAGGGCATCCGTTCACGTACCAAAGGACGAGAGGTCCAAGCTCGATATGAAGATCAGGCAGTGTGTGTTCTTAGGGTACGGTGATGAAAAATTCGGTTACAGGTTATGGGATCTGACCGAGAAGAAGCTCGTCAGGAGCAGAGATGTGGTTTTCTTTGAAGATCAGTGTATCGAAGACATTGGTAAGCCAGAGAAGAACCAGCCTAGTTCAGGTGAGCTAGAGGACATGGATCCGATTACTCCTCCCGTGGTGCCTGATGACGGGGGAGTACAGCAAGGTGCAGAGGACGAGGGAGTTCCTTCAGAAGATGGACCAGGGGAGCAGCCCCCACTTGATCCACCTGTTGAGCCACAGGTGAGGAGGTCATCTAGGGACAGACAGCCGTCCAAGAGGTACTCGCCGCATGAGTACATTATGCTAACCGATGGGGGAGAGCCAGAAGATTATTCTGAGGCCCTAGCCGACGAGCATAAGGGGGAGTGGTTGAAAGCTATGCAAGAGGAGATGGAATCCTTGCATAAGAACCACACCTATGACATGGTGAAACTGCCTAAGGGCAAGAAAGCTCTGAGCAACAAGTGGGTGTTCAGGAAGAAGATTGAGCAGAAGAATTCACAGACGAGGTTCAAGGCCAGACTTGTGGTGAAAGGGTTTGGTCAGAGGAAAGGCATAGACTTCGAGGAGATATTCTCACCAGTGGTGAAGATGACATCCATACGGGTGTTGCTTGGGTTGGCGGCTAGCATGGATCTGGAGATAGAGCAGTTAGATGTTAAAACTGCCTTTCTCCATGGTGACCTGGAAGAAGAGATCTACATGCACCAACCAGAGGGGTTCGAAGTCAAAGGCAAGGAGCATATGGTGTGTAGGCTGAGGAAGAGCTTGTATGGGCTGAAACAAGCTCCACGGCAATGTACAAGAAGTTCGATTCGTTCATGTTACAGCATGGGTATGACAGAACGGAGTCGGACCACTGTGTGTTCACGCGTAAGTTCTCAGACGGTGATTTCTTAGTTCTGCTGTTATATGTTGATGACATGCTCATCATGGGAAAAGACATCAAGAAGATTGACAGGCTGAAACAGGAGTTGGGCAAGTCTTTTGCGATGAAAGACTTGGGCCCGGCTAGACAGATCCTAGGAATGGAGATAACCCGTGACAGAAGCAGCAGGAAGCTTTGGCTGTCACAAGAGCGGTATATTGAGAAAGTCCTAGAGCGGTTCAATATGAATGCAGCGAAGCCGGTCAGTACTCCACTGGATGGTCACTTCAGATTGAGCGACAGGCAGTGTCCCAAGACGAAGGAAGAGGTGGAAGAGATGCAGAAAATACCCTACGCGTCAGCAGTAGGAAGTTTGATGTATGCTATGGTGTGTACACGCCCAGACATGGCATATGCGGTTGATGTTGTCAGCCGGTACCTTGCCAATCCTGGCAAAGAGCATTGGGCAGCGGTGAAATGGATACTATGGTATCTAAGAGGCTCATCCAGGTTGAGCCTATGCTATGGTGACGGAAAACCTGTGTTAGAGGGCTACACAGATGCAGATATGGCAGGTGACATAGACTCCAGGAAGTCTACATCGGGGTTCATGTTCACGTTTGCAGGGGGAGCGGTTTCTTGGCAGAGCAAGCTACAGAAGGTCGTAGCATTGTCGACGACAGAGGCCGAATACATTGCAGTCACAGAAGCATGTAAAGAGATGCTTTGGATGAAAAGTTCCTACAGGAACTTAGCCTAAAGCAGGAGGAGCACGTGGTCTATTGCGATAGTCAGAGTGCTATACACTTGAGCGAGAATCCAAGTCAGCATTCCAAGTCGAAGCACATAGAGATACGATATCACTGGATCAGGGATACTTTGGAACAGAAGGTGTTACAGCTTGAGAAAGTCCACACGGACGATAATGGGTCAGACATGATGACCAAGGCTTTGCTCAAGGGCAAGTTTGAGGTTTGTAGAAACCTGGCTGGCTTGAAGGTGGATCCCTCCTGGGTCAAAAAGGGGAGATTTGATGGGTTATTTTGACCCATCTTCGACTGGTCAGAGCCCTGCTCGACTGTCGAAGGCTGGTGGTCGACCGGTCGAAGGTTCGAGTCGAAACTTCGACTCAAAGTCCGCGAGTAATTTTGCTTGTTTTTTACTGTAGCTACGACTGGTCGAAAGGGGGCCTACTACGACTGTCGAAGGGTGTTCGACTAGTCGAAGGTTACGCAGTTTGTTCCGCGATTTTGCGCGAAACTGCGGATTTGAGTCCTTTCGCAACTGGGATGCGGAAAGGAGTTTCCCAACTATAAAAGGGGTTGCCTAGGGTTTTTCTAGGTATCACAAAATAGCAAGAGGGTTTCCTAAAGCTTTACAAGGTATTTGCTAAAGGGTTTAGGGCTATCAAAGGTGAGAGAGAGGAGAAAGAGAGAGAGGAAGCTTATAGAAGGGAGGTTCTCTACTTTGCAATCTACATCTCAGCGCTTCTATGTCCTCGTAATCGGTTAGATCTCTCCGTTTTCTCTATTTCTCTTATTGTTTATCCACTCCTGCGTTGAGTGAAGAATTGTAACGTTCTACTTCATAGTGGATTGTTGATCTGGACGAGGTCCCGTGGTTTTTACCTCTTTGAGGGTTTTCCACGTAAAAATCTCTTGTGTGGTGTGTGATTGATGCTTTGATTTATTTCATTGCTTTATTATCCATAATTCTGGTTTGTTTCGGGAGGCTAGATCCTAAGGTTTTGTGCAAGGC
>JAJHSJ010000017.1:9092918-9260773 GCA_021015155.1 Magnolia officinalis
CTGTAGTTAATTGAAATGTACGCTAGTGGAAACAAAATCTCATGAGTGAAAATGCAATTTTTAGTTATCAATAGAAAAAGAAAATCTTTCTGTTGAATTTCTATGTGAAATACGAAGAGATTACGTGTGCATGTGGGGTGTTTGAGGAAATTCCTGAGAGGAATTCGATTGTGTGGAGTGCGATGATTTGTGCAGTATATTTTATTGGTTACTGCAAAAAACCTGTCATTCATCATGCAGGAGCTGCCATAACAAGATTTACCTTTTTTTTTTCAAGAGGCAATCTTTCATGGAGATGCTCATTTAGATTCAGTCTATAAATTTTTCTTTGCTACACGCATTGTGGTGGTCATACGTGAGCAAATTTTAAAACTGGTCCAATAGAAGCGGAACTGACAGGATTGTAGTTTCCTTCATTAGCAATAACTTTGAGGGTCTAGCTCTAATTTGTAATTTCATTCCTTTGAAGTTCGACTTGAGCAATAACTGCAATTTTGAGTGCTACTTCCTCATTATGAATAATAGGAGACATCATTGGTTGTTGTCTATTCCTCTTGATTAAGAAGAATGTTTCCAATTTGATTCACTCGTGCATCCATTTGCAGCCTAAACATCATTTTGAAGATTACTTAGCTAGTGTATTTTAACCACATGAAAGCTGCATCTGTTTGATATGGATTTCACATTATATTATTTCTTTTCTAGGTGACAGCAGCTCTTGCCCATACTGGTCTTGAGTCTTCCAATCTCATATCGTGGGTATTGATTTCACTAAGAGCAATGAATGGACTGGTAAGCTCCTGAATCTTGGCTATGTGGTTCATTTTTCTGATGTTCTCTCTCAAATCCATTCAACACCTTCCCCTTAACTAGATAGAAATGAACTTGGTAACAAGAGTAGGATATCAAATCTTACTCTTACCGCATACTGATGTGCGTGTATCTGGAAGGCTGTTCATCAGGTTCTGCTCATCATGTGAGTGTCATAGCCCTACAATTCGGCCATTCCTATCAATGGGAAGTGCTGACATGTAAGTTGCATGTGGACTATCAACAAAATTTTCAACTGTCTATTTTGTATATATTCGTGGCCTACCTGATGACTGGGCCGGCCTAATTTTTTCTACACGGCAGTTACAAGGTAGGACATGAAAAGCCATGCCAGATCTCACATTCACATTGCAATGTAGGATTTAAGGATTACAACTCCTATTGGGAAAAGTCATTACATTTCTCTGCCAACTACTCATCAGATTACTTCAGGTTCAGTTACTAAATGCTTGTTACCTTAGCATGATCAAATTCCTATTGATATGGCATAAACTATATATTGCATTGTGTTGTTTGGTCATTTGGACCCTCAAGACATTTATGACCGATGTTGTTGCTGTCAGGTCAAAGTTCGTTCAACCATCAGGGCTTACATCACATCGGCAGTTCACCAAATGCATATGAACAAGCAATATCTATCATTGGAAGGACCCCTTCTGCCTTTGATGAGGATGACCTTATCCCCTGTTTTGGATTTGGTGATGGTCAGTCATATATGCTCTGCTTCTCACAATCTGTTTCCTCACAGGGTAGTGATAGGGTGTTGGCAACAATATCAAAATCTACAACTGTGGTGATTGTGGCTGCACTCCTACAGTACACATGGCTTGCAGCACAAATTCGAACCATCCAAATAGTGAGCCCTAGTGCGGAGGAGTATATTCCAAAAACTACAGTAGAAGTATTCTCCTAACTGGCTGACTGGTAGACATCTAATGGGCAGTGAAGGCTAATATTAGTAAATGGTCCAAATTCAACAAACAAACGTCCATTTATCCAACATCAGCATTGTCTAATCAATATCATTTTTGGTATCTGAACAATATACGATGGGTCCCACCATTTGGGTGGTTTGGGTTTATGTTACATGCCGTGTGTATAGGAAGGTGCCCTGTGCCATAGTTGTCCTATAATGCCTAGCATCTTACCATTAGCCTTCTTCAGAACACATAACATGTTTAACATGGGAAGAATATTTGAAATTCGCTAGGACTACGGGATTGTCTTTATCTTTGTCTTGCAGCATCAATGCATGACCATAAAGTTTTTAGTTTCTTCCTAGATGGACGGCCATGTAATGGCTTTGAGGAAGGCCGATATAGAGAAATAGTTCCACATATTAAGCTATCTGGTTGGTATATCTTCTACTGACAAATGCTAGGGTGAGGCCCAAAAACCACCGCTGGTTGGATGATCTTAACTGCTCAATTGAGGAGAAAAACAATCAATGTTGATTTTGGGCTATGTTCTGATCAAGTGGTTAGGATTCCCTAAAGAAACTTATTTTTGGGCCATGACCCATATACTGCATCCGTTCAGGCAGAACAAACCAGTCAATCTCCTCATATTGCATATTACAGATGGTGATGATGATCCATGGAAACAACCATAAGTCAGGCCTCCATGAACTGAATACTTATTCTCCCATTTTCCAAGTTACTTCAAATTAAAAGAAAGAAAGAAAATTAAGAAGATGCTTTTCCATTGCATGAATGCTTAAATTATCATCCAATCACTGGCTTACTTGGCTTCCTCTTCAATGAAGGTTCTGACATGAGTCTTGGACTTCTGTTTACCTGAATACAGTAAACAGAAAACACTATTGCATCTGCGGTTGAGATTAAAAAGGCTTACTATCTCGAGGTAAGATTGATCCTCAAAATCTATGCATTATCTATTTACATGGATTATTTATTATTTTTACTTTTGATAACTGTGTTGATTTGGGTAGCTTGGCATGTTTGTGTTGTTAGTTCATCATCGAAATGGAGTGTAGAGTTGTAGAATTTCATTGCATTGTTTAGCTTGTCTGTATAGTGATTTTGGAAATTTTAGCCTGTGATATATGTTTTATGATCTGTTACAAACATATATTTTCCTATCAGCTTTTGGCGGCTTCTCATTGAAAAACTGTGCCTACCTGCCTATTACTTGGCAGATTGTGATCCTTAAGGTTTTGACATTCTGAAAATCTAAAGCGACTGGAAATATAAAGTGAACAAAGCCCCATAATAATCTGCATCTAAATCACTTGATTGAGAGAAACTCAAACAAGATTGATAACAGCACACACCTTTTTTTTTCCCCTATTCTTGTTTGACACAGGTTTCAATTTGTTGTGCGGGCTCTTAGAAATTGTGCATGTGGCATACATCGACTTCCCACTGTCTCGAAGTCATTGTCCCAAAATCAAGTTGGTTGAGAAATCATGACCTCTGATTCGTAGACACATATCCTTATATTGGCATATAAGCAACATATCCTTTTGTCTAAAAACTTTGACTATCATGCATTCACTTATTTGTGATGGTTGCTTAATCAAATTGAATGGCCCATCTAGCCATTGATAGCACTGCTATATTGTTTCAACATTGCAATTAATGGTTTATTTTTTTAATTCGTTTATTCTATCTTCGTGGAATGCTACTTTTTTTACTTTTGTTTTCCTTATGTGTGCAAGATTTTGATCAATCACACCTAAATTTAGGCCTACAAGCACTTCTTCAGCCTTTTGACGTCACTCATGCTTAGGAGTGGACCATATGGAGAATTTATTTATTTATTTTTGTTTTTTTTTAAAAAAAATTATTCAAGACTATTTTCAGCTTATTGTTGTAAATATTATAAATTTTTTTTATTGTGAAGTAATATAATTTTTTTTTAATATTCATTTTTAATTGTATTGCAACATTTTTTATGTTTCGAATATGAAAAAAAATAATACAAGTTTCAATTTGAATTATATATATAAATAATTTACTGGCCTGCGCTGCAATTGGGCCTCTCAAATCTATACAGCCATATGGAAGACTTTTATCGCTGCTGTATAGATTTTTACCAGCGCTTTTCCGCGATAAAAAGTGTTAAGAAACTATGCTTTGGAATACTTTTATCAGATGGATAGACTTTTGCCGGCGCTTTTTTAACTTTTGGCGGCCCTTCTGCAAGGAAATACTAAAAGTGTATACAATTAGCGGCAAAAGTTGGTTAGTGCTGGTAAAAGCACATATTCTTGTAGTGTGGGGGGAGGACCCATCACAATAGCTTGCTGCTGGGGCCTCAAATGTCGCCCATGTTTTTCACTACTGCACGGTCATGGCGCACCCCTACCTTTTTGTTTTTGGAGGCGATCATTTGAGTAATACATTGGCAGCGCTCCGGTTGGTGTTTAGAAGCAATTCAAGTATCCTCAAAAGGCAGCGCTGAAGCTTTGTGGTTGTTGGTAGAGAAGTGTGTTGCGTTTGGGCTCCTCTGCAGTTTTATGCCTTGGTCGGTTTGTTAGTGGTTCTGATATAGAGTGGATCGCAGGCACTTTCATGGTAAAGATGAACCAAAGAAGGCCCAATCAAAGGCGGAAATGATCGAGACCGTCAGAACCTTAAAACCGTCGTATCTCGCAGATTGAGATGAGTTTTTCGATATATTATATCTGATTTTAGGGTAGGAGAAGCTACTTTTGCTAACTAACCTACTAAGTGGGTTGCCCATGCAGGATTTGTGAGATTCCATTATATCGATGGTCAAAAGTCCCATTTCATTTTATACTTACTATAAATAGTAAGTTTTAGTTTGACTATAATTTTTGATCCTTTGAGTTATGAAAAGGGCTTAAAAAAGTTAGGAGAATCCAAATTGGGCACTTACTATTTTTGACTCAAAACTATGAAGTCCATTATGAAGGGAGACCATCTATAAATAGTAAGTTTACTATTTATAGTAAGTCACATTTTGAGGGTGTTTCAGTTAGAGTCTGAGTCTCTAACACTGTCCTAAGTTTGAGCCTATTATTTAAAGGATCGTAATTTTATTTTTTTTGTTATCATCAGTTAATTTATTAGAAATTATTTCTACTTTTATTCCTTATGGATTCAATTAAGCTCCATGAGGAGTCGAGAGAGCTTCGTGGATTCAGAGTACAAATCTCTTGTGGAAGACGTTGATCAACCTCATCACGTCCCTCCCTTTGTGGAGGTCCTATGAGGCATGATTTGGAGGTAGAGGAGCTGTACAGTCCTTTTTTTTTTTTTTTTTTTTGAGTTGTAGAGTCTCTCTGGATGCCAGTCCAAGCTATCTGCGGTGGTTTTTGGGGTGGGATGGTGAGGCGATGGATGTTGTTTGTGCCTATGACCCTGCGCTAGGTGTTTTCTCAGGCAGTGGAGGATCAGCGCCTGCAGCTTCTTTTGGCCGAGGCTCAGCGTTTTTGGGTGCTGGCTCTTCTGTCCTCCCAGCCCTGTTCTCTCTTTGCAATGCCATTGGCTGTGCCTCTGTTTGTGTTAATATTTGAAGCTTGCTGCTCTGCTTTGGAGTTTTGGGGCTACTGGAGTTGTGGAGTTGGGTTGTGGGTTGGGCTGCATTGTTTTCTGATTGGTTTGGGTCTTGCAGGTGCGGGCTGGGTGGGGAAAGGCTGTTTTCCGCTACGGTCTGGAGTCAGTTGCTCTGGTTGAAGCTGCTATGGTTTGGCCGGAGATGATCTGATTTGGGTATTGAGATGTGGCCTCTCTCATTGATTGTTGCTCTGTGTGAAATCACTTCTGCCAGGTTGGTCTCTATTAAGCATACGCCGTTGTCTTGTTGGATGATGTTCTCCCTCTTTATGCTGCCTTTTCCTCTTCTTCTTTTTTTCTCGATTTGCTTTGGCATTTCTTCTAGTTAAGGTGCGGTTCATGGCTCCTTTGAGGTATTCTCTGAATTCTTCCCATGGCCCTGTTTTTTCTGTCATCATCCAGCAGAAACTGTTGTCTTCAGTGGTGCAACGTGGTGGAGGGAGGGCAGCGACCCAATGTAACTGGCCATGGGTTTGGGTGGTGGTGCAGTGGCCTAGTGTTTGTGCAGTTTCAGGCTATTTAGCTCAAGTTCTGAGCAGCGCCTGGAGTTACGTGAGGTTTGAGATGGTCCATATTGAGTTGTTTCAGGAGTCTTTGAATTTCTTGGCTTCGTTACATCCTCTTCTTTTTATATAAACGGGGTTGAGCCCGCTCCTGTATAGCCCTAATAACGTAGTACTGTTATATGATATGTGAGGTCTGTTTTTAAAAAAAAAAAAATTTTTTATGGCACCACCTGAAAGATTATAAATCCAATTTTATTTAACAAAGTTATAGATAGTGGGATCCTAATTTTCTAGTTATTAAAAGAAAAAAAAAAAAAAAAAAGAGAGGAAACTGTTACAAGGAGAGGCCATGGCTCAATTGATGCTTACATGGCGTATATAGCCCATGACAAGGAGCTGCCTGTTATGCTCCTTTTCCCGAAGGTAATGGTGGTTTTGCACTTGGTGACCTTCGATCTGCTTGCAGAGGCATCCTTTCTGTGACACTGGTTGTGTTGTCCTTCTCAACCTCCAGCTTTGCCAGGAAAATCTCTTGGGTTTCGTTATCCAAGAGGCGTGCACTAATGCTAGGATAGGGAAAGGTATAGGGTACTGTTGAAAATACAGGAATTTTTCTTGAGATGTGCCAAGTTGTCGTACGGGAGCTTCCCGATGAGACCGGTTGTCCTCAATAGATGCCTTGCCCTTTGCCTTACTAGATTTTCTAGGGTTTGGCACCAGAGTGTTACTTATCAGATGCTAGGCCCCTCAGTTGAGAGGCTGCTTTCTAGATTGGAGAGCCACTTCATTGGCCTCAGTTAGAGTGAAATACCAAAGCTCTGGACACTGTATCTTTGGATCCACTCTGTCCTTGGGTGAGAACCCTCCTTGGGTATACCATACATACAGATGATTACCCCAATCAAACTCAGATGACCTACACAAATGGAACAATGTGATATTATGCCTAAACCCTCTATATTCCACAGTATGGTTCATCTTTGTGAGCCACACCTGATGAATGGCTTTGAAACATACAGACCTTAGTCGGCCTGCACACAAACCTAATGATCGACATCCTATCTGCATTCTTCCTTGTAGTGTGGCTCACCTAAGTTGTCCATTTGGCTATTTTTTCATCATGGCCCAGCATTGATAGTTTATTAATTGATGGATGAGAGTGGATGTCACACAAAAAACATGGTGGCCCGCAAAGATTAGGTGATTTAGATGATACGTAAAACATGTGTTTAGAATAATTTTGTCCAATAGGTAGCTTTGTTTGGTAATAGAATATGTTTTAGAGATTGCATGGACGACACTCATTTTAGAGATTTGATCTGTCACAATCCGAAAATTGGATACAAAGTGTGATTACAGTACATGACTTGTACACCAAGCGTACATAATTCTACGGTCACACCAAATGTACGTAATTCAACTGTATAATAAGTAGAATTATGTACACTCAATATACGAGTAATTGACCGTAACTCAGGTCCGAGAGTGCACACTTTGTATCTGATTTTAAGATTTTAAATGATCCATTAATCAAATATGATAAACTAAGGACATGCTATACACAAAAGATAATATTAATCTAATAATCAAGCAGATCAAACTTGTATAAGACAATTAAACCATTAGAAAAATGCTCAACAATCCATATTCAATGTACATTTGTGGCTCTTTCACTCGTGTTCTACGTATGAGCAGATTTGAAAAGATCTTGGCAACGCCTCAAGTCATTCTTTTTTAAAAGATCATAAGAAACAATTGATTTTGGTGTTGATCATAATAGAGCCCGAAGAACTAGAATACAGTAGAGCCATCACTCCACTTCCACATGGCAAGATGATGTGCAAATCAGTTCCACCAACATGCATGCAAGCCCTATAATGGATGGTTTGTCTGAAAAAATCACACCTATTAGACCATCCTTTACATAATATCTAACGGTGGAAAACAAAAATAGTTAGCAGTCAAATAAGTAGTGAGATAAGCTCTGCAAAAGTAATGGTTAGGATCGGCTCATGGATGCCATCCATCTAGTGCAAATAAATCAAGGGACCCAATCGATGCGTTACCCTGCCACGTGTTGCATGGAGAGATTGGTTCTACCCAATCAGGATTCTTCGGACTAGATTGTAACATCTCCCTCATTTTGCAAGACAACCAAACACTTGAATGGAATCTAAAATTGATTTTGAAAATTATAAGTGCACAAAAGCACCAAAAATCATAATGCCAGGCAGTCATTAGTTAACCTTTTTTAAGTTAATTAATTTTAATGTTAGGGATTTTTACAGCAAAATTCGTCTAGAGTTCCAATTTCAAAATTTTAAGGGAAAGAATTGCAAAAATGCCTAAGACTAGTGTTTTTTTTTTTTTTTTTTTTTTGGGAAATAGCAATAAAGTTGAGAATTGTGAGGCCATGTGATTAGCTTATGACATGCAGCTAGTCCAACGTATGCACCAGAACATGATGATCAACCAAACAAAACATTTGGCCTATAAAATTTTATTGAATGAATTACAAGTGAATTGTTCACCAAAAATGTGGTGTAAATAGCTTCTTCTTTTCTTTCTTTTTTTTTTTTTTTTTTTTATTTTTTATGGTGAGGCCCAATTAATGATTTGATCCACAATATTTTTCGTGTTCATCTGATCATCATGGTGGTGTGCATCTATTGGATGCCATGGATGTCATGCACGTGCCAATTGGGTCCCACATTCTAGACTTCTAAAATTTTATTTATTTATTTTTTTTTTTAATGATGTAGGTAACTTCACCTCCAAAAACACTTGCCTGTAAATTTTCAGTTATAAATTTTGTGTGCGTGTGTGTGTGTGTGTTTATATATATATATATATATATATTATATATATATATATTATATATATATATATATATATATATATATAATATATATATATAAGGCAATCTTTTCCCTTATGCAAGTTTATATGTTTTCATTTTTATGATTCTTAGTCATTTTTATTGTAAACAATTTCAATAATTCTGATTTACCGAGTAATACCTCCACTGATTTAAAGTCCAAAAGCAGTTTTTCGAATGAGATTACTAAAATGCCATTTAACTTGTTTGTTTTTTTTTTTTTTTGTTTTTTTTTTTTTTTTTTTTTTTTTTTTTTTTTTTTTGCTAGAAAGTGAGATTCTAGCATTATTAATGTGCCACATGGTATCATAGAAATCTGACCCGTCCAATAAATACACAACTATGATAATCAGACGGATCTAATCATCGGCTGAGCCACAATAAAGGAAAGAATGTAGACCACCAAAAAACCTTCAAATTCACATGTGGCCGACCTGTTGATTGGACCAACCTTATTTTATGGTTATCTTATCATCATGGTAGAATGCAACTCTGAGACAAGTTAAATATAATATACACACGTACGTCATATGAACCCACGATTCTGAACTCCTCCACTTGTATAGAAAAGCACCACTTGTATAGAAAAGCTAAGGTCATTATGGTTTTTTTTCCTCCATACAGCACCCTTTTGGAACCTCAATTAGTACAAGCATCTTTTGGGAAAATACAATTCTCTGAAGAATTTTGCAGTATATATATATATATATATATATATATATAATATATATATATATATATATATATATATATAATATATATATATTACTTAGAGAATAGACGTTTTTGTGTTAAATCTCACACTAATCTTTTATTAAAATATATTTTTAATTCTAATGATAAATGTATAGATAGTTTCATCATAGTTGCTATTTACGTTTTTTTTTTTTTTAATACTACACAAGTTGATCAGGGACTCTAGCAGCATTTAGTTGAATTGCCGAAAAAAAAATAAAAAAATGGAGTTTCATGCCATGGAGTAGACCTTTACAAAGTTTGACTACGTTTTCGATAGAGCAAGCAGGTTTTGCATTAACTTGACCGATCAACAGAGTCACCAAAACTCAATTTATGAAAAGTGTTGCTAAAATCAAAAGCAATCCATGACTTAAAAACCAAAGGGCCTAGCTTGGAGATGGGAAATTGTACTTGATCCAATATTGTAATGGTACACTCATGTTTGATCTGAACCGTTTGTCTGGTTGGCCCTTGGCATTTAGATTCATATGACTTAAAAATCACAATCTATTATACCATAGTCTTCCAATCAAATGACATTTATTTTTTTTAATATTGAATGTGATTTTTTGGTATTCCTTTTCATAATATCAATGTTTCCACTTGACCGCATGAGATCTGAAAGTTAGTAAGCCAACATGTAATGGCATCACTATATGGAAGATTGAGATCCCTAAAATTGCGATATGTATTGTCTAACACAATACCGCACACTATGCGTAGAAGTTTAACAAAGTTAGGAATGAAAGCTATGTCCTATAAGAGGGTGGTGATGAATAGGACCAATTAAAAACACAATTGCGTACTTAAATTAATATGCCAATTTATACTCGAAGGCAATTAACACTAAGGCTTCCAAGCCAAAGTGGATCCAATCACATAGACTACATTAGATGTAACAATCTAAGCAACTAGTTTATAAACAAGATATTGTACATATGTGTGTCAGATTTGCTAACTATTCTATACGTAGCATACATTTAATCATACATACATAATTAAGGAAATTAAGTCCATAAGTATAATTAGAAATGTGCTCAAATAATAATTGCAAACACAAGCATGTATAGTAGTTTGGTTTCCCTACCCACTCACAGTGAACGTACTCTCCTTAAGTGTACATGTATTAACTATTGAATGTTTAAAATCAAGTTCACTAACCTTTACAAGCATACACTTCTATCGGATGCCAACATAAGAACTTACCACATACTCACATGTGTAACTGGCCTACGCAAGACTTACCATGTACACGCCTATGTCAATTGCCTACACAAGGACTTATTGCTTACTCACCCATGTCAATAGCCTACACAAGCACTTACTACATACACACCCATGTCGGTGGCCTACACAAGGACTTACCACGTACACACCTATATCGGTGTCTTATACAAGAACTTACCACATACACACCCGTGTCGGTGGCCTACATAAGGACTTACCACGTATACACCTGTGTCAGTGGCCTATACAAGGACTTACAACATACTCACAAGTGTCGGGGGTGATATGGTCCTATAGAAGAACCTACGCGAGTTTGAGTTACAAATTCTACACTCAATCCTACACAAGGAAGGAGTGTGAATTGACTCTATAATTGACAACTTACTGGATTGAGCTCATTTGCTCGCCTTCTCGAGTTGCTTGATCAATGCTCGTCCATGCTTCAATCAGCCCCCATGTTTCTCCCCCGATCACTGATTTAAATGATTACCAATGCTTCAACTTTAAGATCAAACACCTTACATGTGATGCTCCATTAAGGCGATCAAGGTGATGAGAGGTTTGTTAAATCTTCTACAACTAATGGAATAGTTGAAATTCTAGGAGATTCACCTAAATGTGTCTGATAGAGGATTTAGATAAAGGATTTACAATAAGGTGGAATCCTTATTAAAGTGAAAATTTCAAGGAAGATGATTTGGAACTCATGAATTCAGAGGCTTGGGATGAGAGATATGAGTGGGGAATCTCCTAGGCTTTTATTGTACCGAAAACCCATCAAAATACCCAAGAATTTAATGCCCTTTCTAAAACACTTGAGCTATTATGGTAAAAAACCATGTAGAAACCAGTTTTGTCGATTGGTCGACCGATGCATCGATCGATCGACCAGATCTAGTAAATTTACAGAAAATTATACTAGACGATTTAGGCTGCCCTTGATCGATCGACCGAGGGTTGTCAATTGATCGAACAAAATTCAGATTTACCTGAAAAGCTTACTGGACAGTTTTGTTCAGTTCGATCAATCGAGGGTCACTCAATCGATCGATGACCACTTAATATCTACTCTTTTAACTTTACTTATCATATTTCAATTTTGGCTCTTAAGGCCATGGATGATCAAATAAGGTTTACCTATATAAGTAAGGATCATTTAAAGGCTAAGGGTTATTTTTGGTCAAGGGTAATGGTCACCAAGGCACCTCATATACATGTTCTTTGCTCCTTGATTCTCTATGTCCACTTGTGTCTTTTGGCTTCAGCTTCCAAGGGTTCAACCAACTCCCTGGCACATGGACTCACATGATTGATAAACAATGTGCATAAATAAGTATATTAATAATCACCACAGCCAATGAGAATCTTGCGGGGTAGTAGGAGAAAAAGTCGTCCTAACTTTCAATTTAGCCAAGATGTCCTTTATGATGAAAACCCTGGAGGGCTATACAATGACAACACCAATCAAGTCAAGGGACAACTGCATATGCTTCCCGTACCGCAATATGACAACGGAGCAAATAGCCAACCGGGGGGTGTGGGGGAACCCCTTGTGCCTCTAGTTCCTCCATTGATGAATCTTGCATCTCAATCTCCATAAGTAATTACACAGCCGTATCTAAAATTTTGGGTTGATAACCAGCCATTTGTGGTCAATTCTGATATGGTCGACATGGTTGTAAGAGGTTCTGAAATGAAAGGTTGCACAAAACGATTGTGAAAATAATGGAAAGCTGCCATGTGGAGTCAAATACAAAGAAACACGAGAGGCAATGTTTGCACCTAATCTAAACGCGTCATATCTAATGGCTAGTAAGCCCGCTGTAATGACGTCACTGATCAGGATGAGATTCTCATAACCGATGCTATCA
Organism: Magnolia officinalis; assembly: GCA_021015155.1. Lineage (NCBI taxonomy): Eukaryota > Viridiplantae > Streptophyta > Magnoliopsida > Magnoliales > Magnoliaceae > Magnolia > Magnolia officinalis. The sequence goes on from JAJHSJ010000017.1 coordinate 9,105,514, forward strand.
CCTAAAGGAGATTATGAAGCATGAAGAAAGTTATTGCCACGAAATATGTGTCAATACATCTGAGTAAAAGCTCTCATAAGATAGCAAAACAAGAAAGGTCATAAGCTCTATAATGACTTAAAGCACATTCACAGCCGCTTTTTTAGCTGGTGGTGATCCTTTTCACGAGACATGGGTCGGAGAAGACAAATAGTTGCACATAAGTGGAGCTATAAATGGAATGCTCTAAAATGCACGATTAGTTAAGGTAGTGATGTAGGATGTGGCACCGATACATTCCTAGCATGGTTGGACCAAAAGAAGGTGAACCATAAATTGATCATAACTTTTGATTTGGGTATTGTTATAGGACGTGTAACTTATCAATCTTTACTGAAACAGGTCATCCGAGGTAAACCGATGCACAAAGTGGGTTGCATCTTTCTTTTTCATCAGAAAATGAGCACTTTCAGCTCAAAAACAAGAATTTGAGGAAAAATTACTATTTTTAGTAATTCTGAATTTTTTAATATTTTATTTTTTACTTTTAGAGTTTTAGATTTTCTTCCTTTTAGAAATAACTTGTAGTCATGCTTGGACTCTTCTAACAAAATTTTATTCAGAATTTTTATTTTTAGAAATTAAGTTTTAGAAGAGTTTTACTAGAATTAAGATTTTTATTAAAGTTAGAAATTTGCTATTTTTGGTAATTACGATTTTTTTTTTTAATTAACAGTGTAACAGGGACACACATGAGACAATTATCAATCTATTTATTATGAATTTTATTAGAATTTATTTTTATTTTTCTATCACTCCTCGTGGATTCGAGGCATCTTTGTGAGGAGTCCAGAGAAGCGTTGTGCATTCAGAGTAATTATCCCTTGAGGACATCCTTCCATGCATCGGTTTGGTATCAGAGCAAGGATTTCTCCTCGGATCTATGGATTTTAATGACGGGTTGGGCAATAATCCCATTGACGCTGCTCCATGGAATTATCTTTTAACCAAGGCGGCTTTCGAAGCCGCGTAGCGAGAAAATCAACAAGTCATGCAAAGGTTGCAGTCTGTCATCGATTGCATGATAGAGGCCCTAGGGAAATTATGTGTTCATTGTGATGATCCACCCCCGGTATGTGCTGAAATTCATAATCGCACTAATCATAGGGCGATGTCTCACAAAATTGCACCCGAGAATGTGGGATTCAACGGTATGATTTTGCAATATCCTAGACAAGGCATTGATAAGATAGATCGAACATATCAAGAATTTAGGAGGAAAATCGATCTTCCTAGTTTTAATGGCCAACTCGACATCAAGGACTTTCTCGATTGGTTGCTTGAAGTCGAATGTTTCTTCGACTACATGGACATCGTGGAAAATAAGAAGTTTAAACTTGTGGCTTATAAGTTGAAGGATGGAGCTTTGGTTTGGTGGGAACAACTATGTGATTCCTCCCTCGAGATTACGATCAGGTATTATTCCAACAAAACTACAATTATTGGCAGGATAGTCGATCGGTAAGGGGTTATGCAAATAAATCTCATTATTTATCAGCGAAAGATGACCTCGTCGATACGGATTTGTTACATACCACAAGATTCATTAGTGGCGAACATGTGGTCCCTATGGGAACGAAGAACCAACCCAAGACTTCTAAAGTGGAGGTACAGTCTCTTATAACCGAAAAAGATTTTGTTAAACAATCTTAGGAAAGAGGAGATGTACATGTATTAGCTGAAATGGAAAAATATATGGAGTCTATGAACATCCTAAAGGATTTGAAACCAGTGTGTAGGTGTTCAAGGTAATTGTGCTCGATGAACTCCCTAATAAATTGCCTCCCATACGAGATATACAAAACCACATTAATCTTATCTCAGGGAAAATTCTTTATAATTGGCCACGTTATCAGAAAGAATGTGAGTGCATGAGTATATGTATTGTGCCAGCTCAAGAGCCTAATGCAAAGTACAAGGAAATGTTTGATAAACATCTGTGCCATAAATTGTTTGAGTATCATGTGCGAAGTCATTTGTATAAGCTCGAGGATGAGTTTTTTCTAAGTGGAGGGGTCTAATGTAGGACATGGCACTGATACATTCCTAGCATGGTTGGACCAAAAGAAGGTGGACTGTAAATTGATCATAACTTTTGATCCAGGTATCGTTACAGGACACATAACTTATCAATATTTACTGAAATGGGCCATCCGAGGTAAACTAATCCACAAAGTGGGTTGCAACTGTCCGTTTCGTCAGAAAACTAGCGCTTTCAGCTCAAAAATGAGAATTTGAGTGAAAATTACTATTTTTAGTAATTTCGAATTTTTTAATATTTTTTACTTTTAGAGTTTTAGATTTTCTTACTTTTAGAAATAACTAGTCATGCTTGGACTCTTCTAGCAAAAGTTTATTTGAAATTTTTATTTTTAGAAATTAAGTTTTAGAAGAGTTTTACTAGAATTAGGATTTTTATTAGAGTTAGAATTTTGCTATTTTTGGTAATTAGGAATTTTAGTTTTTTTATTAGTGATGTAATATGGACACTCATGAGACAATTATCAATCAATTTATTTTGAATTTTATTAGAATTTATTTCTATTTTCTATCTCTCCTCGTGGATTCGAGGCATCTCTATGAAGAGTCCAAAGAAGCTCCGTGGATTCGGAGTAATTATCCCTTAAGGAAGATATATAGTGTTATACCTTAACAAGTCCTTCCCTGCGTCAAGTGGTGAGCAACAACAACACATGAAAAAAAAAATAAATTTGATTAGCCACGTGCATCTAGAAGTAAGTTTATTACGTAAGTTCACAAAGCCACATCTCAAGATAGAAATACAATCAGCAATGCTTGTTTGACGATTGGCTGATTAGAAAATGATCTTGAAAACTCATCTTAAGCAATTAGATGTATAATCTGCCATGTCTATTAATTAACTAGTTAATTTAAAGAAGATTATGAAAGTCGATTTCCATATGAGTCTCCAGCAAACCACCTTACACTTCTAAAAATTTAGTAGAGAATGAAGAGCTCGGGCTGACGCCACTCTAATAAAACACAAAACTACGCTTTTAGCATAACACTACATATCCTTCGTTCGCCATGAATACCTTATTATTATTATTATTATTATTATTACTATTATTCAATTTAACTCCATGATTAGCCAGCGTCATGATGCAAATAAGCCAGGATCGATTATATCATAATTAAGTAGTTTGCCTCCCTATGTATATAGTTATATCATCGAACTTAGGCATAGATCTAGGTCTTGAACAGATGGCCAGCACCTCCATCTTGCCACATGCATTAAGACTATACTTGACCATCTTGCCATGAAGTTCTACTAAAATGACGAGCATGCCACCATTTAACTAAAGTGACAAGTATGACACCATTTTCGTTTGCGCGCGGGAGAAAATGGCGAACGGGATGGGTTTTTTATTTTGGGAGGGGGTTTGGATTCTGGAGGGGCGCATGACGGATGGCTCCTTGGGGACGTTGGGTTTTAGGACTGTGGGGCCCACTGTGATGTATTTTATATATTCACTTCGTCCATTAATTTTAAATTATTATTTTAAGTGCTAATACAAAAAATGAGTTAGATCGAATCTTTAAGGAGACCACACAACATATTAACAGTAGAAATTTAATTTTTATTATTTCTTATGGTGTGGTCCACTTAGAAATTTAATCTATATAATTTTTGGGTACATGCACTAAAATTATATATCAGAATTGTTGGACGGCTTAGATCAAACACATATATTCCATTGGACCCCATGGATCCCCTTCAGCACCATCTATGTTTAACATGGTTTAGGTGAGGAGGTACGCTTTAGCTACAAATCACTTAGGCTTTCTCTACGAATTAAATCTGTAGCTATATTGCTACGGATTTAATCCGTAGCTAAAAGCTTGCAACGTCCATAGCCTTTGCTCGATTTTTTGGTAGTGCACGAAGCCCAATCAAGTGATGAATAAGTGGTTGTTCCATGACAACCTTGCCGTCAGAGCGAGGTTCCAAAGTAACAAATGGATATTCATTCCTATAACTAACTTGCAATGAAGATTTGTCCATCATTGGTTGTCTTGCCACGGAACTTAGACCTACATAACGAACAAGCAGTCGTTTCTATGATGGCGTCGCTATGAAACCAAGGGATGAACAAGCGACCACCCTTTAAATGAACAATGATTATTTCACATAAAGAAACCAAACCACACGACGAATGGACTGTCATCTCCAACGACTATCTTGCCACAAAGTAGCTAAGCAGGCGATCCAACTTTCATGCCCGACAACCTTCTTGCCTACGAAGCCTTATATTTTACAAACGATAAATGGATTATCGTTAGTTATCTCTTTTACTTTATTTTTTTCTTTTTTCAACCAATTGTAGTTACATTTACACTATTAATTATATTGGCTTTCACCTAGTTTATTTTTTAAGTTATATTATCTTATTCTTGAATGGTGCAACTATCAAATGCTTTATAGAAAGCCTTTTTTCTAAAGGAAAAAAGAACTAATTAGAAGAATAAACCCTCTCATTCGCCGATCACTTGATTTTACGCAATTGATGGCTAACGTTTACATATCTGATCTTAATCGGTCTATTTCGACCCTGGATTCATAAGGCATTTAGTATGATTCAGGTCACAATCAGTTGCTAGGCCTCCAATTCAAATATTTAGGACCACCCAATTAGCATTACTTTTGAGCTTGACTTTTCATAAGAGCGCCCACTTGATGGATTAAATACAATCCATGTGCGATACAAGTACTAGTCAGCTCATAAATACATAGGGAGAAATATACCACATTGACTATTTTACTTTATTAGATGCACATTTCATCCCTTGAACAATTGATTGTGTGCATTTGGGGCTAGTCCATTTTGCCAATGGTCCATTCCTTTTCAGTTGACTCTTCTTTGCCTTTCTCAAAATAATAATAAGAATAATAAATAAATAAATAAAAGATAAAGTTGAGTCCACCTGGTCAACTCACTGAGTCTTGACCCATTGGTCAACCACGTTGGGTCCTACTTCCTAGTTTTAAAACTATGGTTATTTATTAAACTTTGTTGTAATTCCTTGCCCGAACCATTGTTTCTCAGGGGTTGAAATGACCAAATAAGTCTCTCTTGCACTAATGGGGTGTAAGATAATATGAATGGTGGTACATGTGACACATTAATTAGTATGGACAAGAGAAGGTGGTTGGTAACATATGTTGCACATCAGCCGTATGGTACTTTACACATTTGGAGTGTAAGAGAAGATGGATGATTTGGTACATTGGCTAATATGGTATAGTGGCATGTGTGCGACATAACTGAAGATGGACAATGGCTCATTTGGCACATTGGCACATGTGACACATATGAAGCAATTAAAATGAATAGAAGTATATTAACCGGTAAGAAATCCATTTTCCTCCCAGAAATTTCGTTGGTCGGAAATGATGTTTCCCATAAATTTATTTTCTTTTGCCTTTTCAAGAGATTATGGATTGAGTTCAAATGTTAAGATAGAAGCTTGAACGATTGTCAAAAGCCTATCTCTCTGTGTTGATAGAGGTTTTCAAAAGATTTGATTGGAGAGTGACTCAAAAGTGGTAGTCGACAAAAAAAAATAAAAAAGAAGACAAGGTGCCATGGGACTGATGGTATTGGAGATCCCGCTTTGATGAGTTGAAGAAGAAGGCTGACGTTAGAATATCCTTTACTCTGATCAGAGAGGCGAATGGGGTAATAGATGGACTTGCAAAGTGGGGAAACCTGTCTCAAAAAAAGCAGATTTTTTCTGATTTAGCAAGCTTGCCACCCGCTATCCGAGCTACATTGTTCCTTGATAAAGTGGGGTTAGGGGTTATCCGGTTGAGCTAAGGTGCCGCCGATTTTGTGTTAAATGAGAGGAAATCATAGGTGGGTCCAGTTGTTTTTTGTTAGCAGGGCCCACTCTAATTGTAAGTAGCCTTTTGATGTGAATAAATTTCTCTTCTTAACAAAAAAAAAAAAAAAAAAAAAAAAAACAAAAAAAACAAAAAAAACAAAAAAAAAAACAAAAAAAAACAAAAGGAAAGTGAGTTTTATGAAAACAACCTTTCATTCCCTTTCCTTTCCAAAAATTCCAAGCAGGCCCGTCGATTGTTTTTTAATTATATCAAATTACAAATGTTAATCGCGTACTGTTATAGTGCTTGTTCATGCAATATATTTGATTTTCAACATTTTCAAATGTAGCCAAACCCTGATCCAAACACAGTGGATGGACCATGCCCCAAAATCTCCAAGTTCCTATGATTCTAGCCGCTAATTAATCTTGAGCCTGAAAATGGACCAACTTCTTTCAAGGTTAGGATTGTCCTATATACGGAGGATATTTTTAGAGCATATTCCATCAATGGCAGGACTCAACAGACCAATCGCCAGGATCACTCAGTCATCGACCCTTCTTGTACAACCACATGAATTTGTGGTACTATAGTTAGAGAAATGTTCACATACAACCGTTTATGTGAACTTTTGCATACAATGCTTTCTTTCTTTTTTTCTTTACCACAAATGCATCATGCCTGTTCAACATCCCAGCCATGAAAAAAAGTGGGCCCACCCATAAATATTACTTTAGATAAAAGGACAAGATCACCCACCCATCAGGATGGCTAAACCATTGAAACTGATTTTCAGCCTATGATCTTTCTCAATATACAGTTGTGGTCCACTTAATCACTAGATTGGTCTGATTTTCGTCCCAATTGATATTTACAGCCAGGACCACCTTTTACACGGCTCAGATGTTCTATAAAAGTGACAGGTAAGAGTTGTATCAGGGACTTCACTTATAGCGATGCATGCAATTGGCACTAGCTTGAACTGGATTCAGCTACTAATTACTACGAGCAGCTTCATACCACAGCTGAAAAATGCAAAGAGAAACAAACAAAAAGGGAACGGTATTGTGCCATATACAAACAATTATGTACACTTCCTCCCTCTTCTACAACAGTAGTGAGGCTGAACTTATTCTACGAAACCTTCCCATTTCTCCTTCTTGTCTTGGGCCCACTTTGCAGCCTTTTGCCAATGAGAAAAGCAACCCTATTATGTCACGGCTCTTCCTCCATCTGGACCACACAACCCCTCAACAACCAGTAATTTACATTTCACACCTTAAATACACAAGTGAGTCCCATGGATCGATCATCCTAATCGGTGGTCCAATCGGCAGCAGTGTCGATGCACTCGGCACCAAAATGTCCCATGCAGGAAGATCCAAGCCGTCCAATCTTCACCTTTTTTTCCACGCCATTTTTGCTTTATATTTTAACCATTGGTTTCTTTTCTGTTGATTGAGGGTTCGGATGATCCAATATGGAATCTTTTTGGGCCATCTCCCATCCATAGCATGGATAATCGAATCAACGGTCTGGATCAACAAACCTGCAAGGGACCCAAGCTGTAGCAAAGACTGAATTGTGCCCCTTCCATGTTAGGACCAACGTTTCATCATCCTTCTTCATACCCCAACCACTAGCATGTTCATCTAGCAAGAATTTCACCCCCTTCATAGTCTCTTCACCAAAGGGGACAGTCATGAAATGGGCCTTCTTCATACGTTGCACCAACCTATTGCTGGATTCCAACCTCTCTATCCTTTGCAAACCGTCAAAGGCTATCATGTTCTCAATTTTGTGGCCCACATCAGCCTCATATTCCATCCTCTGGTGATTGTCTTTGGGCAACAAAGTCTCTAGTGCATCGAACGGTATCCATAGGTAGTTGAAACATGCAGTGATCCTCGACGTGAGGGTCGGAGAATCCAAGTCGGAGTCCTCATCGACCACTACAATCATGTGAGGATTGAGACCATTGATCATTTCCAGAAACCCATCTTTCAGTGATAGGTCTTGGGTGCTCCCCCCTGGCTCGTCAGGCAAGTAGCGTAGCCAGTTCTGGCAATTGACTATTAAGATTTCATCATCCTTGAGGTCTAAGAATGAAGGATTCAGCTGGGTTAAGAGAAATTCATGATGAAATATGGAGGGCACTGATAAAACATCAGTAGGATTGGTAGATGGACCCTCGATCACATGGAACTCGAACGGGACGTCCCTTGATTTAGCGAAATTGGCTAGACGTAGACTTACTTCTTCATTCGAGACATTGAGCAAGGGTGGGACTGGCGGCCTAGTGGAAGGGACCGTGATCCGGAGAGAGGGTGGGCCTTCAGGTCTTTTGGCTAGGGCATCGATGAGAGTGGGCCATTGCATGCAATGAGTGATACTAAAGTCTAGGATATGTACCTTTGAGTGCCCTTGAATTGCATTGTAGATGGTGCTATTGGATGCGCAGAATCCGAACCTGTGCCATGGAATTAGATCAACGTAGCCTGCGAGCTCGGTCACAGACATGGATCGAGTCCTAGTGCTTTGAAGGGTGGCAGTGGAATGGAAGCCCATTGCAGTGGGGCAAACCCTAGAAGCTCGGGTGATGAGTGCCCTTAGGAACCATGAGGTGAGCCTTTGGTTAGGGTCGCCAAGTGAAGATGCGACGTTGTTGAGGACCCACATAACTTGTTGAGCTAGAGTTACTTCGTTGGTCTCGAGGGCACTGGCGCAGTGGAGGAGAAGCTTTTCAACACAAGCTCCATCAAGGCTGCCTAAACAACCTTTTAAGGCACCAGAGAGAGAGTCTTGGGTGTTGTTGAAGAGGGTAGGGTTTGGGAAGGAGATGGAGGTACGGGTTCCCTTAAGTTCGGCCTTCATTTTGGGAGAGAGAGAGAGAGAGGGGGGGGGGGGGGGGAGAAAGGAGGGAGGGAGAGGGAGAGGATCACAGAGAGAGAGAGAGTGAGATAGAATTAGGGTTTCGGTTGTTATACGTGCATGGGAGGATCAGTTGAAGAGGAGAGTAGTGGAGGGGGTGGTGTTTGCATGACACGCGGCCGATGAGGATTGGTGAGTTGGATTGAGGAGCTAGGGTTTTTATCTTGTGGGAGATGATGTGATCTTTTGCAGGTTGTTTGGGCCTTGGAAAGCTCTACAAGGTGAGCTGTTGAAAATGTGGATGAGAGAGAGAGAGAGAGAGAGAGAGAGAGAGAGAGAGAGCCGTAGTTTTGTTTCCTCTGTGGAGTATATATGTAAGGAATTTTAAATGATCCTTAACTGAGGTTATCTACAGTATCCTATGTCCCTTTGTTCGTACTTTGTGCGAGAGCATGCCATCATTCAGTCATCCAAACCATTGGTTTTATGGTCCTCCTCTTCAATGCACCATAACCTTAAAATCCCCTGACGGGACAATCCAAACGAAGGACTATGCAATCAACTGTACAAAATGCAAAGATATGGTTGTCTAACATGGAAGTTTTCATTGGGGTGTGCATCCATGGTGGGACCCATCAGATCAACGATTTGGATCACCAGATAATATAGTCCACTTGTACTTCTAGGGCTACAGCTGCACTTGGTACAAGGATCATAAATCTCCTACTGTGCATTTCAGACCTGGGGAAATGAATATGGTAGAGCCACAGTACAATTAACAAGTTGATGTATCAATCTGGACCTTCCATTTAGTGGATGATCCTAGTCATCTGATACATGACCTTGAAAGCAACGGCCTAGGATCAAACATTAAATGTTCCAAGTGTTACATGGTAAGAGGTAAGGTTTCCACTAGATGAACTTTCAAAAACATGGGGCATTGATGATTGGCCGCCTAGTTGGACCATCCGAATTGACACGTCATCCTGCCACGTGTTATCGAGACTCCTTGAAATGTTCACTACAACTAAAGAAGGTAACAAGCTTTTATCTGATTATAAGAAGCCCATGCCCTTCAGTTCCTTCTAACAGTGCTACAATGTGCGTTTGCCACGGTTCACTAAATTAGTGGAATTTGCACACTTAAAAAACAAATCCAAACCGTCCAAATGACGGAAACCATCATGGTCAATCATAGCACAAAAATCAAAGAATGGACGGACAGATGATATGACAAGGAAAATGTTCAGCAGTCCACATTGGTCTGGTGAAATCAGATGCCCAGGAAGATCGATCAGTGTGTGATTCTAAAGAAGCTATATCCATGATAGGGCCCACAATTTAGATAATTGGGATTAGTCAACATGGATGCCACGTGTACCATGGAGAGTTACCAGCATGTTATGGTGACGTAGTTACTGATGCTAGGCGGCGATACTCCATTATAGTTCACCACCATTTTAAATTGACTCTGACTCCTTCCTTTCACATATGGACCTCGTGTACCTGTTTCTAGACCATTCAAATTATGGAGCATGTTGAGGATGGATCATATTTCAAAAATACTCTGAACAAGTAATCGTAACTATAAAACTAATGTTTTTTAAATTAATGGTAAAATTGGAATAGTTATTGCGTATAATTTGTAAACTTGTGGTGAAACACAGTTGGTTCAGTGATTTGGATGGTGTGGATCTTCGTAGACCTGTGTTATATTCTCGGTGAAAGAGTCATCACCATTTCTAAAACGGTGGTAAACTATCAGCAGGCTCTCTCTCCTGAAAAAAAAGAAGGTAGAGAGTAGGTTAAAGGGGCTGTCCGAGCCGGCCACTCTTTTGTCGAATGCATGCTCTAGAAAAGCCATTACACGACAAAGAAGATTTCTAACGCCACACGCGCGTATAGCCCACACACGTGACAAAGTGGATGTGCTGACGTAGATCTTGTTGAATGTAAGATCTAATCAGTCCATCAGGTGGCCCACATTGTGTAGATTTTCTATCCTATAATTCACGCCTGTCCAGTTAGTATGTACTCCAAAGTGTATAAAACAAATGGACGGATAAAACAAGTTTCTCCTCGCCGTTCATTAATTCTTTATGCTGTGGCCCACATAAAAAATAAAGATGTCAGATTTTACAGCCAGGGAATTTACTCTGTGTAGGCCACCTGATGGATTGCTAGGATCTTCCACACGTGTGGAACATTAATGCACGGGCTTGTGGACGGGGATGTGTACAAGTTTGTATGCATCACAATACTCACGTGAGAACACCTAAGCTGATATATATTTATTTTCATGGGAGTTATTTGATACTCGGCACCATATGAAGTTTGATACGCGGCACCCAGATACTGTATACGTGGCATGTACTAACTCAAAACAAACCGGGTAATTTATGGAACCTACTGTCATTAATTCACAGTCTCAAATTAAGATTTCTTGAATGATCCTGACCTCTGATTCGTGGACATTTGTTTATTGAAATAGGGCCATTGGATGCTTTTTCAAGTTTAACCGTCCAATCAATGTCCACCAATCCGGTAGTCACACAATCAAATAATCTTAATTTTTTGTATACGAGACATATAGAAAGGAATCCATAATTTGGAAATTTTATTTTGAATAATTTGCATGCCATATATGTTATCTTTAAATAAATTCTAAGTGCCCGCGTATCATCCATCACCGTCTGCGAGAGCATCGAAGTTTCTCTCTGATTTTTAATGAATTCGTGTTGTTCCCTTTGAGCTATTGGACTGATAGGGACCCATCATTGCCATGCTTTCCATCACATACATCATCCAAGGGATGGGCTTGGTTGCAAGTGCCATACACCTCCATTACAAACGACAAGTGGGCCCCACCCCACGAGGACACCAGGTAATTTCATGAAAATATCACTTCAGGTTGAATTGGAATTCAATGAATGTGAATGGAAAAGAGTTACCAGATTCATGCTTTGAAAAGGGGACAATGACCCCAGAATTTTTGTACATGGTTTGGTCCCTTTCATCGATTGCTCCTTGCTACCGAATCTCTACTGTATATATCACTAATAGCTTTGGCTATTTTCACCCTCAAAATTACTTTTCAAGCATGACAAGAGAGTAAAATCATTATAAAAATATAGCTACTTGCGAGAAATAGTTGAGACTTCAACGGGGTAAGATAGATTGCACCTACTTTCTTTCACCTCTCTACTCTTTTTTTTTAAGCCTGCATTAAGCACAGTTGTGCAACACAAAGGCTCTAGGGGCCATCTTGATGAGAACGTAAAATGTACTACATACGTCTGTCACTTGGCTCGTGTTCAGCATCAGCCCAAATAAAGGGAGGATTTGGGACTTGCATTAGCCGTAGTCCAGTGGGGATGATAAGCTCAATAATCCTTTCTCTATCTGCAGCATGCACTTATACATAGTTTTACCTCTTTGCTTCTCTTTATTATTTTTTTCTTTCCTTTAAAGCTACACCCCAATAGACACCCCACCTTCTACTATAGATAACCAATTGTAGAAAGATTCAAACTATTTATGACTTACAATTCTCTCTAAACCAAGTTTAAAATTGTTGAGTGTTAAATATTGCATATTTTTGTCCATTTAAATCTTGGTTTTATGAACATGATACTGCTTAATGGTATACTTTATGCATGTTTATATTGCAAAGTAAATTTAAGAGCTTGGATTGAAAAGAATGCTAAAAGTATGAATTTGATGCTCAAAGAACACCAAGGCAAAGAACGGATCTTTGGAAACCAAAATTGAAGATTTCAAGACCTCAAGATCCAAGAAAACCAAGTGGAGAATGAAGAAAGTCAAAAGAACAAAATGTTGAAATTTACTTCATTATCTGTGTCATCGACCACAGTTCGATGACATCGAACAAAGGTCGATGACATCGAATTTTTACAAGAAATCAAGTTGATTGTTGAACATATATTGGATGCAATTCTCGATGAATCGAAGTCACATTCGATGACTCGAAGAGATGATCGATGACATCGAAGTTTGTTCGATGGCATCAAATTTATGAAAGAATTTGAAGTAACTCGCTAGACTGTTTTGGACGTCACTTTTTCAATTACTCGAATACTGATCGATGACATCGAAGGAAAGTTCAATGACACAAGAACTTACTCAGTGCAAAAAGTTACGCAATGTGTAAAGGCGCGACTTTTGGAATTCGACTTGCGTTCGATGACATCGAAGGTTGTTTGATGTCTTCGAACGCGTTACACAAAGTTATGCAAACTGCGTAAATTGAGGCGGTTTTGCGATCTTACGTGAACTAAGCTATAAATATGAGTTTCCTACGGACTTTTGGAGATATTTAAGGTTTGGAGGAGCACAGCAAAGGGGTGGAGCCGTCATTCAAGAGTTTTCTCTTCTCTTGTTCTTAGTTTTTAATGTTTTCTTCCAGGGTTTTGAATCTAATCATATCTATATATGGTTGGATAAATCCTTTAGCTAAGGCTAAAGGGTGAAGCTTGTAGCGTAGTTGGGATGTTTTTCTTGCTTGGTTCTTATTCTTATTAAACTTCTTTTATTCTAATTTGATATTTAAGAAATATTTTTAGTTTTTAATGGTTTGTTGTGACTCAAATTACAATAGATCTGTAATAGCTTCGAGTATCTTCTTTTCCTAATTTGAGATTGTGAAGTTAGTAAATCCTATTGTTTACCATCGTCCCTTAAGCATGGTTGGGTGATGGAATCTCTTATAACCTTCACAATTCTCCTACGTTTGGTTGTGGGATTGGTATATCTTGTTGTTTGTCAATGTCTCCTGGGCATGGTTAGATGGTTGGGTGACTCAACCATCCTATTGAACTTCTTTGATTCTAATTTGATATTTAAGAAATATTTTTAGTTTTTAATGGTTTGTTGTAACTCAAATTACAATAGATCTGCAGCTTTAACTATCTTATTTTCCTAATTTGAGATTGTGAAGTTAGTAAATCCTATTGTTCACCATTCATCGTCCCTTGGGCATGGTTGGGTGTGGAATCTCTTCTAACCTTCGTAATTCTCCTATGTTTGGTTGTGGGATTGGTATATCTTGTTGTTTATCATCGTCCGCTGGGCATGGTTAGATGATGGAATCACTTCCAATCCTCACAACTCTCATCCGTTGAGAATTAGGTCAATGGACGTTCAGATCTGATCTTATTGATATATCTTCCAATTAGATAGGATAAGACTTCAATTTCAATTGTGTTCCTTTAATCAAATAAAGAATCATCTTGATAGCTGCAAGTAGATCCCTAGGCACCCTAGTTCCCACCTTTAAATTTTTAAGTTTTTAATTAAACACTTCATAATTACTTCCTTATATTCCAGATTTAGATTTAGATCTTCTTCTAATTCTAGTTCTAGTTATTTTTAGAATACACACAAGATTAGTCCTTGTGGATTCGACCCCGGTCTTACCGAGATTATTACTACATTGCGACCCTACACTCAGGGTTGTGAACAAAAACCAATCGCTTCAAGCCTAAATCCAAGGTCAAAACTAATTCTTTCAATCTCCAAACTAAGCCCAAAAACTCCTAAAAAAGGCTTATAGGAACCTGTCCAACCCAAACTTAATTCGAGCTTCGTTGGACACTTTTCGACACCTTCGATTGATCGAGTAAAGAGCGTTCAATCATTAAGAACGATTGAAAGTTCGCTCGATTGAACAAATGATCAATCAAACTTGTGCACTTTAGTTTTCATTCTTTTCATGTACTTTGCACATGATCTATCCGGCACACACCTGACGACTAAGGGTTTTCTTATATGGAACAAGTCATTTAAGGTAGGTTGTTTTGGAAATAAAAAGGGTTTAATGTTAGAGTTATCAAGGCACTTTAATTTACTTGTTTCTACATTCCTTGATGCTCTAAATCTTCATGTGTCTTCGGTCTTCAGTTTTCAATGGCTTAACCGACACACTGACACATGTGACTGACATATAAGTGTACAATTGACAAAAACTAACCTAAACTTTATCATGATTCATACCAATGACAAACCAAAACAACTCAAAAATTACTTGTCAAATATTACAATATCTACAACATAAATATCGGACTCAACCTGTAAACACTTGCAATGCTCCCCCTTAAATACTCCCCCTAACTTCATCAATTTCCTATAACAAATATAACCAGTAAAACAAGATTCAACTTATTGTGGTGGAACTTAATCTTTCTCTCCCTTTTTTTTAGTAAATGACAAAGAGATGACTATATGGATATACCAATAAGCACATAAAATGGAAAGCTCTATAAGTTATACATTTACCTATAAGTACATAATAACAAGAGAATATATGGTGCATATATATATTAAAAATATGGACCATGCATATTATGGTTATTTAAAAGATATACCTATTAAGCAACACAACCAAAATAGTTTAGCCAAAAATATATGATACTAAAGAAAATAAGTCTAAAGCTAAATTACGAAGAGGTTAACGAGGCTAAAATTCTTAGATTTACCTATAAGCTCGCATTGACCTTCTAAGGTCACATATCCTTCTTCACAGCCTACTTGGGTGTGAATTTTCTAAGACCTGGATTGATATCGAGAGAGATGTCTTATTTCTTAGATTTAACTCTCTCAAGTGATGTCTGATTTGGAGATTTATAATTGATAGAGAATTTACCTATGTGTTTCCGACCCTAATTGTTGTCCCCTAAATAAGTATTTTTTTTTTTAGTTTTCTCATTCAAAATGGCAACTTATTTTAACAACACCCTCATATGATTGGTCATTTTTTTAGGGGTTAAAAACTTCTTCTTTTTCGTTAATATTTTTAAAGTGCTTTTCCATTGGTGTTCCGATTTCTCATTCATGATATATTTACTATTCGGTTCGGGATTGAGGTGGATTGGTTATATCAAACCTTCAAATTTTAAGTGCCCCACATCTTCACAAGCATAGCACATGGGAGAGGCTTTCGATTTACTTCTTGAAGCAAACAAGCCCTTTTGGATTATCGGAGGGGTAGAAGTTATGGCATTAGATTACCTATTAAGTTCAAATCCTATACCATCCCCAAAATATTCTTTACCCATATTTAATGATTTACCTATTCGGACTTCTTGGACAACTTTAGTACTAGCAAGATACAATTCAAGTTGGCAAACTTGAAATTTTGGGTCCTGATTTTCAAATCTTACTATAGTAAGTTCTAATTCAAGACCCAAACATCTCCCTAAAGTCTTGTTAGGGGGCTTTAAAAGTGACACATTAAAGATATGGGCACTGTACAGTCTGACTCGTCATACGACACGCAAGGAACTTGGGCGCCAGGCCGAGCGGGAAGCCAACTAAGAGAAGACCCTGATGAGTGATGCATAAGCCAAATCACCCCCGCGCAAGACGAGAGGAATCACCCAACGATGCCCCACCACAATGTCGCGTCGAGCAACATGCAGACCGCCCTAAACACCCTGCATGTCATGTCATGTGATAAACACCGACATTTAGCCCAAATGGGGTCTTTTAAGGTCACTTATGTGAGGTGTTATAGTATCCCAAGTCTCAAGGAAGGGACACTGTCGTGTAGACTTTTAGCATACATAAGTGGTTAAAGTTTTCAACACTAAAGGAGTCTCATGAATCGGATTCAGACTCATCCGTATCATCCCATGTTATGGTCATAGCCTTGCCTTTGGATCTTACTTTGTTAGGGCAATGGGTCATAATATGTCCATAACCCTCGCAGTTGTAACATTGGACTTGTTTAAGTTGTTTAACAAATTTACTTTTACAATTTTTAATTATTTTGTCATTTTGTCATGATTCTTCCATCTATTTAATTTAAGGATTTTTTTTGTGTTTTTTTTCCAAATTATCATCCTCATCCTTATCATCACTATCACCAATAGATTCAACAATCTTATGCCTATATGAATTCTTATAAGATGTTTTAAGAATGGCTAATTTCTTTATTCAAAATGGGGCATTAAAGTGTAGTTCAGATATTTGTCGAGAACCTAAGAGTTCTTTTATAATTATCATCTCATTTATATTCATACACCCTTCTATTGATGTTATCTTGGGATTAAACCTATTTGGAAAGGATTTAAATATTTCTACATATACGGGCATTTGAAATCCTCCCTCCCAAACCTCACATGGAGTTGTAAAATATAATTAAGTTTACAATAAAACTCAATAAATTCTTCCAGACTCTTTCATTCTAATGGGTCTTTAAGAGTTAAGGCTTCGATCTTTTTACTGTGCTAGTTTCCTAATAGGAGAATTTCAATATGTCACACGCTACCTTATCAGTTTCACATATGCAAATACGTTTAAATTCATCGAAAAAATCACATAGTAAATAGCATTGAGAGCTTTAACATCTAAGGTATACCGCACTCTCTCATCGACACTCCATTTGGATTTATCTTTAGGAGCGCTAATGGTTCTACCATCAACTGTCACTTGGTCCATAGGCATCGTTCATACTTGTTCGACAATAGCCCAAAATATAAGAGATCTTTAAAAAACCTATATTTTGGCTTTCTAATATGCGTAGTTAGACCCATCAAAATATGTTAGTTATGTGAAGGTACATCCCTCTTGGGTAGACATCATTCTTAAGCCCATTAAATCAAATCGAGGTGGTTAAGCCCTTCAAGAGATACCTGCTCTGATACTAATTGAAATTACACATGGTATTAGATATCACGACTACGCACGGAAGCTTGAACAAGCTATAGAATAAATGTTATGTCTTAGAGGGGGGTGATTAAGACCAAATAATTTTTTACCAATTAAAACACATTTGCTTAACTAAAACTAATTTATGAATTAAACTAAGGTAAATTAACACTAAGGCTTTCAAGCCAACAGTGGATCCAATCACATAAATTAAAATGGATATTTCAATTGAAGCAAGTACTAGTCTATAAAAATGATAGTGTGCATGTGTGAGTGGATATGCTAACTGTCAACTACTAGCATTCATCTAATCATGCATACATATATGACGCAGGGATGAACGTGATGAGGATAAATACTCTGAATCCACGGAGCTTCTCTGACTCCTCATAGAGACTTCTCGAATCCACGAGGAAAGAAAGCAGAAAATAGAAATAAATTCTAATAAATTCGAAACTGATTAATTGATGACTAAAAACGAGTTCACAACCCTTTAAATAGGGGTACCAAGCAATGGGAAAGAAATCAGAATCAAACTACAACTAAAACTCCTAGAATCCGCGACTTACTATAAATAGTAAACTTACTATTTATAGACGGTCGTGATGTCTAGTAGTGCGCAAGGTTTTCGGCCAAAAATAGTAAGTGTCCTATTTGGCTTCACCAAACCGTTCTCCTAATTATTCTAAGCTCTTTTCACGTTGGGCGCAACTCCTAAAGCCCGACGAATGAAGAGTTATAATCAAACAAAAACTTACTATTTATAATAAAAATGAAATTAAAGCAGGAAAATGGCTGTCGATCCAGGGGTTTTTCACAATTGGGAGCATTACAACCCGGCGTAGCGGGGTTGATTGGCTAAAGTAGCTCGTTCTACCCCAAAATCATATATTTTACGTCAGGTAACTCATTCCGGATTGCGAGATACTCCCGATCGAAGGTCCGACGGTCCAAATCACTTCTGTCGTCGACCGGGCCTTTTCTGATCCATCTTGGCCATGAAACTGTCCGCGACCCGCTCTACATCAGTCCCCTTCACTTCAAAAGAACTCGTCCTCGAGTTCTCATCCTGCGCTGGTTCATGATACTCGGTCAGGTCCACGACGTTGAAAGTCCGTGAGATCGCTATGTCATCTGGAAGATCAACAACATAAGCGTTGTATGTCCCGGTTGGAAATCTCTCTTTGCGCAATGGACCATAACGTGGTCGCTTACCTCGAACACTTTTTGTCGCCAGTGCTTGTCCGCTTGTTCCTTATACTTCTCGTTCGAGGCATGTAGCTTGGTCTGCACTTCTGCATGGATGCCCATAATCTTGTCTGCCATATGTTCTGCTGCAATGCTCGTGCCTTGGTACTTGGGCAGAGGGACCAAATCAAGCGTGTGGCGAGGCACTCGTCCATATATAATCTGGAACGGTGATTTTCCTGTCGAGCGGTTCACCATGTTGTTGAATGCAAACTCTGTTTGAGACAAGGCCAAATTTCATTGCTTCGGTTTTTCTCCTGAAATACAGCGAAGGAGGTTTTCCAACATGCGATTCACAACTTCCGTCTACCCATCAATCTGTGGGTGGTAACCACTACTGAATTGAAGTCGTGTATCGAATCGAGTCCACAAAGTACGCCAAAAGTGGCTAATGAACTTTGTGTCACGATCGGAAGTAATTGTCTTGGGGACCCCGTGTAGCCGTACGACCTCCCTAAAGAATAGATTCACCACGTGTGTTGCATCGAGGGTCTTCTTGCATGGGATAAAGTGTGTCATCTTGGAGAAACGATCTACCACCACGAACACCGAATCTATTTCGCGTTGTGTTCGTGGGAGACCAAGCACGAAGTCCATTGATAAATCCTCCCAAGGACCGTCAGGCACAAGTAACGGGGTGTAGAGGCCCGTATTATAAAATTGCCCCTTGGAGGTCTGACAAACGTGACAACGTTGTACAGCTTTTCCCACATCACGTACTAATTGCGGCCAGTAATACTGCTCTTCCATAAGAGCTCGAGTATTGTCTCGCCCAAGGTGTCCACTGAGGCCACCTCCATGTAGCTCCTGAATAATCTGCTCCCGCAGAGAACTTTGGGGGATGCACAATCGATTTCCTTTGAAGAGAAAATCATCTTGTATATGAAAGTCACTGGGGTGACCTTCTTGGCACTTCACCCAAGAATCTTTGAAGTCTTCATCCTTGGCATATAGCTCTTTGAGATAGTCGAAGCCGACCACTTTGTTGCTCATCGTAACAAGTAGTGATGCACGACGGCTAAGTGCATCAGCCACTTTGTTCTGCTGCCCTGACTTGTGCTTCAGAACTAACGTGAATTCCTGTAAAAACGCAACTCATCTAGCATGCACACGATTCACGTTAGTCTGACTATTAATAAACTTTAATGCTTGATGATCAGTGTATAGAACAAACTCTCTTTGAATCAGATAATGCCGTCAATGTCGCAGCGCCTGAACAACTGCGTACAACTCAAGCTCATAAGTCGACCACTTCTTTCGGGCTTCACTGAGCTTCTCGCTGTAGAAGGCTACCGGCCTGCCTTCCTGTGATAATATTCTCCTAATTCTGACGTATGAAGCGTCACACTCAACCTCAAACAATTTGTCAAAATTTGGAAGCACCAAGACCGGTGTTGTAGACAAACGATGCTTGATCTCATGAAAGCTCTTGTCAGCTTTATCGGTCCACTGGAACGGTCCTTTTTTTCATGCAATCTGTTAGAGGCGCGACTATGGTGCTAAAATCTCGCACAAATCGACGATAGAAAATCGTCAACCCGTGAAAACTCCTCACCTCATGAATGTTTGTCGGGATCGGTCATTCCCTAATAGCTCGCACCTTTTCATCGTCCACCGAATGCCTGTGGATGTTACAACAAATCCTAAAAACAACAGGCTGTCAGTTAAAAAACTACACTTCTTCAAGTTGAGGTACAGCTTGTTAATTTATAGGACCTGCAGCACCTGCCTAAGATGTTTCCTGTGCTCCGCCTCATCCTGACTATATATCAATATATCATCAAAATATACTACCACAAATCGGCCAGTGAAGGGTTTTAGAACTTGATTCATCAAACGCATAAAAGTACTTGGTGCGTTCGATAGGCCGAAGGGCATGACCAGCCACTCATACAACCCTTCCTTAGTATTGAATGTCGTTTTCCACTCATCACTGGGTCGGATACGAAGCTGATGGTACCCGCTCCTTAGATCTAGTTTAGAGAACACCTTGGCCCCTTCTAGCATATCGAGCATGTCGTCCAACCGTGGTATTGGGAACCGATATTTGATGGTAATTTTGCTAATTACCCGGCTGTCGACACACATGCGTCAGCTTTCATCTTATTTTGGCGTTAATAATGCTGGTACGGCACATGGGCTCATGCTCTCTCTCAAGAGACCTTTACGGATCAATTCCTCCACTTGCCCCTGAAGTGTCTCACACTCCTTTGGACTCATTCGATAATGAGGGCGGTTGGGGAGGCTAGCCCCAGGGACGAGGTCTATGTGATGTTGGATGTCCCTCATGGGGGCAATCCATCAGGTAAATCCTCAGGCCAGACTTCTTTGAATTCATTTAGCAACAGTCTTAAACTTGAAGGGATAATTAAGGGTTTATCTTCCTTGCCCTTCACTACTACGGCGTATACTTCGCCGGTTTCCTTAGATTCCTCCATGAAATCCCGAATGGTCAAGAGGGAACTCCCCTCCACTTTAGAAGCTTCAGGGTGGTTCTCTGGTGCCATAGGGGTAAGGATTATTTTTCGACTATCCTTGACGAATACGTAGACATTGTCTCATCCCCGATGGGTCGCATCACGGTCCAACTGCCAGGGTCAACAGAGTAGCATGTGGCAAGCTTCCATGTCAACCACGTCACAAAGTATCTGATCCTTATAATTTTTACCAATTGAAAATAAGATAGTGCATTGATCAGTTACCTTGGTCTCATTCACCTTTTTTATTCAGCCAATTGAGTACGGGGAAGGATGTTTCGTCGTTGGTAGCTGCAACTTGTCCAACATCACTCTTGAGACGATGTTCTCGCTACTACCACTGTCTATGATCACATCACAGACATTTCCATTGACAGTTCACCGAGTACGAAATATATTGTGCCGCTGTAGATGTAATTTTTTTCGTGGGGTATACAGTAATTGCCTCATAACTAGAAATTTACAACGATCCTCGCCCGTCATTTCATCACCACCTGTTATTTCTTCAGTATTTTGTTCATGTTCATCATAGCCATGGTCTTCTTCTACGGCCTCATCTTCAGTGCCCCCTTCGTTTATAGTCAAGTGTATTGCGGGACGTTGAGGATAGGTGTTTGATAAGTGGCCTGGCTGGCCACAGTAGTAACAATTGTTCGACCTTGGCCAAGCATAAGGATTTGAAATCCTACTCGGGCCCACCGTTGTGGGTGCTACACGTTGAGGTCTGGATGAGCTGCTCCCTATATCACGGTTTGCGGTTGTAAGAGGTTGATGACGTTCTCCTACTTGATCTTTTCCTCGTGCCAGCACTGGATCCTGCGTGGGACCCGTCATGGGGGGTCGAGTTAAAGGATAGGGACGAACAAGAACTCTTGCAAGTTGTGTTTCTACCCTACTCGTCAATTGAACTGCTTCATCTACGGTCCCGACTAGGTACATCTGAACTCAATCCTGAATAGTTGGTCGCAACCCACCTATAAATTGTGCCACCTTCTGTGACTCAGATTCTGACAGATCGTTTCGTGTAGCCAACCGCTGGAATTCTTCAATGTAATCTGTGACGGTTCGATTTCCTTGTCGGCAATTTTGGTATTACTGGAATAATATTTGCTCATAATCACTGAGGAAAAATCGAGATCGAAGAAGACGTCTCATCCATGGCCATGATGAGATGGGCGCTTTGTTTTGGCGGGCTTGTGAGAGTTGTAATTGTTCCCACCATGCAGAAGCACCAGATTTAACTTAAACGCTACCAATTTTACCCTTTTATGATCTGGCACGTCCATATAATCAAAATATCTCTCTACTTCAGCTAGCCAATCGAGAAAATCTTCTATACGTAATAAACCATTAAAAATAGGAAGTTCAGCCTTACCTCGATAGTCTCTTTCAGCACGATCTAGGTGATCGCCTCCATGGATTTATCGTCGGGCAAAACCCTCATTAAGGTCCTCGTCGCTAGAACTTGAATCATCTGGTGTAGCCTTACGGTTTGCCACTGGTAGTACTCTACGGAAATCAGGGTTGCGTCATACAGCAACCATGGGTGGTGGAGCCACCATGGGTGGCAGGGCAACCATAGGTGGTGGGGCACCACCTAGGGCTCGGGGCGGAAGTAGCACATCCACAAGATGGTAGAGGGTTGCCTGTAGCCCTTGCATGGTCAACTAACTCTCTTGGTGGAAAGCTTTCATTCTTTCCGAAAGATAATGAATCCCTGGATCACCGTCCACAGGGATTTGATCCATACCTTCATTGTTTTCCATCGACCCGAGGGGAGTCCTCGCTTTGATACCAATTGACGCAGGGATGAACGTGATGAGAATAAATACTCCGAATCCACGGAGCTTCTCTGGACTCCTCACAAAGACTTCTCGAATCCACGAGGAAAGAAAGCAGAAAATAGAAATAAATTCTAATAAATTCGAAACTGATTAATTGATGACTAAAAACGAGTTCACAACCCTTTAAATAGGGGTACCAAGCAATGAGAAAGAAATTAGAATCAAACTACAACTAAAACTCCTAAAATCCGCGACTTACTATAAATAGTAAACTTACTATTTATAGACGGTCGTGATGTCTACTAGTGCGCAAGGTTTTCGGCTAAAAATAGTAAGTGTCCTATTTGGCTTCACCAAACCGTTCTCCTAATTATTCTAAGCTCTTTTCACGTTGGGTGCAACTCCTAAAGCCGACGGATGAATAGTTATAATCAAACTAAAACTTACTATTTATAGTAAAAACGAAATTAAAGCAGGGAAACGGTTGTCGATCCAGGGGTTTTTCATAATTGCGGGTGTCGCAACACGGCGTAGCAGGGTTGGTTGGCTAAAGTAACTCGTTCTACCCCAAAATCATATATTTTACGTCAGGTAACTCATTCCGGACCAATCGAAGGTCCGACAGTCCAGATCACTTCTGTCGTCGACCGGGCCTTTTCTGATCCATCTTGGCCATGAAACTGTCCGCAACCCGCTCTACATCAATATATTTTACTAATCAATCACATGAGCATAATTAAACAAGTGCTCAAAAGACAATCCCAAACACAAGTATATATAGTCGTTTGGTTACCCTACTCCACTCCCGACGAATGCACTCAACCCATATATACTAGATTCACTATCAGAGGTTTTAAATCAAGTTTACATCTAACATTTACAACCTTACACAAGGAATTAGCATACACTCCCACCAGTGGCTCCTGTAAGAAACTTTAGCTGGTTTTCTATTGGCTAACAAACAATCTTAGTTCTAGTCCAAGGACTTATGTTTACTCCCGCTAAAGGCTCCCATGGAGACTAACAAGTACACACCCGTGTTCGATGAATTCATCCCTACACAAGAGCATTGGTCCTACACAAGAATACATCGATTTTGGGTTAGAAACTCTTACAATCAATCCTACACAAGGAAAGAGAGTATGGACTTACTAAATGACATTTATTTGTTGAATTGAGCCCCTTTGATGCGTCGTGCTTGAATTAGCTCCTCGTTTGATCCATCATCATTGATGTCAATGCTTTAACTTTAAGACTAAACACCTTGCATGTGATACTCCTTTGAGGTGACCAAGGTGATAGAAGTTGAGTAGAATCTCCTACAACTAATAGAAATTTAAATTCCTAAGGGATTCACCTTGATAGACATTTTAGAGGTTGAAAAATACTAAGATTTGTCAATAGAATGGGTGTTTAAACTTTATAAAATTCTCGAGATCATTAGCTTCTTGTAGAAGAGCTTGAAATGCTCAATAGAGTGAAGAATCACAAAAAAAAAAAAAAAAAAAAAAAAAAAAAAAAAAAAGCATGAATCTCAATGAGATAGAGCTTAGAAAGTTTAATAGAGCTTGGGATGCACTAGGGCCTCTAAAATGTCAAATCCATAAACTACCTAAATATTTGAATGCAATATATATAACAAAAAGGCTTCAACGGATCTCTAACGGTTAGCCTCAATTGATCAAGCCTATCCTTCGATCGATCGAGCTAGGATGAAAATGGTCCAGTTAACTTGTTAGACTATTTTAGTCATGTTCGATCGCTCGAGAGAAATCGAAGATTCCTCGACCAATCAAGCCCGTGCCTCGAGCGCTCAAACTAAATCATTTTAAGCTAAATGCTTGCTAGACATTTTTTGTCATGTTCAGTCAATCAAATTGATTGATCGAGCTTTGCTCAAGCACACCAACAAGTCTGATGGTTTGGACAGTTTGATTTCCAGAAGCTTAAGACCTTCATAACCTATGTTATCATGTTCCAATTAGGCTCCTAAGGTAAAAGGATTATCAAAGTAAGGTTTATCTATTAAGCCATGATCATTAAGAGGTTTAGAGTTATTTTGGGTCAAGGTTTACCTATTCTTTGCTCCTTGATGCTCAATGTCCTCTTGTATCTTTGGGCTTCAACTTCCAATGGCTCAACTGACTACATGACACATGGACTCACGTGATTGACAAATAATGTGCAAAAATTAGTGTACTAACACGAGTAAGCTGATCGAAGGAGTTGACTTAGTGAGTTGACTGGGTGAGTTGACTCAAGGATATGAGATTTTAGGGTCCTAAGGTTTAGGATTAGATTGATTGGGTTAACTTAGTTAAGCTTAGGGTTTAGGATTAGAGTTCTTAGGGTTTCGGATTAGGCTTCTTAGGGTTTAGGCTTCTATGGTTAGGGTTTTGGTTGACCATCCTTTAGTTCAAATTCAATCAGCTTATCAGCTTGGGGTGGGGTGTTTATAGGTACCTAATAATGTGAGAATTGCATTCTCCACTTCTATCCCCACCCCCCAAGTCAAGCTCTAGTCGGTTATGGAATACTTGTCCGCAAATGACTAGTGAATAAAATGTAATTTCTTTTTCTTTTTTTAACACTTCTTGGGTACGAAATGATGTAGTCATCACATTCTCTACTTCCACCCCCAACTTGAGCCCCCCGATCAAGCTCTAACAGTTATGAAGTGTTTGTCCATAGACGACTAGTAATTATCCACTTTCCTTTCTTAACATAAGCAAATAAAATAATAAAAGAACTTATTTATCTCCTAAAACCCCACTAATTCCACAAAGTAGAAACCTCATTTTGCGTGGACAAATAAGGTGCCTAACCCCCTTCTTCTCCGTCACCATGATCTATTACTTAAAATCTCAAGTCACAGGTCAATAACAAAAGTCATTATAAAACAAGAAGTCTTCAAACTCTGTGATTTTTAAAGATTCTGAAGAGTCTAGCTGACTGTGGAATCCTAAATTAACTGGTAGTTGTGACTCCGAGTCAAACGTATTATATTTTAGAGTTAAACCATGACTTACTATATAAAAGCCACAAAGAATGCATGAGAAACATGAAAAAGGCCCGTTTGCATGATCCTAACGTACTGTCCCCTCCTCACTCTTCGTGCGATTGCTCTTGCAACACCCATAGTTGTAGTGATGCAAGTTTTAAAAAGGTACTCTGATGCTTGTAAAGCACTATAAGTTATAATGTTGGACTAGGGCATTAAAATAGTCCTATGCATTGATCTAGATTGTTCATCGAGTCCAAGTCATAGTCTACCAATTACCATGCAGACATCATACCAATCTAGCAAACTAAAATAGTCCTCATCTATATTGTTAATTAAGTCCCAGTCATAGTCTACCATGCAAACATCATATCAATCTGGCAAGTATTAACCATTTTATCAATGCCCTTTAGTATGGATTGTCAAAATTGTTTACACAAAATGTGATTCAATTTACAATTTAGTTTATCTTTTCTCATGAGAACTATCATGGATTGCACATGAGTCTAAGAGCCTATTTGTTTCACCATTTACAATGATAAATGCAAGTAAATTGGTAATAATTATTTACTATGGGAAATTCATGAAAGATGAGATAGAGAAGAATGAAATGCGTAAAATCAATGGGGTCCATCGTGATGTATATGTCTAATCTAGACCATCCATCAATTTTATCAGCTCATTTTAGGGCATGAGCTCAAAATTTAAGCAAATCTAAATTGCATGTGGACTACACTACACACTACAATGGTAATTGAACACCACCATTGAAAACTTCCTGGGACGATAAAAGTTTTGGATCAAGGTGATATTTATGTTTATAGTCTATTCATGTCTTTCTAATCTTATGAACAGATTGGATGATAGATACACATCACTATGGGCCCTACACAAATTTTAAATTTCTGCTTTTAACAATGGACATTATTATCTCTTTGTTTCTTGCAATGTGGTCTACGGAGTTTAGAATCTATGCCTCGTTTTCATATTTATACCCTAAAATGAGTTGGTAAAATGAATGAATGGTGTATATCACATGTATACACCACAATGGGACCTACAAACTTTAATTACCTATCAGTGCAATGCAATCCCATTTCTCAATGCATATTTACACTACAACAAAAGCCAGCTTAGTCGATAATGTGAGTTGTTGGTTTAGCAGCGCTAATTAAAATTAGGCGTCGGTCGGTGATCGGGTATAAATACCGTACGTACCAAAAACCTTAACCTTTTTTCTCCCCTCCCGACACACACTCTCTCTCTCTCTCTCTCCATCCCGACTCTCTCTCTCCCTCGATCTCTCCCTGCCCCTCCCTCTCTGCGCGTTTACTCTCCCTCTCGCTCTCCCTTTCCCTCTCTCGATCTCTCTCTGCCTCTCCCTCTCCGCTCGCTCTCCCTCTCCATCTCCCTCTCTCTCTCTCTCTCTCGATCTCTCTCTCTCTCCGCCTCTCCCTTTCTCTCTCCCTCTCCCTGATCTCCTTTTGTGCTCTCTCTCTCTCTCTCTCTCTCTCCTCCTCTCTCTCTCTCTCTCCTCTCTCTCTCTCTCTCTCTCTCTCTCTCTCTCCCTCAAAACCCTAGCCCTCTCTCTCTCCATCTCCTCGGCCCTCTGCGGTAGTTCGGCCTTCTGCTGCTCGTGAATCTCGGATTCTCAGGTATGATTTAAGGTTTTTCACTTCTCCTTGTTGCTTTTTGCAATTTATAATACCTGATTAGGGATATGCATTGTCGAATCCCTAATTAGGAATTTGTATAAGAAATCCCTAATTGGGGATGTGTATTGTCGAATCCTTAGTTGGGGATTTGCATTGTTGAATCCCATTTTAGGGATTTGTATTGTCAAATTCCTCATTAGGGATTTGTCTTGTCCAATCCCTAACTAGTTGGGGATTTAAGGACTTTTAAAATTGGGGATTTTCTGATTTATAACCGTTCTGGCCAATCCACTTGCTGTTTTCTCAAGATTTTCAACTTCTAAGAACTCCAGATCGCTAGTTCACTTGAATTGTATCATGTATTCTTGTTACATTAGATAATAACTGTAAGCTTAAGAGTACCATCCTTCTCTCTGTTGGTCTAGAAATTTTGGCATAGTTAACGGTTCTTATTAGCAAACACGGTTACCATCCTTCTCTCTTTTTTTTTTTTTTTTTTTGGAAATGTTGATAGGTTCTCGGGGCTTGGGGATTGGGCTGGGAAATTTCGATGGATGGGATGGAGGTTACACAATTCACATGCTTCCGGCAGGTATCTTAAATCTTTTTATAAAATTTATGTGGGTTGTGGGAGATCTAAGCTGTGAATCAGATAGGATCCATTTGTATAGTGATAGAAAAATGCTTATCTTGCTTTGATGCTTATCTTGTTCTGATTTTCTTGTATCGTGATTGTCTAGTGCACGTTACTGTCCTCATTTCATTTTAACTGGATTAGATTTACATTTTATTAGCAGATGATGGAAGATGTTGTGCATTTTCTCAGTAAGGAAACTGTTGTTCAGGCAATTGCTCGATCTGCCACTAAAGTGAGTTTGCTTCTGCCTTGAAATGACTTCTTAGCTATTATGTTTCTCTCTTTGTACTCTCAGATCTTTTCCTGAATGGAACCGTCTGTTGTATTTGATTTTTGAAAGTTCAATTCCATCTCATCTGTACGATTTCTTTAGCATGGGCATGTTTCTGTTATTAACTGGTTACATTCTGTTTTCATTTTCCTATTTGACTATCACTTGGCTTTGTTTCTTTCATGTTCTCTGTCCCTCTAATATTGCTTGTGAGGGAAGCATGAGGATACCAAACCATGTTCCTTCATACAATGTTGTGAAAAGGGTAAAAGTTGGATATTATATCTGGAAATTGGACTCATGACTACTATTATTTGAAACTATTCACTTTCTAATGCATCAGGACCTTATCATACACTTCTGGTATTAAATCTAGAAATTGGACTCATGACTACTATTATTTGATCAAAGATGTTGTATTTTCTTTCTTTCCGATGGTATATAAATACTGTTAGAGTAATGGAGTTATCATCTGCTTGCTACAGTTTAATGTCTGAAACTATACCATGCCATCGAGACTACCTGGTGTCTTTAAAAAAGAGAGAGGCTTTCTTTTAAGAGGGTATTTTTTTACGATGCCTTTCCCACACCTTTATCTGAAAATCTTAATCGTGAGTAGCATCCATTCATTTGATTTCGAAATACTTTCATGCAGAAATTATCCATTCACATGTACATGCAGTTAAAAAATGTTGTTGTTAAAGTTGCAAATGTCAAGTTTTACTACAAGGCAGTGCACTTTTACTTGTAGGAGCATCTAACCTTGTTAATGATTTTCTCAATGTGCTGACACTCCGTGTGGACCATACTCATGTTGTGGACATAATGTGGAAGGTGTGTGCTTGTGATTTTGATGCAGAGTGTTTGGATTTGATCGATTTTGCATTTGGAATCATTTGTTTCTCCCTCTTGTTGCTAGATGCATTGCCAGGTTTAGGCTGTGTTCATATTTATTTTGGTTATGTATTCCTTCTTTGTAGGTTTCAGGTTGGTCATCTGCTTCTTGTTAAGCCATACATGATTGCAGTCCAGAGCTACCATTGCCTTTCAAGGATAAGTCCTGTCTTTTGAACTCACTGATATTCATTATTTCCAAGTTAGTTGCTGCTTAGACACAAAATGCTTTGTGGTCAGGTAAACGAGATTGTTCGGAACACAACAGGAGACATTTTATTTCTTACTATAGGAAATGGAAAGAAGAACTTCCAATATGCCTGCTTCTTTGATGTCATACACTGCTTATAATTGGCACAGGCTGGTGTTGATAGTTTTACAATTTATTTGGTTGACAGGCTCTATACACCTAAAGAGATCTCTTGGTTAATTAGTTGGGGAAAATATCTTTGTTGGGTTACAGTTGGAGTTTGCAGTATCACCAAATATCTAGTGCTGGACATTTTGATGTTGTATGCAAACCTCTATATGACCCTGATGCAGTTATTGGCATCATTGTTCAGATGTTCTCCATATCATTGCTTCCTGTACCCTGCTGTTTTATGATGGATTTTTCTTTTAATATTTTTCTGATATTCAGTTGTAGTAAACTAAAATTCCTGCAGATTTGTAGACTTGATGCAAGGATCAGGCAGAACCTTGCTGCCATGCAGCAGTTGGAACATGAGCTTGGGGCCATGTCTTCCTTTGATTATAGGCAAGTTTTTATCAACTCAGTCTGGTCAAACTTTAGAACTGAAAGGCTAAATCTTGCCTTGATTCTTAGTATCCAACATTAAAAACTGTTGCATTAGTTGTATGTCTTTGAATCAAAGTTGTATGTCTTTGAATCAAAGGTTAAATCATATAATGCCCCTTTAGTTCATTAAGTGCGCTTACATGTAAGTTGGATTTGGACCATTGGTCCTAATTGTCTACATTCATTCTTTTACTGATATATTTCTTTTATACAAATGTGTACTTTGTCTAATTTCTACAAGTGAGGGGAAGTGATTATTTATAATTCATTTGACCCATTGTGTGCAATGACACTTGGTCAGGCTAGTTGCATGGCTTTCCTTGGTCTTGTATCCAGTGGGAAGAGTTGTCACTTTTCTCTCAATAGGGATGCTGAAGATGCTAGGTTTGAAAGGTATAAGGTAAGTTTGTCTTACCCATATTGTTGACTGGTCTGGTTCACTTCTGTGTTGCATCTACTTTCATTTGTGTGCTTATTTTTGTCGTTCATGTTTGGTTTTTGCATGAAATGGCTGATTCTAGCTTTGGACTGAAAATTGATTCTGGATCAAGCATCCATATTTAATCTCCATCGCTTGTGTATTCATGTAAATGTAAAAAGGACACTTCTCCTATTTGTTATTAAAAATTCTGAGCATGTCACAGTGAGACATTTCTATGCATCATAACAAACACTTCTCCAATCCACTAGCCTGTAATATATGTTTTATGATCTGTTACAAACACACATTTTCCTATCAGCTTTTTGCCGCTTCTCATTGAAAAACTGTGCCTATCTACCTATTACTTGGTAGATTGTGATCCTTATGGACTTAACATTGGAGTGCTCACCTGATGTGGTGATTGGATGTCAAACATTGGAGTGCCCAAGTATTCATTTGAATAATAGTACCATTCAAATACTCATCTGCATAGAATATGTTGAGATATCTTTTCTCGTTAAAAGTCCTTTCAGGTAAGATCCTAGCCATATGGGTTTTATATCAGTTGAAGATTTGCTAGAAGCTTCGGTATGATTTCATTTTTTAGGATTTCACTTGCATGACTTGGAGCTACGAAATTCAGAGGTCGAGCAACCAAGGACCTCAGCAGTTGAAAGTGTGCATAAGCAACCTTTTGTAATTTGTAAGTGATTGTCATATAATTTTAACTCATTTATGTGCATCCTATTCTCAACAAATATCCTTAATGACAAGCAATGAATATCTTATTTGAACTACTACTGTAATCTGTTATTTGTGATGGGTAAACTGAACTTTATATCCATCTTATTTTAATGTCATGTTTTAGTGTTTAATGGAAAATTTTGATGGATATGCTGAACTTTTATCTGCACTTCACTCACTAGGTGATGGGATTCATTTCTTGAGTTAATTTATGTTAGGTAGTTCACATCTTTTACTAAGTTGTTGTGAGCGGTCTGCTTAGTAGCATGCATGTGAGATGTTATTTTCTTGATGTTCTTTTGTTTTCATATGTAGATGAAGGAATGGGTATTGTATGTTGGAACAAAAGGTCGCTGGTATCAGGTATCTATAGAGCTATTCCATGCATTTCCATTTCATCTTCATTTCCTTCTGTTATTTTAACTCTCTCACATTAGTTTTCTTTAGATCAGACTTTTGGTTGGGGCATTATATTCAACTGATGTAGAAAGAATTGGTTGCATTATTTTAAAATGGTTTTGAGGTTTCTATTTATCTAAACTTGGGTAATTTCGGTATGAAAAGCAAAAAATAAAAACTTATGAGGATAAGTAACTTTCATCATATAATTTATAATGGTACTTACCAAATTAAATAACTGTTGTAAAAACAGATGTCTTAAATCTTGTTTACCGTGCTACTCGACTAGTTGAGAGACTGGCTCGACTAGTCGAAGGTCACTTTGACTGGTCAAAGCTCATTCGACTCGAAGTCCAGCAATGATGTATTTGGAAATTCTGGGACGCTCAACCAGTCGAAGCCCGGACTCGACTAGTCGAGGGTTACGCAGATGGTGCGCAGACTGCATAAATTTGAGGCAGTTTATAGGGAGGTGCGTAAATGGGATTTCCCCATCTATAAATAGGAGTCCCTAGGGCCATTCTTAGGCATGCTAAGGCTTTCTAAAGAGGTTACAAGGGTTCCTAAAAGGGTTTTAGGGTTTCTAAAGGATGTAGCAAGGGTGAGATTCGAGTTTGTTCGAATTGAGTAAGTCATTTTTCTTTGTAATTTCTATTTTTATAGTGGAATTCTGTCGTTGTGTGCCATGCTTTTTTCTGGCAAGGGTTTTTCACGTTAAACCTTTGTGTTCTCTTGTGTTTACTTGGTGTCATTGGATTGCTATCCTAATCCAAATCTATGTGATTCCACAGCATAAATCCCAACAAGTAGTATCAGAGCAATCGTTGAGGCACAGATCTGAATCTGAGGGATAAGCATACCGTGTGAAATGGAGAGTGGACAAGGTACGCCCGGCCTCACCAAATGCGGTACGGCCCTATCATGGATGGACCATGCCGTAAAAATCTGTCCGGTATAAAAGATCCTAACCATCCAATTGTTGGTCGCTGTTTTCGGCACAAAATGTGCACAAGCATGCCAAAATTGAAATTGTGACTTTAATTCAAACCAAACAAGAATGACCACAAGTGTCAAGATAGTTAGATACATAGTGTATAACCGACATCTGGTGAGATCGGTCGCATATTCAGTCACTCGCATCTAGAGTTGTAAACGAGTCGAGTCGAGCTGAGTATTGCCCTATTCGTACTCGGCTCTTAACGCCCGAGTCCTGCTTGTACTCGGCTCTACTCGGCATCCAAGCATGGACAACAATTTCTATATTAACATATATTAACAATTTCTATATTAACATATATAGCTAACATATTACATATATAGTTAATATGTGTTTAGGGTCCTGATTTGGGCAGTTTCTTATGCCCTATTTACAGTCTAATTAGGACAGATTTAAAGGTCATCATGTGGCCCAATTTTGGACAATTTTTATGGTTCATTAATGGACATATATATGGTTGTTCAAGGGTCCAGATTTGAACAGATTTATGGACTGTCCAAAGGTCCAGATTCGGCCAGTTTTCTGGACCGTCCAGAGGTTCATATTTGGACAGATTTCTATACCGTCCAATGGTCCAGAATTGGCATATTGCTGTGTAATTTTCTTTTGTACATTGTTCAAAAAAGTTGTGGCCTGAGCTTGGCTGAGTTGACCTATTTAAAAAGCTAGCAAAACAATCCAAGTTGATGATTTACTTGGAGTATTAGTAGTTTCAACCCAACAAGTTTCTGGATTGTTGAAAATGAATTAAAACTTTCAGTTTCTTTTGAGAATTGCTAGCATTTTGTTTAGTATCATCTTTTTGTTGATTCGGTTAACTCCTTTACTGCTTCTAACACGAGAAAAACCCAATTGAAATTGGTGAACTTTTGGCTTGTATTATTGGTTTCTGCAGGTTTGTAATTGCAAGGTCCCCTTCATGGTTACACTTGTAATTTGTTTTCTCTTTCTATACCAATTTCTTCTGACCAAGGTTTACGAATGTTGCAGAGGCACCCGAATCAATGGAAAGAGATTTCATGTCCCAAATCATAGTATCGTTTTTTCTCTTGACCATTCAATTTCTTTGATACAATGTTCCTACTACTCCAATATATGTTTATTTATTTATTTTGTTCTTTTTGGTAGCAGAGATACTTGTTGGATTCTTTTGATTACACAACTGGCTCAAAGTATTTGTTGAAGTCAACCTACATCTAGATTTGGAGGTGTGGAAAAAGCATGTGCTGCTCTCCATAAGTAACCACGCTGGCAGATGTCTGACATGTACATGAGCTGCCTTGTGCATATGCCACTGGTCAAGATCATACCATGGGGGCATTCTTCACATACATGAGATTGAGGGAGCAGGAAATTAGAAATCTGATTTAGTAATGTGTGGCACAAAACCTGAAATCTAATATACCATGGGGCGTTCTTCACATACATGATATTTGTTCCATCATTCCTTGACTTCCTTTGTTCTGAGATTATAAAGATGAAAAGAGAATTGCTTCTTCACTGGCTATGTAGATCCATAGATCTGCTTGTATTGTAGCATGGTGCAAAACACACATGCTAGATTAACATTTTTGTTTATTGCTTTTTCTCTCTGTCCTCCTTGTTCTTTTTATTATTATTTTTCTCACTTTCTAGCCTGTTTCCAATGATGTGCATGATTTTTAATGTTTTTTTAATTGAAAGTCATTAATGAAGCTCTCAAGATGTAGGAACATAGTCAAGTTTGTGTACCGAAAGGCCCTCAAGGATGTCAGATTTAAAGGTACACCATCCACTTATGGTGGACCTTTTTTGTATATATGTTTATAGAATCATGCATGTAAGAGCACATTTATTATAATGTTCCCACAATTTGTATTAAGAAACTAAATTTCTGTGGTCCAGATTATTCAATTCCATGTGGATGGAAGGTCCTCCTAGTTTTTAGTGTCGTACATCTAGACAGGAGCTTGAAAGTCTAGGAGAGGGCAAATGGATGGATTTGTTTTTATTTACGTATTTATATTCAAAACCATTTTCAATTTATTGTAATAAATATTATATTTTTTTTATTGCCTAGTAATATAAATATTGTTTAATATTCAGTTTTATTTGTGTAACATCATTTTTATGTTTCAAATATTTAAAAAATATAGGTTTCGATTGAATTATATATAATAATAATAAATTATTGCTGGAATGCCAGGGCATTTCAAATCTATACAAATGTTTTTAGCGGCGCTTGTGTAGAAAACTTACAGCGCTTTTTCATGAGAAAAAGTGTTCAGAAACCAATTCCCCCGGCGCTCGGATCGAATTTTAGCGGCGCTTATTCGCGTCGCTAAAAACAATAATTATTGGCGCTCAGACAAACGCCACTAAAACTCACCTAGCGCCGCCAATACTTTTCCCGACAAACCCATTCATTGGTTAGCGCCACTATCACAATTAGCGGCTCTTTGTGGGGTTTTATCGGCGCTTTCGAGCGCCGGTAAAATGCCATTTGTTGTAGTGATTACTTGGTGAATTCCATCACTATTTGAACAGATATTAAAAGTAATTATAAGTCATGTACCACCTAAGAGCTAAATGATTAAACAAGCAGGCTCTGAAGAACCAATTTCATTAGGATACGGTAACCATCCCATCCATCAGCTACCAAGATGATGTCAAATAAACGATGACTAGGACAATCAAATCTAGGAAATTGAGGAGTGTAGCGTATGAAATGCTCTCGGGACTTAATGGACTGTTCAGATCGAGTGGAGTATCCAAGTCAAGCTCTAGTCAGTTATGGAATACTTGCCCGCAAATGACTAGAATGTACTTTTTTTTTTTTTTTAAACACTTCTTGGGTAAGAAATGATGTAGTCACCCAATTAAAAAAAAAAAAGTTTTTAACTGTGGGCATTCAACTACTCTGCTTCATGTGGTGTAGTTTACTTAGCTTCTAATATGCTTCATTTGAATTTTATTAGGGAGGAATTTGTCGAATGAACCACCATTGACATAAAGGGGATGGGGAAAGCTTGAACCCAGCTTGGATACATCAAGAGCCGATGTGAAGGGGCTAGGGAAAGGTTGAACCCAGTTTCTTTATTAATGAATGCAAGCCCAATTGAAATTTTCCAATGAGTTATGCCTTTCTGTTTTAATAAAACCATTCACTATTTCTTGAAACACGAACTCCCCGGATGAATCATGTAGTCAAGAGCCATGGTTAAATATTTCATGGTAATCACATAATACCGTATATCTCTCTTGGTATATTCAGGTAATAGGTAAGATCCTAAACCGGAACATCACGGATCTAATGAGCTAAATAATGTATGGAAACATTATTTAGCTAATGAGCTGACAAAATGGATGGATGGTGTGGCCCAACAGCACTTGATATGCTGGGGTTATTAACAAAATTGGCTTCCTAATTTTAATGGTTTAATTTGAGTTACTCGCATGCCCACGTGTACAGCTTCTTGGCGCCGGTATATCAAGCATAAGACTCCGCCTGAGTATCAATGTTTTTCTGCCGATGAAATTAATGCTGACTTCGATTTTCGGTCATTCCCAATGGACGGGAGCCCATCAAAACAGAAGGGGAGACTTAGAACGACTACTCGGGAGCACACGTGCCAGCATGGTGAACATGTGCAAAATTGGGTCGTCCATCAGGAGGGCCACACCATGCACGTGTCATGACCAAATATTGGACTATTCCACTCATCAGGTGACCCATACTTTCCTGCTGAATCTCCACCGTTGGTCGATTTTCTTGAGAACGGATGGCCTACTTCCCAGCCACCAGCCTGGTGGCTGATGGTCGGTGCTATGTGAGCCTACCATAATGTATGTGTTTCATTCATTCCGTTCATCCAGTTTCACAGATCATTTTAGGGCTTGATCCCAAAAATGAGAGGGATATAAATCTAATGTGGACCACACCACAGGAAAACAATAGTGATTGGATATCCACCGTTAAAATCTTCCTAAGGCCTACCGTACTGTTTATTTGAAATCCTATCTGTTGATTAGGTCATACAGACTCAGATGAAGGGAAAAATATATATGAGATTGATCCAAAACTTTTATGGCCCCCAAAAAGTTTTTAATGGTCGACATTCATTCAACACTGTTTCCTGTAATGTGGTCCACTTGAGATTGGGATATACCTCCTTTTTGCGATATACTTCCTTTTTGCTCTTATACCATAAAATGATCTAGAAAAATAGATGGACGGAATGGATGAAATACATACATCATGGTGGGGCCCAAAGAGCACCGACCATCAGCCATTGGCTGGTGGCAGGGGGATTAGCCAATCCGTTTACATTTTCTTGGACCACTCAGCTATACACATGTGGCCAACCTACTGAGCGGATAACGTGAATGTTGAGCGAGCATACATACGTGTGATGAACAGCATGGGTCTTGCACATGTGTGATTGCAGGATATGTACCCGCGTGTAGGATTCTTGCCCAACTCACGTGCATTTTCATAGTTGAGCAGTGGTCCCACACTCATGTCCTTTGCATGCACAATAATTACATAGTTCAAAAAATTCCACGCGCGCGTATATTCCAACCCATACATGCCTCCCCACGAGCTAAGATGGACCGTTCAATAAAATCCAGTCCATTCATTAGGTTGGTCCCTAGCTGGGCCGCTGAACGAACGGGTCCAAATATACAGCTAGAGAACATTGTGGTCCACCTAATGCTTGGAGCTCTCTGATTATTTGACCAGAGAATCTAGAGTCCTAACAGTGGGCTAACCTGATGGATGGCTTGGATCTCATACAAGTGACCAATCTTAGCTTGTGTGTTGCCGTGAAGATAGGCCAGGCTATACAAGCGTGTGGGATTAGAAGACGTCTGAACTAGCCTTCAAGGATAAAAGTAACAAGACAATGGCAGCATCACGTACCCCAGCAAACAGTGGCAGGTCCAAGAGCTTCTGGACAGTTGTAATTGAACTCACTTAGAGCCGTTTGGATGCCACCAAATAAGTACTTTTTTAAACTCTTTTTTTTTTGAAGTTAGTTAATTTAATAAGATACTTTTATTAATTAAATTAGTTTGGTTATTAAACTTAGATAAGTAGATTTTTAGACAATTTTCTTTTCTTTTTATTTATTTATGTATTTTTATTTTTGACCTTTTAACTTTTCAAAGTAACTTAAATATGATAAAGGAAGCCGATTGCCTGGCACCATTAACCCTATCCATTCATTTTGCTAGATCACTTTAGGACATGAGCTTAAAAAAATGAAATAGATCTAAACCTCTAGTGGACCATACCACAAAAAGCAATGGGAATTGAGCGCCTAACTTTGAAAACTTTTGGGGAGCTGTAGAAGTTTCGGATTAACCTAATATTTATGTTTTCCCTACATTCAGGTGCATGGTTACGAATAGATTAGATGACAAAAAAACATCATGATTGGCCTAAGGAAGGATCATTATCCCCGCTATTTTCTATGGTGTGGTCCACTTGAAGTTTGGATTGGCCTCTTGTTTTGTTCATGCCCTAAACTAATATTTAGAGGGTTTAAGGCTGGATCAACTTGAATAATCATTTTTCTCATGACATTTTCTAGCCTTTTTTAGTAAGCAAGTGCAAATGAAAAAAATTTATGTACAAATTGTCTTTAAGATATAATGAATTCTCACTCTAAATTTTAACATGAAAATTTGTACATTTAAATATTGAATAGATCTCTAGTTTTAATATTAATATGCCTTTAAAATGTACAGGAAAAAAAAAAAAAAAAACCATAGTAAAAGGTCATATCTAAAAGTACTAAACAATAGATGGCTTCCTTTGAAAAATGATATATATATATATATATATATATATATATATATATATATATATATATATATCTTTTGAACTATGCTATTCAGGATATATAGCAATTGAAGAATCATGAAATCCTTTCTAGAGAAACACTCATGTGCCTCTTCAAGACATTCATACTCATTTATAACAAAAAATAATTTTCCGTAAAAAGACATGACCCTTTATCCTATGACTGTTTTTTCCATATGGTACTTTTAGACATAAACAATTTTCTAATAATATAAAATTGTTGTCACATGTAACATAAGTCCTAATCATCGTAATTGTCGCCACGTGAGCAATATGTGGCATACGTGTTGAGGGTCAAATATTGCATACCAGGCCCCAATTATTGCCTGGATTTACGAACAAGGTACTGTTTAATGGCCCGATTTAATCGTGTTTGTGATACAGGGTGTATTAAAGAGCTTGGACTGAAAAATGGTACTAAAAGCATGGATTTGACGCTCTAAAGTCACCAAGGCAAGGGACGGACCTCATGGGACCGAGATCAAAGAATTTACACGCCAGAGATCCGAGAAAATCACGCCACTCACGTTAAACGGGTCTGAAAGTCGGTCAGAATGCAAGATCACAGGGTTCCTACCATCCGTTCAGCTTAAAACTTCATATATGGCTAGAGGACCATAAATTAACTGTACACGTCGAATTTCAACCATTGGACCTTCGTGGAAGTGGCCCAAATGACAAATCAGCCACTAAATCCTTGATCTGGAGCCCACTTGACTTCTGGATATGCTTCAATTTTGGTTCCAATCTCTTAAATGGGATAGTACAATGAATGGATGGCGCGGATTTAACATACACATCATGATGGACCCCACGTGGGGGTTCGTGTGCACAGTGCATAAGTGCACTGGCTGTGCACCAGATGAACCAGATTGGTCAACAGGCTGTTGACCGATCTCTTCTTCACCTCTCTCATCTGCGAACTGCGAAAGCTCGAACAGAGCTTTCGGGTTTTTTTTGTGGGCCACCACCACGATCCGACGGTCCGATCTGGACCGTCCATAAGACCCACACAGCCCCTCTCACTCAGGCTTAGGTGGCGGAATTTCAAAAGATAGCAGAAATCAGATTTCAACCATCCAAATGGAGGACGAACGGTAGAAGCACAAGTCTCGTGGGCCACACCGAGTCTTAGCCGAAACAGACCATACCTCACTGGTTTTTCGAGAAGAATCCAGTGGACAACATGGATTTTACAAAGGACAAATTAAGTGGACCCCACCAAGAACCAGTGCAAGCAACTTGCATAGCTTGGACGTTGTCCGTCTGCTGGGAGTTAAGGTGACCCACCAAGATCACCAAATGGATGATCTGAGACATCCATCATGTCTAGGGTAGGGCGTCAATCAAAACCCGATCAGTTTCAGGCACCCACGCTGTCATTCAAAAACACAGAGCAAGGAAAAAGCTGTCACATTGAGTAATGGTGTGGTTCACCCAGAGCTCGAATTCACTTCAATCTTGGAAGAGTGGCCTAAATCGATACCACAAAACTAGTGGATAGACCCGATTCTTCAGTAATCATAGAAGATGGGCCCCACCAAGCATCAACGCAAGATGGGTCCTTTTCTTGCGCACACGCTTCTGGGCTGCATAAACAGATTTTACAGCAGCTGTTCCACCGCCAATGCTTGTAGCCAACCTCCATCAGCCTATAAAAGAAGAGAAGAGAGATAGAATGGGGATCATCTGGGAGACGGGTAGCCGTGGAGGGAAATTCAATCCCATCTGGGGACATGCATAGAGAGTTTGTTCTTTGTTTTTTTATGTTTTTTTTCTTTTCTTTTGAGGATTGGTTAATCATGCTTATGGTTAGCTAAACCTCTTAGCTAGGGCTAAGAGGTGAAGCTTGTAGCGTAATTAGGGTGTTAGCTTTGCTTTGATTTATGTTTATTGAACTCTCATAGATTATAGTTTGATTATAAGGAATGTTTTTAGTTTTAATGGTTTGTTGTGACTCAAATTACAATAGATCTGTGATGCTTGAGATATTCCCTTTTCAGGTATTGAGATTGTGAACATGGGAACCCTATTATTCACCATTGTCCCATGGGCATGGTTGGGTGATGGAACCCTTCCTAACTTTCATAATTCTCTTGTGATTGGCTGTGAGATTGGTAAATTGTTGTTGTTTACCATAGTCTCCTGGGCATGGTTAGGTGACGGAATCACTTTCAAATCTTCACCACTCTTCTCTATTGATGATTAGATCCATGAGAAGTTCAGAGATCTGACAAATCTCTTCTTACCTACTGGATAGGATAGGACTCTAATTCCAGTTGTGTCCTTGAATCATTGTTAGGTAGCTTCCCAATTGCTACAAGTGGATCCTTGGCACCCTAATTTTTTACCTTTAAATTTAAAATTTTTAGATTAATATTTCATCATTATTCCCTCATACTCACTTGATTTATATTTCATCTTAGTTTAATTCTAGTTCGAGTTATTTTCATATTACGTACAGGTTTCAGTCCCTGTGGATTCGACCTCAGTCTCACCGAGTTTATTACTACATCACAACCCTATACTTAGGGAGTGAACAATACGTGCCACATATATAACTATGTTACGATCACTCTCAAACTTATACCAGTTCAATTCAAGTTGCACTATAGCTTAAATAAGTTTAAACCACATGCCAAAAAGACCAAGCTTCTTATTGGATAACCCCTTCTCTTACCATCAAGCTATACATTCTTTTAGTGTAAAGTTTTCATAATCAATATATTTATTTACTTATTAAAAATAAACTTTTATTTTTAAAATTTATTTTTATTATAAAAATATAACATGGTCTACATTGAAGATATGCTCCACGTGATGGATAGTTCACACATTAAAGGCAAAGTTAAGTTGAGCCCAACATAATGAATATTCCACATCAAAGGTTGGCCTATGATGGATGGTATATATTAATTGCGGACTAAACAAAGAAGAGAGATATCCTTTTGCCATGTTAGAAACCAAACATACTTTTCTACATTTTTTTTTTTTGTAGATAAGTTATTTACCAAACACAGTGAGCAAGTATAAACCAAGTTATCCTACCTGAGGTATTAGTAGATTCTATAGAGTAACTTTCCATCCAAAGAGC
Source organism: Magnolia officinalis (assembly GCA_021015155.1). NCBI lineage: Eukaryota > Viridiplantae > Streptophyta > Magnoliopsida > Magnoliales > Magnoliaceae > Magnolia > Magnolia officinalis. Next base: position 9,147,208 of record JAJHSJ010000017.1, read on the forward strand.
CCTCGGCATTCATAAAGAAATGAGTAACACTACGCAAGATCAGAGCCATTGACTAGGCAAATCTACAAACTTAGATATGCAATATCTAAAAACAAGGTGATCCGATACACCACCTCTCAACCAAATGATCGAACGGTCAAGATAATGTGATTGATGGTTCAAATTCTCTGTGTATGTGCCCCAAGATGCATGGAATCCACACATGTGTGAATCATGCCAGCGAGTGCAATTATGATGTCTCAAATATTTCTTGTCATAAATCCATTCAAGCAAGGGAGTCCAACCATCAGATGCAGAACAGGTACCAATATGGAAAACAGAAGTCAGCTATGGGCCACATTTTTTTAGGTCTTCGTATCCAACAATCCAGAGACAGATTGGGTGGGGCGCACGGTGATGTGTGTGTTTTATATCCACATCGTCCATCCTTAATGGAGGTTTGGCCTGCGGAATCACACAGATCTAGATCTATGATAGCAATTCAATAGTAACAAGCAATCACAGAAGAACACAAAGATTTAACGTGGAAAACCCTTGCGGGAAAAAAGCATGGCACAAAGCGACAGAAATCCACTATATATGAAATAGAAATTACAAGAGAGAGGACTTACCCGATTCGAACAACCTCGAATCTCACCCTTGCTACACCCTTTGATAACCCTAGAACCCTTTAGAATACCTTTAGGAAGCCTTAGAATACCTTAGAATAGCCCTAGGGACCCCTATTTATAGTTTAGGAAACTTTCATTTCGCACCCTTGCAAAACCGCCTCAGATTTCCGCAGTCCACACAAGATCCGGACTTGAATCTGCGTAACCTCGACTGGTCGAGCCGAGTCCTCGACTGGTCGAGCCGTCCCCTCGATCGGTTAAGCAGCCAGGACACCAAAAAACACAAGTCGCTAGACTTTGAGTCGAGCAGGCCTTGACCGGTCGAGCCATGCTCTCGACTAGTCGAGCGTCCTAAAGAAAATATATCAAATTTAAGACATATCTCTGACAACAATTTTCACCATGTCTTTAATCTTCAACTGTGTAACTCCTTGACTTCTTTTCTTATCTCTGCATCACATCATAGCTTCTCGTGCACACTTCGTCCTTCTTTTCCGTCATCGCCAAGCCAAGAGAAGTTACACAGAACTTAAACTTCTCTGCAGGAACGATCTAAGTGAGCATGTCTGCCGGATCAAAATCCACGTGCTCAACCACCTTTACTCTTGTCTTCTCAAAAGGAAAGACGTAGTCTTCTTACCATATCACCGCTACCCAATATTGCTTGCCGGCGTACTTTCTTACAACACTAATAGCCTGTGAAATAACCGGTCTAATCCAGACCATCGCATACACTGCCAACCGCATTCGAATAAGGCTCATGAGATATCCTGTTTTTTTCATCTGTTTTGGGACATATCCTAAGGAAAACTTGAGGAGAGACACGTAGGAAACGCTCTCCGGCTTTACATGGTCCATCACCTCTTTGATCAATACCTACACACAAGGTATTCCTCCTTTGATCACCAAAGCCTACTCCTCATTCAGTCTCAATGCCGAGAACCATCTTTGCAGCCCTCCGATCCTTCATCCTAAATGTCCCACTTAACCGAGTCTTCAGTACATTGATTTCAAAAATGCCATAATTGGCGATCTACATGTCATCAATTCCTAACTCACCATGAAGGAATCAAACCATTGCCTAGGCGACAGGTCAAACCACGACCTCCTGCAAAGTCTTTTCTCAACCCCTTTAACTTTGAATCGCTTTGGTTGCTTCATGTAGATTTGTTCTTCACTTTCCCTTACAGAAGTGTAGACTCCACATCCATCCTTCCAGTTCAAGATCACATTGGCCAACCATCGCCAATCACAGATCTAATAGAAACTTGCTATACCGTCGGCGCAAATATCTCTGAGAAGCCAATCCCTTCTCTCTAAACATAACCCTTCGCTACCAACCTCACCTTATATTTATGTTGTATCCTCCTGAAGATCCACCTACATCCAACCGCTCTTCGGCCCACTGGAAGCTCCACGCACTCCCATATGTCAGTCTGGTACAACGAATCCATCACATCGCCCATAGTCACTTCTAAGCACCATGCTCACCTAGAGCCATCTGAATAGAAGACGAATCCCCTACGATATTGGAGTAGTCCATATACATCACCAATATCCTGCGATCATGTCGTGTGATTCTTCTCACAGGTAGCTGCTACACCTACTCTGTATCCCTGTCCGCACGTCTCAGCCTTCTTGCCCTGCCCGCTCATGTGGTCATGCCCAGCATACAACACACGTGCAGAGATGGAATCCGCTACATCCACTACAGTTCCACCTTTTGAAGTGCTCTCAATCAACCTGTACAAGTTACCGAGTCGTTGCGCTTTCATGATTACCCGTGCCCACTTAGATACTTTAAGAGCACCATCAATACCTATGTACTTGCATCCTTTTACCTCAAGCACACCAAGAGAAATCAGATTCTGCTTCAAATCAGGAACGTGCCTGACATCAGTCAAGGTACGCTCCACCCCATCAAACATCCTGATGCGCACCGAACCAACAGCCACAACATTAATTACAGGCAATGTCATTGCCCATAAATACCTGTCTACTATCGCACTCCCTGTAGCTGGTGAACTAACTCTAATGAGGAGTCATGTGAAAAGATGCCCCTGTGTCTAGCATCCACTCGTCCTTACGATCATCATATGGCCGTCTGAGCGAAGACACAAACAAAACATCACCATCACATCTACTTGATCCATCTAACGTGGCAGCATTGGCCTCTCTATACGAAGCTTCAGAATCTTCTCTCTTCAATTTAGGATTTTCACAATCCTTCTTCACATGTCCTGCCTTCCCACAATTCCAGCACTTTACCTTTCCTTTGCCTTTGCCCTTGGATTTAGATCTAGAACCTGAAGAACTTGTAGCTTGTTCAGAATTCCTACCCCTTATAAGCAGTGCCTCAGAAGATATCCCCATGTCAATGTTAAGCTTTCTCATAGCCTTCCCTTGAAGGTCCGAGATAACGGTGTCGACACTCAGGGTTTTATTCGTTGAGCACATTGAGGCCTTGAATGACTCATAAGACGGCAGAAGAGAATTCAGAAACATACATGTTTGTTCTTCGTCTTTCATCACTTCCTCCATATCGAGCAATTTGCAAACTAATTTATTAAAGTTGCTGATGTGAGCCTCCAGATCTCCACCCTCTGCTATCTTGAAGTTATATCACTGCCGCTTCAAGTGTAGGCGATTTTCAGATAATTTTTTTGCATAGACATTCTCTAACTTCGCCCATAACTTAGCCGCAGTTTTCTCCCTCATGATGTTGTAGAGAACCTCATCCGTGAGACATAAACGGATCGATGATAAGGCCTTCTTATCAAGAGTATTCCAATCATCATCAGTCATAGTAGACTTCCGCTCCTTAAGAGCACCATCTTCGCCTTGCTTGATTAAGGAACTCATCATCTTGATCTTCCATAACTCAAAATTATTTTTCCCTGAAGACTTCCCAATCTCATACTTAGTGCTTCTCATTATTATTAATCCTGTATATTTAGATCTGTGCCCCAACGATTGCTCTAATACCACTTGTTGGGGGGTTTGAGCTGTGGAATCACACAGATCTAGATCTAGGATAGCAATTCAATAGTAATAAGCAATCACAGAAGAACATAAAGATTTAACGTGGAAAACCCTTACGGAAAAAAACCACGGCACAAAACGACAGAAATCCACTATGAAATAGAAATTACAAGAAAGAGGACTTACCCGATTCGAACAACCTCAAATCTCACCCTTGTTACACCCTTTGATAACCCTAGAACCCTTTAAAATACCTTTAGGAAGCCTTAGAATAGCCCTAGGGACCCATATTTATAGTTTAAGAAACTTCCCTTTCTCATCCTTGCGAAACCGTCTCAGATTTCCGCAGTCCGTACAAGATCCGGACTTGAATCTGCGTAACATCAACTGGTCGAGCCGAGTCCTCGACTAGTCGAGGGACCCCCTCGATCGGTCGAGCCATCCCCTCGATCGGTCGAGCAGTTCAGACACCAAAAAACACAAGTCGCTAGACTTTGAGTCGACCAGGCCTCGATCGGTCGAGCGGACCCTCAACGGGTCGAGCATCCCAAAGAAAATATGTCAGATTTAAGACATATCTCTGACAACAATCCATTTTTCCAGCTCATTTTAAGGCATGAGCCCAAAAATAAATAGTCCCAAGCTAAAGTGGACCACACCTCAAGAAATAAGGGGATAATGATGTCTACCGTTGAAACCTTCTAATTATGGCCCAGCGTAATGTTTATTTGTCATCTAACCTGTTAATAAGGTCACACATTCCTAGGATCCTTACTTTTGTTCTGGTGGTAGACTCTCAGGAGTTTCAACACCTGGTCAAGGGTTCAAGTATCCATAGGTATAGATGATGAAATTCCACTAGGGTGTGTGTGGGTGTTCAATCACCACCGTATCCTATGGTGTGGTCCACTTTAGCTTTTGATCTGCTTCATTTTTGGACTCATGCCTTAAAATGAGCATGGATAAAACATATATGCATTAAAATGGGCCCCACAGTGCCAATACCATTAGCTAGGAAGTGTTATGGTTAACCACCCAATCTGTTTTAAAACAAGTACTATTTACATAGCCCTTCTTTTGTTTGCCTGAATTTTGAAATGATCTGATGGCATCCATTCAAACACATGCAGCACATTTAATACTTGGCTGAGATTCGATCATGCATGTTACATATATGTATATGCTGGGCATGTTAGAGTCAGAGTATGACCGGAATCAACTAACCGGCTTACGACCCTAATTTCCAAAATAAAAAGATTAAGACCAAGTCTGAGAAGATCAGCCATCTACCTAACCACCAATTACAAGAATAAAGAGATTTGCGGAGGAGAATGTTAGTCCTTCGGATGAGGTTTTTTTTTTTTTTTTTTTTTTTTTTTTTGCCTTGAAGCAATTATCATGGCAGTGATAGCTTGTATCTTTGAATGACAACGCAGTACTCGAAGCAAGAAATAACGCTAAGTGCTGATTTTATTGAATTAATCTAAAATGTAGTACAATCAACAAGTGAATAAATAAAGCAGAAAAGATAATATATTGATGGCCATCCGAGCAGACGAAGTAGCCTTGGATTGTTGACTGTCGTTTGAACTTGGGTGGTCTAGAGACAATCCTAATTTGGCTAACAGATCGTGGCCTAGTGAAATCACTATGTAAAAACCAAGGGATTTGATATCTAATGACAAGATCGCAGGCAAAGTGTTAAAAGTAATTGTAACTTTCTGCAACGATACATTAAACATAAGTTCAAAACTAAACTAAAATTATGCTAATTGATTTAAACTTCATGTAGTATCATGTTGGATAGAAGTAGAGAGATTAAATTGAGCTAAACCAAAATAGACATCCAGGGCGTGTTTGGCCAGACCGATCCCATGGGATTTGGAGGGATGGAATGGAATTTAAGGTAATGATGGTGGTGTCAGTGGATGTCGTCTAAACCCACGGGATGGAACGAATTTCAGGATGACAGAGTACGTGTTTGGGATGGCAGTCGTTGTCGGTGTAGACCGTGGATTTACAACCGGGCGTGTTTGGAGTAGACCTCTGCCGTATCCAACGCCCATGCATTTCATCCGCTACATGGGCCCCACCATGATGTTTGTGTCTCATCCATGCCGTCCATCTATTTGTTGGATGAGCCGCTGTGATCTTCCTTTGTTTTTGGGGTGTCTGGTCGTTGCAGATTTTTATCATCTTTGAATCTGGTTAGACTCCCATGATAGTTTATCACCGTCTAAGAGTGACACTGACTCGTCCAAGTTAATTCTTGTATGAACATCCAGACCGTCAAGGTTGTGGGGCACATTGTTGACGGAGTGTACAACTATGATAGTGTACGGTGGAAGAGGCATTGTCATTTTTGACGGAGTGTATGTACAACCGATGGAGGAAATGGAGAAAACGGTGGGACGGATCCACCGAATCCGATCAAAATCCCACGCAGTGTTTACGAGGGCGACGCCATCGCCCGTACAGATACTCGCCAAACAGCTGGTGGGATGAACGAGTCTGGATAATCGCAGAAAATCGACGAATATCCCATATCCAGCACCCGGCCAAACACGCCCCCATGTGGGATAAAAGATAAGATAAATAATGTTGTATTGATTCGAGATTTATATATTCGAATTGGTGAAGGCTTTTCCTTCTTCTTCTTCTTTTTTTCCTTTTTTTAGTTAGCTTGTTAGTACACCCACGGTGGGTTCACACTTCACTATTAGCCACCCTCACTAGGGAATCGATATATACCAAGACCGGTGTTGAAACGAGGTATCTTTCACTCAGTCTACCACTTGAGCTATGGATCAAGGTCGAATTGGTGAAAGCTTGAAAGTCTTGGTTCTCTCTTGCTTAAATAGGCGGTGACTTTGTGCATGATCCCCCTTATGGGATTATTCAACCAATTAATTAGTAGTTTGGGTCTATTATGATTTTAATTTGATCTTAGCCTACTATGATTTTAATTTTTAACAACTTATTTTCTCTACGCACTTACTAATCTCCTTACCGTATGGCCCACCTTGGTATATTTATTCTATATCCACACCATCCATTCATTTTTCTATATCATTTTAAGGCATGAGCCCAAGATCAAATGAAGAAAATCAAAATCTTAGGTGGACCATACTATATGATGCAGTGGTGATTGAACACTCTACCATTAAAAACTTTCCTAAGGCCCACCATAATATTTTTGTAGAATTTATTTGCCATCCGAGCTATTGATAAGGTCACATGAACCTAGATGCGGGGAAAAAACAAATATCACCTTGATCCAAAACTTTTGTGGCTATTAATGGTCAATCACCATTGTTTCCTATAGTATATGGTTAACCTAAGAATTGAATCTGCTTCATTTTTGGGCTCATGCCCTAAAATCACCATTGTTTCCTATAGTATGGTCAACCTAAGAATTGTATTGCTTCATTTTTTGGCTCATGCCTTAAAATGATAAGGAAAAATAGATACACTGCATGGCTACATCAAAGTGGATCCCAAGGTAAAGGCCACACTGTCTTGCGTGAGGTCGGCCGCACCTAATCGGCTTCGGACAGAATAGCTTTAGGCACAATCAATAAATACAATCGAGCTGATTCCTGACTGTGGGGCCCACTGTGATGTATGTGCCCTACATCAATGTTGTCCATTTATTTTGACAGCTCATTTGAGAGCATAATTCTAAAAATGAAGGAGATAGATCCAAATCGTAGATGGACCACACCAAAAAGGTCATTCGAGGGTATGATCCTAAAAATGAAGCGGATCCAAATCGTAGGTGGACCACACCACAAAAAACAGTGGTGATTGAATAGTTACCATTAAGAACTTTCTGGGGGCCACCGGAATCTTTATTTGTCATCCAACCTGTTGATAAGGTCACAAAAACCTGGATGAAGGGATCAGACAAATATCAGCTTGGTCCAAAACTTTTGTGGCCCACAAAGATTTTAATGGTCAATCACCAGTGTTTCCTTGTGGAGTGGTCCACCTGAAATTTGGATCCGCTTCATTTTGGGGATCATACCCTAAAATGAGCTTTCAAAACAGATGGCCCGAGTGGATGTAAGGCAGGTACATTGACGAAAGGAAAACAAATATGTCAGTTTCATCGAAAATTTTTGTAGCCCCAAGAAGGTTTTTTAATGGTAGGTGTTCAATCCACAATGTTTTCTCAGTGGGGTCTACATGAGTTTTGGAACTGCCTCATTCTTTGGCTCATGCCCTAAAATGATCTCTCCAAATGGATGGACGGTGTGGATATAACACATCATCATTGTGGGGCCCACATAACTAGTTGACGTCACTTCAGTAGCCAAGTAATTACTGAAGCCGTCAGTAGCTAGTCTGCACCCGTACCACCTAGCTGTGTGGTGTTGCTGCCACCACCCAATCCGCTTTAAAACAAGTGCAATTTCCTAGCCGTCCTTTTGAAATGATCTGAGTTTTTTAGCAGAAATATCTAGCCATTATTTCCAACCAGATGGAAAGCTCGGATCTGGCACACATGATCCATGTTGGTTCGTGTGGCTGCCTATGAATTAACATAGCTACACGCGTGTAGATTTAGCAAACTTTCTAATATTAAATCAGCCTTCGTTTTTGCAAATGTTTAATAAATAATGGTGACTCTTCAACCGTACACGTGGCATTATTGTAAAGCTATCCAGACTGTCCAAATCACTGGCACAATGATGGATGGAGCATGACAAAAAAAGAAAAGAAACTATGAAAAAAATATTAACCATCTGATTTCCATTTGAATTTGAACCACTCACTATATTACTTTTAACCATCCAATTAATAGCCACTAAAATGGACGGTTAGGGCAGCTTGATAAGTATGATTTTCTATTGTCTATCTAGTTGTGGATCCACGGTTTCAACGGTTTTCATTAACGTACATGAGCACCATATGCGAGGATGAATCACCACCATTTTGAAAAGGGTGCAAAACTAACAAAGTGACTTATCACGAATGATCTAAGCCAACCCATGGGAACATGACAGAAAGTAAATGATCTAAGCCGTCCATCACGAATTTTCTCTCATACAAGTCTAAATTCTATGAAATCAGCCTCGTCATATTGTTGGATTGTCCTCAATTTACGAAGCAAACCAACGGATAGCGGAAAGTTTATCATAATTCTATAGATACTGCATGCCTATCCCCTCCGTTTCTTCACCATAGCATTCTTAATGTGAAACCCAGCGAATGCACGTTTCAGATCATCAGGCACGGATATAGGCTGAGGTGGCACACGTATCCAAAATTCTAGACGAGAGTACACTCACAGGACATGAATGGTATGTAACTAAAAGTATAAACTACCGTTTTTCTATATAAATTTTCTTCCTGTGGACCACAACGTTGATGACTCATATTGTAGAAATCACACGGTTTGGATTATCCCACGGGTCAAAAGAGCAATGGTTTGCATTTTACATTCCAGAGTCCTTTGATCGTGTGGGCAGGATCATCCAACCGATAATCTTTTCACCCTAGGCCATCCAATGATAGGCCCACAAGATGAATGGTTCCGATCATCAAGAGTCAGGGGATTACCTGTCAAACGGTCGAGTTCGGGACAGGTCCTACAGTACCCGTACCTGGGCTTACCGGGCTGCGTCATGGTCCGCTTGGGTCCGGGTCTCATTTTGAACTTGGATCAGATCACATTCGGATACCCGTTGGGTCGCATTTTCATGGCTGGGTCCACCGAATGGATGGCTTAGATTGCTCACACGTGCCACTTTGACACGTGTGGCATGAAAACTGGCTCCCTTACAAGCTGTGGCCCATACCCAACCTGACTTATTTTAACGGGCCCAACTAGATAGACCTGACCCAAGCAAGAATAGTTACAGACACGGATTTTAGTTGGGTCTAAAAAGGTGAGACCCAAACCCGCCCTGGTTTCTTAAAACCCGTCGACCCAAGCCCGACTCAATCATTAGTTGGGCCAAAACTCAAACCCAGGTCGAGCCCCTTAGTAGTGGACCATTGATCAACGGCCCAGATTCGCTTATTAACATCATAAAGAGGGTTCTTCTCGGAAAAAACACAGGCCCAGTCCAAAACCATTTATTAATCGGGCTTCTATCAGGGCCCATGCTCGACCTATGGGCCCACCTGACTATGACCCGCATCAATCTGGCCTTGGGTATTGGTTGGGGAATGCTGGCCCATCATCCATGGAGTTGTGCCCATGGCTTGATGACTCAGATTGTTGATATGATTGGCCCACCGTTGGTTCATCAGGACATGGAGGGCCCCACGATCTGTTTCAAAATCCAGGTTGATCCACCCATGAGGTGGGCCACACAACATTGAATGTGGGCCGTTGTTAATTTTCTTTCAGGGTAACACCTTCGTTGGTGCTACCCTTTCTCTGGGGTCCACATTTATGGTTTTCCGTATATCCACGCCATGCATCCGTTTTTCCATCCCATTTTAGAACTTGGTCCCAAAAATTAATTAGATCCAAATCCTGGTGGACCACAACGTACAGGAAACACAGGTGATTGAACGCCCACCATTAAAAAATTCTTTCTAGGGGACTGTAATGTTTATTTTCCATCCAATTCATTGATAATGTCAGCCAAACCTGGATGGAAGGAGAATACAAATATTTGGTTGATCCAAAACTTTTGTGGCCTAAAAATAGTTGTTAATGGTCATTCACCACTGAATGGTGTGGTTGACCGGAGATTTCGATCTGCTTAGGTTTTTGGATCACGTCCTGAAATGATCTGGAAAAATGGGTGTACAGCATGGATATACAAAAAATTCATCTAAGGTGGTCGGTACGCAGTAGGAGTAACACCCACTAATGTGTTACTCGGGTAATACCTAATCCACTCCGGTAAGATACGCAGGGGTGCACACGGATCGGTTCGGCCGGCTCTAGGGTGAATTCGGAACGAACCATTCCTAACGGTTTCAAGAAAATTGGAACCGGACTGTTGGCACCCTAGAATCGAACTGGAACTGGACCGTTGAAATCAGTTCCATTCTGGATCAGTTCTACGATTCTGGGCTTTTTATAATCTGACCCAATTGTCTGGTAGGTGGGTGAGAGAGAGAGAGATAGAGAGAGAGAACTAGGAAGTGTCATAGGACGCAGGCTCGCAGTGACCGAGAGAGAGGAGTGTCGGTCGGTAGCCGCCTAGCCAAAGGGTGGAAGGTGGCTGTCCGGTGAGAGAGAGAGAGAGAATCGGTCGTAGCCCCCTAGCCAAAGGGTGGAAGGTGGCTGTCCGGTGAGAGAGAGAGAGAGAGAGAGAGAGAGAATAATGGATGGGGGTAGCCACAGCATTGGGGGGGGGGGGGGGGGGCGGGGGGGCGCGTGAAGTCTAAAGGGAGAATGAATAGTTTAGGTTTTTTTGTTTTTTTGTGAAATATATGGTTCGGTCCTGGTTCAGTTCCAGGTTTGATTCCAGACGGTTCTACAGTTCGGATCCATGGTTCGGTTCAATTCTACATATCTCCAAACCGAGAACCGAACCGAACTAATTGATTCTTTGATTTTTGGAACTGAAGCACTTTAGAACCTGGTCAGTTCTGGTCCGGTTTACCGGTTCTACCAGTTCTATGTGCACTCTTAAGAAAAGGGGTGTGGGATGTCGGTTGGAAGATTGGGGAGGCTTTGGTTGGAGAAAAGCAAATGAGTCGTTGGCTCGAGTGGGGCCCACCCAAATGTTTATTTGAAATGCAAACTGACTACCTGGTGCATCACTTTATTTTAGGATCAGGATTCAAATATCAGCCCCATCCATGATTCAAATGGACCACATGATAGAAAACAATATAGTGGGAAATGCTAACCGTCTAAATTGTTTCTCTTCATGAGGTCCACCTGAATCACATATCAGTCTAATGCTTCGGCCCTATGACTAAAGTTTACTTTGGCATCTAATGGTTGGAGTGGATTTTATATAATCAGTAAGATGTGCCCTGTAAAGATCAAAAGTTGAGGTCTCTCTCTACTATTTCCTTTAGTGTGGTCAACATATGAGGTCAGCCTTATTTTTGCCCCGGGCCTTAAGTGGAATTATACATCCAACGGCCTGAGTAGATTTCATATGAACATCACACTTAGGCCCATGGAAACTCAAGTAGGTATGTGCGTCCATAAAACCCCATTTTTCATATTAATTTGAAACAGTTGGGAGGACCCCACCCTTGATTTTTTATGGGCCCACCTTAATGTATCTTTGAAATCCACACCGGCCACTAGATGTGTAATCCCACTTTAGACGTTGGGTCAAAAATCAGGCTGACTTGAGATTTATATTGGCCCACTAAAGGAAATAATTGGGAGAGAGATGTCCTCCTTAATTTTTACACAGTCCACCATAATGATTATACGAAATCCACTCTAACCATTTGATTTCATACCAAAATTTAGGCATGAGCCAAAACATGAAGCCCATGTGTGATTTAGATGGGCCACACCTAGCCAAACAGTTTGGAGGATGAGCATTACCTTATACATTATTCCAAATCATGTGGTCCACTGGAATTATGGATGGGGCTCATTTCTTAGCCCTGAATATAAACGGGTAACCCACTTAGTTGGGTGGATTTCACATAAATATTATGATGGACCTACTCGAGCAGCCAATCATCTATCTCGTTGTTAAGAATAGTTATACATGCAAACATAATGGTCTGGCCAAACTTGGGCCGGGCTTACGGGTAGAGGTGGGCATCGAGCCGAGTCGAGTCAAGGTGGGCCAAGCTTGGCTTGGCTTGTCCATAGAGCTGGGCAACGATCCGAGTCGGATCGGATTTGGACAGATCTGACCAGATCCGAAATTTGGGTGTCCTGATCCGAATCTGATCCTATCCGGCACAGGATCCGGGTCACCTGACCCAATCCGATCCTAACAGTACATTGAATGACCCGATCCGTGACCGACGGATCGCTTCTATACCCTCTGTAGGAGGAAATTTAAAAGAAACGAAATCAAAAGAAGCAATACAATCAACATGAGCAGCAACAGACCTTCATAGAAATTTAAAAAACAGAAACAGAAAAAAAGAAAAAAGAAAATTAGCAAAATCTTTTTATAAAGAAAATCAGTAAAATGAAGAGAAAATCAGAGTAGGCTAGAAATAAAAATTTCATACCAAGTAAAAGAAAAGAGCAAAGAAAACAAGAAAAACAAAAAAGAAGGAGAGATATGAGCTATCTACCTTTTATTTCATATATATCTGCCCGGAATCCCTTCTTCTCGTCCGTCAAAAAATAAGAAGCTTTCGTCGAAACAACGAAAAATAAGTTAATTTTGCTAGAAGGGAAGAAAGAAAAGCTTCAACAGCGTTTAGAGCGAACTGATGAAGAAAGAGGAGCATAGACACGATTCGGATTTCGGTTCGGTTCGGGTCGGTCGGTTTTGTTACTTATCCGAATCCAATCCGAACTACATTCGGATCTGCCCTTTTGTACCCGAACCTAACTGATCCAACCTACCGGTCCTGTTCGAATCGGGGCGGATCGGGTCGGATCCGCCGAATCGGACCCATTTTGCACACCCCTACTTGTCCATGATGTACTCGAGTTCGAGCTCAAGCTCGAGCTTGGCCTCGAGCTTAACATTGAAGCTTGGCTTGTTTACCAAAGCTGTCGAGTCGAGTTCGAGTCGAGCTAGTGGTTCGAGTCGAGTCGAGCTCGAGCTTGTTGGGTGAGAGAGTAATGGATTTTGTTCTTGATCCTCCTCCATTGATGAAAATTCAAAACTCTTAAGAGAATCAAAGCAAAACCCGATGAAAAAACCAAACAAAGCATCGAATCGGACGAGGAAACCTATAAGAACCGATCTGTTCTTGATCTTCTTCCACAAGCAGAATCCAAGTACTAGAAAAGAAACAGAGCAGAACACATATCAAAAATCCAAGTAAAGAGCTCTAGCCAAATCAGATCATTGGATTTCCTTGAAGCTCTAACAAATCTGAGAAGAACCCATCTCGAATTTCTTGGGTTTCTCGTCTAAGAAGTAGATCTCAAGATATTGAAATCATATTATTGTGGAGCTGAAATGAAAATGGTGGTGGTGGTCGGGGCGGGTGTGCAGCTGGCAGTGGGCAGAGAAAAAGAAGAGAGGAAAAGGAAAGGGGGTGCGTGCGGTCGGGTAGAGAGTCTAGGGTTTTTTTATTTTTTTTATTTTTAAGTTTAAACTTAAAGCTTATATTAATATAATATATATATATATATATATATATAATATATATATATATATATATATATAATATTTAATATATTTATTAATCAAGTCGAATCGAGCTCGAGTTCGAGCTTCGAGTCGAGTCGAGTTGAAATGCCCCCTAGTCGAACTTGGCTTGAACTCAACTCGAGCTTCAAATAATTAGCTTGGCTCGGCTCAAATCAGTCATTCAAGCTGAGTCAATCTGAGCTGACTCGAACCGAGTCGAGCGAGCTTTTCGAGCTAGCTTGACTCGTGAACAGCCCTACTTACGGGGTGTTGTATAGAGTCCAAGCCTGTCCAGGGCTTGAATTTTAACTTAAGCCGGACCCTGAAGCTTGATACTCCAACCTAAGTCTGGCCCAAGGCAAGCCATCCAGGCCATTGAAGGCCCTATAATCATCATGTTATGGATAAAAGGATCCAAAGCTGCCACAATATTTTTAAGCTATGACACTCTCAGTTGTATTCGGATATGAGTATAAATCAATCCATAATATTTATTCAGTAGAAGTACCTCTTGATAGGCTAACGAGCCCACTAGATCAATCCAGGTCATCCATTTGGATAGCCAATATTTAATAGTAGACTAAAATACGGTTCAGATCATTTCTTTAAAGAAAAAATTAGTTCGTAAAGATGGCTTTAATGAAATGATTTCTACCATTCATCTATGCTTCCAAAATGAAGGCTAAAAAAATAGTGTTTAAATTAATTAGACCATGTGATCAGTGTAGCCCAAGACAAAAGTGTTGGACCAACGGGCTTGCAACTCATAGTTAGGAATTTTAGAAACTTAACCGAAATTAAAGATTTTAAAAAACTTTAATTGTAACACCCCCAAACTTTTCAATACCCAAGTATTAAAAGTCATCGGATGTTACTGTTAAAATCTAATTTAGTATATATGTATATGAAAACACACTAAATCTACAGTATACACCATTGTTGAGCGGTGACAACCCATGATCTAAATCAGCCCGTGGAGACGTGATATTGCACCGAAACTCTTCAAATCGATCCAATTACAAAGATAAACCAATCCTTCAAACTTTGTCCTAAACCGACGTGTACAATCTTTCATATTTAATTAGGAATTTGGGTTATTCATACAATCAATCCTAATATCAGCTCGTATACTCAATCATACATCGACCCGACCGTTGAAAAGACTCCTTATGGACAATTAAATTTATCCAACTATTGATTTTTAAGATGGACCATTACATCATCATGAAATTAACTATGAACATGATTTGAGCCTTTTAATTCAATCATCAATTAACCTAAACATTAGATCATCATCTTGATATATAGATGAATATTTTATACCGTTCAAATCTAATTCTAATAGGAAAAAATATAACATTATCATCCATAACTTTCTACAGTGTAAACGTTCCATACCCGACACTAAATCTCAAAACTTTATTTCTAAAAACTTGATCAAGATGAAATTTCAAACAATGCCTACTTAGTACAATTGAGCCATATATTATCAATTTCAAGACCTAACTCACAAGATCCACCATCCATTGGATTTCTCATCATATACACTAGATGACTCTCCAAAAATCATTCAACAACTCTCTTGTGATTTAAAAAAAAAAAAAATCCTCCACAAATCTATCAACTTATACCTTACATTGGGGTATACCTAAATGTATGTTTAGAGTCCCCAAATTCGCAAGAAGAATCTTACATATTATATCCAAATAGAATACGGTAGTTGCACATGCATCATACATCATGCACCTTCGAGCAATAAGAGCATAACCTGACCATCAATTTAAGAGGCTACCCACATATCTACAACTCGATACATTAAGGAAGTCATTGACCATGCAATGTGTAAACTTAAAGACGACCCGACCATTATTTTATCAAATACAACTTGTCATGTCCATCCAATCAAAGGACAATCAAATTAATATAATTAGAATCACGATAATCTAAACCGTAGGTTGGATGGGCCACTAAGAATCTTAAGCTTTAGGGCCTATTTGGTTTTTCAAATTACATCGTATTTGGATGTAAAGAAGTAATAATTACGTATTACATGTAATTGTAATGATTGGTACTACTTCCGTTGACTGTTATCACATGTTTGTTTAATACAAAAAATACGGTGTATTAGAGATAAAATCACCAGCTGTGTGTTTGGTTCAATGGTGTAATAGATATGTCAAATAAAAAAGGATGTTATGGTGTCCTTCACCTCACCTCTAATACAGCTGCAAATGCTGTTTGATTTCCATTACAATTCCGAAAAAAGTAAGATTATTGACCGTTGCTCAGAGTGACCACCGGTCACCGGTCAATGTGTTCTCACCCCCAATTTCTGTATATCTTTAATCCACGCCATTCATCAATATTTAATCATGTGCTCCCCGTTCTGTACATCTTTCATCTACGCCGTTCATCCATATTTAATCATCCGTGCTAATACTTGACACAAGAAGATGCTAAGGATCAGACTCTCTTCTAATCAGTTGGTGGTTTAAATGTGGGTGTTATTTTAATATCCTAAAATTTTAAGCTTGACTTACCTGTTGGATACAAGTTGTTCTGATTTTAACCAAGTACATTCGTATAACTTCGATTTCTTTCTCTAGTTAATCCTGATTTTTTAAAAATTTATTTATAATAAGCTCTCATCCAGTTTGCCTCTAATTATGAGTTAAACATCTGGAATGCACCATGGGTAGATTTGCTAGGATTGTTCTAATGGTGTGGGGGTGTGAGTGTGTTTGGTGGATCAGAGGATATTGACACAGATTTTTTCAGAAGAATAACATTGAATTAGCATGCACAAATTTGTAACCTTCAGAACAGGTTCACCACAAATGCAAGTCTATTGAAAAGTGCAAAAAGACCAAAGAAGGACAAGGGGAAAACCCTGTTTCAATTCTTTTTTCCCTATCATTTTTTTCCCCTGTATTGTGTAAAAAATTGCACCGGCTATTACAGATGGTGTTCACAAGAGCAACCTAGTTCAATCAGGCCACCGTTTCAGAGTATGACCTGGGAGGGGAAGGAAATCTGTTTAAAGCTCCGGAGCCCATCATAGAAGAACCTGAAGTTGGGCTTGAGTCGCTCGACCCCATGACTGTTGCCGTTTCCATTATTTTCATTGGTAAAGATGTTATGTACCTGGAGATGATGAAGGTTATAGGCATTGAATCAATTCAAAGCAAACCACTGTTAAGTGAGGTCTTCTATGAGTGTAAGAATGACCTTTTACAGAAATCTATTCTCGTTTAGCAGCAAATCCATTTTCAAAACATGTAAATAAAATATGTTTTCATAGTCCATGATACTACAAAACATATATAAATCATTGTCCAAAACATATCTCAGAACGTCTGAAAAAATGAAACAAAAACTAGTTAGTAGCACCACGAGAAGAGATGAATGGCGAGGATAAAATCAAGCAATCGACTATTATCTGTATCAAGGCCTCTAGTGCATGCGGCGTTTCTTCAACGTCATCTCCCTGTGTCCCATGGCCAGCATTGTAATGACAATAATATGATGCTGATCTGGAGCTCCCTATAGGAACGTTGCTGCAATCGGCAATGCAATGCGGTCCATGCGTTGATACCATGTTCTCATAACCCTATTCCAATTCGGCCACTGCTGCATTCTGATGAGCTGAAGCATGGCAGAAAGCAATCAATTGAGTAACTGCCTCCGACGCTGATTTGTAGCTTCTGAAGCGAGCGGAGGAATATCCCTCGACCTATTGACGACACTCCTCCCACATATAATAGATCTCAAGTCTTCAGCCACTGAAAACAACGTACATCTTTTTACCCATCTATACATTACGATATATTATCAACAATGTCAAACCATTTGTATTAATACTGGAACATATTAGGATAAAAATTACTATCTGTATATAACCACATCAGATAAGTGAAGATACAGCGACTGTTAACCACTAATACCTGAAGCGATGCCCGAAAGTGTAAGGCTGTGTACTTATCCTATACAGATTGTAAATATGAACAGGGTAGTCACATAATTAAAACGAATTTACCAGCAAATTAAAACAAGTAATGTAGGTTAACAGGCATCTATGGATAGATCATTAAATACGCATCACAATCCAAAAAAAAAAAATATCATCCAAAATAACCCACATTCATCCAGCTAGTGAACACAAGTAGCACGTGAAACCAAAAAAAGTTATGTCCAAAAAAAAACATTGGCTGACCAACCAATGAACACAGGAGCCCAAACGGTCAGGTGGAAGGGACTATGCTCAGTCGGATGACTAATCCAGAGCAAGCAACATCAGCACAAGCTCCAACCTCCTATGCTCAGGGAGAGAAGGAATGAAGCAGATTGTTGTTCATCTTTCGATAGTATCCTTGTTGCGCGTATGATCTCATGACCTATAAGGTCCTCAATCTGCTCCAGAGCTAGTACAACCTGCGACATCCGTACCATATCCTTTTGTTGGTGTATGGTAATAGCCAGTGACTTGACGGCTTCAGCAACGTCACTCATTCATTAACTTATGATATCACAAGGGTGATTCATCCTAGCTCTCTTCCTTGAATTGTTTGTGCTTCCCGTGTTGACCGAGTTGTTCTCATTCATAGACGGACTTCGGTTTGCAATATGAGTACCATCATGACTTTGATACAACCAGTGGATGTTAAGCGTGCTGTCCCCAACATCGTCACTCGATAACACGAGTGTATCGTCATTCAGATCGACCGACGGTGTCTGTGAAGTATCAGGATCTCTGGACCTTTTCGATGGCTGAGTATTACGCATGTTTCCTGTGGAAGCACGCAATCCGGTCACTCGGTCATTACCAAATAGGTATGTTAGGTCATCATACCTTCGCACCGTTTTCCCCCGAACATGTTGTGCGTAAGGATGTGACTAGTGACAACAACGAAGAAAAATTAATATAAGTAAACATACATGAGAAGATACGTACAACTTAAAAATGTATTAATTGCTGAAGTTATATAGAATTTTATTTCTAAAATAGTCCCACCAGTATGTAATCCTCCCAAACATCGTCTGGAGCGGTCACTGTCTTCAAGTCATCATCCCATCCAAACCCACTAGTGTTCATGGTCCCAAACCTCGAAATACAACATCTTCAAAGTGCGAAGACGATTCCCAACATGTTTCTCTTGCACTGTTATTCCTATTGCACTCCTCACAATCTTCACGACTGTTTTATAGGTCTCCTTCTTAAAACCATTGGCACTCTTGTGGCCATTTACAACCACATCCATCAGCGTATCAATAAGAAAGTCATCCATTTCATCTATCCAGCACATTACACCACTTGACGATCCATTTCCATCAGGTGATTTTAATTTATATTTCTTTGGTGTCCTTCGTGGTGTAGCACACGGGTCTTGATCAGCTTGTTTCGTTGGGTTGAATTGCTTGTTTCATTTAGTTTGTGATATTTCTCCGTCACTAACTTCAATTATCTACAAATAGTGATATAAACATATTTAATAAGCATTACATCCTTACATGATAGTCATATAATAAAGGCAAATTTTTCACTAAAATATGAATGAAGATACACACAATTTAGACATGATACAAAAGTTGAAAGAGAGAATAGGCATATTTTCAAACCTCCAAAATGATACTAATCTAGACACATGCTTGTAGGTAACTGAGATTACAATCACATATTTCTTTATCATACTATAAAATAACAATTTAGCATGCGATTATTATACTCTACGACTCACAGGAAGAGATTCATTCCACATCCTCTCAGCTATATTGTCTCGATATGTCGCTCATTCATTCTTTTCACGTTGTGTGACATTACCCTCACATGGTGATAGATCTATACTCTCCATTACATCCGTTGAGGTGACCTCCTCTTTGATTAAACCATCTGCTCCAAATGAACGGATAAAGTTGTGTAACACACAACATGCGATAATTATCTTCACTTGTGTTTTAAAGTTGTATTGTGGAGCTGATTTGAGGATCTAAAACCACGCTTTGAGTACTCCAAATATCCGCTCAATAACATTTCGTAATTAGCATGTCAGTAGTTGAAAAGTTATTTCTTATTCGAAGGTTCGGCGTGCGTGGGTGCGTATTCATTGAGGTGGTACCACCCGCGGTAAGAAGCCATAATCCAAGTAAATGGGCATAACCAGCATCAACTACGTAATATTTACGTACAATTAATTATGAGTAAATATCATGATTTGAAATTAAAAATCATCTTATGAAGATGTTCCATCATATTTTTTGCATTTGAAGTACCCTAGGGGATGTAAAACGTCACTAAACGATCACTAGATGTGTCAATGAACTAGCGCGTGCGTTAGAGCAGATCCTTCCCATTCGGCGAGCACATATATGAATTTCAATCAAATGTACATGCGGCCATTACGTTCTGGTAGAGGATCCCTTTCATGTTACGGTAGGTTACACTTTCCAATGCTGGGACATAGGCGAGTACATGGGTATCATCAATTGCACCAATACAGTCCTAATTTCGACATGCATTATCAACAAAGAAATAGTAAAAAAAGTTTGCACTATAAGATGAAGGCATATTGAATACTGTGATTACAATTGAGCTTACCTGAAAATATGTGCTCCAATTGAGATTGGCTAGAATCTCGACAGGTGTTTCCACACTTGGGAGTTTTACAAACTCTAGATATAGTCCGACAACAGCATCTAGAGCTTTACTAAAATAACGGCTTACCGTTTCTCCAGACCGTATAACCAGTTTTCAATTACATGGTTTCTCATATTGTAGCCTACTGTATGAAGAACATAAAAAGTTGTTCTTCCATACAAACATGCTTCCCATCAGGAAACAGATTTCTATCCCTGAGAATGAGCATAAGTTGAAGAATGTGACCTTGTTCATTCTGAGTTATGCAACACACACTTGGTCACCCTCTCTAATTATCTCATTTATTATCCGGCTTCTTTCATAGTATCTAAATCTTGAGGGTGTCCTAAATAAATAATTTTTGCGGTATTCTCCCACTGCAATAGTGTTGTTGTTGCTACAACAAGTGTAAGCCCTGTATCCTAGACCGTACCGTCCCATAGACTTCCGCGGTCTTCCCAGTCGAATTTCGGCAACCTTCGGCCCTTAACCGACCTTTACACGCGACCCTGATTCATACGTCGTCAACCCGAGTCGACTCAACCTAAGACTAGTACCTTAGCGACCGCGCCGTCGCCGCAGTTCCGATGCCGCGACTCGCGCGCCGATCCGATACTCTGGCCAGGAGATGCGGGCCAGCGTTCGGTGCGAGGAAAACGTCGCGCATACGAATTCTGAGAGAATCTCTACGAGATGTCACATCAATCATCCATCAATCAATCCCATCATGTCAAGTACACATCACCTCACACCCTTCCCCAAGCAACCCCAAAGTCAAAAGCTCATACACCATCCATACTTTTCTTACACAAGCTACCACAAAAGTCAAAAAGTTCTTACACCATCACTCACCACATCAACATCCATCACACCATCACCCATCCCTCTTTACAACTCTCTCTCTCTCTCTTTCAAAACACTTTCCAAACAACCCAAAAACCCTCCATACGTCCAAGCCTCTCCCACCTCTCCAAGAGAGCTATAAGTGTGGCCCACCTTTCCTAGCCCCTCATCTCCCATCTCAACCATCCAAACCTCATCTCCTCCGTTGGAATCAAAGCTAAGGAGCTAAGGAAGCAAGAAGATCAAAAGTGCTTTGATAGAGTAGTTTTCATTTTTTTTAAGATGGGCCAAGTGAGGCCAACCGATCAATGGTTTGGATCTCACTTGGGACCCTAAGATGTGGCCGATGGCCCACTAGGATCATCATGATATTTATTTTTCTCTTATACCTAGGGTCATCTAGACCGTCTATTTTAGTGGAGAAGGGATCTCCACCGTTGGATTGTGATTTAATAGGCCCACATGTATTGGGACCCACTTGATGTATGATTGATTGCAAGGGAGGGCCCATAGTGTCCGGGTTCCTCCGTCACGCGTGTCCCACTCTCTCTTTCTCTCTCTCTCTCTCCCTCTCTTTTTCATTTTCTTTTTGGTGATAATATGGCCATGTGGCCCATCAGGGTGGACCCCACCATGAGGCAGGTATTTTATCCAAGCCATTTATAAGTGGGGCCCACTTTAAATGTGTTGTACCCACACCATCCATCATTTGGTGGCCCACCTAAGCAGGATCTACCTCAATGCATGTCCCACGGCTAACCGTCCAGCGTCCAGGAAAACACAAATATTAGCTTATTTCCAAGCTTATGGGGTGGCCCACTCATATAGGCCCCACCTTGATGTATGTATTCAATCCACGCCATCCATTCCTTTCACAAGCGTATTTTAGGCGTTGAGCCAAAAGATGGGGCCAATCCGACTTACTGGTGGGCCATAGCATAGCAATTGTGTCCATACCATTGAAAATCACTTTAATGTTTCTGCACCTCGAAATATGCTCAATATTGGGCTCATTGCTTTTGTTATGGGTTGTAGAATTCGATAGGTGGGGTAGTTTTTGATGAAGCGGACCCCACCTGTGAACAACCACAGCAATTAATATTTCAAAAAAAAAAAAACAAACAATACAGCAGCCGCTGTAGCGCTGCTGCTGTGTCAGAAGGCAGCAGGCGCTGCCTGCGCCAGCCAGCGAGCAAACGGACGCAACAACCCATGGCTCCACCATGGTGTATATTTGCCATCCAACCCGTTCATTAGGTGGGTCCCTCCATGAAGTGGGCCCCCTCCAAAGATCGGGTCCATCCAAGGCTCAGGTGGCCCACGTCACAAGAAACAGTGGGGCTGAACGACCTGCCATTGAAACCCATTTTGGGCCCACAGAAGTTTTGGATCAAGATGAAATTTATTTTTACCCTTCATCTAGGTTCGGATGACCTTATGGACGGACTGGATGACATATAGGCATTAAGGTGGGCCCCACATGGGACCCATAATGATTTATGTGTTTTAATTCCACCGTCCATTGGACGGTGGAGCCCACAGTTATGTATTTGTTTATCCCCACCGTTGTGCGTGTGCATGTGTGTGT
Organism: Magnolia officinalis; assembly: GCA_021015155.1. Taxonomy (NCBI): domain Eukaryota; kingdom Viridiplantae; phylum Streptophyta; class Magnoliopsida; order Magnoliales; family Magnoliaceae; genus Magnolia; species Magnolia officinalis. Next base: position 9,170,077 of record JAJHSJ010000017.1, read on the forward strand.
GTGGTGTGTACGGTGGATGTAGGCGTGTGGGGTTATGCATGGTGTGTGTGTGTGTGTGTGTATATATATATATATATATATATATATATATATATATATATATATATACCTGCTCGTGGGCTTTCATGGACCCCACCATGATGCATGGGTTGCATCCAATTCATCTAACCATCTTAGAAGCTCATTTTTGTTGGCATGAGCTACAGAATGAGTCATATCTATAGTTCAAGTGGGCCCACTTTGATATATGTATGAGGCCCATCTTGGTTTATTTGTGGCCCATCCATTGAGGCCCACCTGATATACTTAAGGCCCATGTTATATGGCTCATTTGTTGTACCTAAGGCCCATGGGTCGAGGCCCAATTAGATGTACACAAGTCCATTAAGATGTATGACCCTATCACGGCTTGTGTAATGACATTATGATAGTCGTGCCTTGGGAGCAATGTTGGTTTGACATCCACATTGTAGAATAATGTTGGTTAAATGTCCACATTATGATTCTCCCTAGGGCCCATTGTTAGGCCCATACTGGTAGGCCATCTAGGCCCATCTTCGTTATGAACAGCATTTATCCCATATAACATGTTTAGTATAGTTTCATGATTCATGATCATACGCATCATATGTATGCTTGATATGAGAAATGACTGATCATAGCATATGCCTTCAGACAGATTGTTTAGGGGCTCCCGGTTAGGCGGTGTTGCCCCACATGAGCGCACGATACGCGCAGGATTGTTGCATGACTGGATAGTGTGATTCATGCATTTCGTATTGTGTGACATGGTTACCATACGCCCTAATGACATCAGGATCGTAGCCTCCACAGGCGTATCGTAGTTGGCAGGATTGGATACCGAAAATCTTGTTCTACATGGGGTGCTATAGATATCCCTGGGTGAAAGTCCCTAAACCCTTATGGTACCAAGAGGTTGCTCCAACGTCTAGACCGAGTGGGTGCATGAGCGTCGAGTGCCGATTACCAGAAGGTCGCGCTTTACACTGTGTCATGGTCGGTTGGAAGGGGGTGTGGCCTTACCCGCCCAAGTAGAGGGGGCAAAGCTAGGCTGAGTTTGACCAGCTCGAGGAATGGGTCCGCTATCGACGAGCCGAGCCGGATATTGGCAGGCAGATAGTGAGGTCTCTTTCACTTACCTTATTACGCGCGATGGGGCGGCAATCTGGTTTAGAGTGTACTAGACCCCGGTGATATCCCAGATTTTAGTTGTATTGATATGTGGATATAGATGACGATTTGTATACTTGAGTTGCATCTCGCATCGCATGGCCTTGGTATAGCCGTTGCATAGCCTTGGTATGGCTAGTGGTATTCATGGATTCATCAGCATGTTCCGCATTACTCTGATTCTGCATATCTGTATTACTACCTTACGCACACACTTTCACCACCCTCTAAGTTTTCTATAAGCTTATGCACGACCGTTGCGTGCAGGTGACGTTGGGACACAGCAGCGCTGAGGCAGGAGTGCAGAGGAGATCATTTTGGAGCTTTTTGTCCATTATCATTGTATTTTCTTTTATGCTCATTGTACTTATAAAGTTTTTTATCATAGTGGAAATGTGATGGAGTTTTTTGTTGTTATTTGTGGGTTATACCTTTGGTTATGCTTATTACGAATTAAACTGATGTTGAAAATCCTCCTTGTGGCATCCCAGGATCGGAACCTGGCGTATAGGCGCTAGGAGCCGAGAATGGGGTTCTACGGAAGTTGTCGGCACCGGATTCGGTGATCGAGAATTTTGTGAGCCCGGTTTCCGAGTTTGGGACGTGACAACAAGTGTAGTTCCAAATGTAGTCATTCCTTCTTCTATCCATCTATGTCCCTCCATGTTGCGATTATTTCTTATACAACACACTGAATGACAATTAGTCAGCAACTACCACACTATATCAAATACCAGTTTCATATCGGTCCCATAAAGTGGATCAAAATAAGACATAGAAACTTTTAGTTTTACACAAAATACACCTCCTAATTGATCATAATGAGCAACTGAACAACAGATTGTAGATGACAGACTGACCCATTAAGATAGACCCATTATTGGATACTAAATAGCTTGATTAAGCTACTGACTATAAGTCCAATCAGGCCACACTCGTAAAGTTGTTTTGACAGTTCTCTTTAATAAATATTTGACAATTCTACATGGAACTTTGTATATGTAATATATATATATATATATATATATATATATATATATATATATATATATATATATATATATATAGAACATGATGAAGAAGGCATTGCAATACTAGAGATATGAAAATCGAATTATCAAACCACATGCTTATATAAAAAATCAATTCAACCATTCCAATTAATAATCGGCTTTGTTGACGTATCGCAGCATCATTGACTGTTTTAATCAAACCAACTTACAAATCAAAGAAGAAAAGTGAGAGAAGTGTCGTATTTAAGTGTGAGAACCTTTTGTCACTAGCTTTTCACACGTGATATAATAGCCTGATTGAAAGAGAACTAAGCTACTAATCAAGCAGGTCTTATTTTACCTTGTCTAAAAAATAAGTTTTCTAACCCAATACTCTTCTTTCATATACAAGATTAGACCAACATGATGAATAGTTAAGATCTCACAAGCATGTGCCATCCTGGCACATGTATGGTGTGTACCTCAGCTTTATTGCACACGACTGTGTACTTAGCAAAGGTCTCCATATAGATTTAAACCCAAATTGGGTCTATGGCCTTGGGCTGATGCAGTGGCATCATTTATGGATGAAATCGGTTCTCATCGGGTAATAGGTATCAGTTTGAGCCAATCCTTTAAATCACCTGAGGCTGATTTGGGTGTAACATTTTAGCTAATAGTAGTTATGTATTAAAAATCATATATTTTTTTGAGAGGCACTAAAAGTAATTTTGAGAACCAACATTGTGCAATTTGTAATATATAATTACTATCAACTAAAATGATATTGTTTGGTTGTGGGCTCCATGTAGGGGGCTTATTGGAGTACCCACACACCTAGCGAGTCCAAGATTGGTTTGTATGTTTTGGATTTCAAATATAGCACCTAAGAGATCAATTGGTAGATAAATTCTTAATTTAATATTGAAAGAGATATTATGTCCAAATTATTAAAGAAATTATGGGTGGGGCTATATTTCGAATCAAATGGCATACACTGCATTTGTATGTTCCAAAACAATCCTCTTAATAAATATTTGGCAAATCTCTATGGATCTCTGCATATGTAATATATAATCAGATTGTAAAACATGACAAAGAAGGCATTGCAATACTCGAGATATTAAAATCGAAATAAAAATAAAAATAAAAAAGTATATTCAGTTATACTTTCCATACATTTACAAGTTAGGAACGAAAAGGATTTGGAATTCAACTGAAACTGATGCTATTTAGGTATTCTCTAATAAATATTTGGCAATTTTATATGGAACTCTGTATATGTAATATATAAATCAGTTTCAAGAACATGACAAACAAGGCATTGCAATATTAGAGATATAAAATTCGATAAAAGAAAATAGTATCTTCAATATACTTTTCATACAACTACCACTATGACAGTTATAGTCTCCAAAAGGATTTGGAATTCAACTGATACTAATGCTATATTGGAATTCATATGTTTAAAATTTTAACAGACATGGAAGTATATTGATCTGGGTCCAGTTGTGACCAATCATCAATAAGTCATAGCCAGAAGAGATGTACATAATCTGGTTTTAATCCCAAGCGAAGGAGTTAAAACCAAAAAATGTAAATTATTTTATTATAATAAGCAATAGAAAACAGGCATCAGAACTACTGAACATATACTTAGAGATTGTTCTTATATGACATAGCATCCATCGTAACACTGCTTTTTACTATCCAGAACGGCTAATTAGGAATAAGTAGATTGCATACAGTACCATCTCTCAGTACATTGCAGGTCAGGAAGATCTCCTTTTTTTTACAAATAAACATTTTTGTTTATTTTTTTATACCTGACGCAAATATATTAGGGAAGCAAGCATTACGGAACATTGGAATGGATGGAATGGATGCAGAGCAGCCAATGAACACCTTATAACCATAGTAGGTTGTATGTGCACAGGTATTAACATAAATCATTACGCCCTGTCCACGTGCATTTGCACAACAGAAAATCGCAAACAGTACTAAACACCCTAGCTATGGAATAAGGATGAAAAGAACATTTGTAGAAAGATATTTTCATCGAAATCTACATCATTGTTTACATGGCAATAACATTATTCTTCATCAAAGAAGAAGAAGAAGAAGAAGAATAATAAGGTGCATTCGGCTGTCATTGCTGAAGATGTTGGTTCTTCAGCAACCCATCTGATGGCATTGCAGGGCTAGCTTCGTATTTCATCTTGGTGGGCCACATATGTGGCGAAGAATATCAGGCCGTCATCAGATGGCCCACATGTTTCACTGAAAATCAAAGTCATCAGGTGGTCCACATATGCTGGGCCACGTGCATAACACCAGGATTGTTCTTTTTTCAGTTACTTCTACCCATATCCACTGAGTACTGACATAGAAGAAAGAATGATTTCTTACCTGTTCTGTAGTTGGCGTAGGTTATAGGGAAGATGTCACGATCTTACCACAGAGAGAACCGCTGTAAGAGAGAGGAAACCGGTACCATAAAGGGTAAACACCTCATAGAATGGAATACACAATTTTCCAATAACATGTAAGCCATGTAAATTGTATTATCATGCAAGGCAAGAAACTTGAAGTAACGTGCAAGACGGGAACATTGGAAGAACATGCAAAACATAAAAATCATCAGGGAAGAAGATGAATTGAATCACTGTAAACAACACAACAACCCTCTATAAGTACCTACTATCCTATGGAGAGGCTGCGGAATCTGCCGATGAGCAGCTTTCTCACAAGCTCCGAACCCCTTACCTGTCGAGCATGGAAACAAGGAAGAAACGGGATATGAATATCAAGATTTCAGATGACGACGCACCACATGTTCTCTACAAAAAGAAGAGCGGAGATACATATGAAAGTATATCGTCGTCATCGTCTTACCTTATTAGAGAAAATTTATTTTGAGACGCTGGTTCGGTGCCTTGGTGAAGACGACACAGTGAGAGAAATGGCTATTTTAAGTATTGTATTGACGAACCACGGAAGATGCAGTGCTCATGCGAACCACGACAATGTACGGTGTCAGCTTCTGCTGCCTCGATATCGTCTCTCTGATTACCTGCAGAGAGATGTATTTTGGGCAGCTACTTTTCGGCTAACTATCATCATTTCTAACACAGCTGTATGGTGTCTAAATCCGGTTTTTTTCAAACAAGCGTCAGAAGTAATAATTACTTCTTTACTTCCGATTGACAGTAAGTCGAAAAACTAAACAGGCCCTTAAACGACCCACACCTAACCTCTAGCTCTCTCACCTGTGAGCCAAAGCCAAGCACAATAACTCGTGTTCATGCGTGCCAAGACCAGAACCCGTGTAAAGCTCCAACATGCTTAGTCTATTTTCTTTTTATTAAGAGATTGATAACACTACGATCAAAATTATCAAAGTTCAACAAATCTAAGTCATTCACTCTGATTGATCTTCACTATCCATGTGAACCAATGAAGTGCCAGCAACTCACAAGTACATGTGCACATAGGTATAAGAAACTAGAACCAAGCATTTACTTCCAACAACCCAGGTGGGTTTCCGACTAGTCGCGTGTCAAAACCATTTTCAAAAACAGAAAACTTGTTTTTATTTCTTTTACTTAAGCGTGATTTGTATTTATAATCTGATTTATATTCCTTGGTGTGTGTAGTTTGGATTACACACATTAAATACTCAATTTAACACAGGATCCATGTAGAGGACGTATTTGAAAAATCATCTAATGAAGGACTATATATTGTATTGTTGTGAACACACCTCTTTGACTATACCTTAAAACTTAGTTGGCTTATATTGTTTATAAACTTAATACTATGACGGTTTATGAATTTGGATGTCACTTTGTGAATTATTCAATGCCTTAAGTATGGGTGACAAACTCTTATTTTTTGTCCACTTATGACTTGTTTTAATGCCTTACATGGTGCGGCTAACGAACCATTTATTTTTTTGTGTATGATTACACTTGTGATTATAATTATTATTAAATTGATCATGGTATGGTGGTATAAAAAGGCCACTAAGTGTAAGAGTTTTCATAATTGGTTGTTTGTAAACTGAACTAATAAAGAATTGACTAATCATGCATGCATGGCACTTGATGACACCAATGTATGTCACCTAAGATTCCGAGTAATGCCGATGATATCTCTTGTGATTTTTTGTTATTGTTATATCACCTAAGATTCTGAGTAATATCAATGATGTCTCTTGTGATTTCGGCTTATTGTTATATCACCTAAGATTCTGGGTAATGCCGATGACGTCTCTTGTGATTTTGGATTATTATTATGTCACCTGCAATTCTGGGTAAGTTTAATGTTCATGCTTTATTCTTGTAATCTCTGTCGCTACTTAGTTTTGTCGAATAATTAGGATTACTTGAGTAATCGAGTTAGTCGGAAAATCGCAAAACATGGGGATGGTCCGAGTTAAGTTGGTCACCCCTGACTCGTTCGATTGATCCAGGCCAAACACGGACGACCAACAATAGTTGTATTACGCGGGATGCTTACATCTAATGCCGATTACGCCGGTGTCCATCCAAGTTAACCGAGCTCGTCTAATGGCTGACTAATCGTTTATGTTCACCACGTATGATCGTAATTTTCTAAATTTGAGATACCCCATACCCTTTGAAAAAGTCTATTCATAACCATTAGCACTACAATCCACAAGTTTCATGAGCTGAGCATGGTGGTATGGGATACTGTATCTATGTTGTCAGCCTATGCTGAGGTGATGAGCCTCCCTGTAGTGATCGTAGTGATGTTAATTACAACTTGCATATCGTATGTGTACAATTATGAGTGACGAACCCAAGAAAATCAAGGGACACAAGCAGGGGACCGCTACGGCCGATCTAAGCCCAGTGATCCGGATGAGACTAATGATCAAAATGGTGGTACTCCAGCTTCTCCAATAGGCTAAACAAATAGGACTAATTAACTAGCTGGTTAAACATGAACATCCGCCACATTACATTAGATTAGGTTGTGACGATTTTGCATTGTAGTCGCTTGATGAGTGAGTGTTGGCATTCGCGAAATAGGCATTAAAGTTACTTGTGAGAGAGTGTTGTATTGTAAGAGCATTCATCATTTCATAATTCCATTTATGCACATTAACAAGAGTACTTAGAAATTTGGTGTTTAAATGCTTTATCATTACTTGTGTTAATAGAGTTGATGACATGCGTAACTTAGAACTAATGGAACCACTTAGTTAATCACTCACTCTCACTCTAGGACGGCGTTTTAAAACACCAACCAAACGTTGTTATAAATGCATGAGTTACTGAGGTCGGCACATTGGAGGAGGCATACATGGACCCGGAGGAGGAGTTTTCGTACTTCCAGCTATCATACCAACTGATGTAGTCGACGCATTGTTCGACTAAGAGCATCGAGTGTTTTGATTTAGTTGGATGTTTTGTTAATACAAAATTTATTTTTAACAACTATATATTGGACTCAGTTGTGGACCCGTACTCTAGATGGGTATATTTTAAATTTTTTGTTGATTTATTTACTTCAATTGTGTTTATCTCATAGTATGTTACATGGTTTAGCTTAGTTCTATGATTGATTGGGTATTAGATTAAACGTATTGAAGGATCACACTTCTGCAAAGCATAAGTGCAACCCGGAATATTAAAAATCGAGTATTTACTCGACTCCTAAAATTCGGGGCATTACACTACATCACACATAGACCCCTGTGATTGACAAACAAGATGCACAAATCAATCCACTAACAAAAGTTTTAGTTAATTTTTTTAATTGGCTAACTAACAACCACAATTATCCTAATTCAAAAACCTACGTTTTACTCCTAGAGGAGGCTTTTACGAAGACTAACATGTATGCACTCATACCCGGTGATTGCAATCATAATCCAAGGCCCTATGTACGCTCCCAGTGGAAGATCCCCATTAAGACTAACATGTACACACCTATGTCCGATGAATTCAGCTTACACAAGAGCTTAGGTCCTATACAAGAACCTATTCGAGTTTGAGTCACAAACTTTGCACTCAAACCTACAAATGAAAGAGTGTGAATGGAGTCTACAATTGACACTTGTCAAATTGAGCCCCATTAATACACCTTAATTGGGTTACTTGATCAATGTTCTCTTGTGCTTCAATCGGATCCTCCTGTGCTCCCTCCATTAATAACATCGATGCGTCAGCTCCTATGATCGTTCACCTTGTATGTAATGTGCCAATGAGGTAACCAAGGAAAAAGAGGTGATGGAATCTCCCACAACTAATAGATAGTTGATTTCCTAGGAGATTCACCTAGATGGGTGTTATAAAAAATTTAAACAAGGATTTGAATATAAGTTTAGTGTCTAATATCTAGAACATGGAGGGAATTAATTTCATCTTTAAAACGATCTTGGAATGCTCATTCAAGTGATTAATTATAAGAAAGATGACTTATATCTCTTTGGTTTAAAGGCTTACAAGGAGGGATATAAGTGGAAATCACCTAGGCTTCTATTGTACCAAAAACCTATCAAAATGTTCAAAGAATGGATGCTCTTTATAAATGAATTTGGTTCTAACAATCATAAAACAAGTATAAATGGTTAGACTCAATCGATCGAGTCTGGCCCTCGATTAATTGAGCTCTACCAAAATAGTCCAGTGAACTCGTTGGACAGATAAGGCCATATTCAATCGATCGAGCCTAATCGCTCGAGATCGATCGATCAATTGATTGAATTCACTCTGAGTAGGTTGGATTTAGGCAATTTGTTTTACAGCAACTCGGGACCTCTAAAGCCTATCTAAACATGTTTTAAATGAGTTCTAAAGCTTATTCGATTATCAAAATATGGTTTTCCTATTAAGGGATGGATCATCAAAAAGTTAAGGTTGTTTTGGATTTAAAGTTAGGGTTACCAAGGTACTTTAATTTATTTGTTCTTCACTCCTTTATGCTTCATATCCTCTTGTGTCTTCGGTCTTTAGCTTCCAAGGACTCGACCGACTCCCTGACATATGGACTCATGTAATTGACAAACAATGTACAAAAATAAATGCATTAACGGATTGAATCTCATATGTCCAGGTGGGCCAATACAAATTCCTACACCAAGACACCAATGCGTAATACGCAGAGACCTGGGGTTTCGTATGTATGGTAATCTGTTATGCACCAAACCAGCGTCCCCACATCGTTATATATGTGCATCAGACAGATCTAGGCTAATCCAATCTAAAAATAAATATTCTACAAACTTGGATCGGAGAACCCTTCCTTTCTCCTTTAAGAAAACTCTCTCTCTCCATTTTTCTCTCTTTTAATAGGGGAATGGAGAGAATTATCTGTATCCTCCTCTTAAGAAGGAGACAACAGCCAAGATAAGAGAGATAAGGTTGAGGCTACAACCATATGATGTCATCTCTTTTTTTCAAATTCTATGAAATTGATATTTTATTACAGTGGCAGTTTGAAACCGATGGTTATAGACAGTATTGATTCATCACACGGTGCTCGTAAACACATAAAATCAAAGCTTCATATTGGTTTCGTTGATGGTTCAAGCGTTTAATCATTTTAGGCTATCAAATAAGGTAGTAAGAGATGGCACTTGATCCAGTTCTCTTAAATCTTCTAGATTACTATTAGGATTCTAATATTCTTTGGATTAAAATTGTATGGTTTGGATTATTTTTGAGTTGGATTAGGCTTCTAAATCGAGAAAAGTTATGCAGAGGAAATCTCTCCCTTGGATGCAGTTAGCGCAAAAGAGTTTCTGATTTTCAAGTTTGAATTATGGCTGCTGGTGAAGCTAGGTGGGGTCCAGTGTAATGATTGTTGAGCAAATACACTCCAACCATCAGTTTCTCCATATTGTGTTGGGCCTTAGGTCCGGATATGAGGCATATCCAATTCTTAGAGGGGCTACACAATAGGTAGTGAAATACCCACCATTATATCTTCCTATAAATCACGAAAGGAGTTTGAAGAGAGAGATTGTACACAACAACTCTATATATTATAGTTTCACCACTTTTTTTAATTGAAACTTTTACATTTTGTATACTTTACTTACACCGTCGGTTCGGGGTGAAACTTAACCACAACCCGCTAATTTTCGTGCTCTATCTGTAGACCAAATTTGAACATTGATCTCTTACGAATGACCAAGATGCATTTTAAAGGATTATACTACTCTGCTGTCTAAAACAATACATGTATGTGTTAAATATGAAAACCAACCAATAGGTTTGATGGATTCTCTACAAACTACGAATTTATTAGTTTATTTTGATATTTAGATAGCCCATTTAGCGGATACAAATATGATAGATAGTTTAATGATGGGGTAAAATTAAAGTAATTGAATGGTTAGGAATTTAATCTTATACATGAATTATTGGACGGTTAGCTCCGTAAATGAATAAGCACAAAGTGGATTTTTGGAGTGATCCATAGGTAGGACATGTACACCATTAAATTTAAGTGACTTGTTCAAATAAGCAAGTTTCTCATATTGTAATTTTGACGGTAAGTGAAGTATATTCATATGTGATGAATAAGATAAACGAATCAAAATCTTAATTCGATACGTATACAAGCAGATATGGAGATCTGGTAGTTAGTTTACTATAACCATATGGTCCAAAAATCAAAGCAGATAGTCAAATATCTTTATCTAGTGGTGAATAGTTGATTAAATAATTGGTTTGATGAACTACCAAGTATTTTAAGATATATGAAGGTCCTGAGTTCACTATAATGTATAGTCGCATACAAGTATATGTTTGTGGGTTTAAGGGTATATAGAAGTGTGTACTATATTTTAAAAAGCTTAAGTGCAGATTGCGTGTGTTCTCATATGCATAAATACTAACTTAGATTCTCATGATAACACTCGAAGACTTTTAATAATCAAGTATTGAAAAGTTTGGGTGTTACATGTACCGTGAGCATTCTCACTCCCTATAAAAAGAGCCTATGAACTAATTTTTTGTTGAACCCATGGTGAAGACTTTTCAGACATAATATAACCAATATATATTCATGGATGCCCAATTCTACTGCTATACTCATAAAAGGTACCGAAATTCATGAAATACAACTCTTACAATTGACTAGTACATAGAACATGAACCTACATTTGAAATTATTCCAATCCACATTCTCCACAGGTATTAAAATGTGGCAACCTAAACGATAGTACATGTGCCTTACGTAACCAATCCATATCATCCAAAATGCCAACCATAATGGGAATAGATAACGTAGCCTAATAATTGGATTGATGAGACATGCAACTGTCCAACGCCCTCAATTAATTTGCAATATCTAACCATTTCTACAGTTAGGATCACCATATCAATGGGACTTTTGGGTGTAACCCATTCACAATACTGGCCCACAATTTCAATGTTATGGATTGGTGTGTGCAGAATAAGATACATGTGTACAAAAGTACACTACATAGTTATTGCATGACAATAACCATACAATGGATACTTTGGACCCTATAACAAGTGTAAGGGACTCATGACACATGCTTTTAGGTGAAATTAAAAATGAAAATGATGTGAGCCCTTGATTTAAAATACTATTGCCATTTTGAAAGAGGATTGAAGTGGTAGGCCCCACTGGAAATTAGTAGGTTGTTGGATGTTGTGATAGGTTATTTTACTCCAGGGATTTTGATGGATAGGAAGAAATCTCTAGAGTTAAGGGAAGTGGGTCCCATGATCCCACTGCTTATTTTAGCCTCTGACGAAATGTAAGTGAGAAATTGAATATAAAAATAATCTAAGCGGATCGCTTGGTGCGCCACACACAAGCATCCGTGGTGTGTTGACGTCACCAAGTTCTGTGGGCTCCACCATGATGTAGGTGTTATATCCAAACCGTCCATCCATTTGGAGAGATAACTTAAAGGTAGAGCTGGGCAGAATCCGGACCAATCCGACGGATCCGACCCGATCCGAACCGAAGGCTAAGATCCGGCCGAATCGAGTTGACCCAGTCAGATCCAACCATTCATTGGATCGAGTTCGGATTAATGTCAATCCGGACAGATCCGATCCGGAATCCGATCCGATCGGATTCGATCCGATCCAACCCGATCCGCACAATGTTCATTCAACACTATATCCTTAATGTTGTCCACTTGATATTGGGATATACCTCTTTTTTGTTTAATACCATAAAATGATCTAGAAAAATAGATGGACGGCATGTAGAGGTGGGCATTGAGTCGAGTCGAACCGGATTGGGTCCAACTCGACTCGATCAGATTTTTCAAGAACCTGACCTGAACTCGATCCGATCTGGGACCAAGTCCAGCCAGGCTGACTCGATCCTATCCGAATCCTTGCTGGCCTGACCCGAACCAAGTCCGACTCAGTCTAGGAAATCGAATCGAGTCGGATCGAGTTGAGTCTAGGGAGAAAGAGGGAGAGAAAGAAGGAGATGTGGGAAACCAAGAGAGAAAGAAGGAGAGAAAGGAGGAGAGGAGGAAGGAGATGAGGAAAATTGGGAGAGAAAGAGGGAGAAAAAGGAGGAGAGATGGGTGGGTGCAACGCCTCCTTCGGGTAGAGAAAAAGGGGCTAGGGTTCGTTCGGATTTCGGATCGGATCAGTCCAGATTGACTATAATCCGAACTCGATCCGATGTATAATCAGATCTGAGTGGTCCTACTCGATCCGCACCGATCCAAGCCTTCGGTTTGGTTCGAGTCGGATCCCCCGAATCGGGGCGGATTCGCTGGATCAAGTCAGATTCTACCCAGCTCTAACGGCATGGATGAAATAAATATATCATGGTGGGTCCACAGAGCACCGACCATCAGCCATTGGCCGGTAGCAGGGGAGTAGCCAATCCCTCCTCTTAGCTCATGGCTCGAGGTGCATCGAGCACTGAGCTCTGACACAGACAAGGGAATGGTTCTATGCGATCGAGCTGTGTGGGCCCCACCGTGATGCGTGTCAAACATCAACACTATGCATTTGATGGGTCCCCTTTAAATTATGGGATATCCCAAAATTCAGCCGTATACAGAACTCAAGTGGGCCATACCAACTTAAATGATGTGAAGACATTCCTAAAACATATAAAAAGAACTTGGTGGGGCTCACCTAAAATTCGGATGCATCTGAAACTTGGTCTGACCCCTCATCCAAGTGGGACACACATAATGGATGGTCTGGATTTGTGAACCACACCTCGATGGGCCCAAAAAATGATCATGAATGTTTTAATGGGAGGGTAACCGGCAACCCTCTCAACATTTGTACGTGATTAAAGTAGATTGGCAACCTGGCAAGTGTACCAACGCACCAGGCCGGTTGGTGTATTGACATTAGCAAGTTATGTGGGTCCCATCATAAAGTATATGTTATATCCAAACTGTCCATCCATTTGGCGGGCTCGTCTTAAGGCTTGAGCCGAAAAATAAGAAAGATCTAAAGATCAAGTGGACCACACTGCAAAAGGCAGTGAGGGTTGAACGTCTACCATTGAAATAGAGGATTCGATCCGAACTGTACCCAACCCAATCCAACTCGATTTCCTTGACCGAGTCGAACTCAGTTCGGGTTAGGCCAGCAGTGCGATGGATCTGATCGACTAAGAGGACCCGGATCAGATCGAGTTCAGGTCAGGGCGTTGAAAGTTTCTGACCGAGTCGAGTTGGACCCAATCCGGTCTGACTCGACTCGATGCCCACCTCTACTTAAAGGTATAATCTAACAAATGAGTCATATCCAAATCTCAAGTGGACCACACTAAAAAAAGCAATGGGGACAATAATGCCCACCGTTGAAACCTTTCTAGGGCCCACCATGACTTTTATTGGCCATCCAACCCATTCATAATTTCACACCCACATGGATGGAGGGAAAAAAATATCATCTTGATCCAAAAATTCTGTGACCCCTGAGGAGTTTTCAACGGTGACCTCAGATTAAGGGATAAATGTTTATTGAAATAGAAATAAGAGATATTTTCGTTTTGATTTTTGACCGTCTAATGAAAGACCCAGTTCTCTATTCGTTCCCAGCAAGGAAGTTGTCTGTTGGGAACTTGGTTTGTAGAGTCGGGGCTATGGTTGCTCTATCCAAGTAATTTATCTGACAACCCATTATGGATGGACCATTCTTAAATATTACAAATTGAAATATCCTAGTTATGAAATCTTTTATCTTTCTTATGTGCTTTGTTTTTAAACTATGTATTTGTATGCCGGCAATGGGAAGGCTAAAACATTCTAATCTAACCACATCTTTACACATATGTTGCTCCTCTGAGTTCCACATGCTTATGTATCACTTCTATGGAGCAATATAAATAAATAAATAAATATATAGCTAGAGAGAGAGAGAGTCCCAGTCTCCTCCATAGTGAGATATTTTGCGCACCAACCAATATAAGTAAAAAATGATGGGCTGGAATTAGGCCCCACCATGATGCATTCATGAAATCCACGTCGATCATTAGGTCTGTGATAGAAATTTAGTAGTATGTCTTAAAAATTAGGTAGATTTGTGATTCATATGGGTCACATCAAGTGAAACCATTGAATAGTAAGCATACCTTATACTGTTTTTGCTCCTGTGGCCCACCAACATTATACCAACATTATAAATGTGGCTGATCTTTTATCCCTATGACTAAATTACTGTCACACACCTTATGGATGGAGCGAATTTCAAATTAACATTAAGGTTGGCCAACCCATAGTCGACTCAGTAGTGCTTGGCATGGACGCGGATTGCGTATTACTCCCGCCCGTCCCTAGCTCCGAACAGGCAGTTCTATGGGCAGGCCCACCGTGATGTATTTGTACATCCAAACCGTCAGTCCCTTTTCACATATTATTTTAAGGCATGAACACAAAAATGAGGCATATCCAACGCTCAAGTGGACCACACCAAATAATAAGCTTGGTTACATTAAAATGCACAAAGCATTAAATGTCAGTTGCATTAAATGCAAGAGTCATCTATGGTGTCGTCCATTTGATCGTTGGATCTACCTTATTTTTTGTTTTCATGCATTAAAATAATATGAGAAAAGGGAATGACGGTTTGGATGTACATATACATCACGGCGGGCCCGCCCACAGAACTGCCCGTTTGGAGCTAGGGACGAGCAGGGTAGTACGCAATCCGCGTCCACTTGGGGTGCATCAGAGACGTGGATTGCATGCTGACTCTCTTAGTAACTAACAACCTTGCTACTGGTTGGTGCTAGTGGGCCCAACGATGATGTATATATTTATTTCAAGCTATTCATCTATTTTTCTAGATCAATTTATGGCATGATCCCAAAAATGCATAAGATTCAAATTTAAAGTGGACCACACCACATGAAAATAGTGGTGATTAAATGCCCATCTTTAAAAATTCTAAGGTACAGTTTATCTACCATCCAACCTATTGATTAGGTCATGGAGACTTGGATGAAGGGAAAACACAAATATCATCAGTTTGATCCAAAACTTATGTTGGCCCAAAGATTTTTTTAATGGTGGGCTTACCAACAATCTTTCTTGTGACATGGTCCTCTTGATATTTAGATCTAACTCATTTTTTGGATCATGCCATACATTCATTTGGAAAATTAATGGACGTCTTGGATTAAACACATACATCATTGCTGCGCCTACCAGCACCAACCAGCTGTTTAGTGGCTTATAGCCATCACATCATGTTATCCATACCCTAGGACAACGTCTCAACTAATACTGGTCAACCGGTGGGGACATGTATGTAAAATTCACTCCAACCATAATGGGTCAAGATGATAATTTAGGCGTATTGCTCCAACATCAGCCACATCTATAATTATAGTGGGCCACATGAGTGGAAACCATGTGGGGACACCCACTGTCAAAATCACTTGGTGTGATCCACATACATCAGGTATGGGTCTAATGTTTGGTCTCCATGCATTAACCTCTACAAGGAAATAAACGGACGGAATGAATTTCACATAAACATCATGGTGGGCCCGGTAAAAATTCAAAGGTATGCTTCTCCTCTCTCACTGTTTTTTGTTTTGTGGCCCAGTAAATTACAAATCAGCTATACTTTTTGCACCCTACCGTTCAATTGATATCACGGACTGAATTGTCGGAGTGGATCACAGGAACACATCATGGTGAGGCTCTCTTCTAGCACACTTGTTTAAGTTGGCATGACCAATGGTAATTTGGTGTAAAAAGGCCTCATACAAGTACGGAGAAAACCGTTACTATATATATATATATATATATATATATATATATATATATATATATCATGTGAACTTGTGAGAATTTTTTAAAAACTCATCTCCTGTTATACGAGTCCAAGATTTGAACCGTTCATGTGATGCAGCACCCCCATGAAACTCTCAAAGCCTAACTTTTCCATTACTCAGCTCCATTACTCCAAACAATATGCAAGCTAATAGTCATCCTCCAAATTATTTTCCTCGATGTGGCCGAAACTCATTTTTAAGCCTCACACCTAAATTTTGGTGTGGTATCTAATAGTTACAGCGAAATTTATTTATAATCATCATTGGTGGTCCCAAGAAAATCAAAAGTGGATCTCTCTCTCAACTATTTTCTTTAGTATGGCCCATTTGAATAGTAGGTCAACTTAAATTCTTTTTCATTAAACCTAACATGAGATTACACATTTAATAATTAAATTAGATTTCACATATACATCATGGTGGCCCAATAAGCTTGTTTCTTATTCCATGTGAAGCAGCATCAAACCAAAAAAATATCTAACAAGCATCAACTCTTATAGGAAAAGGAGGTGATCCAGTCTCGCGTCTTAGCACTGAAGACGCTAGTCACGCCTTGTACATCTCCCTCTGAAAAGTACACTTAGAAGATCTTTTTCCCCTTCGAATTTGAACCACTCACAATTTTATTTCTAACCATCCATTTGATATTCATCGGTTGGATGGTTAGGATTAATTTAGTGTGATTTAAGAGCCAGTATCCATCCACAGTGGGACCCACAAGTTAGATGTCCATGTGGCTATGCACCACTGCCACATGTGAGGAAAACGGGAAGGGACACGTAATCTTATTAGTATATACGTGTCTGGTAATGATGGCTACATGATAGTGTAGAGGATGCGTGTATTGGGTGTATTGCGTGTAAGGCTAACAAATTCAGATAACGATCCAACATCCTTCCAGGTTTTCCAGAATACATCCCGACGTATAGATTTTGCATGCATCTCGGCTTTAGACTTCAAATATGCGGCTATATTCAAAAGATCTAAGCCGTTTATACGATGGGCCTCACTTTAATGGAAGCAATAAAAATAAAATCTCGTAGATCGGAGATATACTAACATTCTATGACTCGACTCATTTCCAATGGATGAACGGTATGAAAATATTTTGAATAATTTTGGATGTTTGAATATGAATTTTTGGTTTCTTTTTTTCTTAATTTCCTCCAATCTATGTTAGTCCCATCATATAAACATTTTGGATCATTTAAAATTCCTTTGCTTCTGGTAGGTATAGACTCCCCACCGTCAGTTTTAAAATGGTGGTGCCTCAATTTTCTCACACGTTCCACTCATCAGGTATGGCGATCTGGACCATTCAAATTATGAGGCAGACAATGGATGCCGGACCCTTCTAAAATTACACTAATCAAAGCAGTTCTGACCATTCGATTCACGGATATAAAATGTACAGTTAAATGGCCCATTTCTACAAAATCATGGGGTTTCTACCGTCATCCATAAATGAGTCAGAAGTTGGATGGTCTGGATTTCCGTACATATAGTCCAGGTGTACGGTTGAAGAGTTACCACCGTTTTTTAAGTGGTGGTGACCTATCACGGGAGTGTCGCATCTATATAAGATCGTTTGGAGAGCGATCAGGAACCAACTCCTGCATTCAGATGCAAGTAATGGCATCTTTTGTAATTTTCATCAAAGAGAGGCCTCTTTTTATTCTTTTCCTCCCAATATGAGGTTCTCCAACCTCGTGTCCTGCTTGGGGTTGCCGGGCACCCGCCGGCGCAGGGAAGAGGCGCGTCCGCTCGTACCGCTAACGTGCGCCAGAGGAGAAGGCTACCCCTGCCGACGTCGGAAACGCGGGAGACGGTATTCGAGCGCTTGGAGGCCTTCGCTCGTCGCGATTTCCGAGGACAGCGGTGGATCCGTGGGCCCCACGGGGGAAGGGGAACGGACGGTTAGATCTGGGAAGGATGTGGCGGGAAAGAACGACTCAACGGCTAAGACTCGCTCTCACAACGACTGGGGCCGATTTCCGTAAGAAAAACTTTGATACTCTGGTAGAAGGTGATAGATGATACGCCGGCACTTAAAATTAGGTAAAAATTACGTACCAGCGTACAAATAATTCAAATTAAACCGTCCAAATTATTTATACACTATTGTTACGGTAGCTTGGCCAACATATACGGTCAACATAAATGTGCATTATCCAATGGACCCGTAAAGGACCAGGGAGATGTGGGCAGTAGAAGATGCTAGTGACTAGCAGTGGATATGCCTAAGTTAGGCATTCTAGTCAAAGGTAAAGGTTAGGGTTTTGAATTTACCTCTCTTCGTTTAGGGTAGTTGTATATATAAAGTTCTCCAGCTGTTCTAAAAACGTTGTATAAATAGGATATGTTAGAAAGTCCCTGTTTTGATGAAAATCTGTACCCAAAAATACCATAAGCCTATGTTGGAAGGCGTAATCTTCGGCCGAGATTAGACCGGGTTACCCTCTTTCATGTCCCGGGCCTAATCTCCTCTGAATTACTCATATCATATCTGGCAGTGGTCGGCTGGGGAGCTTGAAACTTGAGCCCCTTCCCTTATGGATTTATTATTAATGTTGTATAAATTCTTAGTAACCTGATTCCTCTCCCACCACTCATAGCTCAAGTGGTAAATTGAGTGAAAGATACTCATTTCAACACTGAGGTCTGGGTATTGATTCTTAGTAGGGGTGGCTAACCGTGAATTGTGAACTGAAGTCTTAGTATCGATTCCTAGTAGGGGTGGCTAACAGTGAATTGTGAACTTATAGTGGGTGTACTAACAAGCTAACATTAAAATTAAAAATTAATAATTAATAATAATAATAATAAATAAATAAAAAGCTCTATCCTTATGCAACTCAACTTAGTCCTCTCTCCTCAGACAACTCTACTCGAGGGGCTTGTATCTACGCCAGAGAAACATCTGGTCACATCTTTATATGTGCTCTGACAGAGCAGCTCAGCTCAGCTCATTACTTGTAGTTGAATAGTGTGCTTTTTCAGATGAGGGACCAGTTTAATTTTCTCCGCAACAACTAGGATACCTATAATGTGTATATAGTTAATTGATTATATATTTACTGATTGTTGGGCATTGATTGGACGGTCAAAAGATATATAAGGTCTTATTTTAATTGTCTATGAATAAGAGGTTAGGATTATTCAGTTGATTTTATTTCTGAATTATAACTTAGCCATATCGGTTTCCACAATTTAGTTGGTTTGATTTGAAGTATTCACGTGTAATATTTCCAAGTGACTGCTTATCAAGCGCCATCGTAGGTAGAGTATCAAATAACTCGAAAAATACGAACTGCGTATGGCTTCGGTCGATCCACAGATCCACAGACGTCAGTGTACCTCTGACCATGGGCCCACCTTGATGTATTTTCTTGAAATCCATGCCGTCCATCCGTTTTGGATCCACCTCATTGTTGGAGTCATATCCTCACATGAGTTGGAAAACCGGATGGATGGAGTGGATTTCTCATGCATATCATGGTGAACCCCACTACATCACGCGTAAAACTCCCAGGTTCATTTGGGCCCACCATTTCGTTTACGTGAAATCAGCTCCGTCCATGAGGTGTGTTCATCCATGCTAGGGTCTACGGACAAAAACGAGCCAGATCCACAACCCAGGTGGGCCACACCACAAGGAAAAATGGGGATGGATGCCTACTATGGTGTTTATCTTTCATCAGATTCATTCAACAGGATGAAGGAAATACAAAAAAGCCACATCCAAAATGATATTTTGGATCTACGGTGAAGATAAGTTTTACCACCTGATGAACGGAGTGGATTTGAGATATACAACGTGGTGGCCCCAACGTGGATTTCAGCGCCTCGTCTGACAGAAAAACAGAGGCGGCGCGTTGTGATTGGTTAGAACTCCGGCCACTGTATCGTATGCGTTTGACACTTTTTAAGAAAAAGTAGCATGACATTGTCGTTCATGTGGCATGCGTGCATGTCAATCCAGACCGTCCAAACCGTGGGGTGGAACTTCTCCCCAAATCATACTGATTGTATAATCTTAACCATCTGTTTTTTATGTCAAAATCATGTGGAGACCGTCAATCGTACTGTGGATCGTTCAATTGATGCGATCATCTGGACCATCAGATAAGAGGGGATCATGGTGGATTGCATGTGTAAGGGCTTACAATATCGGTGGTTAGATCATTTTTGTTCTTACCGTCCGTTTCCGATGCCCTTTTTTTGAATGGCTATGATTATCCATCTTGTATGATTTGTGGGCCACTTACAATCCGTAGTGGCATCCCAACCATCGGATGGTCTAAAGATGGTTGGGTGGTGAACCCAACACCACCTAAGAACTATGGGGCCCACTGTGATGTCTATGTTTTATATCCACGCCATCCATCTGTTTTTCCAGTTCATTTTATAGCATGACCCAAAAAATGAAGCAGATCCGAACTTGAAGTGGACCACACCACATGAAACAGTGGGGATTTTGACACCCACGGTTGAAACCTTCCTAGGGCCCACCGTAATATTTTCTTTCCATCCAACGTGTTGATAAGGTCACGTAGACCTGAACGTAGTGAAAACGCAAATATCAGCTTGATCCAAAATGACCAAAATGCCCATCTTTAAGGATATGATGAAATTCATTTTTACACTTGAATGTTAATATGGCTTTTTATATTTGTAATAAGTGAATTAATCTAATAATTGCTGGTATTTTCAGCCACTCGACGGCTCAGGCAGTCATTCCAGGGTTCAGTTCGACTGCATTCTTGTTTTGAACGGCATGGATTTGTTCGTTTATATCACAATCTCAGAATGCCAGAATCGATTAGAGGACTATTGGATAAAAGACTAAGGGGCCCACCTTGTTGTCCGTGTGATTTTGCTATTATCATTAGATGCTACGGGTTATGTTAGGACTTCAGCTTGAAAATGTTGCTAATTTTAAAGTGGACTGCAGCATAAAAAAATAGTATGAAGGGATGCCCTTGAATATTCATGTACAATTTTCTTTGTAATATCTCCTCCAACCTCCAAATGCAGCAGTCCATGTTAGGAAGCTAGTCTAAAAACGAGGTAGATGTAAAATTTATATGGTCTGCTGCACTAAAAATAGTAAGAAGGGATATCCATTGTTGAATGATATCATGTACATTTTCATTTCTCTGGTGACTACTTAAAAATACATGTAAATATATTTTAAATAAAGCTAGGGGCATTTAATTTGAACACGCTTCCATGGTAATTGTGCGTGTATGTATGTTTCAGGTGTGTGAGAGTCGTATTTGACTCAAGTTAAACTGAATATCTTGTTATTTTAAGCATTGAAATAGATAGATTCTTATTAGATTAGATATGTGAAGATTGGCATGACTACTCCACCATCGGTTGACAAAAAATTAGATAATTTATGAAGAGGATAGTCAGTTCTTTCAATGAACTTTTTTTTTCCTTGAAGACAATAACTTTTATCATAATGATAATAGCTTGGTCACAATTGTTAATAAAATAAACATTAAGAGAGAACATAAATAAAAAGCTAAATGTCGAGTTTATTAATATAAACATAGATGTAGTACAAATGGTAAATAAAAATAAATAGAATAGAAAATTAGCAGCAACAAGTTAAGCATGACATTTCGGTAGTTTTTCATCAAAGGCATCTTAGCAAGAAGTTGGGGGGCTCATCATAAATTAGGTCAAGGTGGCTTGTGGTTTCAAGATCTCAAGATGGTTGTGGACGATTGACAATCTTTTGGGCCTAGATGGTCATGAAATAATTTTCAAAACTTGGATAGTCGTGAGATGGTGACAGTTTGTGGTTTGGTCAGTAAGTTGTGACCAAAGACATCACCAAGGAGAGATTTTGGGGTATCTAAAAACAAGGTCGTTGATGATTAATTAAACTAAATCTGACTTGCTAGATAGAAGTGGAGAGACACTAAACTAATCTACACTATCAATTCATACTTGTTGTAACATGGTGTTGAACAGGAAGCGGAGAAGTTAAACTGGGCTAAGTTAAAATAAGACAGGTGTCCTTCTAAGATGTAAGGTTGATAAGTAATGTTGAGCTGAAAAAGACTTGTTCGATTGGATTGGTGAGGGTCCATATCTCTTTATTTTATGCAGCTTTTATAGACTTGGGTTAGGCAATGGCTTTGCATATGGTCCCTTCGCTCGGTATGCTTTTATTTTAAGATGAGAAGCTAGCCATTGCATTGCTCATGGGGTCGTGTTTCTATTTTTAGATGGGTTTCTCCTCTTAATGCACTGCTTAGGTGTTTATAGTTATTTATGGCCAATTAAACATGGCCATCTGTCAGTAGGTATCACCACTTTTGTATTGTACTTTGTTACGCAGGTTCTCTAGATGATTTACTTATAAGATACGTTTCCTTACAAGGTGTCGTTAGAGGATGATTGCCTCTAGAATTTCTGTCATGCGCACATCTCTAGGTATTCTATCATTCTTAGAGATTTTGGCATTTCTAGTGCGACACACATATTATCTATCATCTAAGATCTTCATAATCTCTTTATCCTACTCGTTGGATTTGGCCATAATTGGTCGGGTGTAAACAGAGGTTTCAATTATAAAAAGTAAGGACGGTCTTAGGTTTTACTCGTAGAAAAGCACTAAGTTATAATTCTCTCTCTTTTCTTAGATCTTTCTCTATCTCTCTACATGTCTTCCGAGATGTGCCTTAATGGACCAATTAGTATAAGTGGGGCCTGAAAGTCGATTGGGATGGGTGGGCCCGGTCTACACAATTTTGAAACTTTTATACAAAGCCAAATATATATAATGAACAGCCAGAGATCCACCTAACCGCTATGGGGCAGAGAGGATCTTATTACCCCTCGGATTTTACAATTAAGATAGCCCCTAAATTACAATCAATAGCTTAAATTGTATAGAGGTAAATCGAATCAAATGAACATTGGTGTATATATTTTTTCTCTCCTCTCTATCAAATCTCTCTCAACTGCAATGCCAACATTATCATATTCCTATCTTTATAAGAATGATCGAACCTTTACGCATCCCCATCTTTATAAGAATGATGGAAGGAAGAGTTTTGGATAATAGCTTATGATGGTCTCATCCAATATCTCTCATATCCCTACCTCTTTCAAAATTGAATTTAATCCTTTCTCTTTTAAATTCAAATTTGAAATAACAAAGTCTGAATGAACAAAAGTTGGTGGGCCCAAGGGTCCATATCCAACAGGATCATGGTTAGGTGATTTTAACTGTTGGCTTGATGGGCTAGTCGAGCCCATTGTGCTTGTCTAATCCAAAAGTCAACCAACTAATCAAACGGCCCAGATCGATCATTCGTTGCATGCACCAATTGTTTACACCTATTTTCGACGCCTTGGCATGGGCTAATCACAGGCCACCACGTGTCGTAACCACGTAACTACAATTGGAGTAAGACATACTCTTAGCTAAGAATATCATTGTTCGCATTTCCTTCAGTGATACGTATTTTGTTATAAATGTGAAGGCACGAGCCCTTATGCCTACCTTTTAAAGAACAAATCAGCATAGCTCACATAGCCGCGATTATCGTGCACATTAATGAGGCAAAATACCTACCGCGTTTATAAAAGATCCGTTGAGAGAACATATCCTATCACGAATCTAACTATGATCTTCTCGGAGAGGTCATCTCTCACGGTCCTTCCAAAATGGGAGATCTTCCTAAAGACGTTTAGAGAGACTGTAGCGTTCGAGAAGTTTCTAAACCTAGTCATGGCTTGGTCCCAAATCAAGAGAGATGGACACATCGGTCCAATCAGGCCTTTTCCCTCATACCTTAATCAGAATCAAGAAAATGGGACAACTAGATCCAAAATCTAGTTTGACCAATCTCCGATCAAAGGTGTGGGAGATCTTAATGTGATGGATTTTATCCATCTATTCCTTCCAACACTCCAAACCATCAAGGTGGTAAGATCCGATAGATGAACAACCTCGATTTCTTAGAGGGATCCATTCCAGATCAGCCCGTGAGGCTCCCAGAACCCGATCTGGTGGCACAGATCCAAATAGACTTTGGTGGTCCTAAGTCTGATCTTTAGTGGGCCTATAAACACCCCATGGTCGGTTGAGGCTTAATCAATTTTAAGCATAATCGGCTGAGGCTCAGCCCGTTTTGAGCATACCTGATACTCCTTCCACCGGTTGCAGGTGGTTCGGGCTTGGTTTGCACAAGCCTCGCTTTAAAATGAAGCTATATGTCGAGAGAACCGAACCTAGCTAGTTAAATCTGGTCATGTATACCTCTCCAAATTCCTATAAAAGGGGAGTCTAGTGAGAGAGTTAGAAAAGAGGACTTCAGCAAAGTGTTTGCTAAGAGACAGAAAGAGAAAGCCAAGGCCAGAGACAGAGCTTCTGCCCCTGACCTCTATTATCCAAAAGCTAAGAAGCTTGGCTTTCCTTTTATTCTCTTAAACTCTTCTACTCTCGTAATCTCTTTCATTCTTTCGATCTCTAGTCTTTCACTTCCATTTATCAAAACCAAACTGTATTCTCGATCTATCATTTTTCAAGTTCATACACACCGACAAACCCTTTTATTATTTATACTTTGAACACCTATGAGTAGGCTCTACTCTAACATCACTTAAATTATGTTCTATAGTTGCCTTTCTTGAGAATCTTTTATATCATAACACATGACTTAAAGGAGGAACCGAAAACTCTTTGTTCTTTTTCTTTTCCATAATTTATTGAAAAATCTTTTTTCTACTGTTATCATTTTGTTTTCAATTTATCTTTTGTAGTTTAGATATATAAAGTTTAATATTTTACTGGAAGTTATTTGAATCATCTTTAGAAGCGTACAACCTTGCAAAGTAAAGACTGTATTTTACACGGATGGTAAAAGGGTGCCTAACATCTTCATTTTTTTATAACTGAGAACCTTACTCAAATTTTATGGTGCAGATCAAACCAGGAGTCGTTTGATCGGAAATTCTTCATTTTCTCGATCTCAAGGCAATTTCATGGATTTTAGCCTAATGTGGATTCTAAAGCTTTTACGACCAATTTTATTACCCCTGCGAAATGCGGTATACAACCTAGAACCATACTAAGTTATTGCAAACCAAGTGCACACCCCCTGAGGCTCATTGTCCAAGGATATAAGCATGCTGCATGAGGGGTTAAGAATGGTATAAGTATAATTATTAGTTTCTCTTCTCAATCACTCCGCGATGTTCAAATATGGAGGTATTAGTTATGAGTTCTACTGGATCTGGATCAACTTCGAATCTAGGCCTTCATATGCTATTGCCCGTATCAACCAAGCACATAAAATCATTAACTGCTCTTCCCCTCCGCGAGGTTCGAGTATGGAGGTCTTAGTTATAGATTTCATTGGATCTAAATAGACTTCGGATCTGGGCCTTCACATGCTATCACGCATATTAACTAAGCATATAGTATTATAGGTTTATGAAAGACGTGTGTTCTATGACTTGTCGGGTGTATGGATCCTTTCACATAAGAAATCTGAGTAAATTCTAGTTCAACTCATGCAATCAACAAATGATTCGATAGGAACACCTAGTGGACAGTCCGGGGGAAAGTTTTCATGAGTGTTCATAGGTTCACGAAGATCTCTGCAAAGGACTAGCCACAAGAAGAAGATCCGAGGAGACAAGGAGCCTAAATCTAACCAGAATCATTTCCAATCCAAGTCGTGAATTTTGGAGCGATCAAAGGAATTCTCATATCTAAAACAAGGGCATAAGCACGAAGGATCCAAAAGTAATAAGGAAACCCTAGTGAGGGTTTCACCACCTTGACGATCTATAAAAGGAGCAATCAAAGAATAGCTTGAGGCTCTACAATAAATGTATCAACTTATCATTTACTTATCTTTTCTTTATGTTTTTTAGAATAACTTAGCTTAGTTTAGCTACTGCCTAGCCGCTCCCACTACAGTACCTTAAGATTAAAGATAAATTTTTTGCATTCTTAAGTTGTAGATCATGATCATCTAAAATTTGATTTGGTTGATCACACTTGCCCCGATCGTCTGTTCTGATAGGCACATCAGGTATTAATCCTTTTATTTTATTTATTTGGTTGTCTTGCAGTTTGTTGATTGTAATAAACATAAATTCCAAATGTTAATGAAATCATCTATATTTTATCTTATTTAATTTAAATGTGTATTTTTGTTCATTTGAAAATTGTTTTAATTAAAGTGTTGGTGAAATAATAAGTTTTTAAAGCCATAGACTCACCCACGTCTATTGTCACGAGGCGAAAAAATTTCATTTAAAAGGATTAGCTTCTTTTCCTTTTACTGGTCACCTAAACATACTGCATGCAATATTGGTGGCTGAAAAGTCTCTTGATCTCCAATCCCAATCTCCAGTATGTCTGTCTGGTGGGAGAAGACACCAGCAATTCAATCAACCTTTGAGCTAGGCGATCTTGTCATGCACTTACATTTGACTCACACATATGTATCAAATTTAGACAATATATCACATTAGTACAGTTTGATTGAACAAAATTACATAAATCAGATGTTATGGTCATCCAATTAAAAACTTAGATTAACCTATCTACTATGGTTTCATAATTTTGACGGTTTATTTTGAGTTAGATATATGCCACGTGTACAATTTACATGTGGCCGTGTATCATTCTATCCTACTCAAGAAGAGTATCAAATAAGAAAACATAACACGGTGTCGAGCAAAACAGGTCCACCGTGACACGTGTCAAACATCCAACCCGTCCATCAGTCGTTGCGAGACCCTGATGTATGGTCCAGATACCGAAAGTAAGCCCAATCAATGACTCAGGTGGGCCAAGCCATGGGAAATAATGGAAGGGGAATACCCACCGTTGGTTTGTAGAGCTTACCGTGCTGTTTATATTGCATGCAACTCGTCCATCTTGTACGTCCCACCTGGATTATGAGACCAGAAATCTGACCGTTGCGAAACTCAGATGGGCCACGTGATTTTAAAGGTTTGAGTGGTGATTTTGGTAAACGGACCGGCCTACTCACCCTGCAACTAGCCAATGGCTAGTGGTCGATGCTCTGTGTGCCCCACCATGATGTTTGTGTTTCATCCATGCCGTCCACCCATTCTTCCAGATCATTTTATCTACTGAACCCAGAAATGAGATTGATCAAAGTATCATGTGGACCGCACAATGTTGATTGAATGCCCACCATTAAAAACTTCTTGGGACTACAAAAGTTTTGGATCAATCGATATATATATATATATATATATATATATATATATATATATATATATATATATATATATATATTCCCTTCATCCAAGTCTGTATGACCTAATCAACAAGTTAGATGTCAAATAACCATTACAATGGGCCGTAGTAGGTTTTTAATGGTGTAAATTCAACAACTGTTTTCCCATGGTGTGGTCCACATGAGATTTAGATCTACCTCGTTTTTTGGAACAAGCCCTAAAATTATCTTTCAAAATGGATGAACGGCGTGGATAAAACACATACATCATGGTGGGTCCACATAGCACCGACCACTAGCCACCTGGCTAGTGGCAGCTTCACTAGCCAAACCGGTTTTGCATGTGGTGTGTCCCACCTAACTTTTGGAATATAGCTGATTTTGCATACCGTTTCTACGGTGGGCTGCATCTGATGCATGTGTTGGATGCCATCCACATAACTCTTGTGAATGAGCCAGGCTGGCCCATTCATAGGGCTGAGCATGGGCTTAAAAATAGGCCTAAGGCATGTTGGGCTTACATTTTAAGCCCGTTTAATAACGGGCCTGGTTCAAGCTTCCTTCAAGAGCTCATCAGCCCAGCCCAGCCCAGTCCAGCCCGTTAAGAATTTCAAGGGCATTTTCGTCATGTACCATGGAAGTTGGGCTCCACTTAATAAACAGTTAACTATGGTGTGGGAGTGGATTAGGTGGGACCCCTGACTGTGGGGCTCACAGTGATGTACGTGTTTTAAATCCACACCGTCCAACCATTTTAAAAGCTCATTTTAGGCATGTCCCAAAAATGAAGCTGACTCAAATTTTAGGTGGACCACACCACAGGAAACAGTTGTGATTGAATTTCTGCCATTAAATCTTTATGGATTGCACCGGAATGTTTATTTGCCATTGAACTTGTTGATAATGTCACAACCTCCTAGATGAAGAGACCACACAAAACTATCTTGACCCAAAGCTTTTGTGACCCACAAGAAGTTTGTAATGGACAATCAGCCCTATTTCCTGTACTATGGCCCATCTCGGATTTGGAACTTCATTTTCTTGGATGCCCTAAAATGATCTTTCAATATGGATGGACGGCGTCGATGTAGTCACATACATCACAGTGGGCCCCACAGTCAAGGGTCCTACCCACCTCGGTGGACCCGGGGTCTCACCTAATCCCCTCCCTATGGATTTTATAGGGACCGTCCATCCAATTTTTCATCTTGTTTTAAGTTATAATTCCAAAAATTAGGCATATCCAAGGTTCAAGTGGACCACACAACGGGAATTAATCACTTACCATTGAAAACTTCCCAGGGGCATTGGATCAAGCTGAATTGTGTTTACGAACGGGTTAGATGGAAAATAAAAATCACAGTGGGCCCTAAGGTTTCAATAGTGGGAGTCATTAGCATTAGCATTGTTGCTTCCTATAGTGTGGTCCACTTAAGCGTTGAATCTGCCAATTTTTTTTTTTTTAGCTCATAACTTAAAATGGTATGGCAAAATGGAAGAACCACGTGGATAAAAGTCATAAATCATGTATTACATCCGCAGTGAAAAAGTGTGGCCACATGTAGTACTAAAAGGAAGAAGGGCACTAAAATAGTTTAAATGATGTATTCTATACTAACTTTTTTCAGTATTGTGGCTTACTCATGATTTAGATCTGCATCATTTTTTTAGGTTAACTCACCTAATATAAGCATTCTCATACCATAATTACAACACCCTTATCCATAGCTCAAGTGGTAGACAGTGAAAAATACCTCGGTTCAATACTGAGGTCTTGGTATCGATCCCTAGTGGGGGTGGCTAACTGTGAAGTGTGAACTGAAAGTGGGTATACTAACAAGCTAATCAAAAAAAAAAAAAACCATAATTACATCAGCTCATAGAGCCTTTCATTGCATGGACTCTCTAATAATGTACTTTAGCACATATTACAAGAAGAGAGTTGGTGGCAGAATACACATGAAATACATGAATTTCAGGCCTAACATTTAAGTTCTTCTTGGCCCATGGGCCTGAATGTTACACCCAAATCCAAACATGGAAGATTTAGATAGGCCTACATTCATGTTTGTTCTAGATCTCAAATAGAAAATTAAGCCCAAACTCGTTAAGAGAGCTGGATGGGCCGGAGCACATTTCCTTTCCACTACCATGAAAATGGTTTGGCCTGACATAGAGTTCACCAAACCTTGGCCATTCGGCTCATAAGGCAGACGGCGGCCTTGAAATCGGTGGTAAACTAACAATCTAACTCAACATACAGGTGTGGCCCATCTAGTGACTGGAACAACCTAATTTTTGTGAAGGTATGTCTTACACAAGTGGCACGTTTGGGGGAACGTGCAATTAGCTCTGAAGTAGAAATGGATCGAAACCGAACATTTAGTGTGTCCTTACTACGAACGGCCCTCAGGTGATGTTAAAGCCAAATGGAGAAATCTAATACACTAATAATGGCCTTCAAATGGACGATTATGATGGACCCCTTGATTCAAAAGAAGAAAATGACAGTAAGGATTATCAATTCGATTTAATTTTCAACAAAGGGCAATCTAGGGACACATCCAACAGTTAAAATTTTAATTGGCTCTTGGATTCTGAACTGATCGAGTCTGGCCCATTAAAAATTTTAATTTTGCTTGGGTTAGGCCAGGCCATTGAGAGCCTAATGGGTTTGCTTTCCCACTCAAAACTGAATTACATAACAAATGCAACAATTGTACACGTGGCATGCTTGTAACCTATTAATGTAGAGCAGGTCGCGGACAGCCATCCGCCGTAGGAGCCATCTCAGCCGTCCCACGTCTCTCTCTCCCTCTATATAAAGGACATTGTGGGAGGATGAGTGCAGTGAGGAAAAGAAAGAAAACCGACCCCCGTTTTAACATAGGTAAGGAAGGTTTCAAACGTCCCGGAGAAAACATCTTCCATTTGCTATTTTTTTTCTTCTTATTTTAGTGTAGTTTCAACTAGTTGTAAGTGATGCACGCCTAAACCGGAACCATGCCAAGCAAATGGTTGGGTTCGGTCCAGCCAATGTAACGTCGGGACGAGTCAAACAATGGTCATTTCATACCACAGTCTGGGCCTCATTTGAAGTTGTTTTCAGCTCTCCGTAGAGCTTCGGACCAACTCAAAAAAAAAACAGCCAATCAATGGCTGCATGGAACGGACCGAGGAAGCCATAAGCTGAGTCCCTGTTTCACACCAAAAACGGCTCTATGCTGAACTGAGAACAGACCCAACTACGGCCCTGTTTCAGGCCTTGGCCAAGCCAAATGAATGGCTGAGTCAGGACCATGATAGTGGCTGGGATCAAAGCCCAACGGAAGGTCTGTTTTGAGCTGATTATGGGCCACACAGTAGCTCCGTTTCAATCCTCAAATCAGGCCAAGCAATGGCCATGATATCAGGGCCGTTTGTAGCTTTGTTCGAGCTCTCTGTAGAGCTTCGAAACTGGCTCAGGTTCGAGCCGGAAACCAACCAATCAATGGCTGTGGGTAGGCATGAGGAAACAGCAAGCTTTGTCCCTGTTTTGGACTAAAGGCAGGCCATGCAAACGGCAGTGCCTTGGGGCCGAGATCAGACCCAACGATGGCCATCTATCAGGCAGAGGGCAGGCCTTTCACGAGCTCTGTTTTGAGGTAGGATGACTGACCAAACGATCGCCATGGTTTGTGTCGAAGCCGAGCCAACCAATGGCTATATTTCGGCAGTCCCTTGACGGCAAGAATGGCAGCCACCATGCTGCTGGTTGAACACTGGCATGGGTTGGAAGACAACGGCCAGGGAAGGGCCGAAGTTGAGCCAAAAACCAGGCCAGAAGTGACCTCTAATGGCATGGCAGGGAGGCCGTTTTCTTTCTTTTGGACGTTGCAGCTGGTGGACTGCACTGGCGATGGGCCTCACCACATCGTTGGTGGGCTGCTCATGGGCCCTGCACAAGTACAGGTGGGCCATACCCTGCATCATCCAGTGGGTCGTACCTGAGATTCCAATCTCAGTGGGCCGCACCGTCAAGACAGTGGGCTGCACTTGAGATTCCAATCTCAGTGGGCCACACCATCAGGATCGGAGGCTGCCTGTGTTGGGCTATCCCAGATGGCAACAGTCTCTGGACTCTATATATCACCACTATTTTAAATAAAATAAAATGTACATCATATGTGCTTGGTAGGCTTTACGTGGGACCCACGTGCTTGGGAAAAATCACCCTGTACGTTTGTTGGAACAGACCGTCCAAGGTCTGGACGTGGTCACCCGTACGCATATCCACTCTGTCCACCTATGTTGATGGCTGGAAGGAAATTTGGCTGAAAACTTGGGCAGGTACACCTCATCACATCCTGCGTCAGACCCACCGAGTGCTCATATTATATATATATGTAACGTATATGATGTATACATATATACCATGTGATGCAGATATAATGTACATGATGCATACATATATACCATGTGATACAAATATGATGTATGTGATGTATACAAATGTACTATGTGATACATGTATATAATGCAAATAATGTATACAATACATATATGCTATGTAAATAATGTATACATATATATGCTATGTGACGAGCCCGCCCATATGGCGGTAGGCCACATGCATGGACCCCACTAGGATATAAGTATTTTATCCGCACAATCTGTGCAGTGGATCCCACCATAGTACGGTTGTTTTTCTTCTGCGTCGTTTATCCCGACTTGATGTAAATGTTTTATTTATACCATGGCCCGGTTTTGGACAATTGATTGTAGCAAAAGTGAGCCCTGATCGGGCCTAGTTTACATTAATAGGTGGCGCGTGTTTGGTAGGCTTGATCGCCTTTGGTTATGGCTCAAACAACCTCGGTTTAGGGCCTTCCAACCCTCCACCCATCCTCATATATTTAACTTGGTGACTTACTGTTTAATATAAGCGAAATTGTACAGGAAGTTACGTGAGTGGTAATTCACTACCTCCTCAAGGGAACTTGCACCCAGGAGCACGCTACGCTTTGCCTGGTGATGATTCTTTCCCCTTAAGCTTTCCATCCCTAGATAAATCAGAAATAGCAGCTTATTTAAATTAGTGACTAGTTAGACCAACGATAAGCTGTGTATGGAAATAGGTTACGTTCACTTGACCTATCTATTTAATGTATTAATTATTGTGCTTACTATTGCTTAGTCTCATGATTTCTTTAAAGCTGCCTAGTTAAGTAAATTGATCATTCATGCTATGTATGTCCTGCTAAAAATACATGTATTGTTCTCATTTCCTTTCATAATTCGATCTATGTTGCTATGACACACATATTGCTGAAATCTCTCCATGGGAAGTCCTAGTAAAGGAGAGTCCGTGATTGGGGTGTAACCAGACTAGTTGCGACATAAGTAGGCCTCTAACATGGAGGTTTTGGTTATGGTGTTTGACCCTGAGGCTCACCATCCATGTGTGGTTTCACCTAACTGACTTGGGATGGACTTCACAACCTTTCCAAATATCGTTGTATATTCATCTTTACACCATTCATGCCGTCATGCTTTAAACGCCGCATTTGGTAATTTTAATGTTTCATTCCCAGTCGGCATTGGTGGTAGCCCCTTTATATTAAATTGATTGACCACGTGTTAGCGGGTACTACACACACCCTAAGACGGTAGTCTCATGGGCCGGGGATGGTGGTAATGGGACACTATGCTTGAGCCGTCGGCCTATGCTGGGCCACAAGCTCCTCGTAGTGACCGTGAGTTTATTTAAATGGCTGAGTGTAATTGGATTAACAAACGGACTGACTAATCATGCATACATGGCACAGACCAGCATCTATTGCTATCATACGTGATGTGCGTATTGTTTCTGACTGGATGATGTGCCCCAGGTTCGATGATTGCATGGGTGACAAGCCCACTGTCTGCACGGATGAGCATCACTAGGGCGTGAACGCATTCCATACATCCATGCATTTAATAAGACTGCATTTACTGTGTTTTGGATTATCTGTATGTTTTTTATGCTATTCCTTATTTAGGGCGGCGATATGTAATCTTGAGGGGAGATCACACTGATTTGGCCATTCATTCATCAATATTCAACCGTACAAAGGACACAGGGACAGAGGGACTTGCGGAGGATCCAGAGGTGGCTGAAAACAAGGGGAGCCTTACAACGAGGAGTCATACCAGGAGACGGCTACTTATTTTGGATTAAATCAGTAGTCTATTTGCTTATTAACATTTCAGTTCCTTTTGGGATTTAAGGTTTTGTATATGGGCCCCAGCTAAGTGGCCCAGGATATTGTTACTGTTTGGTTTTATCTATACTACGCTTGGTTCCGTTAATCGCACTTTGATTGGGTTTGATTATCTTTTTGCTTATTAGTTAACACCTAGGTTTTCAAGAAATAAGTGATATACTCGGGTCTTGAAAACTGGGGCGTTACATAGCGCCTGTTACAGATTACATGAAAAATAGACTGTTTCAATGGATCGATGAAGCTGACAAGGGATTTCATGAGATCAAGCACCATTTGTCCACAACATCGGTCTTGATGCTTCCTAATTTCGACAAGCTGTTTGAGGTTAAGTGTGACGCTTCATATGTCAGAATTGGAAAAGTATTATCACAAGAAGGCAAGCCAGTAGTCTTCTACAGCGAGAAGCTCAGTAAAGCTCGAAAGAAGTGGTCGACGTATAAGCTTGAGTTGTACGCAGTTGTTCAGGCGCTACGACATTAGCGACATTATCTGATTTAAAGAAAGTTTGTTATGTACACTGAAGTATTAAAGTTTATTAATAGCCAGACTAATGTAATCGTGTATATGCTAAATGGGTTGCGTTTTTACAGGAATTCATGTTCATCCTGAAGCACAAGTCAGAGTAGCAGAACAAGGTGGTTGATGCACTTAGCCATCATGCATCACTACTTATTACGATGAGCAACGAAGTGGTTGTCTTCGACTGTCTCAAGGAACTATATGCCGAGGATGAAGACTTTAAAGATTCTTGGGTGAAGTGCCAAGAGTGCCAAGAAGGTCACCCTAGTGACCTTCATATACAAGATGGTTTCTTCTTCAAAGGGAATCAATTGTGCATCCCCCAAAGTTCTTTGAGAGAGCAGATTATTCAGGAGCTATATGGAGGTGGCCTTGGTGGACACCTTGGGCGAGACAAGACGCGAGCTCTTGTGGAGAGCGGTATTACTGGCCACAATTGGAATACGATGTGGAAAAAGTCGTACAACGTTGTCATGTTTGTCAGACCTCCAAGGGGCAATCTCATAATACGAGCCTCTATACCCCGTAACCTGTGTCTGACGGTCCTCAGGAAGATTTATCTATGGACTTCGTACTTGGTCTCCCACGAACACAACGCGGTATGGATTCGGTGTTCGTGGTGGTAGATCGTTTCTCCAATATGGCGCACTTTATCCCATGCAAGAAAACCATCGATGCCACATGCATGGCGAATCTATTCTTCAGGGAGGTCGTACTACTACACGGGGTCCCCAAGACTATTATTTTTAATCGTGACACGAAGTTCATTAGCCATTTTTGGCGGATTTTGTAGACTCGATTTGATACACGACTTCAATTCAGCAACGCCTACCACCCACAGACTGATGGGCAGACTAAGGTTGTGAATCGCACGT
This sequence comes from Magnolia officinalis, assembly GCA_021015155.1. Taxonomy (NCBI): domain Eukaryota; kingdom Viridiplantae; phylum Streptophyta; class Magnoliopsida; order Magnoliales; family Magnoliaceae; genus Magnolia; species Magnolia officinalis. Next base: position 9,205,440 of record JAJHSJ010000017.1, read on the forward strand.
TGGGAAACCTCTTTCGGTGTATTTTAGGAGAAAAACCGAAGCAGTGGGATTTGGGCTTATCTCAAACAGAGTTTGTATTCAACAACATGGTGAACCGCTCGACAGGAAAATCACCGTTCCAGATTATTTACGGATAAGTGCCTCGCCACACACTTGACTTGGTCCCTCTGCCCAAGTTCCTAGGCATAAGCATTGTAGCAGAACATATGGCAGATAAGATTATGGGCATCCATGCGGAAGTGCAAACCAAGCTACATGCCTCGAACAAGAAGTACAAGGAACAAGCGGACAAGCATCGGCGATGAAAAATGTTTAAGGTGGGCGACCACGTTTTAGTCCATCTGCACAAAGAGAGATTTTCGACCCGAACGTACAATAAGTTGAAGAATAAGAAGACTGGATTCATCCCAATCATCTGAAAGATTAATGACAACGTTTATGTTGTTGATCATCCTAATGACATGGCGATCTCACGGACTTTCAATGTCACGGACCTGACCAAGTATCATGAACCAGAGCAGGACGAGTTCTTTTGAAGTGGAGGGGACTGATGTAGAGCGGGTCACAGACAGTTTCATGGCCAATATGGATTAGAAAAGGCTCAGTCGACGACAGAAGTGATTCGGACTGTCAGACCTTAGATCGAGCGTATCTCATGAGCTGGAATGAGTTATCAGGCGTAAAATATATGATTTTGGGATAGAACGAGCTACTTTAGCCACCCAACCCTACTATGCCAGGTTGCGCAAGCCAGATTTACGAAATACCTCTGGATTAACAGTTGTTTCCCTATTTTAATTCCGTTTTTACTATAAATAGTAAGTTTTGGTTTGATTATAACTCTTCATATGTTGGCCTTTAGGAGTTGCGGCCAATGTGAAAAGAGCTTAGAATAATTAGGAGAACATCTTGGTGATGTCAAATAGAACACTTACTATTTTTGGCCGAAAACCTTGCGCACTAGTAGACATCACGACCGTCTATAAATAGTAAGTTGCAAATTCTAGGAGTTTTAGTTGTAGTTTGTTTCCGATTTCTCTTTCATTGCTTCGTATCCCTATTTAAACGGTTGTGAACTCGTTTATTTGATTCATTAATCAATTTCAAATTTTATAGAATTTATTTTCTATTTTTGCTTGCTTTCTTTCTTATGGATTCGAAAGCCTCTATGAGGAGTCCAAAGAAGTTCCGTTGATTCGAAATAGTTATCTTCTCATGTTCATCCCTGCGTCACCTATCCAGGCTTTTTAGATAGCGAGGCCCACTGTAGATGGGTCGTAAATGAAAATTCAAGCTAAGAGATTGCTATAACCGTCCAGTTGGTGGCTAACAAATGAACATTTAAAACAAAAATCGTCAGCAATTCATTTTTTTAAAAAAAATCAAGTAATAAAAGTTTTGGACAGTCCATTTAATTCAATTTTGGAGGATATCAGCATCGACAATAGACGTGGTTTGACTAGTGACCTTAACACCAGCCAGCCAGTGTCAAAGATCTATGGGCCCCACCATGATGTGTGTGTTTTATCCATGCGATTTTTGTTATCTCATTTTATGGAATGAGTCCAAACATGTGGCAGATCTAGATATTTGGTTGATCAAACTATCAGATATAGTGGGGATTAAATGCTTACCATTGAAAACTTTTTGGGGCCACAGAAGTTTTGGATCAGCGATGTTTGTGTTTTCCCTTCATTTAAGTCTGTGTGACCTTATCGACAGGTTGGATAGTAAATAAACACTATAGTGGCCCTTATGAAGTTTTTAATGGTGGACATTTAATCGGCATTATTTCCCTGTTGTGGGATCTTTATGAGATTTGGATTTGCTTCATTTTCAGGCTCATGCCTTCCCTCCGTTGACCTGCAGGGTAGGTCCCAGACTCACCATCACCTCTCAATGATCCTGTAACACCCCGGTTCCCGAAACCCGAGTACACTACTCGTTTTCCAAAAACTCGAGCGTTAACCTTTAAAGATAGTTCAAATTTCATGTACATTATTTTTTTCTTTATCAAAGTTAGTAATCTAGCTAGAGGTGGGCATCGAGCCGAGTCGAGTCGAGGTGGGCCAAGCTTGGCTTGGCTTGTCCATGATGTACTCGAGTTCGAGCTCGAGCTCGAGCTTGGCCTCGAGCTCAACATTGAAGCTTGGCTTGTTTGCCAAAGCTGTCGAGTCGAGTTCGAGTCGAGCTAGTGGTTCGAGTCGAGTCGAGCTCGAGCTTGTTGGGTGAGAGAGTAATAGATTCTGTTCTTGATCCTCCTCTATTGATGAAAAATTCAAAACTCTTAAGAGAATCAAAGCAAAACCCGATGAAAAAATCAAACAAAGCTTCGAATCGGATGAGGAAACCTGTAAGAATTGATATGTTCTTAATCTTCTTCCACCAGTAGAAATCCAAGTACTAGAAAAGAAACAGAGCAGAACACAGATAATAAATCCAAGTAAAGAGCTCTAGCCAATCAGATCATTAAATTTCCTTGAAGCTCTATCAAATCTGAGAAGAACCCATTTCAAATTTCTTGGGTTTCTCGCCTAAGAAGTAGATCTCGAGAGATTGAAATCATACTATTGTGGAGCTGAAATGAAAACTGGTGGTGGTGGTCTGGGCGGGCGTGCAGCTGGCAGTGGGCAAAGAAAGAGAAGAAAGGGAAAGGAAAGGGGGTGCGCGCGGTTGAGTAAAGACTCTAGGGTTTGTTTTTTATTTTTTTATTTTTAAGTTTAAACTTAAAACTTATATTAATAATATACATATATATATATATATATATATATTTATTAATCGAGTCGAGTCAAGCTCGAGTTCGAGCTTTCAGTCTAGTCAAGTTCGAGTTCGAGTTCGAGTTGAAATACCCCTTGGTCGAACTTAGCTTGAACTCAACTCGAGCTTCAAATAATTAGCTTGGCTTTACTTGAATCTGCCATTCAAGCCGAGTCAATCCGAGCTGACTCGAGCCGAGTCGAGCGAGCTTTTCGAGCTAGCTTGACTCGTGAACAGCCCTAAATCTAGCGGAATAAAAACAAATCAAGTATAAGAGGGAGTCCAAAAATAAATAACCAAATTTAAAGTGGCTGCCTGAAGGCTTATACAAACCAATGTCTTAAGTCTTTACAGTACATGAAAATACAAATTCAACATAAATGAAATCCACAATCTAAAGTTGCAAGGTCATCTGACTCCTCATATTCCACATGAACACTAGCATGCGCATCATTTGCATCTCTTGCACACTGAATATGGTTTGATAGCATCAATGGCTATCCAAGTGATGTATAACCCCCAAAATTTATTGAAATATCAAGATAATTAAGCATAATTGTCAGGAACAGTATATAATGAATATTTCATAATGACTATCATAGTAATAAGACAGAATTTATCAGATACATATACATTGAATAAATTTCACAAAGATATTCTTGTTTAAATGCATGAATGCATGCACATGCTCACAGACCTGGGAATGCACATCCAGCTAGCAAAAAGGTCGCTCAAGGAGAACTAGCCACCCAAAAAAGTACATAAGGTACGTCTAATGAATACTAGTTACCTGAAAAAGACCATGCAACAAGGACACCCAAAGTGACCTAGCTTCCTAGAAGAGTAATATATGATATGCCCAAGGAAAATTAGATACCCGAAAAAGTCCATGCAAAAAGGATAACCCATGGTAGTCGAATGCACGCACTGAAAACTTAGGATCACTAGGTAAAATACTCTACAGTACAGCTCGTAGTGACCCAAAAAAACATCGCGTCTTGTATCAACTACCCAATAAAGTTTGCATGCCATGAGATGCATGATTAGTCTCACCCATTATTCTTCCAATCACATACAGTCAATTTATAAAAACATAAAGGCCACTAAAAGAGTTCGTCACCCAGCATAGGCCAATGACTTGACATAATATCCATATCATCATTTTCAACTCAGGGGAATCTAACAATTATGATGTTTTAAAGATGATCTCTTAAACTAGTGGCTAATTATAGTTCAACAAGTGGAACTTACCATCGCAGGGTTAAACGAAAATAAAAGCCGCAAAAGGGCAAATACTCAATTAAAGCCACGTATGGCAAATAATCCATTCAAGAATGTGATAGAAAAGGATTATTCCCAAAAGCCACAAGGGCACAAGTGATCCATAAGATGGTAAGTCCACGACATAATCTCAATTAGCTCATTACACAATTTGTCAATAGTTCGAGAACTCCAAAATACCATAAGTAACCTTAAGTGGCAAAATATGCCACAAACATCATCGATAGCAATTACACGTATAAAATGTTCATCTTAACCTATAACAGAGGTATTTGATATCCATACCATGTTCAAACATTTGAATTTAAGTCCAATCATCATTTATTTATAAATAATTACTCATTTAAAGACTACGTTTATCATCATTTCTACTTAACATTATATTAAGCAATCAATTAATATAAATGAACGAAGATAAATGAACGAGGTTAATTATCATGATGTAGCAAAGCTTGTAGGGTGATCCTCACCTTTCAAGAGTCAGTTCGTCTCCCGATGATGCTAGAGTAAGTTGTACACACCCTTATTGTGAAACTCGACCCGACTCGACTTAATTTCATCTCGATCTTAACCCGAGTTACCTCAACCCGTTGGGGTCACCGACTTCCTAGAAGGACTTCAGGGTTGTTGAATCGAAACAAGGCTGAACCAGGTCAAACCCGACATCTGGACGTGGCGAGTCGCTGAGTTGACTTGGTAAGGCCACTTCCTTTCTTCTTTCTTTCTTCTTCTCTTCTACTTTTGTTTCTCTTTCTTCCTCTCCGGACCAGACGGTGTTTGGACTTGATTAGATCTGCACTTAAACAAGACCGACTCAGTTCAAAATCATTGACTCAGACTCGCAATATAGGCGAGTTGAAACGGTGCAGCGCACTAGCTCACTCTCTTTTTTCTCTTTCTTCTTCTTTTCCTTTCTTCTTCCTTCTGCTTCTGCATTGTCTGCTCAAGGTTGTTGAACCCAACTTGACCCGGCAGTAGACTCGCAACAATGACTCGGTCCAACAAGGCAAACTCGCCTCAATGACTCGGTCCAAATTCGAACCTCATCCCTGTCTCCTGAACCCTCTCTCGTTTTCTCTTCTCTTTTTCTTCTTCTTCTCTTCCTCCCTCTCCTACTTCTTCTTACTCTCTCTCTCTCTCTCTCTCTCTCTCTCTCTCTCTCTCTGAAAAGACTCAAACTGAGTCGGAACTCAGTCCAGACGCAATAGACTGGACCCAACCAGTTAGACGAGTCGAAACATTGTAGCTTCGCCTCCAAACCAAACTCGTCTCCTCTCTCTTGTTTCTCTTCCCCTCTCTCCTTTCTCCTTTCTACTCTTGTCTTCTCTTATTCTCCTTCCTACTTGCAGCTTCCCTGATGACCAGATAGGAGTTGGACTTTGTCCCTACTCGAACTAACTCATGACTCGATATGAGTCAGCTAACGTAGAAAGAAGGAATGAGCACCTTTCCTTTCTTTAAGGCTTTCCATTTCTGGAAAGCATAGCCCTAACAACAGCCTAGAGTTCCACTGACACAAGCTCACGACTCGGGCAGCGAGTTGGACTCGCCCTTGAAATTCGGTGCAACAGTGAAGACGACATACACCCCTCTCTTACAAATTTTCTATTTTTGGTGCGGGTTACCCTAAAAGAAAAGAGGGCTATTTATACCCTCTTAGACATCTAGAAGGGCCAGCAACTGATCACGGATTAGTTACCGAGGTTATGAGTTAGTCTGAGCTACTCGGAGATTATTATTATTTTTTGTCACCAAAAACTGTTGGTCCCGGCCATCATCTTCTGTATGGTTGTGATTCAAACATGTGGGTGGTAATATACTGTCAAGGTCTACCTTTTGAACATCTCAGATAAGGGAGTGTGGTCCATGTCATGAAGATGAGTCTTTCGGTTTGGACGGGGAAGATGACGAGCTCGTTCATGGCGAATTCGGATCTAATGGGTACGCTCCTGATCCAATGCACATGAAAGGCATGGATTGGATCACTGAACCATATGGGACCCTCCAAACGAATGGTCGTTAGCCTTTACCTAATGGTTTTGAGGTTAGCATGCGGCGGCAAGAAATTCGACCAATGACTATTGAAGCCCTAACTGCGGTTTGGAAAGCCCTAGGGCAGAAGGCTGAGATGATTCCAAGTGGATGGCTGCGATGAAGGGAGAGAATCGTACGCGGACTGCTAGACTGTCATAGACAGTTTTCGTTTTTGGAGTAATGCTGCACACGCACGCTATTGTAACGACAGTCATGGGCATGTACTCCGTGCTTCAATGTCTGTAATGAGTTGGGTTTTGTTCGAAAACCCCTCCTATACAAGATGAATGGTTCAGATTGCCTAGACGTTTTCTCAAGATGGGCTGCAGGTGGATCAAATGAATAATGTTTGTTTGAAATGTAGCTCGAGTGCTATATGCTGGCATTGCACGCCCGTACACATGCATGTGGAACTACCTAGGGTTAGTCAGATTTGGGTGTCGCCCCTGATGGACGGTTTGGATCATCCTATGTAGTCATGATGGTGGGCCACTACAACCCTAAACAGACGTTGTCTGTTCAAACCGTGAGCAGCGGGAAAACGGGGAGGAAATCTCCTTTTTCAGGTCTTGCTCGAGTCAGCGCCCAATTGACCGGAATACCGGTTCAGTGCTCTGCGGTGTACAAGCACTGTACACTCACACTACTCTAAAGCAGGGTCCACCATGATGATTTGTAAAATCTATTTCGTCCATTCATCCTGAATAGGACTGTTGGGCCATCAACCTAATGATTGGGGCAGATCTAACGTTCAGGTGGGCCATATAGCTTAATTGGAGTGCCTAATCATGGATCTCCACCGATATGATGGTCGAATCGTTCTGAGTTTGAACATCAATGGTAAAAAAGGTTTGTAGTCCTATTTAGCAATTCGATTGAATGACTGATCACGAGGTTGAACGGTTCAATTGTTCATATCCAACCATCATAGTTTAGGAATCTTTAAGGCATCTATATGAATTTGCTAATTCGTTTTGGTTTGTCGGATTCTTTATCATATGATGTGAGGTCTAATTTAATAATTGATCTACAATCTAATGATTCATTTTCAATCTCAACGGTCAGATCATGAGTTTAACACATAAATTATTCGAAATCACTTTTCACCGGATCCGGGTGTCCTAAAAACTGTATAATTGAAAATCTAAATATTTGATTTTATAATTATACAATCAAATAGTTCGATTCATGGATAAAGATTACTTCTAATGTCTAGAGTGTAAGTGAATGACTCAAAAAACTAAGTATTTAGGGTAACACTCGAGTATTGAAAGTACGGAGTGTTGCAGATCCATCACAGTGAGACCTCCACCGATCCAAATCATTCATTCAATGGGAACCGTTGGTTTGATTACCTTAAATATATATAACACAATGTGTGTTATTATCGTTTGGATTTTGTAGGATTGAATTCGGACCCCTCCGTAACATCTAAAAGATAGGTGATCCTTCACAAAATTGAGATTTCGGATTTATAAATACAAATTTTGGTTGCTTAGATCCTAATTTCTTTAAGATTGATATTTTTATGTGCATTTACTTAATTAACTTTGATATGATTAAGTTCTAAAGTTTTAAGTTAGATTATTAGTTGGGATGGATTCCAAATTATCGGAATTATTTTGGAAATGTTAAAATTTTAATAATTTAAGGGCCTCTCTGGATTGGCGAAAAGCGTGGGAAAAAGGAATATCAATGTGTGAGAAACCTTACTTCAAGGAAATATAAGAAAGAAAATTATATTATTTTTTAATTTTATTTAAATTATTTTTCCATGATTAGCTATGAAAAACATTTTCCTCTAAGAAAGTTTATTGGATATGTTTCAAGTGTGGCATCCTCTTCTTCATTTCATAGAGCTTTTCATGGTCAGCTCATAGCCTATAACTCACTTAATTAAGACATAGGTTGTTGGGAAAGCAATAAGCCCTAATAAGACTTGTTGGATGTTGAAGCAACTTTAGACATAATCAAACGACACAATAGATAAAGAAAATTTAAGCAATCACAGAGAATACATGATTTTTCATTGGAAAAATCATTGCGGAAAAAAAAAATCACAACACAAAGTGACGAACAATCCATTGTATAATAAGAATTATAAGAGATTAAACAACTTACATATCGAAAACTTTAGATTTCTCTCTTTCAAAACCTTTGGCTCTTAAGCTCTCACGTTGTGCTTAATTCTAATCGCATAATTAACTTGGTATTTATACACCTATATACAATTAGAAATAAAATACACACTTACGCGGAAATTACACAAACTGTCAATCAAATCAATTGTAATCAACAAACCATTAATCGAATTAAAAAGGTTCAAAAGTATCTAGAGGGTAAACTTGAATTTTTAGAATTTTCTCGATCGAATCGACAAGGCTATTAATTGAATCGAAAATCCTATTTCAGCAACAAATTAAAGGCACTCGATTGACAATTTCCACCTTAGCTGTCATGCCCCAGAATTCGGGTACCCGAGTAGGGCTAATCAATACCTAAATTCAAAGCACGTGAGCTAAAATTAATATATTATCATTAATGCAGAAGTAAATACTCAATTCTACAAGATAATGTACATTTAAAATAAAGGAGGATAACTACTAATTCCAAACTTAATTAAATGACATTGTACCATACCATCTACAATTTAAGTGGCTAATTAAACTAAATCACTTAACTTATTACATTTTTGCGAAGAAAATCATCGTTTCTAGGCTCAGCGCCATTCTCCCTATGCTGATTTCATCTGAGCAAGGGGCTTTTGTTAAAGGGCGCTCTATTGCTGAAAACATCGCTCTTTGTCAAGAGGTGTTTAAGGATCTTGGCAGAAAGGTTAAAGGAGGGAATCTAATCCTGAAGCTTGATATGGAGAAGGTCTATGACAGGGTGGGTTGACGGTTTTTAAAGAAGGTCCTTCTTTGCTTCGATTTTTGCCCAAGTTGGGTAAATTTAGTGGAATCCTGCTGGAATAACAACTGATTTTCTGTGTTGGTGAATGGCGAAAGTTGCGGTTTCTTCCAATCGTCTCGCGGGCTGAGGCAAGGTGACCCTCTCCCCCAGTCTATTTATTCTTACGACTGAAGTTCTGAGCAGGGACTTTTCCAAGTTAGTTGGGGACGAGTTGTGCATGCCTTTTAAGCTGAAAAGGGGGTGCAAGCAGGTCACACACCTCTTGTACGCTAATGACACCATCCTTTTTTTTTTTAACAGAGCCCGAAAATCTCTCGATGCAGTCCACTCTTTCCTGTCGGCTTTTCAAATGGTTTCTGGGCAGAAGATAAATCTGAGTAAAAGTGAGTTCTTTTGCTCTCCAAAGATGTCCACTGCTAGGAAAAGAAGTATAGAGAGATCTTTGGGCCTTGGCCCTTCCTCCAATTTCATTTATCTGGGAGTGCCGATTGCTTCCGGGAGGCTCATTTGCAGCTGTTTCGGCTCGATAGTTGACAAGGTAGCTGCCAAAATTCAAGGGTGGAAAGCCAAGGTTCTCTCTCAGGCAGGGAGGCTCACGCTTATTTCGGTTGTCCTTAGCGGTATCCCTATCATACTCTTACGGGTACCATTACCCTAAAGAAAGTAATTCACCAGTATATGTTTTGTAAATTTCTTTTGGGGATGGCGGGAAGGGAAGCAGAAGATACATTGGAGGAATCGGAATGCGATCGCTCTCCCTAAGGAAGAGGGAGGTCTTGGCATCAGGAAAATTCAGGATGTGATAAAGGCCTTTCATTTGAAGCTGGCTTGGGCTATAAGGCTTGGGGAGGGGAGCAGGCTTTGGACAGGATTTATAAAGGTGAAATATGAGGCTGATAGGACTGCAAGTTTCTCCAGTGGGCTCTTAGTGGGTGCTTCTCCTCTTTGGAAGCGCCTGGTGGGTCTGTTCCCTATGGTGGACAGGAACGTCATATGGCAGGTGGGGCGGGGCCACATCAGCCTATGGGATTGCAACTGGTCGGGCTTGGGCTGTTTGGGATCGCTGCCATCAGTGCATATTCAGCCTAGTCAGAGGGCTCTACGTGTGGCCGACAATCTCAGGGAGAGGGGATCTTGTCAGACTCCCCTGTGGAGCTTCCAGCCTGGATCCAAGCCCATATATCTCTCATCGGCTTCTGTACGACTGCATCTGAGGACTGTCCAATCAGGCCGCTTGATCCTAGCGGGAACTTCTCAATAAGGACTACCTGGGATGTAGATAGGCTCCGAGGTCAAATCAAAGACTGGGCAAAAAGAGTTTGGCACCCTAAGATCCCCCAAAAGGTCTCCGTTTTCTTATGGAAGCTGATTTAGGGGGCCTTGCCGGTAGAAGAAAGAATTCAGAAGAAAGGGATCCCGTTGGTTTCGAAGTGCGCCTGCTGTGGGGTTGGCCCAAGTGGCACGCCCTCCACTGAATCTTTGCAGCACCTCTTTCTATTGAGAGGTTTGGCTTCGAATATTTGGCAGCTGGTTGCAAACTATTTTGGGAACTCCCTCGCTCACCATATCACCATCCACGACTGGCTTCATTTGTGGTGGTTTAGGCCTCTCCCTTTCAAAAGGTTTCCGATTCTTCTTCGGCTCATCCCAGCATTTGTTATGTGGGAAATTTGGAAAGCGAGGAACAATTCAAAATTTGAGGGGGTTTCCATCTCGGTTACAGGTGTTTTAGGGAAGATCAAAGGTTAGATGGGAGCTATCCAGGGATGGTCTTGCTCTCAGCATCCTCGACTAGTTCCTGGGGGTTCTCGGCCCATGGGATTTGAGTCTTCCTCCGCTCCTTCTGTAGGTTTTGCTGTTGTTAAGTGGATTAGGCTGCAAGAGGGTTGGCTAAAGCTCAACGTTGATGGTTCGGCTCTTTCCAACCCTGGCCCTGCTCAGGGAGGGGGCATCTGTAGGGACAACCACGGGGACTTAAAATTTACATTTTCCAGGGGATATGGGATTGCTTCCAACAATTTAGCAGAACTTCGAGCTGTTCATGATGGGGTGGAGCTATGTCTGTCTTCCGGTTTTGACAGAGTGCTAATCGAAACAGACTCAAATTGGGTGGTGGGTTGTTTATCAGGGGACATTGTTGTTGTTTGGAAATGGAAATTCTGGGTTAGCCGAATTTTGAGGTTATGCGGTAGGGGCATTTTTCGATTCTCTCTCATTCCTAGGGAGGGCAATGGGCTGGCTGATGGTTTGGCTAGAGACGGTAGTTTGTCACAAATGGGCAAGAATTTTCTGAGTGCCCTTCTCCTCCCCCGGTGATAAGGGGGCGTGTTCTTTTGGACAAGGCTGGGTTAAGTTCTATTAGGGATCTCAAAATCTAAATTTGTATAACATATGATAGGTGGGACCCATTTTGGTGGTCGCCTCACCCGAAATCAGCTTAGGTTGTATACATCTCTGTTTTAATGAAGCGGGAGGGCCCTCCTTTTGCAGGGCGCTCTCTTCTTTATAAAAATAAAAAATAAAAATTAAAAAAAAACTTAACTTATTACATTAACATTTAAAATTTCAAACTAAGCCTAATAATAAAGGCTTGCTAGATCGAAATATTTCAACTTGGCACTTCTGTCACGCCCCAAACCCGGAGATCGGACTCACAGGAATCCCGATCGCCGAATCTGGTGCCGACAGCCTTCGTAGTACCCCATTCTCGGCTCCCAGCATCTATACGCCAGGTTCCGATCATGGGATCGTACAAGAAGGATTTTCCAATGTATATTTTTTTTTGTAATAAGCATAACCACAAGTATACCCAAATCATAAAGGCAACATCATCATCACATATCCACTAATATAATCATTTGAATACAATGCTGAAAGGGAAATACATATATCGAAAATCAAAGCTCCAGAAGACCGCTGCATGCTCTAAGCTCAACACTGCTGCAACCTAACATCACCTGCACGCATCTATCGTGCATAAGCTTATAGAAAGCTTAGAGGGTGGTGTAAGTATGTGCACAAGATAAGTGTCAAGTATTCAATACAATGCCATCATCATAAAGTACAGAAAATACTGGTAATCCATAAATCGTAAAATATCGGGATAAGCAGAATTACTAACAAGATAATGGATTACCAGGGTAAGCAGAAATACTGACAAGAGCAGGAATTATCAGAGTAAACAGAAATACTGACAAGATCATAAATTATATGATAACAGAGTAGGCGGAAATACGAACAAGTCCATGAGTCAATTAATATCAGAATACGCGATATAGAACAGCTATGCACATGAGGAGTCATAAAGAGTCAAATATCAAATGTCGAGGATGCGATGCAATATGTAATTCCTGATGAGTCCATGAATAACGTCAATCGTATCTAGACCATATAAATGCAGAAACACAGTAACCCAAAATACCATATGCCGCAGATGTAATGCAATATGCGGTGTGAATGAAATGACTATGCTGGAGTGTGAAGTCGGGATGATAATAGGTAGCATTGCAGGCTATGGGGTCCATAACAAGGGACTTCTATCCAAACCAGTCCTATACCTAAATTTGGATAGTCAGACTCAATGTGGTAAACTCTTGATCTCAGGTTAGTCGCGCGTCCAACCGAAATCCTAGCCATGCGAAGGTACACGTAACAAATAGTTGCGCACCACCAGCCCGAGTAGATAGTGAATGAATGATGAATGAGTATGCAACTACTGCTCAATAAGTCCACATATTAGTACGGTTCATCTCTGCGATCATCACCGGGGTCTATTACACTCTACGCCAGCTTGCCGCCTCTATCCGAGCGCATAACTGGGTAAGTGGAAGAGACCTCACTATCCACCTGCCAATATCTAGCCCGACTCGTCGATAGCGGACCCGTTCCTCAAGCTGGTCAAACTCAACCTAGATATTGCCCCCTCACTCAGGCGGGTAAGGTCACACCTCCTTCCAACCGACCACGACACAGTGGGAGACACTGCCTACTGGTATACGGCCCTCACGTGCTCATATATATCCACTCGGTCTCGACGTTGGGGCGTCTCCTGGCCACGGAGGTTTAGGAATTTTCACCCAGGGACATCTATGACGCCCGTATACTAGAACCAAATATTTTCGGTGTCCCCTCTGGCCATCCACGATATGCATGCGGAGGCTACGGCCCTGATGTCGCTAGGGCGTATAGTAATCATAGTACACAATGCAAGATGCATGAGTCATACAATGCAATCATGCATCAATCCTACGCATACCGTGCGCTCATGTGAGATAACCTCCGCCTATCAAGGAGTCTCATAACAACACGCTCAATGACATATGCAATGATCAACCATGTCTCATAACAAATATGCAGATGATGCGTATGGGCATGTATCATGATGTTATGCTGTCACATACTCATAATCGGTATCAATAACCGACATCGACAATCGACCTCGACAATGTGGACATTTAACCAACATTGCCCCCAAGGAATGGCCACATAGAGCCAACATATCGTAGGCCCATGGCCTCACACAAGGGCCACATACATCAAGTGGGCCGCATCACATGGGCCAGAAATACATCTCAATGGGCCTCATCATATGGGCCTCATGTACATCAAGTGGGTCGCATCAACTGGGCCGCAGCAATGGGCCTCATATAAATCCAATGGGCCGCATTAAGTGGCCATATACAATCTCGATCGACCGTATCCCATGGGCCTCAAATATATCATAATGGGCCTCATCATATGGTCTAATATACATCATAGTGGGTCGGATACAGGGGCTTAATATACATCACCATGGGCCACGACCCATGGTCCTCAAATACATCATAATGGGCTACGACCCGTGGGCCTCAATAAACATCAAGTGGATCGCATTAATGGGTCTCATATACATCAAATAGGCCACGTATCTGGGCATCGAAATACATCAAGTGGGCCATGCATCATAGGCCTAATGCATATCACAATGGGTCTTGCCCTTAGGCCACGAATACATCACAATGGGCCTCTGACACGGGTCTAATATACATCATGAGGGGCCACATCCTATGAGCCTTAATTATATCACAATGTACCATGTCTCATGGGCCTCGAATACATCATAATGGGCCGCACCACCTGGGCCTCGAATGTGTCACAATGGACCATAACCCATGGGCCTCGAATACATCATAATAGGCCACAACTCATGGGCCTCAAATACTAAACAGGTGGGCCCCATATACATTAAGTGGGCCAAATGGGGCAGTCCATGGTTTAGCAAAATAAATGGACAACGTGGTTGAAACATATTCATTATGGTGTGCCTCCCATGCTGATGGGTGGCGTGGTGAATTCATACATCATGGGGGGTTCCCACACTACCCTGGACAGATGTGCGGTTGAAGAACCACATACATTCAAGTGGGGTCCATGTCCTCAAGCAGAAGGGCGGTTGGATATAACAATACATCATGGTGGCCTTACGCCACTCGTCCATATGGACAGTCAAATATAGAGCATGTACGTCAAGGTGGGTCTCACCTGCCATGGACGGAGTAGATATACAACACATCATCAAGGTGGGTCCCAGGAATAGTCTGCCCAATGACGTATGCTATGATCAGTCACTTCTCACATCAGGTATACATATGATGCGTATGATCATGAATTATGGATCTCTACTAAACATGTGTTGTGGTGATGGGCTCTGTTCATAACGAAGATGGGCCTAAGCGGTCTACTCACTATAAGTATGAACCTATCATTGGACCCTAGGGAGAGTCACAATGCGGACATTTAACCAACATTGTACTTACAATGTGGACGTTAAACCATCATTGCTCCCAAGGTGTAGCCCGCCATAAAGGTCAACACATAAACCACGGTGGAATCACATTCAATGGGCCTTATGTACATCCCATTGGGCCTTGACCCACGGGCCTCGAATACGTCAAATGGGCCTCAACTCACGGGCCCTAATACATCACAATGGGCCTTAACCCATGGGCTCCAAATACAGCACAATGGGCCTCGACCCATGGGCCCCAAATACATCCAATGGGCCGCATGACACGGGCCTCAAATACATGACAGGTGGGCCCTGCACCTGGGCCTTAAAACACGCAACAGGTGGGCCCCGCTCATGGGTCAAAGATACATCTTGATGAGTCACGTTTATATCAAAGTGGACCTCTTGATTGGGCCACAAAATACATCAAAGTGGGCCTCAATGGATGATCATATCACGGAGTGGCCCGCCGTGATGTGTTTGAGATCCAACCAATTCATAAGTTAACGTAGGGCTAGATGAGGTGAAAGCAAAATATAAGCTTAGCTAACGTGGCTCCTAAGAAGTTTGAACGATGGATGCACTGTCTCCACTATTTTCAATGGTGAGGTCCACTTGAACCTTAGATCTGACTCATTTTTATTCTCAAGCCTTAAGACGAGCTTTCAAAATGGTTGAACGGCTTGGATGCAACACATGCATCATGGTGGTCCCATGTGATCACTAATGATGATCGGCACTGTCCAAACATTGTCCGGGTAAATCAGCACCATCCAAACATTGTCTATGTAAATCAACATTGTCCAAACATTGTCCAGCGCCATCCAGTAAGATCTGGACAGTGTGGGTGAAATAGATACACATGGCGGTCCTATGCTGGCAAAATAACTGAACGGCTTGATAAAACACAAACATCATAGTATAGTCCATAATCCGGACGGTCCATCAAGGCAGGCCCCATGTGCATAGGATGGCCAAGACATAAAACATATACACCAAGGGGACACACTGAACTTACTGACGTCAATACGGCGGTTATAGCTGTTGGGGATGCTTCAGCCAATCCACTCCCAGATACGTCCAACCATTGGACGGCTGGATAAAAATTCATATATCAACATGGTGGGCTCCACCGTCCTGGAAGGTTACATGGTATGTATGTCAAGGTGGGCTCTACAACACAGTGGCAAGGTGGGCAACATGGCTAAGACATGTACACCAAGGTAGGGTCACACCGCTAATGGACGTGTGGATATCACAGACCCAGGGATTGCTGACGTCCTATACAACAACAATGTTGCTGGTGTGTGGCGTACACCAGCCAATCCTCTAGAAAGAGGTGGGGCCCACGTGGGGCCCACCATAACGCTTATCTTCCATCCAATCCATTAGTAAGGTCACACGGACCTGAATGAAGGGGAAAAACAAATTTCACAATGATCTAAAACTTCTGTGACCCAAATAAGATCTCAATGGCAGACACTCAGTCCCACTGCTCCCTACCGTGTGGGCCACCTGAGGTGATTATACTGCTGATTTTTGGAAGGGGTCCTCTTCCCTAAATGGGCTAGCAAATGGACGATGTTGATGTCCACACACCCCACGGTGGGGCCTACGTTTGGGGACCCACGATCCTTGGCCAACCATCCCAGCGCAGGACGCCACTGGCGTCAGAGAGGTCAGCAGCGGCAACTGCTGCTATCTCTCTCTCTTATATATTTTTTTTTGAAAAATTGATTTTTCTGAGGAATTTCCTAGGTGGGGCCCGCATTAGACAAATCCACACCGTCTACTGGTCTCCCCGGCTCGTAATAGAACTAATGAGTCCAATATGCAATATTTTTGGCGTATAGAAACATCACAGCGGGCCCTAACTGTTTAGAACACCTAAAACCACTGTTTCCCCGGCTCGTAATAGAACTAACGAGTCCAATATGCAATATTTTTGGCGTATAGAAACATCACAGCGGGCCCTAACTGTTTAGAACACCTAAAACCACTGTTTCCTGCATTATGGCCCGCCAGAGGTTTAGATCGGCCTCGCATTTCGGTTCAACGGCTAAAGTGAGATGGGAAAAAGGGTGGACGGTGTGGATTAAATCTATACATCAAGGTGGGCCCTGCATGAGCAACCCATCCTAAAAGCATAAACCAAACAAAAAAATTTTTGTTAGTACACCCACTGTCTGTCCATGCTCACAACGTCCAGGACGCTGGACGTGGACTTATTTATCAAGGTGGGTCCCACGGCTGATGGGTCTCACGTAGACGTGGCCCACTTGATCAATTGGTATTTGTGTTTTCCCAACACCATTAAGTAGGGCCCACATGGCTTGGACGGCGAGGGTCCCATTTGATGGATGGTTGGACATCATATACATCAAGGTGGGCCACATGACCATCTCATCACACCAAAATAATGAAAGAGAGAGAGAAAGAAGCACCCACCTATTCTTCTTCTTCCTCCCTATCCTTTCAATGCTCCAAAAGTACTCCTTCAACGGTGGAGATGATGATCCAAAGGTGGAGATGGGACATAGGGTGGTAAGGAGTGGGCCACACATGGCTCTTCTCATGTAGAGCTTAGACGTTTCCTCTCCTTGGGAGTTGCTTGAGAGAGAGAGAGAGAAATGAGAGAGAGAGGAGTGGTGATGGAGTGGAAAGGGATGGTTTCTTTTGACTTTTGTAAGAAAAGAATGGGCTAAGCATGGGTTACATTGACTTTAGGTAAGGAGAGGTAATGGTGAGTGATGGCTTGTGATGGGATGTACTTGACTTATGATTGATGTGATTGATGGGACATATCATAGAGATTCTATCAGAATTTGCAAAGCACAGCATTTTCCTCGAATTGAACGCGAGCCCACACCTCTTGGCCCGAGCATCACCTTACTGCACGAGATGCGGCGTCGGAACCGCGGCAACGGTGCGGTCTCACTGGTATAAGTCTCAGGTCGAGTTGGCTATGCAATACGAGATATGACTCAGGGTTGCGCGCAAATACTGAAAACAGATCACGGGTCGCCGGAATTTGACTGAGAGGGTCGCGGAAGCCTATAGAACGGTACGGGTTAGGATGCGGGCCTTACAACTTGTGTGGTTTAAATTAAGGTGAGTTTAACAACTCAGTATGATCGTCTCATACACAAATATAAAGTTCTAAATTTCACATGTATTTAAGTAAAATAATATATTTGAGACAAACATAATAATATAACTAATGATAACATCGAGTAGAGAGAATGCAAAAATGATATGGATGCAATACTATTCATGAATCTACATAAATAATTAAATAAAAATTCATCATTAATTACAACACCGTACACAGTATATGACACGTTGCATTAACGCTCACACACTGGTACCTCGTGGTGAGGGACCTATTTATACATTAGCTGGTCAGACTACTGATTATAATGTATGTTCTCGCACACGATTGTACTTATACGCCGTATACAAAAGATACTCTGAAGGATCCAACGAGTTCTAGTATCTTTCACCTAAGGGACACGATTACCCTACTTGCTGGCTTGATGGTCTCTCACCCAAGGGACACGATTATCCTACTTACTAGCTTTAAGGTTTTTCACTCAATGGACACGATCGCCCTACTTGCTTTTACCATTCTATTTCATTTACTTTTTGTTTTCAATTCAATAATTAATAGAGAAGTATGAATGACATAAACGATTCTAAAATCAGAAATAAAACAATTTAATAATTCAAATTTCTACACTATAATTCAGGTTCTATACAAATTACAAGGTGCATAAATTCGATGCTATTAAAAATAAGACTCTGAAATTTGTCGAAATATTAAGTTGTTAAATGTAACAGACTGATATTGAATTTCCAAGAAGGTATACGCTGCATTTTGAAACAGTTAGGCAATTTATGACAGCAACCCCTAAATTTGCTAGAATTTGTAAGCGGGCCTGAGATTTGATTTTTGTATGAATACAACTATATTTTTTATAAGTAGATAATCAAATAAAATTTTACATCTACTAATAAAACTCTAAAGATAATAATATTAATATTTTCGTTTCAAATAAATTATAGAATAATTTATTTTCTTTCATATTATTATTTATTATTATTATTATTAATTTACTTAAGACTCTAACTTTTAATCAATTTAATATATAAATTGCTAATTTATATTTAATCACTCTGAAAATTTATCTAACCTTACAATTCTATTATTTTAAATTTAATTTAGTTTTAACATTCAATAATAATTTCAAAATAAATTAAACATATTATTAAATAATTCAATAGTTTAAGAATAAATCCATTAAATTGATTTAATTCACAACTAAGTAAATCCTAAGTTGCTCGATTATTATAAACTAATAATCTACAGTAAATGATTAATTTATATTTAATAATTATAACAATCTATTTTTAATTTATTTCATTAATAAATCTGAGTTTAGTTCAACCACTTGTAAGTAACTTGATTTAATTTTAGATTAAATCATCGAGCATGGATTAGTTGTTCTAATAATTTGAATTCTACGTTGGAATAATTTATTATCCAATATATACTTACATATTCAAATTTACAAAACTCAAAATTTAAATTACCAAATTTGACAAAGAAACGACTCGATTAATATTAACCATTAAGATTAAAGTTTTAAATATTAAATCAAATAATTCTAAATAATAAACATATATTAAATTTTAATTTTCATTAAGTGATTTAATTTAATTAATTATAAAGTCATTAAATTAATTCAAAAAGAAAGAAAAAGAAGACTAAATCAACTGAAGCTGACTTTTACCAAATTTCATAAATAAAATCTTATTAATATTTATTCTAAACAAATTTTCTTTAAATCAATTAATCTAACAAAGTTTATTTAAATTGATTAATTTAACCTATAGTAAATGTCTAAATTTAATGAATTAAATTTAATTTCGATAATACCTAATTTTTTTTAAAAATTAGGGCCACGTTATAATTAAACTATACAAATTGATTTGATTCAATTAATATTAAAATTTGAAATTAAAATGAAAATATAAACATTAAAAAGATTTAATTTTTAACAAGGTTAGTCTAAAACATAAAAAAAAAAAATCATAAGATAGATTGAATAAATCTAAATTCCACACGTGATGAGGATCCCACAACATTTTCTTTTCTTTTTTCCTATTATTTTAAAAAATAGAATTTCATCTATCGTATCATATTTAAGTTAAGATTAATTTAAATATTATTATTATTAATTATTCTAAATTTTAAATTTATATTATATATATATAGATATATATATATATATATATATTATATTGATTTACATCAGAGATTTATTATTACGATTATAAAATATTATTATTATTAATAAATTGAACTCAATTTATAACAAAATAAAGTCAAAAATTATTATCTTAATTTAATTTAATAAATTTTTTGAACTGATATATCCAAGCCAATTGCACAGAATAAAATAAAAAGATCAACTAAGCTATTATATATAATTTAATTAATTAATTTAAATAAAAATGCATAAAAATGCAGATTAAAAAAATAAAAAATTTCATGTTTGCATAAGATCACATACTTTTGGTAAATAATATGCTAATCCAACTTGACACAGCCCTGATTCAATCTCGATCTCTATCTTGCTCTCCTCAGAGTTCTCATTTTTCTCTTTTTTTTTTTTTTTATTTGATTGATTGATTGTTTTTTTAAAAAAGGGAATGAGAAGCAGAATGGTGGATATGACTGAACAATCTCATCGATTGGATGGTTCAGATTGGTGGGAGGGTCCCACCATGATGGGGTTACGAGATTGTAGTGGGTCCGGTACTTATTATTGTACGAAGATAAGGAAAAATGGAGAGAGAGTCGGGAGCGTAGGTTTGGGCGGTGACATGCGGTAGCATGTCACCGCAAAAATTGAATTATTATTATTATTATTATTTTAAACGTGGTGGGCCCCACTGTGATGCCATGATAAATTCGCTTTGTCCATTATCTTGGCTAGGCCATGAGAGGACATAAGGCAAAAAATAAGGCCGATTCAAAGCTCAGGCGGGCTACACGAAAGAGGACAATGAGTTTGGTTTTTTAAAAAATAGTTGTTACAGTAGCTTTAATTTTCCAACTCCACTATTCCAAACTGCTATCACCATCTGTAATATCCTTCACAGTAACACCATCATTGTCGCTTCTCGTGCACACTTCGTCTTCATTCCTTTTTTGCTAAGTTTAGAGAAGTCGAGTAAAGCCTGAACTTCTCTATTCAAAACACCTTTGTAAGCATGTTTTTTAGATTTTTACTGGTGTGAATCTTCTCCAGAGTAACACTGCCTTTATCTAGCATCTGTCGGATAAAAACGATGACACACATATAAGTCCCAAAATTTGGATTTTTGTGGACAACACGGTGGGTCCGGTTCCCAAGTGTTAACTTAAAAATGTTAATGACACAATCCCACACATTTCTTTCATTCACACATAATTACATTCTCATGGCATTCATAGCATAATTGGCAAAAGTAAACTCTTATTCCAATATAAATTCTACACTAAATTCCCATCATATGGTCATTAAACAACCCAATAATAAAGTCCAAGTGTTGTCCTCCCATCGAGAGCTTTAACATCTTAATATAAAATGAAACTAAACCTATAAAACAACGAAATAATAATATATCCCCAGGCTGCTTCGGCTTTGTCATCTACCATCTGTTGCCATAAGCGTTCATAGTTCTCTCCCTGAGTTGCAACCCAATTAGCCATCCGGAGCCGGATTACGGCCTCCGTCAGTCGCGACTGAGGCAAAGCAAGGAAAGGAATGCACACGAAGGGCGAAGGGCAAAGGAGGAAAGAAATTCGCACGGACTCGACTTCATGATATGCACGGTTCTCTCGGGACCTGAGCTCGTACAATCTGGGCCCACAATCAACGACCAGAAACTGACTCACGAAAGCTAAATAATCCCATCCCTTGGATGGGTGGACCAAACATATTCAACGGTCAAGATTCAACCGCGATACTTTGGCTGCAAGGCCCATCGACGGTGTGCCTCATCAGAACAACAGTCCTGATCACCAAATCACGGGCCCACTTACAGAAACTGAGAACCCGAGGATCATATGATTTCCTAATAAAATAAAGATGTATCAAACCATCCGCTACTCGCCTCGCCTCGCCTCGCCTCTTTAACAGTACACTCGCCGGGTTCTCATTTCTCACAAGTGGGCCCATATTTCTCAACTAGATCATTACAACCTCTTCTCACCGTTGATAGACCATGGCCCATAAATCTGAGCCGTAGGACAAGCTTAAACTTTCAATTCGTGGCCTAAAGTTAGATAACAATAAGAAAATAAACCAATGGAGGAATTTCAACTGTAAAATATTCAATCTCTCCAAAAACTTGAAAATATACCATCCAAATTTGGATTCAACGTACCAAACGTGTGGATGATCAAAAAGTGGGTCCCACATTTCAGAACTGAAGATGCATGTATACAGTTTAAATGAATGTGATAGCGTACCGTAATATATCTTTCCAATGCAAAGGGGGAAATAAATATATTAAATAAAAAAAAACCTTCGTTTCGTTTCGCATAGCGAGAGAGAGAGGGAGAGAGGAGAAAAAAGGAAGAAAAAACAGATAACAGAGAGAGAGAGGGAGAGAGGTTCGTCTTCAAAAACCTTCCCACGGACGTATCCCGATCCGTACATACGATCGTATACGACCGTATACCATCTCGTCCAGACCTTATACATCTCCATATCCGATCTGGTACTTCAGCTCCTAGGTTCTCTCGGTGAGCCTTCTTTTTTTTTTTTTCCTCGTTTTTATGGTTTTGTTTTCAAACCCTAGGGTTTCGATTTCGAAAACCCTCGATCCGAAGCCCTGCATTGCTTTTGCTTGGATTTTCTTACGTTTCGATTCGAAAATCTTTTGTTTTTCAGGGAATTAGGGTTTTGGATTTCGGCGTGCGTTGGATTGGTCCAGTTTGATAAAAGCATGAGCATCCACAGCCCTGGTGGAGGTGGATTTTGTTAGGGTTTTGGTTTTCTTGAGAAGATAGGTTCTTTTGAATTTCCATGGGCGATGGTGGGGTCGCCTGCGTGCCTTCACAGCATGTCGTTGAGCGGTTTCCGGAGGCGTTCTGTGCTGGCAGCGGAAGCAATGGAAATGGTTTTAGCTCGAAGACGGTGCAGCTTGCAGATTCCAATTCTTCATCTTCACAACAGCAGCAGCAGCAGAGGAAGAGTGAGAAGAACATGGAAGTAGAGAGAGAAGAATTCGGTTTGGAGAAGGGTCAGAACGGAGAATTCAAGAAGGTTGATTCGGGAGAAGGGGAGAAATTGCAGAAAGGGGAATTGGAGAAGGAGGGAGCCGGGTTGGAGAAGCGGCGGAAGGGGGAATTCAAGAAAGGAGATTTGGTTTCTGAGAAAGGGAGGAAAGGGAAAGGTGAGAAATTGCGGAAAGGGGAAGTAGAGAAGGGGGAGATTGTTCTGGAGAATTCACGGAAAGGGGAGATAGAGAAAGGAGAATTTGTCCCGGAGAGATGGCAGAAAGTGGGGGAAGTGGAGAGAGAAGAATACAGTTGGGAAAAGGTGCGGAGAGGGGAATTTAAGAAGGGCGATTCATGTTTGGAGAAATTGCGAAAAGGGGAAGTGGAGAAGGGGGAGGTTTTTCCTGGGAAATGGAGGAAATTGGAGGTGGAGAAGGGGGAGATTATATCGGATGAATGGCAGAAAGGGGAGATAGAGAAAGGGGAGTTTGTTCCAGAGAAATGGCGGAAGGAGGAGTTGGAGAAGGGGGAGTTTGTTCCAGACAAATGGCGGAAGGGGGAAGTGGAGAAGGGTGAGATTGTTTCCGAGAGACGACGGAAGGGGGAGGTGACGAAGGAAGAGTTTGGTTCTGGGAGAGGGCGAAGAGGGGAAGTAGAGAAGGGAGAGTTTGTTCCAGAGAAGGGGCGGAATCGCGACAGGGAGACACCTCCATCCGTGAAATTCACAGATGAGGATTTTTCTCAGAGGAATGAATCTAGTAGAAGTGGCAGTGAGCGGAGGAAGAGATCTTCGAGGTGGGAAACCACCCATGAGAGGGACTCAAAGGGCAGTTCAAGAATGATAGATGATGAGTCAGGACTTTATAAGAGTGAGTACGGTGATGAGAAGAATCGCGGTAAGGATTACACATCAGGAACTTGGCTGAAACGGCATGGCATGGAATCAGAGAGCAGCAGCCGCAGATATCCTGCTGATTGCACTGACTATTTGGGGTCAAAGAGTAGGAGGATATCCGATGACACCAATCATTCTGGCTACTCAGATAAGTTGCATTTGCGCAGTTCAGTGGAAGGCTCCTATAGAAATTCTTCTCTGTCATCAAGGGTCTCTTCCTCAAGCAGGTACACTTCTAGGCATTATGATTCGTCTTCATCTTCTAGAGGAGGTCATGATCGGCATGGACGGAGCCCGGGCTATTCAGAGCGGTCCCCACACAACCGGGCCAGGCACTATGATCATAGGGATCGAAGTCCAGCTCACCCAAGTGATCGGCATGGACGAAGCCCAGGTTACTCAGAGCGATCTCCATCCAACCGGGCCCGACACTATGATCATAGGGATCGAAGCCCGGCTCACGTGGGTTATTCGGAGCGGTCTCCACACATAAGGTCCCGGCACCACGATCACAAGGATCGCAGCCCAGTTCATTCAGAGCGATCTCCACGTGACCGGCCCCGGCACCGTGATCACAGGGATCGAACTCCTCTGTACTTGGAGCGCTCCCCGCATGATCGTGGGCGGTCCAGTGATACTCGGGAAACAAACCGGAAGACTGGAGGAAATGAGAAGCACAACAGTCGGTATGGAACCCAAGGGCAAGAAGATAGGCTTGGGCGGAGGGATTCAAGTGGCAGAGATTCTCACAGACATTCCACGAGTAAACAGTTGAATAATAGTACTAGTCTGGCTAACAGCAGCAGTTGTCAGGACAAAAGTGTTGATGATCAGTCTCACAGGGAAAAAGAGTCACAGAATCAGACTGTAGTTTGCAATGAGGTTCCGTCTCAGGTTAGCGAAGCTCCTGAAGAGTTCCAATCGATGGAAGAGGATATGGATATATGTGACACACCGCCGCATGTCCCAGCTGTGGCTGATTCAACCTTGGGAAAATGGTTTTATCTTGATCATTTTGGCATAGAACAAGGCCCATCAAAACTGTGTGACCTTAGGAGACTTGTGGAAGAAGGTCTTCTTCAGTCGGATCATTTGATAAAGCATTCTGAGAGCGACCGGTGGGTAACTGTTGAAAATGCTGCTTCTCCTTTGGTGCCTGTTAACTTACCATCAATTGTTTCAGATACTGAGACTCAGCTGGTAAACCCTCCTGAGGCTCCTGGGAATTTATTGGTGGATACTGGAGATATTGGACAAACAGCTAATCAGCCTAGCCAGGAGTCATCTATTTCGTCCTTGCAGCCATTAGGGCACCTGGATGAAAGTTCTGTTGCTTCAGAGTCTTTGGAAGATCTCCACATTGATGAGAGGGTGGGAGCTTTATTAACGGGTTATACTGTTATTCCTGGAAGGGAACTTGAGACACTTGGAGGTACTTTCCTATTATATTTTTAACTAACTGTTGTTTTTTGCTTTTCTGATACCCTGTTTGTTTCTTTCCTCTTCTTCAATATCAGTTGAGTGTTTGACTAAATTCCTTGTTTTTTTTTTTTTTCTCCAAATTATATCCTTGCAGAAGCTTTGCAAACGATGTTTGAGCATGCAGAATGGGAGAAATGGGGCAGCTCCGAAGGTATGGTACTTGATCAGGTTATGGTTTCCTTTTATTTGTAATGACCTAGGTCATTTATGAGGTACATTACATGCTGTTTTTTGGAGGATATCTATGTCCTATGTCATGTTGACATTCCATTTTTACAAAAGTATATCATAGGAGCAGTTGGTGTGATTTGATGCACCTTGTATCCTGTTGACGAAGATTACTGTGTCCAGATAATATATTTATGAAACAAATTTATACAGTTTTTTTTTTTTTTCTCTCTCTCTCTCTCTCTCCTCTTCTCTCCTCTTCTCTTCTCCTCTTTTGATGATGGGTATCCTATTGCGTGGTTGCTCAGGCTTCTCAAGATCTCGACCTCGCTCTGGTGAGTCATTTGGACATCCCAGAGATGAGGAATTTGGCAGAGGCATTGAAAGCATGCACAAAGAAACTGTTGAGACAAGATTTGTTGCACCACCTGAGAAGGAGTACCCCTTTCTCAACAGTGACTCTAGCGATTGGTCTTCCAGCCTGTGGTCCTGCAAGGGTGGCGACTGGAAGAGGAGCGATGAAGCAACTCAAGACAGATCTTTTAGAAGAAAACTTGTACTCAATGAAGGATACCCACTTTGTCAGATGCCAAAGTCTGGACATGAGGACCCACGCTGGCATAGAAAAGATGAACTATACCATCCTTCACGCAGTAGAAGGCTTGATCTACCACCTTGGGCTTTTACTCTGATTGAAGAAAAGAATGATATAAATGGGGACCCAAACAAAAACATTGTTGCCAACAGATCAAGTCAACTTAAGCCACCATTGCCATTGGCAAGAGGACTGAAAGGAATTATGCTGCCAGTGATCAGGATCAATGCATGTGTGGTCAAGGACCATGGTTCTTTTGTCTCTGACACACGTTCAAAAGTTAGAGGTAGTGAGCGGCATACCTCGAGGCCTGTCCGGCCTGTCTCTGCAAGTAGTGATGGTAAGGGTTCTTTCGTTGATGGGGTTGCCCGATCCAAGGCTTATGAACGCGATTTACAATTACAAGCCTTGCTCAAGCACACTGGTGCGAATGCTCCAAAAGACCGTGTTTGCACAGCAGATGAATTACAATTGCATTTGGGTGATTGGTACTATCTAGACGGTGCTGGCCATGAACACGGCCCCTCATCATTCTCAGAGCTGCAGTCTTTAGTCACTCAAGGTATCATTCAGAAGCATACCAGTGTCTTCAGGAAATTTGATAAAGTTTGGGTGCCAATTACTACCGCTGTAAATGGTTCTGAATCTATACTTAACCAAGAAGGCAAAGTGGTGCCAACAGCCGATTCTTCTGCTGCCTCTTCTCTCCCGCAGCCACAGGTTGACCATGGTTTGGTGGAGGCTTCAAGTTCATTTCACAACTTGCATCCCCAATTCATTGGCTATATGCGTGGCAAGCTGCACGAACTAGTCATGAAATCTTACAGGAGTCGAGAGTTTTCTGTAGCTATCAACGAGGTCTTGGATCCGTGGATGAGTGCAAAGCAGCCAAAGAAGGAAACAGACAAGCATTTTCCATTCAATTCAGCGATCACAAAAAGTTCAAGTGGTCTTGATCATGATTTGTTAGTGCACAGGTTTCGGAAATCAGGTACCAAATCCCCCCCCCTGACACGATTCCTTGAGAGTTAATTCTTCACTTTTTTACTTCATCAAACCTCATGTGTTTACTTTAGCATGTTTAGTATGGTTATCCAATAGAGTAAGATTTCGAATCATGCAGTCCCCCCACGTGCCAATGTGGCATGTGTGTGATATCTTAGTCAGGCTTGTTTGTTGAATGTGAACCCACTGCTGGCCAATTTTTTTACTGTTAACCTTTTTTAACATGTGGCCCAAGATATGACTGACTGGCCTTTTTTGTGCCATGATACCTACTTGGCGTGGCCACCCTAATGAACAGTCCGGATCTCACACAAACATCCCTCATTTGCATTGGGACTTCCTCATCTTTTCATTTGTATGTTTGGGCTTTGAGAGTTTGATATCTGTTCTCACCTGCCTTGCCTTTTGTCATGCTTTTCCCTATATTCAGAGGATGATTTATCTGGGATTTATAAAGATCATACACGTTCTGGGAAAAGAGCTCGGTTGCTGGCTGATGAAAGTGACGATGATGATGAAATGGAAGAGGATTTACTGACAGGTCAAAATGACAGTTCCTTCGAGGATTTATGCAGTGAAATTTCTTTTGGTCAAGAAATTACTCCAACTCCTCAAACTGAGACGGAAAGCTGGGGACTGCTGAATGGTCGTATATTGGCCCGGGTTTTCCATTATCTGAGAATGGACTTGAAATCCCTTGCAACTTCTGCTGCTACTTGCAAGTGCTGGAACACAGCAGTCAAGTTTTACAGGGATATCTCCCAACATGTAGACTTGTCATCTGTTGGCCCCAACTGCACCGATTCCATGTTCCAGAACATAATGGTGGGTTTTGCTTTTGGTTGTTAATTCCATCTAACATTGTTTTCTCAGTTATATTGATCCGTATATATCTTCATTTGATCTTGCAGAGTGGCTATGACAAATCGAAGATAACATCCATTGTGTTAATGGGCTGTACCAATGTCAGCGCTGGGGCACTTGAAGAAGTTCTCCTATCATTCCCTTCCATATGTTCTGTAGATGTCAGAGGTTGCAGCCAATTTAGAGAGTGGAGGCATTCTTTTAAGAATGTGAAGTGGATAAGTAGCCATGGGTCACGCTACTCCAAGATGTCGGAAGAATCATATTCCAAGATGAGGAGTCTTAAACAGATAACCGAGAAAAGCTACTCGAATTACAAAGCTTTCAGAGGCTCAAGTAGTCATTTGGATGATTCTAGTGAGGTGATGGATTCATTTGATTATTATTCCAGTTTGGATAGGAAGGATTCAGCAAACCATGCATTCCGGCAGAGTTGTTACAAACGAACAAAACTGCTTAATGCAAGAAAGACTTCATCTGTTTTGTCAAGGGATGCCCACATGAGACGGTGGCTACGTAGGAAGTCCGAGAATGGATATAAGATGATGGAAGAATTTCTTGCCCTTAGTCTGAAGGACATCATGAAGGAGAATACCTGCCAATTCTTTATTCCAAAGGTACTCTTACCTTAATTTGTCCACTCCACTGTTGCAGGGAGACCGACTTCTGTTTGTGTTGAACTTTTTTGTTTTCTAACCATATGTTCACATCAACTTTATCTCATCAGGTTGCCGAAATTGAAGAGAGGATGAGGAATGGTTATTACATTGGTCATGGCTTGAGCTCTGTCAAGGAGGATATCAGTCGAATGTGCCGGGATGCAATAAAGTGAGCTTTCTTCCTAGCACTCTAGGCTTCTAAACCTAAGCGATTATAAAGTGTGTCTGTTGTTAAGTAACCTATGTCACATGGATTTCCAAACTGCAGAACTGTAACTGTAATGTTGTAAGGTACCCTTGAGGTTCTTCTATAGAACTTTTCGTACTGCCCTGTTGATGGGGTATTTCCTTGTTTTAGAGGGACTGCTTTCAGTCTGTGAAATCAGGGTGTTTATCTTGATTTCCTGAAAGTATTCTATGTGTATTGCCCACGAAATTTATGTATTGGAATATGTTGCTATTTGTGCCAGCAGACCCCAAATAGTTGGGGCTTGACCTTAGATGGTGGTTTCGATCTTTCATTAGAAAAAAAAAATGATGGTTAGGATAACTAGTTATATGTCCTAGTATTAGGCCTCTTATATAATGCTTTCATGTTTTTGTTTTTCATTTCATGCTTCAAAAACATAAGTATATTGATTGCATCAATGCAGAGCTAAAACTCGGGGAGGTTCTGGGGATATGAATCGCATTATCATGTTATTCATCCAGCTGGCAACGAGTTTAGAGGAGAATTCTAATAAGTCATGTCGTGAGAGAGATGAAATGATAAAGATGTTAAAAGATAGTTCAGCAGGTTCAACACCTTCCAAGTATAAAAAGAAACACAATAAAATTATAAATGATAGGAGAGGCATGCTTAGGAGCAATGGCACATCCTATGTAAATGGTGGGTTTGATTATGGAGATTATGATGCTTCCGATCGGGAAATTAGAAGGCGCTTGTCCAAATTGAATAAAAGGGCTTTGGATTCGGAAAGTGAAACTTCAGATGACCCTGATCTTTCTGAAGAAGATGGTCGGGGTGAGGCTGAGAATAGCGATTCAGAGACGGAAACTGATCCGGACATCCATTCAGAAGCCGGAGCTGGAGATTTAAGAGGAGATGGACTTCCTTTTGTTGTAGATGAGGCCTTGGACTCAGAAGAGCGTGAATGGGGTGCTCGCATGACAAAAGCAAGCCTTGTTCCTCCAGTTACTCGTAAGTACGAAGTCATCGACCGCTATCTTATTATAGCAGATGAGGAGGAAGTACAGCGAAAGATGCGGGTTGCTTTACCTGATGATTATGCCGAAAAGCTGAGGGCACAGAAAAATGGCATGGAAGAGTCAGATATGGAGATTCCTGAAGTAAAAGATTACAAACCTAGAAAGAAGCTTGGTGAAGAGGTCCTCGAACAAGAAGTCTATGGTATAGATCCTTATACTCATAATCTTCTGCTCGACTCCATGCCCGGAGAAGAACTGGAATGGCCACTCCTAGAGAAGCATTTATTCATTGAAGAGGTAATTGTGCTTAAGAAAATTTCCATGATGTTTAGTGTCCATATTATTTTATGATTGCATATGATTCTTAGAGAAATGTTTATTTCAGGTTCTTTTGCGTGCTTTGAATAAGCAAGTCAGGCACTTCACTGGCACTGGCAACACCCCCATGGTGCATCCTTTGCGGCCTGTCCTTGAAGAAATCCAGAAGATTGCTGAGGAAGGTAACGATACACGCGTTTTGAAAATGTGCCAAGGAATTTTGAAGGCCATGCAGAGTCGTCCTGACGACAATTATGTTGCTTATAGAAAGGTATGTGTGCAATTCACTTATCATTGATGGGCCACTTTCAGATGCCATTCTTGTTTTCATATAGCCTTTATTCACTGTTTTCTTTCTTTCAACTCATCTGTATATGTGGGTTCAGGGTCTTGGAGTGGTTTGCAACAAAGAGGAAGGCTTCGGTGAGGAGGATTTTGTTGTGGAGTTCTTGGGAGAGGTACAATACATAATTTTTGTTGAATGGAGTTATCTACGAAGCATGAAAAAATATCTTTTCCATTCAATCTTTTGGAAATAAAAATTTCCTTGGATGTTTAACTTGGTTGTGTAATGTGGTTCTCCTCCATGCAGCATAAATATATTATTTCCTCATGCATATATAAGCATTTAGCGGCAGTTTCATTTACATTCCCATATAGTAAATGGATACTTCAAAATTTTTTTTTCTTCCATTCTTGGACAGTTAAAAAATTCCTCTGGAATCTGTGCATGAGATAATTGGACGGGCATTCATGTGATATGTTTCATATTGGCATACATTTCCTTTTTTTTTTTTTCTCATGAGCATGTATGTAAATGTTTATAGATTTCATAGAATGTCAAAATCATTATTGTATCACAAATTGTAATAAGGGTTGAATCGTATCAAATCACAAATCGTATGGTAAATCGTAAGTTTTTAATGGTTTTCTTAAAAAATCGAAAAAAAATCTGCAAAATATAAATAAATCAGAAAAAAAAATTAAAAACTCATTAATCATCCATTTCCCATCAATATGCACCAAGTAATACCACTATATCATGATGGTGTCAGGATTCTTGTCTTTCCTTTATTTTTTGTTGTTCCAGAAATTTATCTTAAAAACATACAAGAATCTTTAATAATTTATGTTCTTTTTACCTTTATTGAGCGTAGAATCATGTTGGAAAAGCGGCATTTGATTATGTTGACCGGCGAAAAAAGATGGAATATCTATGGAAAAAATTCCAATTAAGTCATGCACATGGTATTAAAAAATGGTTACATTGGGCTGTTGGGGTTCTTAATTGGGCTGTTTTGTGTATAAGGGATTGGGAGCCCTAAGGGCTGTTTTGTTGCTTCGGGCTTCAGTGCCCTCTGGGCTTGCTACCTGGGTGTGGTTTTCGGTTGTTTGTCGTTTATCTTGTCTTTATTTGTTGTTTTAATTGGGCTGTTTGTGTACAAGGGATTGGAAGCCCTAAGGGCTGTTTGTTGTTTTTCTTGTCTTTCGTTATCTTTTGTTCCCTTTTTTTGGTCTCTTGGCCTTGATAATAAACCATCTTTCAAAAAAAGTCATTCACATGGTATTAAAGAATGGTTACATTATGACCGTAACGACTGTTATGTAACGGTAATGGTGGTGACCATTATGCAATATGGGGTTGTAACATCTATTTGAAAAACAATTGGCTTGTAGCGGGCCGATATTGAGCCTATACATATTTTCGTTAAAAAAAAACTTGACGCAGGACATGAAAATTAAATATGATATGTGAGATTTCAGGCTTAAGATCACGTTAGTTCAGAAACAATTACACATTCCATATCCCACATGAAAGTTCAAACATTCAATTAAGGGGAATCTATGCGGGTCCAGGCCTACACATGATAGGGCTGGATCAATAAAAATTATCAACCAAACGATACTCAAGGATAAGAAATAATCATCCACACATGCATAGTAATCAGTTCCTAATCCAAGGGATTCAGAAATTTCAATTCGGGGAACCCTAGGGTAAGAAAAGGGGCATAAAATTGGAGGTTTGAGTAATTTAAGAATTTTGGGTGAAAGCGGAGTGAAAGAGAGGAGAGACGAACCAGAGAAGTACCGCACGTGTGTACAACAACAATGACCTAGACGCACGTGTGTGATCCCGGCCGCACGTGTGTGGGGCCCACTATTCAGAAAAAGGCCACCTTGGCCCTGGTCGGTCAGGGATGGACTCCAAAACCCCCAAATCTCAGCTCGATCCAATGTACGGTTTGTGCGTGGTGCTCCGCTGAAGTTTCAGCCCTCCTGTAGGGCCAGATTCTTAAATTCTGCTGTGGGGAGGAGAATTGCTGCAATAGGTGATTGATTCGAAGTGTAGATGATGGGGTGAGATGAGAAGAAGCGATGGTAGAAGATGAGTAGTAGAGATGACGATGGATGAGGGCGAATCGGGATAGATGTGGCTTCGCACCACGGTAATTAACCCTTCGATGAAGGGAGGGCTTCGCACCCAATTAGGCTTCACAACTCAGAGAGTAGGAAAACGCAGAATTTTTATTAATCTTCAATCAATCCAAAGAACTACAAGGGGTGCCTATTTATAGGAAAACCCTATACCCCAAAACTCGCGCCATGTGCGCAACCTATTACTTAACGATGAAGTAAACTAAAATAAAAACCAAATAAAGAAATCTAAAGCGTTCATGATGTTCTAAATAATAACAATAAGCAAAATCTAGAATATGAAATCAATCCGACGAGTGGGCCACGATCATGAGATCCCATGATGAGCTTTTCTTGACTATCGGGCCCACCCTTTTGAACAAAAACTTCGTCTTCTAGCTAGGAGGCCCTCCCTGGACGTCGTCATCGAGCCAGATCGATGGTGGGCCCTCCTTCTGCGTACGTACGTGCGTAGGGGGGTGGTGTGCGTGCGCCTGTGCGCATGATGTCCCCATCAAAACTCGACCGTTACGAGGCTGTGACGGCTGTTACGAGGGGTATAACAACCGTTATAGGGCCGTAATGGCTGTTATGGTCCGCATTGTAACGGTTGTAACGCTGGCTGTTATAGCCACCATTACTGTCATCGAATGCTATATCAATTTGGTGTTTCAACCAATTAAGAAGTAAGAAATCAAAACAAAATCATCTTTCAAAAAAAGAAAAAAAGAAGAAGAAGAGATCATAACAAAATGCAAAATGATTTGACATCAAAGGGAATACCTATCATGTTATCTCTTGTAAAGATTATAATAAAGTAATCGACCTCTTCTAAATGATTCTTAAAGGCCCCAGCTATTTAAAAACATAAAATGAAAGCCAAGTAAATCTTAAATTAGAAAAGAACGGGCATAATTTGAATTGAAAATCGGGATCTGAATCCTAAATCATAAGAATCAAATAATAAAATCGTAGGATTCATCTAAATAGGGATTTAGGGTGGGGATTCAAATCATTTTGTTTAAAATTTGACTCAAATTGTAAATTGTAAATTGTAGGATTTTGACAACACCGACACACACACACGCACACGCGTATGTATGTATAGATATGCATTTTGTTCTATCTGTTTCAACTTTTGTACCTTTTGCCTTAGCCTGAGGTCCACAAAGTATCTAAGCCTTGGCTTGGCCTGAGCTGGAAATGTAACTTTCTTAAGCATGAGGTTGACAGTTTGTTTCTTTATGTTTTCCTCATGGATGTAGGTATATCCAGCTTGGAAATGGTTCGAGAAGCAGGATGGTATTAGGTCTTTACAGAAAAACAGCAAAGATCCAGCACCTGAGTTCTACAATATATATCTGGAAAGGCCAAAGGTCTGGTACCTTGTACATGGTCTTATTCGAGGCTTACTATTCATGACTGCTTATACATGCTTTGCTGAATGAGTTCGTGTTTATTTGGCAGGGTGACCGTGATGGATATGATTTGGTTGTGGTGGATGCTATGCACAAGGCAAACTATGCAAGTCGAATTTGTCACTCTTGTCGACCCAATTGCCAAGCAAAGTAAGCTTTAATATCATTCCAATTTTGCTGTTCCTTTACATCGTTTAAGCATGCATCTATGAGGTATAACATGATTAGCAAGTCGCTTTCTCTCTCTCTCAAAAAAGGAAAAAGAAAAAAAGGAAAAAAAAAAAGAACAGACACGAGGACTGCAAAAGCTTCTTCATGTTGTTGGAATACATTCAAATCTACAGCATTCTAAAGAGAATGAAAAGAGAAAAAGAAAGGAATGAAGAGAAGAAAGATTTGTGTTTCACCACTCTAAACCTATCATTTACAATCACTTCATCTAAACAAAGTTATGGTGCATTGTGGGAGGACAATGATATGACACACCCACATTCTCTACGCTCCCGTCAAGCTGGAGCATAACTATTACGCATACGCAGTTTGTCTAAAGTACAACAAAAGAGAGAAGAATTAGATGCCTTGTGGAATATATCTGTGAGCTGAAGATCTAAGCAAATAAATGAAGTGCACAACAACTTGGAGGTGACTTTTTCCCAAACAAAGTGACAATAAATTTCGATACATTTGTTGCTCTCATGAAAGATAGTGTTGGAGGCCATATGAGTTGCAGCTTGACCATCAGTGTAGTGGAATAAACACCATATCGTCAAATCCCATTGCCAGAAGAAGCAGCTGAAGCCAACCTTACATGCAGCAAGAGCCATTCCAAGGTATTTGTGGCTTTAGCAGATGAGTAACCACTGAAAAAGCAACTAGATTATCTCCCACAAAGGTACCATAGGCAGTTGTACCTGCAATCATTTGAAGAACCCTCTCAGTTGGCATCATGATAATCACTTCTATTGAGATTGCCTACAATAGGTCTTTTCTAGGAGCAGACTAATTAATGAAGAATCTGATAGACAACATCGAGATGGTGGGAGCATAGAGCATGGATGAACTGGTTGGTGACATTGACAGTAGATGCTATATCTGGACATGTTATAGTCAAGTAGATGATCTTGCCAACAAAGTGATAATGCATATCAGGATCATGGTGAACCTTGGATTGCTCAGCATGGAGGTGATGATTTTCCTCAATAGGAGCGTCAGATGGCATAGTACCTAACGTTCTTGCAGCAGTAAGGAGATCCACAACATACTTCTGTTGGAAACTTGGAAAAAATGCCATGCTGAGACCTTACAACTTCCATCCCAAGAAAGTATTTGAAAGGACCTACATCCTTAATGTCTACTATACCAGCCAAGGACTTTATGCTGTCAATCTCGGCACTGCTGCCACCTGAGAGTACTGTATCATTCACATGTACAATCAGAATAGTGGTCGACTCTACAGTTCTTTTCTAAATGTGGTGATCTGAGGTGATCCTTAGAAGACCAATATGAGAATCACAGCGCTTAAAACTGAGCCAAAAAGATTGTTTCAGTTCTTTAGTTAGAGTACTTCTAGACGATAAATTTGACAGAAATGAAGGAATGTGCACAATTGAAGGTAATGTCAAAGAAAAAAAAATTCTGTTTCTATTAGCTCTAGAAGATGATCCATTAAGTATTTTGATGCCACTAGAGATGGGAATAGATGAAGCAAACCTTTCTTTCTCATGAGTCAAATGATCTCATGCTTGGAATCAATGATCTAGGGTGTGGAGAAATGAGACTGGAACTGAGAGGCATGATTTATAGATGCAGGTGTACGTGAGTGCGCATTTTGAGTAATGAATTAAGCTGATGCTTAAAAATCAGTCACTTGATTTTGGAGATCATTGATGACTTGGTTTCTTAGGTCTGTCATTATGGTGCTGGAAGAAAAACTAGTAGGATCATGCTTCCCTTCAAGCTGAGCAGGATTTTTAGTGA
This sequence comes from Magnolia officinalis, assembly GCA_021015155.1. Lineage (NCBI taxonomy): Eukaryota > Viridiplantae > Streptophyta > Magnoliopsida > Magnoliales > Magnoliaceae > Magnolia > Magnolia officinalis. Next base: position 9,241,475 of record JAJHSJ010000017.1, read on the forward strand.
TTACACAGCTTAATGCTTCACAAAAAGTTTATTGAGGTTTCCTGTTATGGGAAGTCCCTGGGTTGATTTAAAAGTACTTGAAGGGAATTTCAATGGTTGGAGATGGGTAGTGTATTGTGCATGTTCAATTCTCTCTCTCTCTCTCTCTCTCTCTCTCTCTCTCCTGTTTTTATCATCTTCATGTTACGCCAGTCATATTTCTTTGATACACCAAAATTTTGCCAATCTGTTATTTCTGCACTGATCCATCTGCTTCATGCGGACAGAGTTACTGCTGTTGATGGCCAGTACCAGATTGGGATTTATACTGTACGGCCCATTCATTATGGTGAAGAGATCACCTTTGATTATAACTCTGTAACAGAGGTGCGTATCTTCTGTATAAGTGCCTTGTCCATGATAATTATGGAAGCCAGTTTCTCACAATTGGTATTTTTTTTTTGTTCTGTTGCTTCAGAGTAAGGAAGAGTACGAAGCATCTGTTTGTTTATGTGGCAGTCAAGTTTGCAGGGGCAGCTATTTGAACCTGACTGGTGAAGGCGCTTTTCAAAAGGTCCAATCACAAATCAATTCTCTTCACTTGTTTCCCTGTTTGTTTTTAATGTTGCTGAAGTTGAAACAATGTACTATAGAGGGAGCCTGGCTATGGCTACTTGCTGGGTTAGGAATTCACATTCTACTCCCCTGACATGTCCCAATCTGCTGCATTTTTGGTAGATCCAGGCTGTTCATCTGGTGGGCTCCATTGTGTATGTGCCATTGCAGGAAAATCAGGCTGGCTTGGTCATTACATGGGCAAACCTTTATACCAAATGTGGGCCATTGTTAAAAAATTTCACTGTTCATTGTTAAGATCCAGAGGCCCAACTGATGACACACTGACCTGACCTTGCACTCACCATGTTGTCAGAAGATGTTTCAAATCTTCCTTTTTTCCTCCGCACTGCTCGACCAGTCGAGGGACTGGCTCGACTAGTTGAAGATCCATTCGACCAGTCAAAAGTCCGTTCGACTCCAAGTCCAGCAACTATATATTTGGATTCCCGGGACGCTCGACCAGCCGAGGGACAGGCTCGACCAGTCGAAGGGTGGGTCCTTCGACCAGTCGAAGCCCTCTTTCGACTAGTCGAGGTTACGCAGACGGTGCACGGTTTTTTTGCGCGGACTGCATAAATTTGAGGCAGTTTTTAGGGAGGTGCGTAAGTGGGATTTCCCCATCTATAAATAGGAGTCCCTAAGGCCATTGTAAGGTATGATAAGACTTTCTAAAGGTATTCTAAGGGTTTCTAAAAGGGTTCTAGGGTTATCAAAGGGTGTAGCAAGGTTGAGATTCGAGGTTGTTCGAATCGGTTAAGTCCTCTCTCTTTGTAATTCCTATTTTCATAGTGGATTTCCGTCGTTTTGTGCCGTGGTTTTTTCCCGCAAGGGTTTTCAACGTTAAATCTTTGTGTTCTCTTGTGATTGCTTGACACTATCGGATTGCTATCCTAGATCCTTATTTGTGTGATTCCGCAACACAAATCCCCAACACACCATGCATGCAGAATGAGATCCACCTGATGAATGATCTGGATATTGGATGAGTGCAACAATGTCATGTGTCCACTGAGAGTATTTTTGGCTTGGCGCGGGGGTGGGATTGGGAAGAAAGGGATGATGCTTTGGAGACTATCCTTGATAGCAGGCATTTTGGGCCTTGTGCAGAGACGAATAATCGATGTTTCCCTAATTGTAGTGGCTGGTCTCGGAGGTCTTTAGAAGGCTAAATTGGATGCAATGGACCGGGCCTCATATATAAAGGCTCTTGCTGTGTGTCCTATCCTCTCTTACTTTCATCATGGTCTGCCTTGTAATTTGCCTGTGGTTGTTCTTTGGCTTTTTGCCTCGCTTATAATAAAAATGTTACCTTTCAGAAAAAAAAATAAAAAAATCACGTGCAGGAAGAGGTGGATTGGAAATCTTGTTCTCGTGAGTAGCCATGGCAGTCTCCTTCAGCAGATGGATGGCTTTAGGATGTTGTACAGCAATTTCCTGTAGTCTTAGTTGGTCTACAATTGGAAGTTGAATATCGACCTTGTTGCTCCTGATATCTATATTCAATATTTTATCTCATTGGCATCTCATGAGTCATGAGAGTCCATAAGCCTGTTGGACCTGATCAGTCGTCCATCTATGTTGGATTTCACTCTCCATTGTGTTACTTAAACCTAATCATGCATCAGGTGTTGAAGGAGTGCCATGGGATGCTGGATCGGCATCAACTAATGCTAGAGGCTTGTGAAGTGAATTCTGTGTCTGAAGAAGATTACATTGACTTGGGAAGGGCTGGGATGGGCACTTGTTTGCTGGCTGGTTTGCCCGATTGGCTCATTGCGTACTCAGCCCGCCTGGTACTCTCTCTCTCTCTCTCTCTCTCTCTCTCTCTCTCTCTCTCGTTCGTGTGCGCGCGTGCGTATGTGTGTGTGTAATCCTGTTGGTGTATCTGATTTCACATGTTGGTATCTGACATGCTGTAATCTTGTTGAAGGTGCGGTTCATTGATTTTGAAAGAACAAAGCTTCCCGATGAGATTCTAAAGCATAATTTGGAGGAGAAGACCAAATACTTCTCAGAAATTTCCATCGAGGTTGAGAAGAGTGACGCAGAGATTCAGGTGAACAGTGATTAGTGATTACTGCACTTATCTCCTGTCTGTGTTTTCATGCATACGCGTGTGTGCATGTCCGCCTGAGTTGTGTGTGTTCATGTATATATCATGAGTCTGATTCTAAAACTTAATTTCTTTTGCGTGAGACAGGCTGAGGGTGTCTACAATCAAAGGCTCCAAAATTTGGCTCTAACACTGGACAAGGTGATTGACTTTCTTTAATTCAACTGTGTTGCCTTTTTCTTCTCCTTGATAGGATCATAAAACAAGTTCATGGGAGCTTCTTTGGTTGATTAAGGATAATATTGCGAGATGTACAGAACTGAATCTAACTGCATATTGAAGTACAGATATGAATTTAAAACTGCATATTGCAGACAACAGTGGGAAATTAGCAAGGCTTTGGTTATTGCATACATCGTAACTACAAAACAATGCCATCTTGTGTCAAATACTTGTCCATTCCCTTAAATTTGTTGCGAGATGTACAGAACTGAATCTAACTGCATATTGAAGTACAGATATGAATTTAAAACTCTCTCTTACTGCTTGAGAAGGATTTCAATAATTCTTTTTATGTTCATAGAAAAGAAGGAAACAAGAAACGGTTATTACGGGAAACTCACTTGTAAGAGTGACTCGGTCCTGACTCAATAGACTCAATTGTATCAGCTTGTTGATTCGCTCGACTTGATGCAACTCTTGATGACTTGGGCTAAGTTACTTACCTGTTCAAGATATCTCTTAATATAGAAGAGGCCCCAATGAGTTCCAAACTCATGACCTCTCCTGAGGACGGGGAGGGCTCTATATAAAATTAGAAACCATTTATCTTAGCTATTTTATATATTTTTATTCTAGCACAACTATTTCAAATATATACTCCAAATGTTTTTGATTTAATAATTATGAAAATGGTTTTAATTTAATAATTATGAAATATTGAGTCTAGTTAAGACTGCCACATCTTTGAGTTGATCCAACTTGGGTGGATATCGAGAAGTGGCAGATTTATTATTGTGGCGGTTCAGTTGTTTGGAATCCTTCTTGCCGTAGGAATATGATGGACGGCGAGATTGTTGAGTTCGCCGAGTTACTTAATCACTTGAAGAGCCTAGTTCCCTTATTTCGAGGAGAAGACTCCATGATCGCGCATGCTAATTCTCAGTTTGTTTGCTTTTCATTTTGATTTGCGAGTCGCCTTGCATCTCTTAGTCCTCCTCTCCATTTCATTATTGGTTTTATAAAGCTCCCCCCTCATGTGGCAGTTTTCGTTTGGCTAGTGGGAAGAAAGAAAGTTCTCGCTATTGACAATCTTCAAAAAAGATCCTTAGTCCTCCCTAATATTCGCTTGAGGTGTATGGAGAATGAGGAGTTGACTGATCATCTTTTCATCATTGCCTTTTTGTACGGAAGGTTTGGGAGCAGTTTCCGTATGTTTTATTTTTTCAATACCGATTGGTTGATGCCGAAGTCAGTGGATGGCTTTTTGTCGGTTTGGCATGGGGGTGGGGTAGGGAAATTTGGGAAAGCTACATGGAGACTCATTGTCATGGCTTTATTATGGTCTTTTTAGGGGATGAGGAGTGGTTGCTTTCAGAATGAGTGCTCTTCAGTGGAAGAGATTGTTAGGAGAGTTGACGGCCTTGTTTGGGGTTGGGCTGTTTATGTCTGTTTTTTTGAAAGGCAATCATTTATTTATTTGACAAAGCTATTTAAAAATATTACAGAGCAAACCAACAAAGAGCAAACTGGAAAAGAAATATTAGAATCTACATCATTTATAGAGATTGCCCACCATTGAACTAGATGCCTAGCCTTGGAGAAACAAACAGAGTTTGGACTCATCCGATTCCTGAAGCAACGGTTGTTTTTTTCCTCCCAAAGAGATGAAATTCCTGCCAATAATGCCAGCCTCCAAATGGGTCTCCCTTTTTTGCCTACTCCCCTCCCCATGCCAAGCTAGGAGGAAATGCTCAATGGAGCTTGGAATCAACCACAATCAGTGTGTTTTAAATAGTGAATAGCATGTAGCACAATGTTTACCCCTTTGAAGCGTGAGGCGCAAGCTACGTAGTGTGTAGCGTTACATGCTACTTCTAGATTTTTAATCAAGGTTGCGCTTGGTTGCACCAATTTCATGATATTCTACACCAAATTAGACTGGCTAATATTAAAATTTAACAAAATTTCATTATATTTAGTGCAACCAAATGTAACCTAAAATAATAAGAAAGGGCAATGATTAAGTATAAAGGTAAAGAAAGAGCAACAAAATTGATTAATACTGTTACTTATATTATTATTATTTACTAAAGCGTTGAAAAGATTAACTAATTTAAAAAAATGTAACAAATCATTGAAAACATTAATTGATTTTAATGTTTCAAACTCACAGTGAAAAAATAACTCGTAATGTGAGTTATGTAGTGTGTAGCATAGTATGTGGTGTGTAGCATATGGAAATTATCATGTAGCGTAGGCCTCACACAACTTAAGCTTTGTTCATGAGCTACATAGCATTAAGGCTAAGCTACACCATGTAGCATAAGCTACATGTTACATAGTGTAACAATTTTAAACACTGCCCACGATACATCGAAAAAGAAATTGTCCCATAAGTCTTTTGCATAAGGACAAAGAAGAAAGAGATGCTCCACATATTCCTCAACTTTCTTACACATGATGCACACATTTGCGAGAGGCAAATTCCTTCGACGTAGATTGTCCGCTGTTAGGACTTTATTGTTTCCTACTACCTACACTTGGACCACATATTTGGGAGGAGCCCCATAGTGCCAAACGTGAGTGGTGTGGTGAGGCAAGGATTCTGAAGAGGAGCCACCGAATAGCTTGTATAGATATTTTGTGGAGCATTAGGTGGATTTCTCCTTGAAACATATCATGGTATCATTCATCCCCGCCTTGGGCTTTGCAGAACGGAGTAACTTAAAGAGGTTAGTGAGGTCATCGACTTCTTTGTCCGAGAGTTTCCTACAACATGGTGTTGCCCATATTGTCTCATTTCCTATACTTGAGAAGCATTGTGCGACCATGGTTTCTGATGAAGGGGGAGGTTCACACCAACCGTGGAAAGATGTCTTGTAACGGTTTGTCACCTAGCTAGATGTTCTTCCAAAAGTGGATCCTTTTGCCACTACCCCAATGAGAAAGCCACCCCTCACAAAAAATAAAAAATAAAAAAAAAATTCTTTTTAAAAGAGCGACTGATTTTCATAGATTTGAGGCTCTATAAAGTGAGGAATCCCATGTCTATCATCCCCCTAGTCAGAGACTATATTTCCTTTCAATAATTTGTTTCCATAAAGAATTGACCTCTGTTCGGAACCTCTATAGCAATTTACTGAGGAGAGCTTCATTTGTCAAATACAAAGGTCTTTGGTTGGTCCCTCCATCCTGAGGTTTGCATACATCAAACCCATTTCATCAAATGAAATGCGATTGTCCGATGCTCCTTGCCATAAGAAATCCCTTCTAAAATTTTCCAATTTGTCTAATACCGATTTCGGTCGACAGAAGAGACATAAAATAGTCTGGAAGGTCGCCGCCTTGATTAACGTCAGTCTGCTGTCCATGGAGAGATGCCTATTTTTCCAACTTGAGAGTTTCCTTTCCACTTTTTTGATACTTTATCCCATAGGTGTTTTACTGGCTTGCCTATGCATAGTGGGAGACTGAGATATGATGCGCCATGCATCTGAATACTGAAGCAAGCTTGTTGGATGTCTCTTCTTTTGAAGACCACCTCGAGAGTTTGCTTTTAGCAATGTTCTCCTTTAAGCCCGAAACTGCTTTGAAGCATGCAATTACTTTCCTCAAATTGCCAACCTCTTCTTCAGATGTGTACAGAAAAGCATTGTATCATCTGTGTATTGAAGATGCGATATTTGGAATTCTGGATTATCTACCTTGAAACCTTCAATTAAACTAGCTGAAACACCCTTTTTCACCATTCAGCCTAGAGTCTCCACCGCAACCACAAATAGTTAGGGTGAAAGTAGGTCACCTTGTCCTAGGCCCCATGATGCCGAGAAGTAGCCTATTGCGGAGCCGTTTACTTGGGTTGAAAATTTAGCCTATTGTACACATGGAGATCCAATTTCGCCATTTCCTAACCCATGCCAGGCGTGTAAGCATTCATGGGCGATTAGAGCAATGTCCACTTTGTCTTCTTTCCACGAAAGTCCCTTCAGGTTTGAATATCACTTTTGAATGCACCCTTCGGAATCTTGAAGTCGGGATTTTCGCCAAAAATTTGTATGGATCTCTAAGAAGACTGATTGGTCTAAAATCTTTGAGGCCTTCCGCATCTCCCTTCTTTGAATGAGTGCAATGAATGTTGCTCCCAATGTTGTAGCTAGGTGGCCTCCTTCTGCGAATTCATTTATGAAATTCATCAAATCTTCTTTCACCTTCTCCCAAAATTTTCTAAAGAACGCAATTGGAAACCATCTAGGCCAGAGGTTTTGTTGCTACCTAGCTCTTGTAGTGCTGATTTGAGCTTGTCCTCTGATATTGGCCTTTCTAATTCCGCCGCCTCTTCTTGAGAGATCTTGTCGAAATGTAAATTATCAAGGTGCGGTCGACACAATGCTTCCCTGGAGAGGAGATTCTTGTAGCAGTTGACAATGGAGTGCATACTTTAGACTTGTCTTTAATTCTCTTTTCGTTCACCTGTAAGCTATGAATCTTATTACGCCAAGCACGTGCAATGCGATTGCATGAAAAAAAATTGCAATTTTGTCCCCCTTCTTTTAGCCACGTGGCTCGGGAATGTTGTTTCCATTTAATTTCTTCCTTTGGTAACTTGGCATTCGTATTTGGCTCGGAATATCTCCCTACTAGTTATCTCCTCTTCCCATAGAGCAGTGGTTTCCTCCTTGATGTCTTGTTCTTGAACCATTTGTAAAAGAGTGTCAAATTCAGCCATCATGGATTCCCGAAAGCTCTTATCTTCCATATCTTGATATTTTCTTTCAATAGTTTTGGCTTCTGAAATAGCTGGAAACCCACAAGACCTTCAATTTGGAATGATTTCCACCATTCTCTAACTAGCGATGAGAAGCCTTCTACTTCAAGCCATGCTAATTGAAAGTGAAATGGACGTGATCCCCAATTATCTTCTTCCGGGGATAGGAGGATTGGACAATGATCTAATATCGTGTGCGGAAGACCCCTTTGTTGCTCTAGAGGAAACTTTTCAACCTAATTTGATGATAATAAAAGTCTGTTGAGTTTTGATTTGACTGAATAATTCCGATTGTTTGTCCATATAGTTCACATCCCCATTAAGAGATCCACCAAACCATTTTTCAAGATCCAAGAAGCGAAATCTCTCGTGCTATACGATTAATGCGCTCACCATTAGATTTTTCGAAAAGGGTATCTAGCTACATCAAAATCCCCACCTATGAACCAGGGATGTTGCCACCTGTTTCGGGACGAGTCCAATATTGACCACAATTGAGACCGATGACCCGGAGTGTTTGGGCTGTATATTGAAGTGAAAATCCAGCAGAAATCGGAACCGGAAGGCTTCTCTATCAGTAGCAGCAACACAGAAATACCCCACCCAGCAGTCCTTGTCCCATATTTTAGTGTCCCAGATCACTTCGTATTTGGTTTGCACTATTTCATGGTATTGTAATGCATTATAGCCATCATTACATTAATACAATGTTTGTTGACACTAGTATTTCAGTGGTCAAATGCAAATGTATACGGAACTGGAATTGGAATTTGTAATAATTACAATTATACAATAAATTACATGAGAAATTTCCTAACAAACGTGAGTTTAAGTGTATTTTTCCTGTCGAATTACCATGTTGACCAGGGAATAGGGCCTGTACACTGTAATCATTGCACTATTACCAGGGCTATCCAAATACAGGATTTCTTGATCAAAATACCACAACACCATGAGGTAGGTTTTGTAGAATGTAATCATTGCTGAAATGCAACACAATGCAGTGCAATACCACGAACCAAACACACCCAAATATTCCCCTAGGTGATCTGACAGCGTTTAGAGAGAGACCCAGTCCCTTGCTTGACCCACCCAAAGGGAGTTGACTATCCTTTGATCTGTCACTTGAAGTTTAGATTCCTGCAAAGCAATAATCTGCAACTTGAACTGTTTTCATAGATCCCAATTTGGATTCTTTTTTTGTGGGCACCCCAAGCCACGAACATTCCAACTGAATATTTTCATTGAGACAATTTTCGGTTCTTCCTTCTTACTGCACGTTTCGCAGAGGTCTAGCCATTGTAGTTAATAGTTGAGACCAAAATTTCCAATTCTCTCCTACCTTTTGGAGATGTTTGACCATTCTTATCATGGAGTTCCTGGAGTGGCTTCCGACCCCTTTCCTCGATAAACTGAAATAATGCAGCATAGTCTTCCGCTCTGTCCCCAAATGTGACCCTAATAAATCAGCCCACTTGTCCTAAAACCAGTTTTACTAATCTCATACCTTTTGGAGATGTTTGACCATTCTTATCATGGAGTTCTTGGAGTGGCTTCTGACCCCTTTCCTCGATAAACTGAAATAATGCAGCATAGTCTTCCGCTCTGTCCCCAAATGTGACCCTAATAAATCGGCCCACTTGTCCTAAAACCAGTTTTACTTATCTCATGCCTTGACCCATTGATATTTGCTCTTCCCCTGTCTCTGATCTACTTGCTAGAAGTGGAGAGTTGACTATCTGAATTTCCTTCTGGTGCTGCAAGTTTTGCATTCTGAAATCTCAGAGGGTCTTCTACAATTTCCAGCAGGAGAAGGTCGAGATTGTCTTCAAATTGGGCCGACGGTTTCTCTGTAGCTATCGTTTCCCCTGCCACATCTGAAATGAGTTGCCCAACATTCTGAGGCATCTGCTTCTCTACATTATCAAGGATCACAATTGCTGTGGCCGAATCAGATGAGGATCCTGCCAATCTCTCTTCAGGAGCCAACGACAAGAGGAAATGTGGATGAAAATTGTCAATCGTTGGTGAGAGAGGTCTAAAAGCCGTGATGAATGAGACTCGGAGTCTTGATTTGCACGTGCCACACGTATGGACACTTTTTAAGTGGTTGGCATGTGAGAGCTCTATCACACGTGAGAGGAATTCTTCGAAGGTCTCCTGAAATACACCTATGTGCCACAACCTCATTTGCTTGATCGGGTCCCTCGCATGTGCGTGAGATAGCATCCGTACAATTGAGGAAATGCTGTCGCTTGATGCTTCATGTCAAGACAGTGTGATGGAAATCTCTCTTCGAGCCAGAAGAGAGACAGGTGTCGACGTTAACTTCTTCTGAGGCACTGTCGGTGCCACCTGACTAGACACGTCTCGCCTTTGAGAGGGTTTTTGCCACCTACCCTCTGAGCGCATTTACGGTGGGAAGAGAATGCATTTTGGGCTGTGGGAGTATTCTAGCCTTACTCATTTGATCGCCATTGTTTCCGGCAAAAACGACTGTTCTTCTGCTTGGAACCTCTCTTCGTCTTGCTCCTTGCTTGGAATCATCTTCATTTGCCTGATGGATTCCGACCCACTGATTTCTTCTTTAATCACCTTAACCTCCATATTGAGTTTCCCAACTTTAACAGTTTTCTTCTCTGGCGACGGCTCTAGTTTCTTTTTCCTAATGGAATGCGGGAGTATTTCAGCATCTCACATCCTTCCTAGAGTGGGTCGATTTGAACCTCTTCGCCAGTGCACTTCTGATTTCCTCTAGGATTTCACGAATCCAAAATTCAAACGGTAGCTCCCATATCTGTAACCAGTTTTCTTCAGCCGAGCATAGACCTTTGCTCCCATCTGCTTATCTCCCTTGCCATGTTGTCTCTGTAAAGGGTAAAGGCCATGATGAGCTTGACGATGTTTTCGTCTAGGCGGAGAGAAACCCACATCTCTGAGTTGGTGAGATGCTTAATGACTATATCTTCGCTTTCGATGCTGCAATTTTCTGAAATCCAATCGCCGACCTCCCTCCAGCGATTCTCCCTGCTTGATCAAGAGGACCAGGCGGTGCTGGAAAGAGCTCCAGGCACTTTCGATTACTGTGGGATGGACATGGACCTCCTTTCTGCCATGCTTCTCTTCATTCCAAACCCATCGATTCTGTGAGGGATTGGCGGCCTCTTCTGATTGTTTGGAGAGCTTGATTCCGTGGCTAGGGATGTCAGTGGCGACTACATCTCTGTACAATTTTTGATTTACTGGAAGAACTTCTGATTCACTTCTTCCGGTCTGAGACTGGGAGGTCCTCTGAATTATCCTCTTTTGGTTTCTAGATGATCGATGTCCTCTTTTTATTTTATTTTACGTCTCTTCCTCTTTCGCCTACCATCTGCAAGTTCCTCCGATTCACTTCTTCTGGCCTATGTCTAGCTGGATTTATGACCAGCTTCCTGCTCCCGAACATGGCTCTGTTCAGCGCCAAGATTGCCTCTCTCATCATCTCTGGTTTGGTCACGCGAATTAAGGCAAAGCCCCTTATGACTGCTGATCCTTTCACCTTTGGAATGATGGCTTCGCACACTTATCTGAACATCCCGAAGACTGCAGAAGTGGGGCCTCAGATCACTCTGGGAAGTTCGTGATGAAGACTGTTGGCAGTTCCTGCTCACTGGAGTCCAACCTCCTCTTGAGTTTCAGGTCTCTGATTGATTGATGTTGCATGGTTCTTTCCACTTCCTTTTGTCTGTTCCATGGCTGTGAGCTTTGTTTGTTGCATGTCTGCAATCTCCGTCACAGATGCCGTCTTCGCCACAGGCATCAGCTGCAAGCGGCTTATGTCAATGCAGCAAAGGCTGTAAATCTCTTCTTCAAGTCCAGTGTGCCTTTTCCTTGTATCATCTTCTATCTATTAGAACCATAACTTCTAGTTCTACACTAAGGCCAGCAGTCCGGCAGTGCCTTTTCCTTTTATAATCTTCTATCTATTAGAACCATAACTTCTAATGCTAGTTGTTGCTTACTGTAACCATGACCATAACATGCTGAGGTTTTTTCCTTGTTACCAAATGTCTAGACTGTTAACCATATTCTGACTCGGGCACTCATTTTGCAGGTAAGGTATGTAATGAGATGTGTATTTGGGGACCCCAAAAAAGCGCCACCGCCATTAGAGAAGCTCAGTTCTGAAGAATTAGTTTCTCTACTCTGGAAAGGGGAGGACTCTCTGGTTGAGGAGTTAGTTCAGTGCATGGCTCCTCATATGGAAGCAGACCTGCTCAGCGAATTAAAGTCCAAGATTCAGGCCCACGATCCATCTGGATCTGAGGATCTTCAAAGAGAGCTCCAGAAGTCTTTATTATGGTGAGTTCCTGGTGCCAAATTGTTAGTCCCTCCCTTCGCTCTTTCTGGAAATCATCGACCGTTCGGATCTCATTTATTGTCGATCTTATTTCAGGTTGAGGGATGAGATTAGAGATCTTCCATGTACGACCAAGTGCCGGCATGATGCGGCTGCTGATTTGATTCACATGTATGCATATACGAAATGCTTCTTCAAAGTCAGGGTGAGTCCATTCTTCTGCCTAACTTCAAAGAGAAATGCAAAGGTTACCCAAATCATACTGTCCCTGCAGAAAATGCAGCACGTTTGTGAGATGTAGTCCATTCCTCAGGCGGGACCTAATGTGTTGTGTCACAAGTATGCAAAGAAAATGGATGGTGGACAAGAGTCAACAAGTCTGCATCTGACTTAAACAAGTGGCATGCCCAATAGGGCGACAAGCTGGGTATTTGGGCCACAGAACATGCATGGTGAGGCTCACCTGAGGAATGGGCTGGGTCTTGCTCGTGTGGGTGGGTATAGAGTATGATTTGAGATTGTAAGCTCCAGATCAGTCATTGCGGGTCTCATCTGCGGAATACAATGTAAAATTTGACTATTTAAAGCTCTGTTATTATTTATTTATTTTTTTATTTTTTTTTGGGACTCGGCAATTGGATCGAACTCGACTGAGTCCAAATAAACTCGGATGGGTTGGCAATCCATGGCTTTGGGTGATTCAATATTTGGCTTGCTTTGACTAAGTCACTTCCCTGCCTGCAGAATTACAAGTCTATTACATCTCCGCCTGTGTATATTAGCCCTCTTGACTTGGGTCCCAAGTGCGCTGATAAGCTGGGGTCAGGCTTCCAGGAGTATTCCAAGACATATGGAGAAAATTACTGTTTAGGGCAGTTGATCTGTTGGCACAACCAGGCCAACGCAGATCCAGATTGCAACTTATCAAGAGCAAGGAGGGGTTGCGTGTCACTGCCGGATGTTTCTTCCTTCTATGCCAAGTCTCAGAAGCTGTCCTGGAAGCGCGTCTATGGGGCGAGAACTGTTAAATTCATGCTGGCCAGAATGGTATGCATAAGCTGAAATCTGCAGGCTAGTTGTCTGTTCTTTTCTGGTTTTCATTTTGTAGGTGTCTAAGACTGCAACCCCAGGATTGTACATACAACAAAGTGTTTGGTGATCCAGACCATTGATCTGATGTACCCTGCTGAGAATGTTAGATGCTCCAAATTCTTCATAGATTGGATGATCTTAACCCTTTGATCAGTGGTGCCTACAAATGGACTGATAGGTTAGAAAAAAAGAAAAAGAAAGAAGAAAAAAAAGAAGGCCACACTGTTCCACATTGTGTGGAAAATAGGCCAAACATTGAAGGGTTTGGATCGTGCAATCTTTGAAAGATTACTGGGTGTCTCCACCCATGGTTCTGCCCATCAGATCAGTGCCTCTTGAACTGCTGGCCTCACCTGATGGAATCCTTTGCATCATCAAACTAGACATTTTCTGTAACTCGGGACCCTATAATTTCATATACAGTGGCATAACGGCATCATAGATGCTCATGGGATGTCAATTGTTCAAACCGCAGGAGAAACAGCCACAGAGACCATGGGCCAAGGATCGGATATGGACGTTCAAGAGCGCGCCACGGATACTGGGCAGCCCGATGCTGGATGCGGTGATGAATAAATCGGCATTGGACAGGGATATGGTGCATTGGCTGAAGAGCAGGCCGCCAGTTTTCCAAGCCATGTGGGACCGGTGATATGCTGCTGCAGGGGAGAAATTCGATGCGCGCTTGTTTTGGTATGATTATTTTCGCATTTTAAGTCAACAGCTTCCCCTTTTGGTGTGGGGAGTTGGTAATCATATCGAAACAAATGTGGAGGCTCCCTCCCCTTCCATTCGGGTGTACAGGTTTTTTTTTTTCCCCTCCCATTTCCCCCCCTTTTGTAATTTGTATTCATTATAATTAAGTAGATAATCAATTGGTTTCACGGTAGTTTCAAAGATGCCGGTCTTTTGTTTTTGTTTTTTTGTTTTTGTTTTTTTGTTTTTTTTTTTTTTTGTTTTTTTTTGTTTTTTTTTTTTAAAAATAGCCAATGAGTTATATGATTATGCGACCCGCTTCTTTCAACGATGTACATGGATTGTTCAAATTTGACAAGCGTGGCCAATGGTTTGACAGGACAATCCCAGCCTTTTGATTTTTAAAGAGGAACACGGCAACAGTTCACATTCAACCGGAACCGAAGGTCCTGAGATCAGTAGCCTGATTCTTTAGATGGGGAGATTTTTGGGCATGGCCTGCATATGGTGATGGTCTGTGGATTACCAAACCATAGGCACCACTTGTTTAGGCTTGAAAAGCTGCATGTTTAGTGCAAAGATGAGGGCCGCATAGTCATCTTAATTAGTCCCTCACATTTCATTTATCTGTTATAGCATCAAGCAGAATCTCTTTTTGGAAGATGCTCTGCTGATGTTCTTACCTCATCCCATATGTGGTTTGTTCTGATATGGTAGACTGAAACTGAAACATTTGATGTTCTGATCAAGAACCCTTTTGTATGGAAACCGAACTGGCTGTATGGCAATCAGGACCGATGGGTGTTTTGGTCAGCTTGGTCAGTCTGGTTTCTAGGACGTGGTCGTTGCATTGGAACAAGTCGATCAAGCACTCTTTAAGATGGTTGTTTTCACAATTTGTGCTCCAGACGGTTTATCATCGAGTAAACCGGTGTGGCTGAGCCATGTTGAACAATTCACTGCCCGTGTGAAGGCCGGTTTAGAACAATGTTTGTGCATTTTAGCAACTTTGTATTATCTGTAGCCATTGGGATTATTCCCTTGTGGCCCATGTAATGGATGAATGGTATAGATCATTGGCAGCTGAGGCACAAGTGGCAAGCATTTATGGGAGAGTAGAGAAAGGTGATTGATGTGTGCTGTATTCTGAAATGAAAGATAAACATGCAGCCTTTTATTCTGACATGAAAGATAAAGATGCAACCTTCCAACTCTAACCGGGCTGGGTGGGATCGCTTGGGCTTATGTCTACTCAAATCCTGCCTGTGAACTGGTGCCGGTGTGGGGTCAAACAAATCAGGCCTGAGATAGCTCGGCTAGGAGTATGGGAATTTTGTATCCATGCTGACAGGACTTCATGCACATGGGAATATGCTTTGTGATCCATACCCTTGATTTGTGGGCCCTGTAGGATATGAGGATTTCTCGATTGAAGGACAATAAATAAACTTGTGTAAATTGCATGCAATCCATTCGCTTGACAATACAAATTTGTGTTTGCAGCAGAGATATGCTAACATGGAACACAGGCCATTCGTGAGGTCTAGAGAATCGTGCCTGTCGCATTGATCAAGGAGCATATGCATTCCATCTTAATAGGGGACGCGGATTAGCTACTGACGCTACTGAAGTGACGTCACCAAGTTCTGTGGGTCCCCATATAATGTATGTGTTGTATCTACACCGTACATCCATCTGGAGAGATCATTTTAGGGCATGATCCAAAGCTATAGTGGACCCCACCACAGAAAACAGTGGAGAGAGTGACGGCCACCGTTGAAACCTTCCTAAGGTCCACCGTGTTGTTTATTTGAGATTTAATCTGTTCATAAGTTAACACATACATTAAAGAAGGGAAAACATAAATATCAGCTTGATCGAATGCTTTTGTGGCCCTAAGAAGTTTTTAATGGTGGGTGTCACTCTCTCCACTGTTTTCTGCGGTGGGGTCCACTTGAACTTTGGATCTGGTTCATTCTTTGGCTCATGTCATAAAATGGTCTGTCCAAATGGATGGACGGTGTGGATATAAAAAATACATCATGATGGGACCCACATAACTTGGTGACGTCACTTCAGTAGTAGCGAGTCTGGCTACTCAACCTGTCAGTAGCTAATCCGCGCTCCCTAATACGCTGCCTTGAGAGAATTCTTCCTCTTCCTCCTCATTTAATGATTGAATATGCTGATTTTTAAAGCATTTTCTCATCACAATAATATTGAAAGATTTTATTCACATTACAAGTAAAATAAAACTAAATTAAATTTAATTCTCAGCATGAATGATTTAACACTGTAAAATGATACATCTAGGTTGATTGGAGGATAAATGGTGTGACTTTGCGTTTTCTAACCATCATTGAAATTGACCCTCCTAGAATTCCTATCTCATATATCAAGGAAGCTTTCCAGAACGATTTATTTATTTATTTATTTATTTATTATTATTATTATTATTATTATTATTATTATTATTATTATTATTATTATTATTATTATTATTATTATTATTATTACCACGGAGAGACCACTTGGAGGCATATTTACTAAGGTTTCTTCATTTTATAAAATATCTCATGAAATACTTGGCTAATTACTAATAAGCCATTACTAAGTTAGACCTGTTCAAATTTAAACATTTCCTTTTATACAAGTGTCTAAGGATGGAAGTAATCACAACCACAAAAAGGCCGACGAAAGGAATTATGGTCAATATGGTCAAATCAACGATGGATTGGATCATCCTATCATTTTTTTATTTTTTATTTTTATTTTTTTATTTACACACACATCCCCAAACACTCATGCCGTAGTGGGATTTTACCACTTATGGATACTCGTACTAATGACCGTGTGTTGAAACTCTACCATCGGAGCTAGAGCAGTTTAGTTTTACATGGTAAGCCTTAAATATGTTATGTACTTATCCTTACTCTTACTCGGTGGCAGACACTCAGCAGTTTCAACACTTGGTAAGGATTCGAGTAGCGTGACTGTGTGAAAAAAAAAAAAAAACCCTTAAATATGTCATGTACTTACGGCGCAGGTCCATCAATCAGACTATCAACTAAGAGCACCATAACTTACAATGCTCTCTTTCTCTCTCTCTCATGTTGATTTGACCTTTTTTTATGTAGACGATTTTAACCATTCATATTGAAAAAAATGAATCATATGATTAAGATTGGTTAGATGAGTGTGATATTTGCATGGTAGCCCATGAAGTGTGCCTCAGACCTAATGAACAGTCCAGATCAATGGATTGATTGTATATGTGCCACAGTTCAACTAGGAGTACCGTAACTTAACTTGCTCTAATAGCACCTGGGCATGAGCGCAACTTGGCTGCCACCCCGGAACGAGCGATGGGGGTGCACCCTAATCAAAGGGCCCACCTTGATGTACGCATTCTATATCTACGCCGTTCATCTGTTTTTCCACCTTATTTTAGTATAGGGTTCCAAAAACGAAGTTGATAAAAATTCAGGTGGACCATACTTACAAGAAATAGTGATCATTGAATGGCCACCGGTAAAAATTTCCTATGGTCCGCTGTAATGTTTATTGACCATCAAACCTGTTGAAAAGGTCACATAAACTTGGATGAGAGGAAAAATAAAATAAAATCAGCTTGATCGAAAACTTGTGGCCCACGAAAGGTTTTTAATGGCCAAAAATCACTGTTTTTTTTGTGGTTTGGTCCACCTGAAATTTGTATCTGCTTCATTTTGGGATCATGCCCTAAAATAAGCTGGAAAAAGAAGGATGGACGGCGTCGATATAAAATGCATACGTGAAGGTGGGCCCTACGGTTAGGCCGCACCCACGTCGCTGGTTCCGGGGGTCGCAAGCTAGTCGCGCTCCTGGGGCATCTCTCTCTCTCTCTCTCTCTCTCTCTCTCTCACCTTGGTGCCTTCGCCGATCTCCATCGTTCCCTCTCTCTCTCTCTCTCTCTCTCTCCTCTCTCTCACCTTGGTGCCTTCGCCGATCTCCATCGTTCCCTCTCTCTGGTGGTGAGTTTCTCTCTCTCTCTCTCTCTCTCTCTCTCTCTCTCTCTCTCTTGTACAGAGAAAATCTCTGAATTTTTCTTGTTTTTCTAAAGATTCTGATTGTAAATCGACGGCACTTCGGATCGCGATTCAGGTGCTGTGGAGCGACCTGAATCGCAGTTCGATTCGCAAGAAATTCGGTGTTTATATAACCCGCTCGATCCTTCCGTCTCACTTCGACTTGCACATGGCATAGTTTTAAAGCAATGCAGGCCGTCCGATTTTCTGACCCTAAAAATTACACTTTAGAAGATGATAGTTACCCTCTCTTATTTTTGACCTTGGGATCCAGCCCTCTCCCTCGACCATCCATTTGGACGGTCAGGATTTCTCTATCTCCCTGATTTTAGAGATGTTCTCCTTCCACGATGTGCCCTACAATTTGGACGCTCTGGATTGCTGCACATGAGGACCGTTTGTGAGAAACATGTATCACCAACATTTATAAAATGGCATGAACTATCATAGGAGTATTATACACATCTATTCTCTGACTAGAGATTGATCCTATGGTAGAATATATCACTCCACGTTTCCCTCAAAATTTGTACTTGGGCATCATCCTTATCACATGATGCAAGATCATTGACACACTTGTACATTTGAATGTAGATCATTGACTAGTTTCTGTTATTTATTATTATTATTATTATTATTATTTTTTCTAATTGTCCATTGCATTCACATCTGTTACATACCAATCAAATTGAATGGAAATTTTATAGGATAGCTATAAGGGACGCAGATTGCATGGTGCCCCCAACACCATGCAATTCGATGGTGTTGGGACGTGGCGGGATGCCAATGTCAGAGATGGACCACATATCTGACATCAGCACATGGCCCAATCAAATCCCGCCATGTCCCAACACCACTGAGCCATCCAAGTCCCAACTATAAGACCAACCATGCTTTACGAGTTATAATGTTGGGCAGTTAAAGAACAACGTGTTCATAGGATGAGCATAGCTGAAATGAGGATGTTGAGATCGATGAGCAGCAAGGTGAGGAAGGATAGAATTAGAAATGAATCAATTCGAGGAGACTTAGTAGTAACACTATCAGATAATAAGACGTGGGAAAATAGACTTTTGGATGGTTTGACTAAGAACTGCATTGATTAGGAGTGAGTTGGTTCAAGTTGAGGGCTCTAAAAGGGCAAGGGAAAGGCCCAAAAGGATGTGGGTGGAAGTAGGAAGAAAAGACTTGATGACCTATGGTCTAATTGAAGGTATGGCCCTTGATAAAATGGGATTCATGTAGCCGATACCAATTAGTTGGGATAGGGCTTAGGTGATGATGGTGACATGCTGTTCACTGGATAGCAGACTGGCTTTGATTTTCAGACAATGGATATGCAGATATATTTGTTTATGAGTTTATGGTTGATTTGGTAACAGGTTATGTGCTGGATATAGGTACCGATTAGGACAAATTTTCTAGTCTTAGATGACCTAAATGGGATTTTCATATTGTATATAAG